>JARHVA010006974.1:125000-786263 GCA_037957365.1 Torreya grandis | reverse complement strand
GCCAATTTATCCTCTACCCCTAAATCTAAGCCTGAATATAGGGTCACCACATTGCTAGCAGGTCTAATATGTTTCAAAAATTATAATGAGATGTTTAATGCAAATGACTTGGTTCCCAAGTCCTCTTCTAAAAATGATGAAGATGAGGTTAAATTCAAAAATTCCCTCCAGACATATGAGAAGTGTAGGCTATACAAAGCCATGACTAAGACGGATGTTTTCCCTTGTGTAGATTTATTTGGAAAATTAATACTTACTTCTAAATAGATACAAGATGATATTCATGACTTGTGTGTTGTGTTTGTTCCTAGCATAAATCTCAGACATTTTAAGGAGTGTGTTCAAATCTTAATACAACCTCCTAGAGTATATGATCATTTATGATTTAGCTTGGTGAGCACATGGACCAATAATTACTAGATATATAATGTCTTAAATGACTGGATAGAGAAACCAAATGCTAAAAGGGTTAACAAGATAAACATGGACTCATACACCATTCACACCATTAAATAAGGGGTTTGTATTAGGATGATACTATTGGATTGACTATTTAGAGCAACTAAATACATGTGCATCAATCTCTTATAGGTGCCCCTTTTACACATAATCCTTAAGGGTGATCAGGTCTCAGACCTTAGGGGTGATCAATTTCAACTTGATAAAGGTAGTAGGAGATCCATAGGGAAGAGGTAAGTTTTATGTGATGATATACTTGGTGGATGTAGTATATGTAACACTCATATTCAATCCTTCCAAATTTATAGCATGGGTTCAAAGAGGTGTGGTGGTCCATGTAGTTCTTTATAAAGTATATGGCCACCATCACCAGAACCACATCTAGGAAATTTGTGAGTCCTTCTACCCAGTGGTCTATATGGCCATCAACGAGGCATCCATTCTTTAGCTCTCTAAGGAGATAAGGGAGTCTCTCACCCTCAATGATTACTACTAGTATTATAAAGATAAAACTATCATTAAAATGGATGACACCCTCAAATTTTTTATCTACCTACCTTATCAAGTCTTAGACTGACTAGCATAGCAAGAGATCACCTAACAAATGGTTGAAGGTGTCTTAAATCACTATATAAACCATTGATAGAAGGATTTCCTAGCCTTCTAGATCATAATAAGGAACCATGTTTATAAGAGTCTCCCCCTAAGTACAATATGGTAGTATGAATGGATTCTTATGACTTGGGTAGGGCCAAACATAGATATTAGGATCTGCATGGTGTCATCAAGGATCATGTGTCTAGGTAAAAGGTCTAACTTAACATCAAATATGGAAACTAACCTCACGAGGGTGATGAGTTATATCTCAACCCTATAGATTACAAGGAGGTGTTCACCTATAATGAGGATAAGAAGAAGAAGAATAGAAACTAGGCTTAACCTAGGCCATCTTCTCAGGTTGACCTTGCCCCATCCATATTAGCTTTGACTAAAGGAGATGTTTAGGTAAATCTTCCCAAAATATCAAGGAAAATTTTACAAATGGTCCCTAATCCTTCTCTTCCTCAACCTTTTCTTCTATGAGCTTCACCTCCTTGACCCTCTACTCTAGTTCCACCACCCCCTATGGCTCACATAGGTTATCCTCAAATAACTCAGGCTTATATGGCTCAACCTTAAGTAGCTTGACCTTTGATATCATAAGAATTAAGGGTTGAAATTAGTAGTATCTTAGAGACTAGACCAATATAGGATTAATAAATTATCCCCCTACAAATCCATCCCCCTACTCCCACTATTCCTTAATAGCCTAGTGGAACACCCCCTAGTTTCCTTTCTCCATAACAACCCACTCAGCTTGTGCCTCCCCTTTTCCTTATTTCACCCCTTCCAAAATTCATCAAAGTGACTTTGGTTTTAGCTAGGCACAACATTATAACCTCTTAGTTTATATTTTCCTAATCCATTCCATAGGTATGGATATCCATGGTGATCCACTAGTTCTTCTATAGGTTTAGATACTAGTAGGTTCCCCATCTCCAACAAGTTTTTTTCCATCATTAGAAATAAGTACAACCATGTGCATAATTTAATCAAATTTGGCCATGTCATTGGTACTCATAGTCACCTAGCAGATTCATTAGTTGGACCATATGGCCTCTACCACTCTAGTTCCTTCCACTGTAATAAATTAAGTTGATTTGGTTAAGATGCCTAGAAAGAAACAAAAGTAAACTCATCCTCAACCTCTAACACTACCTCCTATTTATCCTTACATCACTATTAGTCCTCCATTTCCATTATCTTGGGTACCTAAGGACTTGGGTTTAACCAACCAATTTCCTCCCTTATCCTGAATACCCCTCTCCTTAGTGTCATTTCCCAATATGCAAACCTACCCTAGAACAAGTGGTAGGCACATATGTTCCCTTGGGTCTCTTTTTTCATCCTACCCCCTCCCCCCCCATGCCTCCTCTTTTTCCATTTATCTCTCCAATAATTTTCTCTATTTCATCTATTCCTCCTAAAACTATACCTCCACCTATCACATCCATCTCTACAACCCAATAACATCGCCTTCTACCTTGGGAGTAGCTAATTTTCACAAGCACCTAAGATGACTATACAGGGTGATCCTAAAGTGTATTGAGACTTCTATTAGACTATAGGTAACATAAGGAGGATCCTCACCTAGAAGTTCATCTAATAAGGAAACCTTATAGTCTAACAGACTTAATAATGCCTCTTCTCCCTCACCAAAGTGATGATATTCATGAGATAAGAAAAAGTCAATGATGACATAGTCTTTATGATCTAGGATAAAAATGATATGTTAGATAAGATGATGGAGGACATATAGGAGTAGGTTTTATAACTTGAAGAATAATTAAATATTTCATTCCATATACAGTTGATTGGGTAAGTCAAGGATTCCCTCATGTAACTTTTCTCAACTTTAGGTAAAGTGGTCAAAATGTTGACTAATAATAAGGAACATATTATAAGGTTGAAATCATATTTAGAAATAAGTTATCTAATAGATAACAAGTGAATGAATCTCATCATGATTATTCAAAAGGGAATATTCCTAAAATTAAAAAACATGCCTAATTGGACTTGAGCCTATATCAGACATATGTTTTGAGCATGAGGGTTTTAATTAAAGAGTGGTTGATCTTGGAGAAAATAGTTGTAAAATATTTATAATAAATTAGGGAAAAGATGTTTACCTAATTTAAATAGGTCAACATAACTATGTTATTCCACCTAGATGGCACCCTAATTGATAGAGCTAAGTTTGGAGTTCACCTAGGTTAATTTGATCAAGTCATGAGGAAGAAAGAGGAGAAAGCCAATAAATATGGATCCCAAGTAGTGATAGAACTCTCAAATTAGTCTATTATAATCATCAGCCAAGTCTCAAAAGTTAAAGTGTCCCTAGAGGCCCCACTCCAAGTATTTCAAAGACTAGTGGCTAAATCAGAAGTGATATTTTGAGAGCCACCAATGAATTTAGCTAAATGAGAACAAGATTTTGACCTAGTGGTAGCCAAACTAACTGCCAAGGAGAAAAATCCAAACACTTAGGAGGTAGTTCATCTATAGCTCATCTAAATATCAATTAAGTGGGTCCCCATGTATATTTTGAGGAAAGTGGATGATATTCTACTTATTTATGAATTAGTGAAATTGTATCAACTTTAAGAGACCATCATGGCCGAATATGGGAATCTCATGCTACTTGGAGGAAATCCCCATCCTCTATATATTATAAACTACAATCCTTTTTCAAAGTCATAAAATTTGGTCCCAAAACATTGTTAGAATTAATCTAGGATTACACCTTTTATTCCCTAACCCTTTTGGGCACTAAGTGTTTGCCATGGTTGGCATTATATAAAAAAGAATCTATTTTAATGAACATAATTCCTTACTTTTTGCTGAACTAGTTTGTTTATTTTCTAATGGTGTTAATCATTTCCAATTTTGAATAAGTGATATATTAATATAATGAATGTATTAGTTATAATGTGTTCATTGTTCTAACTCGTTTGTGAATCCTTTTCATTTTCTTCACAACATAAGTAATCCATGTACTTAAGTTACAGGTTATAGTTGAGTAACATATGTGTTACCAATTACATTCCCTTTTAAATGTTAATATTTAGTGAAGGATTTATAAAGTAAGAATTCCTTTATATTTTACTTAGACTACTTTCCCTTTGTAAAAATGAGTTAGATCCCTTGTTAAAACTTGACACATAGTGTTATAACTATGGTAGGACATGCACACAACTTAATTATTGAAGCCTTAACATATTTGAAGCCTGAAATCATCTCTTTCCTATCCTACCTTAATTTCCCATTTTATGTTTATTTTGGAATAAAAATACTCTCCCCTATTTTATAAATTAACAAGGTGTAACTTAGAGGTAAATATTGAGTAATGATTTCTTTGACTAGTCATGAATACTAGGTGACACCACACATATATTGATCTTTTAATGGCAATAATTACTTATCTTTGATCAGAACAAGGTTAAACTAATAATTCCTTGGACTGAACTAGCATTAGTCCTAAATTTAACAAGGGGATATTTTTATCCCATTTATTGTCTCCATGAGTACCTCAAAGTGTGATATCAAAACTAAAGATAAAACTAAGTAAATTTGAGCCAATGAAATTAACCTAACTAATGTAGTTAGTTCCATTAGGAAATTATAAATAGTCAATATCATCTTGTCTGATATAGTACAAAAACTAGTCAATGAAACAAACAATATTATCTTATCTAATGCATTTGGTCCTAATTTAGAAAATAAAGAATAATCTTGATTGGATGATATAGTTAAAATATATGTTGATGGATAAACATACTACACCAAGATATTTTATACAAATGTGAAGGTAGGTAATTGCATTGGGTTGGCTAGTATAGTTGTGAATGAAAAAAATGTACCGATTTGGCCAATACAATTAGGATTTATGAAAGCAAAAATTTTATAATTAGTCCAAATTCAATGACAACCAAGATATGTTTAGGGTTATCCTAAATTTTTCTATAATTAGGGTAAGGATTATGATTCTAAAAAGGATTTATTCTTATCAACCAAGTTTCATTCATCATTATAAGAATTATGATTAGTTGTGGCTTCAACAACATTGGTAATTAGTTGGGAAGTCAATTTATTTTAAGTATTAGGATATTTATTTTGAGTGTGGTTTGGAAGTGGATTTGATTAAATGGTAAGGTGAGTTTTAGCTTTATAAGGTGCATCACACTTGACCTTTGAGTCATGAGTATTGGCTAACTTATTGTAAGCTTTGTATCATTCTTTGATCAAAATTTAGACCAAGCAAAAATTCAAAGGATAAGTGCTTAACTTGTTTACAAATCTCATGGTAATGACCTTAATTTACATGGAACCATTTTTTTTAGGGTCATACCAATGATCAATATCACATGAAGTATATAATTATTTAGGTGAAGGTCAAGAAAGGCATTTCCTAAGCTCAGCTAGGGAGAGAGACTAATGGTTTTACAAATATTGACTTGTGAAGGAGGAAGAGGATGTTGTAAGGGATTTCATTTAGAGGTGGGGGAAGAATAATTTCATCATAGCTTCAAATAAAAATAATATTATGGTTCTCTTAGAGTCATAAGTTTTTTAGACACCATCATTTTCAGCATTTTTATTTTAGATCTTATAAGCATTCATGTTCCAAGTTTGGGTTGGCAATGCTCAAATTGTTTTATAAGTAAATATTGACATTTAGCTTGATTTAAGGATTCCTTCAATGATTTTAAAGAAATATTCATAAATATGTATTATAGTTTGGGATTAAGTGCATTGGTAAAAAGGTAGAATATGTTTTCTTCTAACATGTTATGCTCAACTTTCCAACACTTGATGAAGGCTTAGGTAATATCATCATCCACTTACTTGTAGTTGATAAAGTGAGTGAGGTTGTTTGAAAGGAGATAATTAGATTGAAAATATTGAACCAAGGCATTAATTATCTAAGCCAAAGATGGAGTTGGACTTAATTTGATTTTACTAATCTAGAGCATTGCTAGAGAAGGTTTTGACAAGTAACTTGATAGGATAAAATGTGTTGAGAATAATCCAGTCCTTATAAAGGTTGTCAAAGGCTTTCAAGTGAAAAATGAGATTAGTGTATTCATTATAAGTGATCATAGTAGTGATGCAACCTATGTCAATTTTTATAATTTTATGGGATAAGGGCTCATTTTTGAAATGTTTAATGACTTTATTACACATAAGTGGCCTTGGAATGATATTACCATTAACATATCTAAGGGAAAATGGAGGGTGAATTTAGAGTTTCCACTCCCCACTGAAGCTATTGAGGGTGATTTTGCATTTAAAAAAGTTGGTTTTGCATTTATATGATCTGATAACTATTGTTAGCTCAAATATTGTCCATTTGGATCATTATTTGTAAGATGATTTGATTAGGATTGAGAGCATTGTGATTATAAGTGGAGTCTCTAGTAATATGTTGGGATTCACTAGATGTGCCATTGACATTGGTATTAAGACATGAAATTTGGGTAGGCCTACTAAAGGAGAGGCCCATCATGTTAGTATTAATACTAATCATGGTGTAAAAATAAGGAAATGAGGAATATGCAAATTTATTTTCCCCAAGTACTATATAAATTTTATAAACATGGGAAGGATAAAATTATACGTGGGGTGCCATCATGTGATGATAGATGACCATAACATCCTTTCCCTTATGTTTAATATGTTTATGGAGATAGATTATCATCTTGTCTAAATACCAAATGTCACATTATTCTTTGAACTCACTATCTTGAAGTAGGTGACTTCATCTAGAGGTCTTAGGATTGTTATATGGCTCATAAATTTTAGATCTACTAGAAGCCACATAAAAATTTCTTGGATTTTGGTCTTGTTCATGGAAAAATTATAATGAATATAAGTATCTGTGGAGTATTTATGGGGATTGGTCAATAATATAAAATTAATATTTTTATAAAATACTTGGAAGTCCTACTAAGTTTTTTATTCAAATTGGTCCAAAATGTAATCCATAATAGAAGAGAAAATATTAGCTATTAATTAGAAAATGCTAAAGCTAGCCTGTATCAATCTGGTATATACAACTAGGAATTATAAATGGAGACAATCAAATAGTATCAATTTATTTGGTATACTATGGTCATAAAAAATATTTGCATTGATTTAGATAATATAGTTGGTAGGAGTATGGTAAACTAAATTGTATCAGTTTGACATATGTAGCTAGGCAAACACAAAATTGCATCATGCTAGATAATGTAGTTTGTAAGGCACACAAATATATATTGGGATGGTTTATGTATTTGGGAAAGCATGCATAACCATATCATGATGGTCTATGAATTTTTCACACAACACATAATTGTATCACATTGGCAGTTATAGTATGGGAAATAAACAAGCTAAAAATTTAACTAAATAATAAGAAAATTAATGTAAGGAACATAACTAAACAATGGTATGTTTAAATTTTAGACTCTCAGATATATTAATATGAATCACAAATAGTGAAAATGACTACAAGAGAACTAATTATAGAGGATTACACCATCTTGTAGATGCACTATCCCATTTTTAAAGTATGTTGAGAGTAATTTCCAAGGGGTAATTACTTACAAATACACTATGAATTCAAATGGCTGAAAGGATTCCTAAAGTTTTTAAATTGAAAACCTAGGAATTTTTGATATGTTGTGAGGTATGTGGAAACTAAAGTTCATATAGAGTTTTATCTAAGGGATTTAGTATTGGGGTAGTACCCCGTACACCATGACTCAAGTAAAACTCATGATTTTTTGGTATAAAATGAAAATTCATATTAGTTTTAAAACTTACAAAACACATTTTTTAGGAAGATAAATTAAAATTAAAAATCCTCAAGTAAAAATATAAATTTACAACATGTAATTAATTAAATAAACAAACATAATGGTATATCGCTAGACAATAGAAAAAAACATAACCTGATTAAATAGAACTATATCTAGCTAGATGATACAACTACAAACACACAAAATTATATCAGGATAGATAATAAAATTTATAAAAATAGTATATTATGTTGGGTTAGATAATATAATTGGTAGATAAATAGGAAATAGTATCAAGCTGGATGATATAGTTAATAAAACTAATGAAAAATATTGGGCTAGACAATATAGGTGGACTAAAAGGATGGTTTTTAAGATATCACTTATAATCTATAAGGAAAAACATGAAAATTATCCAAATAAAGATGGGATAATATTCATTTTAGGTTCACCAAAAAAATTTCACAAGCTAGGATGACCTACAACTATCTTCTTTATCTCAATACATTAGAAATCAAATAAGGTCAATTGAATAGAGCTTACGTATACTTGGATGAGTGGGTAAGGATAATTTATATCCATATATATTTCAAAGGGTGTCCTAAAAATTAAATTTCAAGAGTAAATGGTTCCAAAGTCTAAGGTTGTTACATGAGGATATAACTCTCACTCGACCTCAACAAAGGTAAATGATTGTAAACATGATTGTGAAGATGCAAGTAAATTAAATGATTGTAAGGGGGTAAAAGTAAATTAAAATTATGGGTAAGTGATTATAAATAAGGTAATATGAAACCTAAGGTGATTAACAATAAGCCTAAATAAACATATAACTATACCAACTTATTTGATAAAATAATAACCTAAACAATGATACACGCATACATCCACAAAGAAATATATAATATATAATCTACTAAGTAAATGAAATAGTATAAGGATATAAATACCTACCTTAGGATGGACCCATTGATGCTTCAATATCCCTCTTGGCTCAAGTAGATATATACAAGAGATGTTGTAGGTTGAAGACCTAAAATGGCTAGATGAAGACCTAGATATCATTATTTGGGTACTCCTAATGACCTTTCCAATTGAGATTCAATGAAACCAAAATAAATACGTCCAAAATAGGGCTCTAAACCACTAACTCTCCTAAATACTTCCTCAAGGGGTAGAAATGTGAGTGAAAGTAGAGTGTATTAATGTGATATATATTATTAAGAATAAAATGTAAACCCTTTTCATATATGGTTACAATACCCAAAACCAATCCTAAACTCTAAGCCAATGGTATCATCCATGATGTTATATTAAAAATGTTAGAAGATATATTTAGAACTGTATTGGGCTAGCCAATACAATACAAGGGAGACAAAGATATAAAACATATGGTGTTAGATATGACAATCCCATAGGATTTAGTGAAGATATAAAATATGGATAGGATTTAATTAGAAAGGATATAAAAATAGAGACTTGAAAGAGGTTAGATTGATAGTAATGTTTGTGCAATAGGATAAAATACAAACATCTCTCACAAACTACCATGAGTCGATCCTAATCCATTTATTGTGTACCCTTTAAGTCATGAACTAATGGAGGTTGATCAATCAACAATATTATATAAGAGAAAGAATCATTAAATTGATAAAAGTGAAAATATTATGTGTATACATGTATCATTACCCCTATATATATATATATATATATATATATATATATATATATATATATATGATCAATAAAGATCCTAAGTGAGGTGAGTATAATGATGGTGAGGATGTACTCATATAAAAAAAAATATGTCAAATGGATAACTCCTAAGGAAGAATTAGGTGCATTTCTCATGTTGGTAATGTATAACTCATGTCCACCAACATGTAATATATAATCATGTATATATGAATTTTGAAAATCATAATGTTGTAGGATGTAAAAGGTGTATATAACATATGTTACCACTAGTGTAGTAATACAAGACACATAGGTAATGTGGATACATAAATTAATACATGATAAATTATGCTTAAGTATAGGTAATTTGAATCATGACCTTATGGGCATAAAAGTATGCATATAGATGTATCTACATGCAATGATGAACCATAATATAGTGTGATATGAAAAAATATTGTGTTTTCCCAAGTGGAAAGATATAAATGATAGGTTCAATGGTGAGAGGGAAAAATAATGTGTCACAATAGCTTATCTTAATGCATTATATGTAGAAAATAGGCTTAAGGAAACATGGGGTATGTTTCCTCGAATAGATAAACAAAATATGTCTCATGTAGGCAATGTGCCTCTAATAATCCTGGTTATTTAAATGAATCATACTCATAATCCTAGTAACATGGATGGTATGAAACCAAGGTGTAATATATGTGTAAGCATTTATCACAAGATATAATATGTAAGAATCTATGTACAAATAACATGTAGATATCCATGTACACATGCCAAATATAAATGATATCAAAGTATGTCTAAATTTTGTAAAAACCTTATATATGATAAATGGTAAGCGAGATAGATGCCTATTAACATAATTTAACCTATATATCCTACATCTCATCCAATAAAATTATATCATGTGAATCATGTATGTAAAAAAATTAATATAAACCTTTAAAATAGGTAGATATACATGATATGTATCATATGACTAGGATAAAAGATTATTTTTGATTTTTTGTATTTTTATGGATTATTTTCATATGTTTTCAATTTTAAATTGAAATCACATAGTAAAATATGTTCAATATATTACAATAATGATTTATCAATTAAGAACAAGATGTATGAGATCATGAATAGTGTATAAGATAACTCAAATCATAATATCATAGTCATGAATAGTTTGATCTATCACATTGGGTTTTGAATACAATAAATAGTAGGTGAGAATGAACCTAAATCATCAAATGAGATAGTCAACATGGATAAATGGATATAAATATAGTAAAATTTCCACACAAGTTAAGGTAAAAATCTAGATATACCATATGTAGTAACGATAGCATGTAGTAGATGATAAGGTACAAGGAGTCATAAACATGTATTGCAATAAAACTAAGGGTCATGATAAGAAATAAATAACTTGTAATGAAAAAAAAGAATAAAATATTACATTTCAATAATATATTATTTGAGTTCCTGAAGAGTTATTATAAGTTGAATTTTTGGAATCATATGACTGACTAGGCTTGAAAGGTATATATTTAATCACATAATCCAAACTTGGTATAGGTATTTGTTTGCATGCAATGTTTTAGATTTTATAACCATATGTTTAAGTTTACTTGGTTAATTCATATGGTTTCTAGAGATCATACCATTTGGTCATCTTGTATTATGTTTAATGTTGCAAGATTTTCTTTGATGTGATGGAGATTCATACACTAGAACATAATCACTTACTTCATCAACTCTTGTTTCCTTAATGTTGTTTAGACCTAAGATGGGATTATGTGAATAAAAATTTTGTTTCTCCTTATTATCTTGATATTTTTTCTTTATTTTTTACTTTTTTGGATTTACATATCTAAATATAGTGGATTTGTTTTAAAACTAAATGAGCATAGGACAACTATCCTATGTCAATCTATTAACATTTAAACAATTAATTTCCATAGGTTTATATTATTTATCTATAAGTACTATGATGATATTAATCATGGAAGATGGGAAATATCACTCATAGTATTTAGGTATACAATATAGTTGGCCAATGCCAATTGTATTCATATCATCCATATATTCTTCAATATGCATTGTGTACATTTTATTTTTGATAATTATTCATCTAGGTGACTAGGATCATAACTATAATTTTCATCATCATAATGGTCATGAGTATCATCTTTGGCCTTACTAGATTCATACAAAACCTAGTATGCATTACTTATATAGGAATATATTGATAAGGTGTTATGACCTTTGTCATAAGTTCAACATGTCTTTAATATTAGAAAGTAGCATAATCCATGAGAAAAGTATATACACAACCCTCATATAAAAATTTGATACATATATGTAATATGGAGGGTAAAAAATTCATAACATGAATCCATGGTCTTCCCAAAAAAAATTTATACTTAAATTCAATATATATTACTTGACAGTTCATAGTTGGAGTCTCAGGACCAAAAAATATGTTCAATGTAATTTTTCGCAAGGGACTCTAAACTTTATTTTCAAGTCCTTTAATAATTAAATTTTAAGGTGAAATAGATTAATGATTAATTCATTGCATTGAGAATGACTATACTACACATATTAAATTCAACACAATTGTCCATAAGGACCCTATTAATTCCTAAATTATTAACTTGGGATTGAATGTACAAAGGAATTTTTTGATCTATAATGTCTCTAGGAGGTATATCCTCAATTTTGAAGGTAATTAGGTGATCACTATTTTTTAAATTGTTCATGAGGGAATAAAATTAATAAATCTTAGTGTTGGTTAGAAAAGTGGCATCACACAAAGCATATCATAATGTCTTTGAAAAATTTTGATTATTTAAGAAATTTTGAAATATTTTATGCATGGAATAAGATTAGCATAAAACTATCATATCTCTAAATATCTAGACTCAGATAAGGTTAATCAAAGAGAGCTCATGATAAATAATATTTGGGTAGTGACCAATGGATCTATAGACATAGAAATAGGGGTACCTATATCATCTATATAAAAGTAAAGGGGTCTAAATAATTTAGGCCTATGACACAATGAGATAAATCTAACTATACTTATATGTCTATATTATAAATAATCAATCTAAGTAGTTGTGAAATTAAATTAAAGTTAACTAAGGGGAAGGGTTAGAATGATCAAAATGGGTAAGGTGCCATGGTTGAAAAATGGGGGTCTAGGAAACCTAAAATGGAATATGGAAATCCCAAGTAATACTATAACAAAACTAATTATAAGTATATAGAGAACCTAGATAAGGATAAACATATATTCATGTACTAAAAAATAAACAACATCTATGTATTCAATGAAATAAAGGAAAGAACACAAGGTTATAAATACTTACATTGATGGGGACGTATCAAGCCTCAATATACCCCTTGGCTCATGGTGGATTTAAATATGTTATTGTGGTTATTTAGACCTCAAAGGATTAATCAAACTCTAGGATAAAAGGACTACTCCTAATGAATCTCCAAGAATTCCACAATAAAAGTTTCCTTCAAGATAAGAGTCTACCTATGAATCATCTAAATGTGACTTAGGGAAAATGTATGAGTGAAATTAGAGAATATGAGTGTAATATGATATGATTTTAATGAAATATGAATTTTATGTATAGTGATAAAATATTAAAACCCACCCTAAAGGCTAAGATGATGGCATCAACTAAATTTGATGCAATTAAGAGGCTTCAGCTGATATGGAATTGTGCTAGCTAGGCTAGAACATTATGAATGTAAAAATATAATCTCAAAATGACATCAACTAGGTTGATATAATTTGGTAAGGGAAAGGTGTAATAAAATAGTATCAACTATGACTAATGCCATAAGAAATGAATAATTGACATAGTTGAGTGAGCTAGGATGGAAGAAGGTAGGTAGGAATTAAAATCTAAAGAAGATGAAATAGAAATAGGAATGATATGATCATGACATATATAGAAACATATATCAAAAAACACCAAAGGCATGTTCACCCCCTTTTAAATGTACCCTTTAAGGTGTGTGCTCAGGGAGATTGAAGGTTGACAAGTTGTTATAATAGAAAGTGTTAGTAAATTATAAAATTAAAAATATTGTGTATATACATATGCCCCACCTAAATCTCATCATGTGTCACAATAGTGTAACATGGGATGGTACTTTGGGAAATAAAATAATATCACAAAACTAACTAAAATGATTCAAAGGAAATTTTATAATGATTGTAAGTGAATGAATAACTGACAATACCATATACATTTCTTGACTTAACTTTTTAATTAATAACTACATGCATATATCATAGTCTCTATTATAGAGGGAATAATAATTGTATTTGAGAAACCCTATAGATTCAAGGATAAAAATAGAATCAATGTGTGCATATGTAGGATGGTTAAGTAAAAATGAAAAAATATCAATACTAATTAAATTAATTATAAAATTGACAATCCAAGATCATAAAGGATAGGTTCGAACCAAAACATCAATAAAAATGTAAATGAATGATTTATCAATGTAATAAAAATAAAACAAGGATATGTAAGTAAATAAAATTATTCTCATGTAAGATAAGCACAAAGAAAACATAAAGGATTGAAATTTCAAATGTAATTATAGATTTAAGACAAGCATGTAAAGTCAAATTTAATGGAAAACATGTGTGTAAAATTTACTATGTAAGATAAGTGAAATAAAATAAGAATAAAAATGAATGTGAAAAATATCTAATGGAATGATAAATCAAACTTAGTGATTATACTAAAATATGATGTAGATAAAAACAACCACCTAATGATATGACTAGGATGAAATTGATATGGCATATAAAGTATATGTGTATGGATGTTTATGAGGAAGGCCTATTCCTACTCAAGGTCTTACAATACAAATCATAATTAGAAAGACAGGTGGTATCAAAATGATAATAATAGGATATAGATGTGATTAAATAAAATTGATATCCATCAAGGGTATTTCAATAAAAGTATGATGTATATAAATAATTTGAGGTACCACACAAGTGATGTGTAAATTATTAGAATAAATGAGATACACTAGATATACAGGAATGGCTAATAACTATTGACATTAATGACCTAGGAGACTCTGACTAGTGAACACAAAACTTGGGCTTAGCAAGTGAATTACATAGATCATCCCATGAAATATATATGTATGAAATTAAAATTAACATACCTTACACAACATATTACACACTCTTTATAACCAATTACAAATCTTTCAACCTACTATGAATAAGGATAGGTTTTAGTGTAGGTGGTGGTGGTGATGATGATGATGATGATGATGAGTATTGATGTTAAGATAGAGATATAATAATAATAATTTAATTAAATATTTAGTAAGATATCTTGATATAATGATATAAGACCTCCTACCCTAGTCTACTATCCTATCATACCCCAATGGACCTTATTTATATCATGAGGCCAATTGTTGAGTTTGAGATTTGACTAGAATAACAGATGTGCCAAACAAAGATCACATCTTTTAGTGTGATCTGACTATTGAAATATATTTTGTATTGTAACATTTAATTTTCTTATGATATGGATATTTTAACTCTTTTTTTATTTTTTATTCCTCCTCAATACATATTCATAAAACTAAACATGGATGAAAATACATATTCATAATTCAAAAGGGGACGAGGCTATGCTATGATAGTCATATGACTAGGTAAGTTGTACTAACATAAAAGGGATCTAGCACAAGAACTAATGAAATTAAGTAGTCATACAAAAGATGGGGAAAGTGAATGGTCATCCCAAAATAAGGTAAAAGAAGTGGTCATCCAAAAATAATGGGAAAGCAAATGAGGGGCCAAAGAATCACCATGAAAATAAGGTAAATAGACAAAATGAAACCTAAAGGTGTTACCTAAGTTCTAAAAAAGAAAAAAAGTCTGAAATTAAATAAAGATAAAATGGTTATAAAAGGAAAATCAAAAGGTTGGGTGTTTGTGAGGAAGGCTTGATCATATCTAAGGTGTTACAATGCAACTCATAAACTAAAATCCAAGTTGTGTAAAGATGACAAGAGAACTAGAAACTAAGAAAAGTTATTAGGACTACTAGAAATAATTATTAGGTGTTGATAAAATAAATACATAATAGAAGAATATGTTATCAAATAACCTACATGAAAGTGTTAACATGATACAATAGAATATAACTATGTATAAGAAAGAAACTATGTGCAATAAATGAAACTATCAAACATGACACATGGTTGGTTCTTTGAAAATTTCTTGATGTTGGGTTTATTTATGACTATTTAATGTATAAGAGTGATCATCTTAGGATAAATGAAAGGGTAATTTGATGTGGGTATCGACATCAAAATATTCCCTAAAGTTTTTAATGACATGTGGATGGGCATCGTAAGATAAACCAGCATGTGATATGGGGTGAGATGAAACTAATTTTGAAAAGAAACCATGTGGTCTTAAAATATTTAATCTATTAGGGGTGGGAAGAGAAAATAAATTAGGTCGTATGATGTATTTTATTGTAAAGAAATGCTAGATTCATATTTTATTGAATTGATTGATGCAGTAGGATCATGATGAGTAGTAGAAGTTGTGTTAGAGGTACAATCACTAAGAGGGGGGCTGAATTAGTGAGCCCAAATAATCCAACTTCATTTCTAATATTTAAAAACATTTAACTAGTTACCACAAACATTCATGAAGCATACACATCATTCATAGTAATAAGAAAGAGAGATAATATAAGATCAATCACATAAGACAAGACATATGTGGGAAGCCCTCTTAGAGGATAAAACCCACTATAACCTACAATTATACTACTATCTTATAAAAACAAGAACTAATTTAGACCATCTAAAAATCATCAAGGAACTACAATCCCTATTTAGTGATACTATAAACCCACAAGGTTCTACCACACTTGTTTAGATGAGTTGCAATAACAACCAAACCTTTGAGTAAGTTTCACCTTGCATAGAGGTTAAAACCACCTTAGATGATGAGATATCACAACAACACCTATAAATGCATCCACCTCTAAACTGATGTCAACAACACTTGATGATAGACCTCTACTTCTCACTCTTCACCTTTACTCACACTCAATCTACAAGAGCACTATTCTACCAACATAATTATGACCTATAGGTCATATAAATAGTCCTCAAAGTAATCTACTCTACAACTCATCTTCAAGGCACTCTACCCCTACTTCACTCCATAAAATACTTTACATAATCCTCTCTTCAATCTCTTCAAGTCTCTTACTCAAATTCTAGAACCCACCATCTTTGATTTCACTATTTATAAATAAATCTTGATAATCAACACCTTGGTCAGCCATTAGGCATGCCTTAGCCCATAAATAATCTCTCACATGAAGAAAAAACTCAATACAATATTCATAGGTCATCCACATCATCTATGGGTCATACTTAAGTAGCTACACCTTTTAATAAGGACCTTGTATCTCTTATAAGTCTCATGGAGACCTATTCACCCATTTATCTCACCCTTAAGTAAAAAAATAATATAGGACCACTTTCAAATACATGGGTCCACTCCTTATGTCCCCTTTGACATCTGTAAAAGATCATAGTCATCTTACCTCATCTTTATGTATGCTCAAATAACTCAAATAGATACCTTATACATAGGAACACCATTACCAAACATACAGTCAACTTTTTAAGCATTTTTCATACTCAAGATATATTGAACAGACCTCAAAAATACTCACAGATCATCCTCATGGAGTCTAAAACACTCCCAAATGGAAATTCATCATGAGACATTGAAACAACATCAACACAAGCTCAAACATCCTTATCGGGTCATTTTCATAACAATCGCAAATATATAGTCAAATTTAAACATTAATATCTTTGATTGTACACACTTTTAGATCTTCAAATTAGGTTCATGAGATGAGACATGGAGTCCTCTTCATATTTTATTTTTATATCACTACCAAATTTGACTTTTATAAAAAGATATAGACAAAATATGTATCTCTAGTTTTTCCTTGTGTTAAATTCAAATATTTGAATAACAACAGTCATAGTTAACCATCAAACACAATGCTCACATCTCATATGCTCTCAACTCAGATCAAATATGCACCATCGATCTCTTGTAATATTTAATGCATAGGTGCCAATGTTCAAACATTAAACCTCAATCATGTTGACCTCATCTCATACAATCTTATAATGTTGACTCCATGTGATCCATCAATATTTATAGATCAACTAGGTCTTTAACGATCAACTTTCACCATCTGATCAATCTATATGAACACCTGATCATCATTGGATCCTTATCTTATACCTTTTCTTAGTCATTAAACATCATGAACCTATACTCATTTCAATTCTTCCTAATGTTTTGGAGAAATGCACACCATTGATATTTATCAAGCTTTAACTCTTTCAAAAATGACTATGGGGACCCTTTCAATATGCCTAAGTAGCCATTTTTTAACATTAATAACTTATTTTGTGCTTACTCACATGATCTCAACTTTGGACCAGATGATCTCATCACATAGGATAATCCAACCATATAATAAACATCTCCTATAATCCATTAAAATTCCTTCTCAAAATATTCTATCACAGAGCCAACTACGTCAAAATCTCCCTGAGAGGCCAACTTTGCTCCTGCATGACTTTTATTATGCTTCAATGCATGATCTCAAAATTAGCACAAATCAACTATGCTCAAAACTGAAAAAAAAATCATATGATCAGTTTCTCTTAACACATTCACATGTTAAAGATATAACACCATCAAAAATCTCACTCGACTCTTCTTGTCATAATGCAAAATTGGCTAAGGGAAAATAAAGTCAAAGTATTTGAGAGCCCAGCTTTGCATATGTATATATTTTGATGTATTACATTACATGATTTTAAATTTAGAAAAAATAAACTATGCATAAAAATTAACAAACCCATATGATCATTTTGTCTTGACACCTCCATGTTTTTGAATTCTAACCTTATCAACATGCTTACTCAACTTTTTCTAGCCAACTACAAATTTGTCTAAGTATGAGAAAACAATGAATTCTAACTGAGAATACAATTTTTTACCCTCATATCTTTGATTATTCTTAGACACATGACCTAATATCTAGCACATAAAAACTAGGGACTATTTTTATCAAAACCATATGACCAAATCCCCTTGAATCATTCCCACAAGGCAATGGTGATCTCATCAAATTGCCTACTCAAAATTTTTGCCACTAGACCCAAAGTGTCTAGATGAGAACAATGATGAACTAGGTGAACTCCACTCATGCACATAAGAAATAAAATCATTCTTGACTTCTGATATGACCCCTTTCACATGATTAAATCACCATACTCATCCTTAGTCCTCTCTAACCATGCCAAAATAGAAGATCACCCAATCATACTTCAAGCATATAAGAAAAAGTGCATTTCACACTTTGTCATGTTACTTAAGCTATCAAGTAACTTCATCCACTCAAAAGTAAACATCCATGACATCATTAACAACTCTTAAACAATACCCCCCTTTGTAATTAATGTCAACAACCATCATATATATAGCAATATATAGTTCACCTTCTCTCTTTGATCATTCCCACAACAAGAACTTCCCCCCCCCCACTTTGACACAATAACAAAGTGGAGACTAATTGATCTTGAGGACCTGAAAAGACTATCAAATATGAAAGTACCATCTTATGAATATGATACAAAACTCCCCCTTACTTCGATCCTACTTCAGCTTGTTTTGACAACATTCTCTTGCTTTATGCCAATACTCTCTTTAATCAAGCACTAAAACCAATGAATAAAGAACACACAAAATCATATAAATCTCATGTATCACATAAAAAAACATATAATAGGGACTCCCCCTAATAAATTTGATCAATTTTCACCTTTTGATCATCTTCAGATCTCCACACACCATGAAGAACCACCACATAGGCTTACTAGCCTTCTCTACCAAACCACCATAAGGGATACAAATAGAACTCCATGTCATTCAAAAAATATGAAAAATTAATTAAACCAACCTGATAACTCTTTTTTAAATAAACATACCTTTATCCTTTTGGAGAAACTGAGCAAAAGGCACTCTTCTTCAAACTAGGCCTGTCTAGCCTCCTTGTAGCCCTACCTAAAACTTATAGAGCACACAATTTTTAGTAGACACATCTTTATAACCTAAAATTTAATATATAAATTATTATAATATTACCCATTAATCACACCAATTTTCATCACCAATATCATCCTATATAACATACTTCCTTCACAAACCTACTAGCCAATTAGCCCTCCATATTGATAAAAATTTGAATAACTAAGGAACCACAAACATTAAAATCTCTATGAATCTTTATTTTACCACCAATTTGGTCCATTAACATATTAATAATCCTTAGACCTCAATTCACAAGGCAAACCACTTTTTTAGCATAGCCCAAAACCCTAGAATATTAAAGCAAACAAGCCTTCTTTTGCTCAATGCACACCTTTGAAACCAATTTCAAACCTGGAAACATCCATCACACACTTTTATAACAATAATTTATATTTCATACCTTTGGTAACCCATACATCCTATAACCCATTTTAGGCCTGCTTACCCTTAAGCCAAAAATTGAGAAAAAACTAAGAGAACTCAAAAATCTTAAATTAGCACATATATACCTTTAGACCTCAAAAAAACTTGGAGCACACCATAAAGAAATGCAAAAACCTTTATGATCACCAAAAAATTATTGACATTTTCATCAATCTCATTAAGCCACTTGTAACCACCCATTCTGACTTTATACTACAACTCCTTTACAAACCTTTGAAATAGGATCATGAACTTATTGCTCCCCCTTAACCAAAGACCTTCTCTGATTGGCATTATCATCTTGAGCACACAAACATGATTTTACACTGAAAGGAGTCTATTAAGAAACATATATAGAGACACCATCTATACCTCAATGCTCTAAAACAAAAATAACTCTTCATATTCCTTTTCCTCCTTGGTCATTTGATACTTATAGTTATTCTTCTTCTTTGACTTAGGAGAAACAACTTCCTCAAAAACTATATAATTCTCTTTTTATTCTAGAATTGGATTTATAATACATGGATACAAAAAAGATTCATGACATACCTTTTCATCTATATAATCTTCCTTGCACCTTGGAACCTCTTCATTAGGCACAAACAATTGATGGTCTTTGCATGATACATGCTCATCAATAGCAGGATGTTCACTTAGATCCATACATACCTCAGGACTAGATTTAACCAACACCTTGGTATTCTCTTTGATATTTATCTCTTCATTTTCAATATGAGTAGACAATGAGACCTCTTAGTACTCTTCAACTTTTAAAGCATTCTTCACCATAGAAAATAAATTACTTAGACCTATAGTCTTATCATGACTCACACTTATCACCTTTGGCCTCCATGTGTTAACATGCCTTCTTACTTGTACTCTAGGAGCCTGATTGAACCTATTTTAACTTATATACATTTAATTTTATAACCTAGAAATGTGACCTCTTTGTTCACAATTGTATCACACCATACCTTTTGCAAGAAATGTATCTTGCCTTATCTTATTTAGACAAAAAAATTCAATATGTCTTATGTCATGAAAATTAAAGCACTTAACTCTATTCATACCTTTTTACTGATGGTCCCCATCATAGTTCCATGAAAACTCATTTCTAATAAGTCTCTTGCATTTTCTAGCCCTATGACCAAATTGATTACATGTGTAACATTAACCATTGAATCTTATATACCTTATGGCATTTGGCTATCTGATCTAATTTTTATTCATTCTACCAACACCTTTAGTATTTGTTTAATGATTTTTCTTCAAAGTATGATTATCCTAGTTCACATTAGTCTTCATCTTGTCTTAAGTAACATTCTTTTATTTTTCTTCATATCCAAGACTAGTTTTATCACTATCATGCTTTTGACCACTCAAAATGTTGTCTATATCACATGAGCTCTTTTCAAATTTCACAAATGACTTCACCTTACTAGATGTCTTCTCTAACTTAGATTTTAAAGACTCATTTTTAGAAACATACCTTGAACATTAACATCTTAGGGACCTGCTCACATAATTGGATATGCTCATAGGCCTACACATAAATCATAGCCATACAAATCTAAGAATTTTCTCTATCTACAATATTGCATTTTGACTACCAAAATATTTTTTCTTTTTTTTACCCTTACCTATTCCCTTTTATCATCTACCTATCTCCAAACTCCAAACCCCTTATCATTTTTCTAAAAATCCATTCCTTAATTTTGACAATCGATGGTTTACCAATACCATTGATGGTCACTATTAGAAACCTTTGGTTGCAACCCTCAAACCCTAAGCCTCCTCTAAACACATATAATCTAATATAAAACTTCCTTCTCACTTTTCCTACACTATTAACACATATAAATACACAATACCCAAAACATTCCTTTGCATCATTTATCATACAAATTTAACCCTTAAAACAAAGAAAACCTAGGGCATCACCTACTTGACATGATACCCTACTTCCACCCATGCAATTCAATCCATATACTAAAAAAATTCATGATAAAATTCAAAAACAAAATGACCTTACTACATTTACATAATGACCCTACCTCATTTCATGAGTGGTACTGAGGCCTCAATCCATGCCTATCCACCTTGTTGTGTCCATCTCCCATGTCTATCTGATCTATACTCTACCTCATGCTAGATTTCACCAACTCAACACATACCTTCCAATCATGGACAAGATTTTCACTAAGCATAAAATGCCAATCTCACCAAATTTTGAAAGTCAATAGTATTCAACTATGATCAAACTCTTTTGTTTTCACTGTTTGACTATAGTTTTAGGTTTTTTATCCAACCATCGATGGTTACCTAATTTTCAATGGTTAACCCTAACCATTGATAGTTACCTAACCATCAATGGTTACCCCTAACCATCCATGGTTAGGGTTTGGCTCTATTTATCCACCTTTCTTATGCCTTTTCTATCTACACTACACCTATCAATACATCTAAATGGATAAACCCATTTATTGACACCCCTTGACCTACTCAGGGGTCACCCTCTCCCTCAATAATCAAAAACTACATTCAGCCTGAAGTTTATGTTGGATCCATTATTTATGGGACTATGTAGGTATCATCTTCTTGCCTAATGCATCTAGAGTTAGCTCGACCACTCCCTACCCAACCAACTAACCCACCCATTTTCCCATGTCCACCTCACCCTTGGATTTTGTTTGCACCAACCTATTCATATATATTGTGATGACCTTGCTTTGGCCATAATGACCACCTTGACTAATTTTTCCATGATGAACTTTTAAATTATGCATGACCCACCCATTGGTATTTTTCTCAAGATCACTTCCTACCTTAAATACCTAAGTACACACCCAACTTATCTAGGAAAATTGATATGTGTGACCTGATTAACTATGACCAATGTTAGGGACCAGTTACCTAATCATTTATCCTAGAACCCAAACTTATTGTCAACATTGGAAATTTTAGTCTTTGTGTGATTTTGACTCTTGCACTTAGTCACATTTTATGTGCAAATTTGTGTTTCAAGTACCCATACCTTTTCATCCCCCACCTTGTCACCTCTATTCTCCCTTTTATCAAACCATGACCTAATTTCTAATTCTCTCATCAACTCCCAGTTTGAGGGGGAACACCTCCTCCCTCCCACACTTAAGGCAACCAGTCCTAGACCTTAACCAACTACCTTTTTTTTTCTATATCCTACTTAAATTTAGACAACAAAAAGGGGGAAAATGTAGACACCTAAAAATTACACAATGACAATTTTCAATGTCATCTTGACCTATGGACCCTTGATTGACTTTACATCTAATGGACCACCTAGTCCACTAGCACTCATTTATAACTTCTCTATATCAAATACCCCTTAAATTCATCATTTAATTCATAACCTTTCTACCCATTTACTCATGACCCTTTGACCATTTATGATTAGGGTAATCATTGATGGTTGGTTGTAATCATCGATGGTTGAGGTCACCAAAATTACCTTAATATTTAAAATCAATACTTGATTTATTTGAGATCAACATATTCCAAAATGAAAACTTGCTTTAAAACTAACTTTTAAAGACAAACAAAAATAAACAACTCTATCCCCTACCTGTTGTCTCCAAATCTTGCACCCTAGAAGAGGGTTGTTCAAGCCTCCTCTAGATTTGGGAAATTTTGGGACATTTATAAGCCTATGGGTGTGCCTATAATTGTAAATTAACCTCTAGGTTGAAATGGATAGCTCCCTATATTATATTTTTTTCAATAAAACTATTAAACCAATTTGTATGAGTGAAAAGAGTCATAAGTTTACATAAATGAAAAGCCTAATCTAAGATGGTGATACACCAAGAATTAGCATCCATATGTATGAAAAATATAGTAGAATATAGTCTATAAATAAATATCTATAATATTCCAACATAATTATTTAAAATTAGTGATAAAATGAATGAGATCACACAAGGTAAATAACTAGAAAAGACGACTTGTATAGTCCAAAAAAAAGGTTACACATATGTAAAATCTCATCTAGTTAGAATTCACTCTACATTACTATTTGAATCAAATATTTTCTCAAAAAACATGAAGTATAGATAATATGAGGATAAAACATCACTTACTATCACGTTGTGTCTCTTGCATGCCTAGGTAAATGTCTAGAACTTAGAAAGAAAATAGACTTATGCTTCTTTGCTCAAAGGCAAGAAAATGGCAAAACATTCCAGTAGGAATTCACCATACTATATATGGATGTTAAAATAATATACCAAGGGTCCTATTTATAACAAAAGAGTGAGAGAAGAGAGAGCTCTTAGGTACCAAAATAAAAGCCTCCAAAATAGTTTGTAGTCACCATCCTAGTGAAATTGATTCCAGTTTTTCTCTTATTTAGTTGGACTTTGTCCTTCTCTTTGATTCACCCTCTTGAAATGACCAAGATCACTAAAATATCAATGGTGAGATGAAACTTCAAAATAAATGGCTTAGATCACTACAAAATCAATGGATTTTTCTTGAGAGCTCCCACATTTTGCACTATAGACCTATTTGGGTTTCCTAAATGACTTTATTTCCTAATTGTTTATTTAGGTTATCTGATTGCTTCTACTTGTCTCTTAATTTTTAGTCTTCTCAATTGCTTTTACTTGTAGAATCCATAAGCAAAGCTCTTTGGGAAACTTGATTTGCACTATCCTTTTTTAAGACCCTATCAGGTTCTCTGAATGGCTTTACTTCTTTCTTGAAGACTTTAGGCATGAGTTTGACATCCTATGGCACATCATTTTTAAATCTCAATGGCTAGTTGGCCACCCTAAATTTTACATCCTACCACATGTCATGTTTTCACCCCAATGGCTAGTTGGCCACCTTGAATTTGACATCCTATGACACATCATCTTTGCACCCCAATGACTAGTTGGATGTATTAAATTTGACATCCTAAAACACATCATGGGGATCCATCAAGTTTAGTTTATGTTTTGAGATTTTTTTCTAAATTAATTCCTTTAGAAAAATTGTCTGAAGGAATTCTTTTAGGGATTTTGCTTGAAAGGCAACGACTAGTTCCTTCAAGAACTTTTACCGAAGGACACTTGGGAAAGTGTCCTTCACAAAAGTTCTGAAGGACACTTGGGGAAGGCATAGGGTCCCTTTGGAAAATTATAAATGTAATTTCCAAGGAAATTTCCCTTTATAACTTTTTTGAAGAGCGTTTCCAAAGATAAAGTGCCCTTCAGAAAAGTCTGAAGGGTCACTTGGGAAGAAAAGTACAATTTGAAACTTTTTTGAAGGCTCACTTGGATAAAAAAAGTGCCCTTAAAAAAATTTTGAAGGGACACTTGGTCTAAATAGTGACCTTCAAAACTTTTTAGAAGGGTCACTTAGAAGAAAAGTGCCCTTTGGAACTTTTTTGAAGGGTCACTTAGAAAGAAAAGTGCCCTTTGAAAAAATCCAAAGGGACACTTGGGAAAACAAAGCACCCTTTGAAAAAGTCTGAAGGGACACTTGGGGGGAACATTATCAAAACCATTTCAAGTTTTTTGATTGACTTTTCTTATAAAATTCATAAGCAAATCTCTTTGGAAAACCTGAAGTCATGCATAGTTAACCATAAAGCATTAGAAGGAGTAAATTAAGTTGGTAAACTCAGATTATTTCTACTCATGAAACTTTTATAAGTTGAGTCATTCAGAGAACCCAACTTGGTCTTGATAATGTAATTTGAGTTTATGAGGGGCCATGACTTGACCTATGGAGAACCTGACATATACTACAATAGAGCTAAATCACTTTAGCCTCCTTGACTTTCAATTTTGGACCTTTGAAATGACTTATTCTTATAGCTATTGTTCAACTCTCCATGAAAATGGTTGAACAAATTGTACTAAGGTGAAATTTGGTCAATATTCTTTGTGATTCTAAGGGGAGGCATGCCTTATATATCAAATAATAGTCACCTAAATCCTTCCATTGGGCATGGATTCATGCATATAGGCACTTCAAAGAAAACTACAATATTTGGTTCAAAAACACACTAGATAGGTTAATTACACAAACAAGATATAGACGCACACCAAAAAAAGGGAAGGAAAACACACCTATGCTACAAAGCACTTAGGGAAAACAAACACAACAAAGGAAACACACAAAAATAAGGTTTATATAATGCATGGCCAACAAGGGTCAAAATTAAGGCTTCAGATGGATTCTATTCACTAGAATAGGTAGCTCTTCTCCATCCATTTTAGATAGCTAAAAGGAGTTTCTTTGATTGCACTTGATAATGATGTAAGGACCACTCCACAAGGCATCAAAATTCATATATTTGTCTGGTTTTTCTCTATCTTCATCCCATTTCAAGACCAAGTTACCTTCTTTGAACACTCTTGCCCTTGCCCTTTTGTCAAAGGATTTATTCATGAGGACTTGATGGTGTTATAAATCTTTATGTGCATCATATCTTACCTCTTATAGCTGCATTAATTCTATCAATATGATCTCCATGAGAGTTTTTTCAAGTAATTCTAGCTATTGTGTAAGTTCCAAGGTGGGGAGCACTTGTGATATAGATAGCCTAGCTTCTCTCCCATAGACAAGTGCAAAGGGAGAATTACCAATTGACTTCTTGGGAGTGATTTTGTCTACCTATAATTCTATCTTTAGCTTGCTATGCCATGCTCTTGTATTGGTTTCCAACATCCTCTTGATGATCTTGATGAGGTTCTTGTTGGTAGACTCATCCAATCCATTACCTTGAGGGTAGTAGTTGGATGAGGTACTCAAATGAACTCTACCCTTTGCTTCCTAATCAAAAAATTTAGCACTTATGAAAGTAAGTGAATTATCTGATATGATGACATAAGGAGCTCCAAACCTTGTTATAATGTTGTCATACAACTCCAAGATGGCATTTTCATTTGCTTCCTTCAAAGTAATAGCCTCTACCAATCTTGTGAAGTAGTCTATAGTAGTCAATATCTATTTGTTTCCAACACTTGATGGAGGGTTAATCATGCCAATGAAGTCAAGGCCCCATTGCATGAAGGTCTAGTCCACTTGGATAGGATTCAATGGAAGGGAAGCAAACTTCTATTTGAAAACAAAGAAAGCATATTGAGGATGAACCTTAGCCCAATGATAATAGTCTTTAAAAAGACTATGCCAATAGTAACCAACTCTCATTATTTTTTTAGCTATTGTTCTAGGGGAGAAGTGACCACCATCTACACCATTATGGAACTTTTCTAGCAGCATATCAAGTTGGTCATTATTCATGCATCTTATAAAAACATTGCTTACATCATTATTAAAGATAATTCCATCCATAAGACAATAAGGAATATCTTGCAGCCTAAAATACCTTCCTTTAGATTTTTTCAAGCTATTGGAACACTCATCATTTTGAAGAAAACCAATGATGTCTTACGTCCAACTTGGATTCTACATTTGATTAGTTGGCTAGCCTTGAACTTGATTTACCAAGGATTACTCTTTTGGATCTTAAAATTTAGTTTCTAAGTGCTCACATAAACCTCTTCCTCTTACTAGGTTGGTTACCTTGATATCAATGTCATATTCCATCACCTTCGTGATCCAACCAACTCTCTTCTCATTGAGATCCTTGCTTAGGAGAAACTCCTTGGTGCTAGGATGGGAGACCATGACATTGATACTATTGTTGGAAACCATATGCCTAAACTTTTTCAAGCCTCTAATGAAGGTTAAATCTTTCTTCTCAACAAAATAATATCTCACTTCATAGTCTTCTAAGCCTTGGCTGAAGAAAGCAATTGGTTGTTCAACGTCCTATTCATTATTTTGCATAAGAATGGCTAAGATTGTGTCTAGGTTAGAAAAAGTATAAATAATGAAATCCTTATAAAAAAAATTTATTTAAGAGACTGGGATATGTTGTAATTTCTTGCTTTATTGCCTCAAATCTGCCTTTACCTTCCTTTGTCCAAGTAAAAACTTGGTGCTTTTTTAGCATAGTTTTGATAGGATTTACCATAGTTACAAAGTTTGGGTTAAACCTCCTTACAAAGTTTATTTTTCCCAAGAAACTTTGTATCCCTTTATTGTGTTGAGGTAAAGACAATCCTAGAATATCTTCAATCCTTTTGGGGTCAATAAATAAGTCTTCTTTTGAAACAACATGACCCAAAATCTTGCCTTTATGGACAACAAAGATGCACTTCTTTTGATTGAGGGATATTCCATAATCTCTACACTTCTTAAACACTTGACTTATATGTCCCATACGATCAATAACATCTTTTGAAAAAATGGTTATATCATCAAGGTAAACAAGCAAAAACTTATTGATCAAACCTTTAAAAGCCATGTCCATTGCCCTTTGAAATGTAGCTCCAGCATTGGATAAACCAAATTACATCTTATTATAGGAAAAGGCCCCCCACTTGGTGGTGAAGGATATCTTGAATTAATCCTCTTCATTTACCAATATTTAATTATAAACTGAATAACCATCAAGAAGTGAGAAATGTTGAGAACCTAAAACAACTTGTATAATTTGTTCCATTAAAGGGAGTGGGTAATGATCCTTGAGATATACTTTGTCTAGATCATGAAAATCCACAAAAATTCTAATTTTTCTATTCTTATTTTGAATAGGCACAAGGTTGGACACCCAAGTTGAGTACTTGATAGGAAAGATAATCCTAGACTCGATCAATTTGTTCAGCTCTTTTTTCATGAGTTCTTCTACCAAGGGGTTGATAGGCCTTTGTTTTTGTCTTATCAATTTAGCTCCATGCTCCAACTCAATGGTTTTATGAGCTATACTTGGGTTTAATCCCTTCAAGTCCTTGTATTCCCAGGTAAATATGTCATGAAAATATTTGCATAATACAATAAAATCTTTCCTTTCTAGCTGAGAATAAGCCTTACCAATCTTCAAAAGTTTTTCCTTGAAAATCAAAACTCTCTCATATTTCTCTTATTTTGTTGACATGCTCATTATTTGTTTTTTATTTTGATCATCCTCATTGAAGAAACTCCCCAAGGTAATCAACCCCTTGGGTATTTTATTTGTCTTTAGCTGTATAATCTACTCTTCCTAATGATCATGCAACTTCTTTTGATTTCTTGAAGAAAAGCCTACCTCATTTTGAAAGAAGTGTGCAATGTGTTCATCACTTTCAAACACTTTCCATGACACTTCATTATCTATAATGGAAAGTCTCATAATTATTTTGATATGAGATTGATCTTTTTCTTTTTCAACGTTAGTAGTTGAGTCAAAATGTGATCTTATTGCAGTCAGTCTATCAGTCTGCTTCTTTAAGTCTCTTGTTATGGGCTAGACGTTGAAGGCATCAAAATCCTCAAGTAAATCCCATACTCTATGATTTTAGGACTTTATCAAGGGGTTATTTTATATATCACTACTTCTCACTTGATGAATGACCAGCTCACTATCTCCATAGACTTTCAAAAGCTTGATTCCTCTCTTCTTTGCCCATTGGAGACCATGAAATAAGCCTTCATATTCTACCATATTGCAAGTGCAGTTGAAGTGAATCCTATAATAAGAGTAGTAATGATTATTTAATGGGGAAACCAACATAACACTAGCTCTTACACTTTATTCTCTCTTTGAACCATCAAATAACATTTCCCACATGCCATCAAGCTCATGATCTTCACTAGTGAGTGAAGGAATTAAGACTTTTTTCTCATACATGAAATAAACTCCCAAATAAATTTCTTCAATGAAAGTGTAAGGATCAATTCCATGTGTTTTATTGATTTAATTATCAAGATATATGTTGTAAATACCTTTAAGAGGAGAAGATGTTTCACTATTCAAGACTACCTCTTCTTCTTTGTTGATTAGATAGTTTTGATTTGTCATTACCTCTAAGTATGGCTCAATGTGGAACCTTGCTAAGGGATAAGTACTTATGGTTACTTTGTTCCATACCTTGTCTTGAAATATATAAAGGACCAATAAATATAAATGTATCCTCCTATCTTAGTTGTAAAGTCCCTAAACAAACATATAGTAAAGTGTGTTGGAAGGTCTACCACCACAATATCTTGCATGATAGGGAAGATTGGGCAGCCATGTAAAAACACTTTAAAAAATTTGACCAAACTTAACATATTGGTTGGAGTTCCATCTAGCTATAGCATTCCTTTACTATGTGGCTCATAGTTCAAACCTAGCTTATCAGTGACTACTTTAGTCATAATAGTAGTGTTTGCTCCACTATCCACAATAAAATTGTGGACCAACTTATCTCCTATAATGAGTTTGAGGTAGAAGGGTAGGGGATTTTTAGATTTAGAGGAAGGCTCCAAAATATTATTTGGAGGATTTGTGAGAGCCACACTATGATTCCTTGAATATTAAGGAGCCACTTGCATGCTTGCTAACTGCTCTTACAAAAGCTCCTTTGACCAAGTATATGTATAAATTCCCAAAGGGATATGCTTGTATTAGTGATCTTTAATGAGTACACAATATTTATATATGAAGTATTCACTTTCTCATACATTTTTGATAGTAATAAAGGAAATATTACCCTCTATGTTTCAATCTTGTCAACTACATTTTCATTTTGATTTTTTTGAGAAACATGGCTTGTAGAAGGTACAACACTTTTATTGGAGTTTTATGACCTTGGAGAGGCATCACTTAGAAATATTCATGGCTCTTGGCCTTCTCCCAAGGATATATTCTTAGACCTTGTATTGTCTATAATTGACATGCCTTGAGTCAACACAAAATCATCCTTTTCATGAAAGTTCATCATCCCTTTGGTTGGGACATGTTTCTTATACTATCATCTATGGAGTAACTTCTTATTATTTAGTCAAATCATAGATAGTTCCTCTATCATCATGCATAAACTAACCTTGAGTCTACCCCCATTAGTCTACATGATCTTCTCCTTACACTATATTTACATGAACTAAAACAACATCCTTTATGAGAGGAGTCAAATTTAGATTATATGCATTGGGCTACCTATTGTAACCTTATTAATTTTATCCTCTCCCTTGATAATTATATTGGGATGGAGTTATATATCCTTCTTGAGGATAGTATTATGCATTAGGAGGAGTACTTACCTGATATTGAGCTTGCTTAAACTGAGCTCTCAATGATTTGATTTCTTCATCCTTGTCCACAATGTTATCCACCTTCTTTAGAAAGGCTCTTGGCTTCACATTGGCATTGGGAATATAAGACATGCTTGGAGCTTCAACCAAATTGTGGGATATCAAAGGCATGGAAAATATTAAAGGGAGCCTTCTAGCCTAAATCAAGCTATTCTTAGCCTCAATTACTAGCTCATATGCACTTAAAAGAGTGAATCATCCCATTCATTACAACCTAACAATAACATCAGTACCAATCCCTGCAACATAACAATAACATCAGTACCAATCCCTTTGAGGTATGTTGGGAACACAAAGGTAGGAGAAGGTCTCATGATTGGTGGCATCCTATACCATGTTGTTTGAAATATCTCATTGAAATCTACTATGGATTCATTTGGACCTCTTCTTATTACATTAAGATGATGTATTAGGGAAGCATGATCACTCATATTTTTTAATCTTATCACCAATAGGTCTCCAAAACCATCCACACTTGTAATGTATCCCCCCTCCAACATTTTGTACCAGTCAAGTCCTTTTCCTTTTAAATACATAGCAAGAAGCCTAATGTTTATATCGGCCCTAGTAACATTATGGAAATGGTAGAAATCAGAGATGTCTCTAATATGTTTAGATGGGGTAATAGGACCCTCTCCATTGAAACTAGGAATATTTTTTATAACATTTGGAGGGATGGGGTCATATGTAGGAAGCTCTATTGGGTTTTGGGTATTAAAATTAGGGAAAGATTAATGCCAATATATCTCTCCCATTTATCTCATTTCTCATCTTCCTCTATGATCCTCTATTTCTTGTTCTTCTTCAACTTCCTCCTCTCTTTTAACTTCTTTTGCTTCTTCCCCAAAACCTCCCTGCCAAGGATTTAATAGGGTTAGGAGTGGTTCAAGGCATTATTATTTAGGAAAAGCTTTAGCTGAAAGGGCTTGGTTAGAAAATCTTAAGGACCTTATGAGGACCATGTAGGATAATGTATAAAACTTGGTCTAGAACCAGGGATTCACACCCTTTTAGAGTCACCAAATGCTAGGTTAGGGGTATTTATACTACTTAAGCCTATCAAGACCAACATTCGCCTTGACTTAGCAATAATTTAGGTCCCACTAGGCATGCCAAAACTATTGTCTCCAAATCTTACACCTTAAAAGAGGGTTGTTTAGGCCTCCTCCATATTTGGGCAATGTTGGGACATTTCTAGGCCTATGGTGTGCCTATAAGTGGAAATGAAACTCTAAGTTGAAAGGGCTAGCTCCCTATATTAGATTTTGTGCAATAAAATTGTTGAATTAATTTTTATGAGTGAAAAGAGTCAAAAGTTTGCATAAATGAAAATCTTAGTCTAAGATGGTGATCCACCAAGAATTAGTATCCATATGTATGCCCTATACTTATGCATAATATAGTATAATAGAGTCTATAACTCAATCTCTATAATATTCCATCATAAGTATTTCAATGTAGAGACAAAATGAATGAGATCACATAAGGTAAATAATTGGAAAAGATAATTGTATAGTCCAAAAAAAAGGTTACACATATGCAAAATTTCATACAACTAGAATGCACTCTACATGACCTATTGAATTAAAAAATTTATCAAAAAATAGGAAGGATAGAGAATATAAGGATAAAACATCACTTACTATCACTCTGTGTCTCTTGCATGCCTAGGCAAATTTCTAGAACTTAAAAAAAAATAGACTTATGCTTCTTTGCTCAAAGGCAAGAAAATGGCAAAAAATTCTCACAAGGCTTCACCATACTATCTATGGATGATAAAATAAGATCCCAAGGGTCCTATTTATATCAAAAGAGGGAGAGAAGAGAGAGCTATTGGGAACCAAAATAAAAGCCTCCAAAATGGTTTACAGTCACCATCCTGGTGAAACTGATTCCAACTATTCTCTCATTCAGTTAGAGTTTGTCCTCTTTTATTCACCCTCTTGAAATGACTATGATCACTAAAAGATCAATAGTGAGAAGTCCCTTCAAAATAAATGGCTTAGATCACTACAAAATCAATGGATTCTTCCTAAGAGCTCCCATGTTTTGCATTGTAGACCCATTCAGGTTTTCCAAGTGACTTTACTTCTACTTGTTTCTTCAGGTTATTTGATTTCTTATACTTGTAAAAGCCATGAGTAAATCTCTTTTAAAAGATTTAAAAACATTATCTCTTCCATTTTAGGCTTTTTAATTGCTTTTACTTTTAAAATTCATAATCAAAGCTCTTGAGGAAACCTGATGTGCAGTATCCTTGCTTAAGACCCTGTCAGGTTCTTTGAATGGCTTTACTTCCTACTTGAAGACTTTAGGCATGAATTTGACATCTTGTATCACATAATCTTTTAATCTCAATAGTTAGTTGGCCACCTTGAATTTTATTTCTTGTGGCATGTCATCTTTGCACCCCAACCACTAGTTGACCACCCTAAATTTGATGTCATGTGGCACGTCATCTTTGCACCCTAATGGCTAGTTAAATGTATTAAACTTGATGTCTTGTGACACTTCATGGGGATCCATCAGGTTTAGTTTATGTTTTAGGCAATTTTCTCAAAGTAATTCCTTTAGACAAATTGTATGAAGTAATTTTTTGGGGGATTTTGCCTGAAAGGTAATGGCTAGTTCCTTCGAGAACTTTTCCCGAAGGACACTTGGGAAAGTGTCCTTTGGAAAAATTCTAAAGGACCCTTGGGGAAGGCATAGGGTCCCTTCAAAAAAATTTGAATGGTATTTCTAAATACAAAGTTCCCTTTGGAAAAGTTTAACGGTTCATTTGGGAAGAAAAGTGCCCTTTAGAACTTTTTTAAAGGGTCACTTGGACAACAAAGTGCCCTTCAAAAAAGTCCAAAGGGACACTTGGGATAAAAAGTGCCCTTCAAAACTTTTCCAAAGGGTCAGTTGGAAGAAAATATCCCTTTAAAACTTTTTTGAAGGGTCACTTAAGAATAAAAGTGCCCTTCATAAAATTTTGAAGGGACACTTGGGAAAATAAAGTGCCCTTTGGAAAATTATGAAGGGACACTGGGTGGAACATTATCAAGACCATTTCAAGTTTTTTGATTGTTTTTTCTTATAAAAGTCATAAGCAAAGCTCCTTGGAAAACTTGAAGTCATGCATAGTTGAAAACCCACAAAGCATTAGGAGTAATTTAGGTTCATAAACTTGGATTACTTCTACTCATGAAACTTTTATAAGTTGAGTCATTCAGAGAACTCAACTTGGTCTTGATAATGTAATTCAATTTTATAAGGGGCCAAGACTTGACCTATAGAGAACTTGATATACACTACAATGGAGCCAAAATACCTTAGCCTCCTTGACTTGTAATTTTAGAACTCTAAAATGACTTGTTCTTACAACTACTATTTGGCTCTCCATGAAAATGGTTGAACAAATTATACTAAAGTGACATTTGGTCAACACTACCAAATTAGTAACTTTCTCTCTCCTTAGAAACTTTGGGATATAAATTATAGGCTCTTGAAAGAGTTGAGGATCTAAAAAAAATTGTATTTAGGCTCTCTTATTTTCTTTTTGTAAGTATCTAGGACTTTAAATCTCTATTTACATGACTATTGAAAATTGAAGATACTATTATGTTGCCTAATTTCCTTCAGAATACTATCATCATCCATTTGGAATTTTATAGGTATCTCTTTTTTTAATTAGTTTTCCTTCTTTATTGACTTCTTTATCTTAATCAAGCCACCTAAACTTCATCTCTCTAGAACCCCTTTACAATCCTCTACCCATAAGCCATTTTCCCCTAACTCCATATCCCTAGACTTCCCATAGGTAACCATCACTAGTTGTTGCAACCATCATTGGTCACAATAACTATCATTGGTCACTTGATCATCACTAGTCAGACCCAACCATCATCAGTTAATTTGACCACAACTGGTCACTAACAGAAAATAATAGATTGTTGTTTTCAAGAATTTTCCACCCCAATTAACCCCTTTTCCTATTTTTGACCTATTTGTAGATTCTGTTCAGATTTTCAAAACCAAATATTGACCTATTTTTATGCATGGTATTGACCCACCATGTGACATTTAGTCACCTTATTAAATAGGTACTTTTATTTCTTTCTAGAATAAGCATTTTCTTTCTTATCAATTTGAATGTAAACATATTTTATTTTTGTTATCAAATATTTTTATCATTAGGGGAGTGGATTGATAACCATCCAAGGGAGCTTTCACTTCTTGGATTTAGCATTTCTAGGTACTCCACCCTTCATACTCATCTAACAAATAAGTTGTTTTAGTGTGGTCTTATTGTAGGTAGTCTTTCCTTACCAAAAAGGATCTATCACTTCATCTGGTCATCAATGAGTGCAACATTTACTAGGTACACACCCCTCATATTTTTTCTCTCTCTTTCACTAATAGTAAAAAAAATAAAGTAAGAAATAGTAGGAAACATTATGCAATAGTGTGATATGGATGCAAGTGCCAAATTGATAGTGTTTGAGGTGGTTAGGGACTAATATGAGGATTTGAGTATGTTTGCAACTATGTTGGGTGACTATGTGTAAAATAATTAAGTTTTCCTTAGTGATTTGTTTGTATTCTTGCTTGCTTTGTAATTTTTATCACCTCCCTTGTAAATGAGCTTTGAGTGGGCTTCTATAGGAAAAAATTGGTCATGGGACAAATATATTCACACTAGACCAACCTAATTAAGGATAAGGACTAGATGAAAATAATTATTGGGGATAAAAGTGAAAATAGATAGGACCACCAAAAATGGGACACTTTGGTGCCTAGTACTATAGTCCAAGTGGGGTGCTTTTATCTTACAAGCTTAGGACCTAGGGAAATAGGTTTGGTATGGGGAATACTATTTGTCTAAGGTGTAATGATCATTTATAAGGTTTTGAATGATTGAAAATGGGTAAAAATGTGTCTATAAGGATCTTAAGAGCATGCAAAAAGGACCTATGGATGGGGTGTCACAATCCACACTCAAACTACCAATTTGGACATTTTATATGACTATATTTGCCTCCCCTTTATTCTAGTGATGTAGCAAATCAAAATAAGATAAAGGAAAAATATAAAGCATACATAAACTTACCTACAAGGGTGAAGCCCATAAAGATGTGTGATGCTAAGTGTGCATAGAGTGAGCATAGTGTGAAACATAAATCTATAAGAGAAAACAAGGAGTAGATCAATTCATACTAGACACATTATGTATAAAATAAGAATGTATAAAGGTTATTTAAAAGATAGAGGAAGAGAAATTAAAGAATACACCTCATCAATTACATGAACCAATACAAACCTATTATGATGTTGAGTGATGAGTGATGTTGGGTATGTGTTGTACCAAGAGTAATATCATGAACAAAGTTGAGTGTTCAATTCCATAAAGGTAACTCAATAATATAAAGCTTAGCCCTTTAGCTCCATCATTTCCCATTATGTATTTAATCTATATGATAATGCATGTGTTAATCAATGTTTTGAATGTGTTTCCAATCCCTCTAAGTAGGTGGCTCAAGAATACAAAGGCTATCTAGTCTTTTGGTTCCATCATTACCCACTAAGTGTGAACTATGAACTAATACCAGTATGAATGTGTGTCATATGAGATAGCTCATGAATCTCATGAATGATCTATAATATGATAATGTGGCATGGATATCTAAATGTGTATTGATAACTAGGCCAATCTTGGCCACTCTAAAAGGTGGAGATTAGGCTTGTATGAAAGCCACTCTTAAACTAAGAACTAGGCTTATATGAAATCCACTCTGAAATGATGCCAACCACTTGTAGATGGAATAAGGCATGCAAATAATTAGAATAAATGGGTAATATAATGAACTAGAAATAAAATAAATCAAGTGTACCATGCACATTTCCCCCAATTATCAATGCCTATAACATGGATTCTGATCTAGAAGTTGTACTAACTGTCCAATCTAAAATTGGAAGTGAGAACCATCATATCATGCATAATGCCCCTAATATCTAGATAATCTAAGTAAAAATATACTAAAAATACCCAATATAAGCTAGACTATAGCTGAAAAACTATAATTGACCTTACCTTTCTATCTGTTTCTAAAAATTTAGGCACTATAGTCTGAATGGGGTGCTCTTATCCTTTACTATTTTTTATGACAATTTTGTGTTTGTCACTATTTTTTTGGTCTATTCTACATGTTTTAAATTTTTATTGTTGTTTTGAGTATTTTAAAAATTGATTTTTTGATCGATAAAGGGCTCTAATATCTGTGACAAAACCCCTATTTGTTTCCCCCTCTTCTGAGGGTAGGAATGAAGACCTTACAATGATTACCTTCAAAATAAAGAGACCTACAAGTGTTTTATGATATGAAATACATGATATGGCAATGATAATCTAAAATATGTCTCAAGATATAACATATTTTGTATTGGAGATTATTAGATCAACATGGGTATGCCTAGATAGATGTAACAATGTAATAGCATGTGAACTATACCAAACTAAAATTGGAAATATTGTTATTTGTTAATTAATGATGGATCATTATGTCCATCATGGCATTTAAAAAGGTAATATAATGCATGATGTGGATCATGGCATTGTAAATAACTAAGAAGTAGACAAACTCATAATGCAAGAAGCAAGAAACAAAAAAAAGGCAAAGGGGCCAAGAAAATAAGGGAAATGGGCACATTTCACTCAAACTGGGAAAGTAAGCATACAAGGTATGTTCAAATTCCCACATACATATATAAGTGTAAACAATAAAGATTTTCACAAGGGCCATAGGCACAAATAAGAGTACAAGAAAAGGACATTGGCAAATGTCCTAAGGTACACATAATTAACAAAATAGGAATTGAGAAAATTCAATCACATCTAGCTACTCAAATTATGAAAGGAAGCCATGCAAATGCTAGAAATACTATTGCATCTAACTGATCAAATCAAGAAGTGAAAGTATGCAAAATATATAGTATAATACTAGGTAGATGATAATAAATACATAGTTCTATATAATAATTTTTGTAAGTTAGTAAGTAATGTACATCAACATTATAACTAGAGTGTGTGGTATAGGAATGACATAACTTGGATGGTGTAGTCATGTACAAGATGCCCCCAGTGGGTAGATATGTTGATGTATGTCTTGAATATAAAATTAGGATGCCCCCTCAATGGGTAGAGTGAAGCAATCAAGGATCTAGGTATCACTGCACACACTCAAAGAAGATCAAATGAAGCATGGTAATGTAGATAAATCAATAAATAATATCATAGAATATCAAAATGTAAGTCCAGCATGGTAGTAGAAATAATTGAAAAGTTTTTAGTGTTTTAATTTATTTGAATGTTTTTATATTTTGATATGTTATATTGTTTTTGGTATTTTTAAATAAGCTATATAAAAGTAATCATAAGGAAACTATGTACAATAAATTGAAAAGAAACTATGTAAAAGTAACTTGAGAAATTATGTATAAGAAAGACTAAGAATAAATGATACTAATTAATGATTCTCATAAGAGAATCCTGATCATATTGTCTTGTATCAAGGAGAGGGATTGTGCATGATCATGAAACATAATGGAAGGGCTAAGACTGTGACTTTGAAATTTATGTATGTTGTAAGCACTCTAAAATCTCTATAGTGGAAACTAACTGTGGGGTCCCCTTATAACTTTGAGAAGTGGATGCAACAGTGGGGCTCTTATGAACCCATTTGGTAGTAGAAGAATATCTCTAAAAATGTGCTCTATGTGTAGAGTTATAAGACCTCAATGATACTACCCTAGGTATGAATACTTTATCTAGAAACTATTTAGAGTCCTAAAAATAGCATTGATGTAGTGGTTTCTCTAAGAGAGGCTTCTATAGAAGTGTATAAACATTATGTGATGGTGAGGGAGGCCTTGACTGTGTCTAAATATCAACTAAAGGAAGAACTAAAAGTAGTGGAGGAGCTAAAAATATGTCGAAAGGGGTGCTAACCTGAGTGATAAATCTATAGCCATGGGTTTAATCAACCTACCTATCTTTATAAACTTGGGTGACATCATGTACCAATTGATCTACTATAGTCATAACATTGGTAGTAGGTATGGGATAAGAGTTAGGTGAACCAAGTTTAAATGGAGGAGGAATATATATAACTGCTAGTGTTTTCTTGTGTCTATTAGTGATAGGGAGATACTCAAAAGTAGTCATATATATATATATATATATATATATATATATATATATATATATATATATATATATATATATATATATATATATATATATATATATATATATCGGTAGAACCATGTATGTGGAATGAAATGCATGTAATTGGAGTTATAATTTGTATATAAATATGATTATAAAGAACATTTCACATGAGAGATATCAAACAAGGGATAGAGAGCATGGAACTTTATACTAATGCATAAATTTTTTTGACTTGTAACATGAGATTTCTAACATGTTTATCAAGATAGGTTTGAAAATTATTCTACTTGAGAGAGATAGATTATGTAAAATAAATAAGGAAACCTTGTATTAAAGAAAAGTAAACAAAAATTTGAAGGAAAGGGATCTTAACATGTTTATAAATAAATTTCTTAATATCATCCCATATTATACAAATTAAGCATGAAAGGTAAAGAATGAAGATTAGCATTAACATATAGTAAACATCATCATTAATATACATAATAGGACCAAGTATGGACTCCTTATTATTTGCAAGAAATGTTTTGAAATAAGTGAGATCCATTTTTATTTTTATGTGAAATCTAATTTATATATGTAGGAAAAATTAGAAGAATATTACTAAAATTAGCAATAAATTTTCCATAGGGTTTCTAGGGTTTTTTTTTGCAAATGAAGTAACTCAAGTTCACCAAATGATTTAAATTTTTTGGAAATAATGGAGTTTTATTCCTATTTTAGTTAAGGGTCTGGATTAATAAATCAGTACAAAATATAATAATAAATATAGTCTTGATTTGTATAATTGTTTATCTTTTTTACCTTTCTAAAAATAGGAAGAAATATAACTTAGCTAGAAAATAGATTGAGATGACTTATACAAATGTTGAAAATTTTCATGCAGGATTGAGAAGTTATCATAAACCTGAATCTAGATTTCATTTAGTGAAAGGATGTGAATGTCTAAAAGTGAATTCTTTAGTGTCTGATACTGTTGTCCATTCCTACAACTATTTTTTAAATTGATCAAAAAGACTTGAAACTTTTTAGGTAGTTATGTTGTGCGTGTGTGAGCGTGCCTATGAAAAATAAAGCACTGGTTATTGACATAACTCATTGTGGAGTTAATTTTGTCTTAAAACCCTAACCCTAAATCATGCTTGATAAAATGATAGTTGAGTCACTTGAGAAAGAGGGGGAGGTTAGTGTATAAGATGTATTGAATGTGTAATCCACACCCCTTGTGTGGGCATGCTACCTACATACCAATACTTTGAAGAGGGATCAAGCCATATGTAGTTCTCTCACCTAATGTGCTTTATGGAATAGTGTGATGTAGATGTAAGTGCTAAATTGATAGTGTTTGAGGTGGCTAGGGATTGGTATGAGGATTTGAGTATGTTTGTAATTGTATTGGGTGACTGTGTACAAATAATAGGGAAGTTTCCCTTAGTGTTTTTTTTTGCATTTTTTATTGATTTGTAAGTTTTATCACCTCCCTTGTAAATTAGATTTGAGTGGGATTTTATAGGGAATAATTGATCATGGGTCATATGTATTCACCCTAGGCTAACCTAATTAAGGATAAGGACTAGATGAAAATGATAGTTAGGGATCAAAATAAAAATGGATAGGACCAAAAAAAATGGGACACTTTGGTACTTGATGCTATTGTCCAAATGGGGCACTCTTATCCTATAATCTTAAGACCAAGGGGAATAAGTTTAGCATGGGGAGTACTATTTGGATAAGGTGGAATGATCATTCAAATGGTTCAAATGACTAGCAATGAGCAAAAAGGTGTCTATAAGGGTCATAAGAGCATGAAAAAAAAACCTATAGATGGGGTATCACAATCCATACTCAAACTACCAATTTGGACATTTTATATGACTACAATATGATCATGTTGGTATGGGATACTTTCTTCTTAGTTTGGATTGGCTGAGTTGGATTTTTAGTTAGGGATTGCAATCTAAGATTACATTATTTTGTGATCTCAGTAAGTTGATGAAGGGTGATATTTATTTTAATATTATTTATGTCTTATAATATGTTTTAGCCTACCTTGTTTTGGACTGGTTGGGTCTCTACAAAAGTATATGGTTCATGATGTTTTAGATGTGAAGGGCCATTTTTAACATTATGATCTACTAAGGTTATGATATTTTGAGAGGATGCTATTATTTCCTATTTATAAGGGCATAATTACTTCTCTATAATTATTATAATTCATGAACCTCACTTGTACTTTAATCAAGCCCATTTTCTACTTGGCTATGAAATTCCATGGTTTTTAGCACCATGGCCATGCTAGGGAGTCTACCCACATTGGGTGATTCTAGGTTATTCATGACCACCTCATTATCCATATCTATATAATATCTCAAAGGTGCTACAAAATTCTATACAAACAATTTCCCCATGTGTGGTCATGTTATGCACTCAACACCAGTTAGGCACAACTATTTCATAGATGTTAACTTTGGGTAACCTATTTGGGGAGGGCTCTTACTAGTTGTGATGATGACTATAATTTTTGTTGTATTTGGTAAGTAAATTTATTATTTGAACTTTTAGCATTATATATACCCATTTAATTTTTAAGGCCAAGGAAGTCATTACTTAATGTTTTTATCATTCATTTGTTGGTATATAACTCATTATTTATAGACTCTTGGGGTATGGATTAGGTGTTGTTAATTATTGCTAATGTCACTTGGTATTACAACTGAGGAACCATTTCATTGTTCTCTAGGTTAATAAAAACCCAAGTTTTGGTTTATCATGATGTGAATCAAATTTATTTGGTTAGTTTTGGGTAGCAATTGGAGATTAATATATGCTAGTTTATGTTAGGCAGAAAGTTCAACCTAGGCATATGCATCAATCTATTAGGAGTAGGAGCCATCATTTAACCTTGAGGTTTTAATTATATGTCAAACTATATGGATTTAGAATATCCAAAGGTAAGCCTATTATTATAGGGTCTCATCTTAGGAACATGGCCATTTAGGGGTCCAAATCTTTCTTTTACATCTCAAGCATTAGTCAAGAATCAGGATGATAAATTACTATGACATGACTATAAATTTAATAAAACATAGCATTGAAATTTTTGATAGGATCATAGGGTTATTGTTTAATATAGGTGAATCACTGGTATAGGATGATACTATCACTAATTTACCAAAATTAGGCTAGGAAAGCAGTATTAAACTGGTCCTAGCTTCCAATTGAGTTTTTTGGGAGGTTAAGAAATCAGTCATAGGTTGAATCCATCAAAGTGAAAAGGAAAAGTATATGTTTCACATATTCATGTTCCACATTTAAAAGTCTTAAGGAAGTCTTATATGAGGTCATATTTTATTCATTAATACATCCTACACTAGAAGTGAAAAGGGGAATGTACCTTTCTAGGTTGCTAAGTAAGTCATGGACAACTCCAAGAACATTGATAGTTGACTTAACTAATCATGATACTAAGAGAGCCATTATGGGTGGTATATTTAGGGGAGACTAGGAGGATGAGATAGTGGAATCAACAATATGTATAGGTCTATTTCTATGGTACTAAACTCTTTGATGCACTTGTAGGGGTGAAATAATTAGTCTACCTCACCCAAAATTAGACCTAATAATCTATGCAGTTGTCTCCAAATTTTATCATGGGTGGACCAGTGGGTTAAAAATTACTTATAAGGGTCTACCTTCTTATGTGTTTATTATTTTGGGGGTTTTCAATTCATAACAATGGAAAATTTTAGAGGAAAATTAGTAATACTAAATAAAACAAAGGCATTCCTTCTAGCACTAGCTATTATTGGCCTTGAAATCCTTGCATCCGAAGGCACTCATGAGATTGAGTGTTTAGAAGAGAAATATAGGAGAAAATCATGGGATAAAAATATCTCCTCTTTAATTTTAGGACTGATGTTGGTTCAATCTAAGGACCTGTTAGTTTAGCATTGTTCTACTCAAAGAGTAGTATTTGTTACCACCAGAAGATTAATATATGTGTGGTTGTACCTAGAATTCATGACTAGATAAATAAAACCATACTCACTATTTACCACTAAGTTAGACCTTGTTGATATCTAAAATAAGGGAGAGTATTCTAATTCCAAAATAAACATAAAATGGGAACTCAAGGTAGGTAATATAAGAGATTATTCTAGGCTTGAAATATGTTAATCCTTTAATAACCAAGCTATGTGTGTGCCCTATCATAGCTATAACATTGTGTTTGAGTTTTACCAAGGGATCCAACTCATCTTTACACTAGGAAATTAGTCTAAGGAAAATGAAAATGAATTATTAATTTATAAATCCTTCACTAAATATCAACACTTAAAAGGTCATGTATAGGTTAACACACAAATTCTTAAAGTATAACCTATAACTTAAGTACATAGATTACTTATGTTATGAAGAAAGTAATAAGGATTCACAAATGAGTTTCATTAATGAGAATATTATAAATACTAAATTCATTCAAGTAACAAAGCATTTATTCAATTATTTAACATCAATACTTATTCAAAATTAGAAATTATTGACAACATTATCATATAAACAAATTAGTTTAGTAGAAAGTAAGGAATTGTTTTAATTAAAACATAGTCTCTTTTACAAAATGTCAACCATGGTAGACACTTAAAGCCAAAAAGGGTGAGGTAATAGTAGGTGTAATATTGTCTTGATTACAATAGTTTTTTGGGACCAAATTTTATAACCTTTAAAAGGATTTTAATTTGTAATATATAAAGGATGAGGCTCACCTCCAAGTAGCATGATATTCCCATCCTTGGCCATGATGGCCTCTTAAAGTTGTTACAACTACACTAATTTAAAAATGGGTAGAATATCCTCCACTTTACTTAAAATATACCCAATATCCCACTTATTTTATATGTGGATAAACCATAGATGAACCACCTCCTAATTTCTTATAATGTGTTTTCTTGGTAGCCATTGTAACTACCACCAAGTCAAACTCCTGATCTAGTTTGTATTAATTTATTAATGGCTCTTAAAATATCACCTTTTATTGGGCCACTAGTATTTTATATATGGAGTCAAGCCTCACACTTTAACTTATGATACCTGGATGATGTTCATAGTAGACCGAGTTAAGAGTTTTCTCACTACTTAGGCTCCATATTTGTTAGATTTCACCAATTTCTTCTTCATGACCTAGTTAAAGTGACCTAAGTGAACTCCAAACTTGCCTCTATCTAATAGGGTACCATCTAGGTGTAATATCATAGTTATGTTTACCTCTTTTAAGTAGGTCAACATATTTCCCCTCTTTTGTTCTTGGGTTCTATAATGGTGTGCACCAAGATCAATCACTCTTCAATTAAATCCCTTATGCTCCGAGCATATGTTTGATAGAGGTTTATGTCTAAGGTAGGCATGAGTTTTAATTCTAAGAACATGCCCTTATGAATAATCTTGGTGAGATTTTTAAACTTACTCTCCATGAGAGCAATTATTTTTAAATTTATATACACCATTAGAATATGTGCCCTATTATTGATTAATATTTTAAACACTTTTGTAGAGCTAAGAAATGTTTCATGAGGGCATCCTTGACTTTCTTGATTAGATTTACATGGAAGGAGATCTTTACTTGTGCTTCAAGTTCCTCAACTTGCTCTTACATGTCCTCCATTACCTTCTTTAACATATCATGCATAGATTAGAGCATAGAGACTAGGTACTTGTCCACTTTCTCTTCTCCCTTAGATGTCCTCACTTTTATGAGGGATAAGAGGTCTTGTTGGGACTACTAGAATAAAGGGTTTCCTTATTGCATGAACTTTTGGATGAGGATCATCCCCATGTTCCCTGTGGTCTGGTTGAATTTCTAATACACTTTAAAATCACCATGTATATTCATATCAAGTGCCCACAACACCATAGTTACTCCTAAGTTTTAAAGGGGTGTTGATGGGGTGATATATATATGGATGTGATAGGTGTCATTTTGGGTGGAGAAGGAATAAATAAAATAGAGGGAATGAAGAAAGAGAGAATTGGAGGATGAGGCATGGGTAAAAAGGGGAATATGATGAAATGAGAGTCCCAAGAGAACATATGTGCCTACCACTATTTCTAGGTTAAGTTAATCTATGGGATAATGATACTAGGGAGAGGGGCATTCAATAAAAGTGAGGAAATTGGATAGTTAAAACCACACCCTTGGGAACTTAGGATAATGGAAAATAGAGGCCTGAGAGTGCTATGAGGAGGAATAAGAGGTGGTGAAGGAGGTGAAGGATGAGTTGCATTTTGATTGTTTGTATGCCTCTTACCTAGATTAGCCTAATATACTATTATAGAAGGAGCTAGAGTAGTAGATGCTATAGAGGCCAATTAAGGAATATCTTGGGTGACTATGGTCACTATTGATGTGGTTGGGTAGAGTTAGTTATACACATGGGTGAACTTATTACTAGGGATGTATTAGAACTTATTGGATATGGGGAACTTGTTGGTATTTGAACCTATAGAAGAATCAATTTGGGCACCACAAATATCCATACTTATCAAATAGATAGGGCATATATAAATTAAGAGGTGATAATTTTGTGCATAACTAAGGCTAGAGTAACTTGGGTTAATTATGAAAGGGGTGAAATATGGAAAATGGGAGTCATAACCTAAGTGGATTATTATAGATAAAGGAAACTAGGGGGTATTCCACTAGATTATTGAGCAATGGTAGGAGGGGGAGGGATCAACATGGGTGTTGGTTTCTAGTCATATCTTGAGCTAATATCTAGGCTACTATTGACATCATACCTTAATGAATGTGCCACCTGAAGTCAAGCTACTTAGGGTTTAGCCATCTAGGCTTGAGATATTTAAGGTTGAGTTGTGTGAGCCATGGGGGCTGGTGTAACTAAATCATAGGGATAGGGAGGAGAATATCACAAAGGATAAGGTCAAGGAGGATAAGGAATAAGGAACCCTTGTAAAATTATCCTTAATATTTGGGGAAGATTTGCATAAACATCTCCTCTAACCTGAGCTAACATGGAGGAGGCAAGGTTAGCTTGGACAGATGGCTTAGACTAGGCCTTCTTTCCTTTATTCTTTTTCTTATCTTAAAAATAGGTGAACACCTCTTAGTCATTCACATGTTTCATATATATCTCATTATGATCATGGATTTGGTGACCTTGATGTTAAGTCAGACCTGTTACCTAGACACATATGCCCTAATGACACTATGTGGGTCCTAGTATCTATGTTCAGACTTACCAAGGGCATAGGAGTCCCTTCCTACCACCAAGGTTTACAAATAGTGGAGACTCTTATAAATATGGTGCCTTATTATGATTGAGAAGGATAGGAAAACCTTTTTTTATTGGTTGATTCAGTGATCAAAGATGACTTTAATTAGTTGGTAGGTGATCTCTTGCTCTGTTAGTTAAGTTGGACTTAATAGGGCATGTAAAGTGAATCCTTGAGGTTGTTTAACACTTGAATTATAGTGTTTTCCTTGTATTACCAATAGTAACCAATGGGGGTGAGAGACTCTCTTATATCCTTGGAGAGTTGAGGCATGGATACCTCATTTATGGCCATATAGACCATTGGGTATAATGACTCACAAATTTCATAGATGTGATTCTAGTAATGGTGACCTTATAGTTTATAAAAAACATGTACCACCACACTTATTACAAGTAATGATATAAAGGAATAAGGATTGAATTTGAGTGTTACATAAACTACATACATCAAATATCTCTTCATATAAAATTTTCCTCCTTCTTGGGCATCTCCTACTACCTTGATCAGGTTAAAATTAATCACCCCCCCCAAGTCCAAGACCTGATCACCTTGAGGATTATGTGAATTAAGGACACCCATAAGAGGTCAATGTGCACATATTTGATTGCTATGAATAGTATATCTAATAGAAACATCCCAATACAAACCCTTTATTTAAAGGTACAAATGTTTTAAAAGTCCATGTCTATCTTGTTGACCCATTTAGCATTTGGGTTCTCTATCAAGTCCCTTAAGACATCATATATCTGATAAGTGTTGGTTCATGTGCTCACCATGGATGAATCATAAGTGATTATATACTCTAATAGGTTATATTAAGCTTTAAATACAATCTCCAAAATATCCATGATCATATGCTAGGAACCCACATAACACACTAGGTTATGAACACCATCTTGCACCCATTTGGCATTGAGTAGAAATTGTCTAAACAAATCTACATAAGGTAAGAACTATAGCTTGGTTATGGCCTTATGCATCCCACACTTATCATATACTCAAAGGGAATATTTGAATTTGTTTTCATCTTCATCATTTTTAGAAGAGGACTTGGGCACCAAGTCAATTACCATGAACATCTCATTATAATGATTGAAATGTGTTAGACCTTTCAAGAAAATGATCTCCTTGTATTAAAGATCAAATTTAGGGGTAGAGGAAAAATTTAACATTAGATAAGGGTTATATTTATTATGATAGTGAAATATGAGTGAGGGAGTAATAGAGGGTGTAGGAATGAGTATAAAATGAGAAGGCATACTTTGAGAAAATAAGAATACTAATGGTAAATGAGCTTATCTTGGAGAACTTATAGGGATCCACACATGTCTCCTATATTTATGGCACTTGGTAGCTCACTAAAAATGAATTAAAATATAAGTTAGTGGCTATATTTTCTCATTTATTTCTCAATTTATATTTAAACATAGATATTTTAAATATGAACCACCTACTAGATTTGGTGATTGTGATGCTACATTTTAAATTGTCCAATCAGGGCCTAGATTCCCATTTGTTAATTTTATGAGTGTGGAAGGTACAAAAAAATTTCATCCCTATGATATATTATATATTTTTTCCATGTACCACATGTCCATCACTGATTGGTCTTAACTATAATGGAAACTAACTAGGATAGCCCAGTGCTTCACTTTTACACATTCAATGTAGGAGTTGCCAACTGGACAATTGAAGTAACATGTTGAATATTTTGATTAGCCTTTTAAATATAAATTTACCTCAATCTAATCACTTTTGTATTATTGATATTCCTCTACCAATATATACAAAATTTACACATGGTATGTTCTAGTAAGTCTGGCTCTCCTAAGCTCTGACATCCCTATCAAGTCTAGGAGATTGACAACTCTGATAACAAGCCATATGCACCATTTCACTTGGTCAAGATATCCCAAGTTATGATATTCTTATAATGTTTTGGAGACTAAAAAATATTCAACATGAGGGTGACCCTATTGGTTAAGTTATAGCATATTTTACCACTAGGGTCACGTGGTAATCTCTCACTCAGTAGTGCTCTCTCAGGCTTTAACATTCTTTTTAGGTTTGGGAGACTGACAACTTTGACAGTGGGTCCATTTGATTGGTCAAGAACTCCCAAAATTTAACATTTTTATTAGGTCTAGGAGACTAACACTTATGATAGTGGGGCCATTTGATTGGTTAGGCTCTCCTAAGATCTGACATTCCTATCAAGTCTAGGAGACTGAAAACTCTTTGATAGCTGAAACCATGTGACACTTTCTCATTTGGTCATTCATCCTATGAAAATCCAAAAAAAATAATAAGTAAAAAGGGAATCCACATAATAAAATAAAACTCACTTACCTACCAATAAATATTTATAAGGTTCCATATAGGACTCCAAGAGATTATAAATCTAGGAGGTTGAGACTCTAAGAACTTCAATACAATTCTAAATCTACCGATACGCAGTTAGTGCAATAAAAATATTCTAAGCGTAAAATTGATCTGCTTCATTTATGATGTAACAAGGACTCAGATGTGATTAAACATAAAATTTATGGGGGGATTTTAGTAGGGATAAATTTTCATTATGATCATGCTAGATTCATGGTAAAACCAAGGTGAAATAAAAATTAGAGGACTCTTAAAGAAAGACATTAATCAGGGAGAGATTGTAACTCTAAGAAACTTAAATTTTAAAAAATTTAAAGAGGGATCCCCCACTTAACTAAATAAGAATGTGTGTTGGCCACAACAAATTTATTTTTTTATAGCTCATGATGACTTATCCAAGTCACATATACAGACTTATGTAACTTTTATATGACATGAACATACCTCAACCACCACCTATGGTCTTTAGGTTCTCATTTTTAGCAGCCAAGTGTAAGCTCTCTTGAGTTACATAAATATCACCCATGTTTGGTCTTTCCAAATAAGTATAGATGAAAATATAAAAATCCAAAAGAGTTATAATCCATATCATAAGAAAAGGAAATGTTAAAAATGAAAATTAAATTATAGAAGTTATATCACACAAAAGATGCAATATTTTTGGCACATCCCCTATAGTAGTCAAATCTTAAACTTAACATTAAAACTCATGAGATATTCATTCCATTAAAATGTGGTGGGTTAGTATAATATGGTATGATATATCATTTCATCATTTTTTATTTTCTTACATTCTTACTACCACCTTATTTCTCACACGGGTACCCAATATTCATAGTAGACTGATGGCTCTATAAGGTGTCATAAGAAGCAATGAACATATAGTTGGGAAGTATGATAATTTTATTTATAATAAATATATCCTTCATGGGATGATATATATATACATCACTTGTTATCCTTGTGCTTGCTAGGTAGAGTTTACTAGGTCCTTAATGTTGATAGATCTTAACCTTTGTCACTCAACTAGAGTGTCTTGTCTTAACTAATTATTTATGCATCACTTTTTATGGTGCCTTGTATATTTACACTTTCATCATATTTTACCCAATATCCACCTAATATATATCACTTTTAACTAATCATGTCCCTTCCTATTTGTCTCAGATTATAATGTTAGTCATGTTTTTAATCTATGAGTTGCATTGTATGACCTTAGGGAATATGACTAGGACTTCCTCATAAATTTCCATCACCATTGACATCCATCACCATCTTAGTCATGAAATTCATGTTTTTATATGGTTATATTTTCCTATATCATATTTTATAACAAACATTGATTTCTAGTTTTTACTCATAAGAGTATTTACCTTATTTTTCCATCAATATGACTTTACTTATCTGACATTGGATGTATTTTATAATCATTTGTGTTTTTATCTATGTTTTATTAAATTTGAATTTACTTGTCTTAAATTGGATGACATAATTTTTCACATATCCTTATTTGATTATCTTTAACATTTTCTTATACTAGATATTTTCTTTTTAAAATTATTCTTCACATCTTATTATTTGTCTTGTCTTTTTTTATGTGATTTTTAACTTTTTAATCACAATTTTTTACATGCTTTGTCATAAGACTAGGTGTGTTTTACATTCATTTTTCATCTTATTTTTTTAATATTTTATTTGTTTATTTTTATATATCTAATTACTTAATATATTCATTTTTATAATTTTAACTTTTACTCTTTTGACCGTGCATTTGCTCAATGTTTTTAAAAAAATAATAAACCATACATCATAATACATCACATTTTCACATAACATGATATTGGCCCCTACCCCCATCCAACAATAGGGCTCCAAATATCTCAATGGCACCTACCCCCAACCAATAATAGGACTCCAAATATCTACATTATAATCATCATCCATAGATATATTCTTATTGTTGGTCGACTAGATGGGTCTAAAGGGTAAGCCCTTTATCTCTATCTGGTAAAGTGCCCTTATCTTCCTATCTTTAACTATGTTACATAATGAATACACTCTATAATAGATAGATAGGGTCCCTCACCCTCCATATAGTGATCTAAGGTGGGTTAATTCCCAAAGATAGATATGGGGCCCTATATCACCATATAGATATATAAATAGATAGATATGGGTGCCCCTTTACTCTATATAGCACCTCCTCTCTATCTATTGAGTGGGTCATTAGACCCATATATATAGATGGGTAAGGTAGTCCATTAATCCCTCTCCTTGATCTTTGTAGTGATTAAAGGGGTTTATTTGACCCCTATCTATTGATGGGCATAAATACCCTCATCTATCTAATCCCTATAGTCTGGGTATGGTCAATGTAGAGACTCTAGATAGTGGGGTGTTCCTCATCACCATCCATTTATATATAAGTTTTAATAATAGGATATATGTTTGGTGAATATGATATAGGTTTTTTGTATGAAATAATCCTATAAATGACCCATTCGATCAAGATTGAAGTGATCAATAGTTTTTGTTGACCAAATTTGACTTCTAGTCAAATTGGGTCAACCGCTAACATTTTGAACTTTTGTATAAGGTTTACATATGTCCTATAGGGTGTCATGTTGGTCTATCATCTTACTTATCCTTCCTCTAGTCTTTGTTGAAACCCACCCTCCTTGCACTAGGCTAGTCAACCAAAGTTAATCTTGGTCAAACCTAGTGAAAGTGCCAAGTTATGTTTGATATGTCCTAATATGGTATTTTATATGTTTTAAGGTGTCTTTAAGTTATAAATATGTCACTTGCTAAGTTTCACATGCAAAAAGGGTCATTTGGCCACATTTTTAGCTTATTAATTGACTTGTATATATGGGTTGAGTAAGCATATTTGTCACAAAATTGAATATCAACAAGGAAGAGGTCATTATCAGTTAGAAGGTGGTAAGTGTCAATTCAAGAGATAGTTCTGTGCAGAAATGGGGAGTTTTTCCTTGATTTTAGGCCCTTTTGGGCACTTGTATAGACTTCTTGAGTTTAACATCAGCTAAAAATATGGTAAATGTGTCTCTTAACCTCCATAGACCCATTTCCATGCTTGAAGTGTAGAGAGTTCATCAAAAGTTTTATCTTTAACTTCTTTTTCTTCCATTTTGTCTTTGTAAGCAAAAAAAGGGCCAGCTTCAAACACTGGGTATGGGCTATATAAGTGGAGTTGGGAAGAGTGATTATAGGGAATGAAATATATTTTATTTAAATTAAAATATATATCAATAAGTTTCATTTTTTTTCCTCCTCCTTTATGAACAATCACTTAAACTCCAGGCAGTTTTTTATACATTTATAATCATGAAGGGTCTCCTTTCGAGCCAGTTTTTTATTATTGTGTTTTTTTTTATGGGTTTGATGTTTTAAAATGTTTATAATGACCCATAAATATATTATATATCACCATTATATCATAAATACCATCAAATGTCAAGTAATCCTCTTATAGGCTTGGATGGGTCACAAACTACCAACTCCTTAAGCACTTAAAGATATTTTGAGAGAGTGTTTTCTACATTGGAAGTTTTTATGTTGAAGGTGGTTATAGGTGTGGTTTTTATGGATGACATGTATAAATTTTTTATAAATTATATTTAATGGTTTTGAATTCTCTTCCTTGACATAGTCCTATCAACTCCATATCTTCCCTATATAGAACATGTCAATGCAAACCTATTGGTGGCTGAGCAGGATACCTATAGGAAATTATATAGATAAATGAGGTAACTTGAAAATTTTCAAAATGAGATAAATTTAAAATTCATATGAGGTTATTAATATATAAATGTAAGGTGTCAAACCATGTAGAGAAAGTAAAGACTATGTTTAGGACTGTCTGCCCTAAAAATACTAAACAAAAAATCTCTTGATTTTTTTAAGCATCATATGAGATGGATGAAAGAGATTTAAATTCCATTTTAAGGTTTAGGATTGTTTTAATTAGTATTTAAAAATAATTCAAAAGGTTTTAATAGAAAAGGATAAAGGGAGAGAGTTCCTTTAGAGATTCAAAGTTGTCCAAAAAACCACTAGAACTTGACAGTGAAACCTACAGGATTTTAAAGGAATTTAACCTTGCACTTCATATTGAGAGTCCTATACTATTCCATCAAGGAGGAAAATTAAAAATGGTTAAAAATACACTCCTAAGATAATATTTCATGATATAATATGTACTCTGATGTAATTATCTCCTAGGCCCACACCATGTATGTACATAGGGTAAAATTTGTGCTTTCAGTAGGGTTATTAGGCAGTGGTCAAAAATTCATGTTTTGACATTGTATTTGAGATTTGGGGGTGAATTAAAGTGAAATTTTTAAAACTTTATGATTTTTTATCAAGAAACCTAACCCTTAAATAAGTATCAAGGATCCCAGGTGCACCTATAACCTCTATATGGACTGAGATAGAGGTCAAACAAGTGAAGTCAAGGACTAGGCATGGATTATGATGGATTTAACCACATAAGATGGATTAAAAGTGGTAAATCAGGTTGGTACCTTGAATTATTAACTTAATAAGGTCTTATATACCATATTACCCTAATCAAACCTATAAGTGACATATAACCAAGCCAAAGAGACTATATAAGGTAATGAGTAATTTGAAGCTTTGAAGGTGCTAGTATCACTTAAGAATCAAGGGAACGGGATAAAATTAACCATGATAAGAGATTAAATAATTTTATATAATGTATTTAAAATATTTATAGGATCTTCAAAGTGATACATCTATAGGAAAACATCTCAGTCCATTGTTACAGCCAAGGTAGGGTTTTAGCTTGGAAGGAGCAAGATGAGATTTTGACTACCTAGGGAATAAGTGAAGGTTTAAAAAAATTTAATATGATTAAATAAAATAAAATTATTTTAATATCATTCATAATACACTCTAAATATTCCCAAACACCTTCCTCTCTTGGAAAAATTAACTCAGTCCATAAAGATAGGCTAGGAAACCCTTGTTTCAAGGGGTAAACATGGATATTTCTTTGAGGAAAAAGGTTTTAGATGGATTAAAATGTTATATGTGAATTAAATTAAGGTTTAAATAATTTATAAACATATTATAATCATGATATAGGTTTTAAGAAACAATCCATGGGTGATTTGAAAGAAAATATGCAAAAAAATAGGGGTTTTGAGGCCTTTTTTAGGCATATTGAGATGGTTAGGCCCCATAACCATAGAATTAGGAAAAAAAATTTGGTATAGTTGGTAATTATGAAATTATAAATATTCAAAAATGTTAAATTTTCACAAAAAAATATGGAAATATTCCTCATTTTTGTCTCATAGGTAAGGTACTTTTCTCATGCACAAGACTGAGAGTTTTGAGGAAAAGTGATGAATAGTGAACCAAAAGTCAAGTTGGTCAGTAAAAATGGTTTTTATATATGTATAAAACATGGATAAACATGATAAACCATTCTATAATGTTTTAATGCAAACAAGGTGGTTTAGACAAGAAGGTTTGTAGGTAGACCTTGTGAGGCAACATGTAAATCTAGCTCCAAATGCAATGTCATTTCAAATTCCAACCCTTGAAAAGAATTGAAATGTTTTTAATAATGAATTGGGGTGAAAATTATTTTTTAAATCTATTAAATTTCATGGTAATTTTAAATAGGAGTGTTTTTCCTCAAAGGTGCAGACAGACCTATTGGCAAGGTCTAGACCTAGTCTCAATATAGGGATCAATTTCATTCTAAGCTCTTGGTGAGATATAATAGTTATTGAACCATGTTTTTATGGTATTAATATAATTTTTTAAACATTTTTATTTTAATAAAAATTCCCAAGAAACCATTTTTTGCCTAATGTGTGCTTAAACCCTTACAAAATTGCAGGAAAAAAGACCCGAGTGACTAGTTCAAGTGCTTATAAATTTCATGACCATTTGAATGGGACATTAGGGTATTTGGAGATGATTAATAAGTTACATAAGAGGAATTTAATTTAAATTTTATATTATTATAATGTTTTTTTAATTTATGAACAAATTTTAAGAATTTATACCACTCCAAAACCCTTGAAAACCCTCTTTAAGGACCTGATTGGGAAGAGGAGGAAAATGAAGCATCTAAATGCAAGGGAAATGTCATAAAACCAATTGGATGATGTAGAGGAATCTCTATGAATCCTTCCCATGAAATTGAGCTACACCACACTCATATATATCAAGAAAAAATCAATTTTATTTTATAATTTCTTGTGGTTTTTAGGTCCTAAAGATGATCATGGGATACCAATCACTTGGGAGGATATCTTGGGACTTGAAACAAATCCCTATGCCATTTTTCAATCTTATAAATTCTCACAAGTGTCCTTACTAGGCCCCTCACTTCAACTAGTCTAAAGTGACATAGTGAAAAGAGTGGTAACCTAAATTTGGAGACCTTTTAAGATGTGTCTAATGGAGCCAAGTGTATGAAGTGTCCTACCATGTGTCATGAGACCCTTATTATGGATCAGTTAGGAAGGATTAGAAGATGCCAGTGCTAATTTTCAAGAAAATTCTATTGGAGAGTGATCATAGTTTTAGATGATGATTTTAATTGTGTAAACGAATGTTAATGATTAGGAAAACTTCTAATGTAGGTGGAGGCCTCTTTGTAACTTCCTCTCCTCAGTGCACATGAGACACTTGTCCCTAATCTATTTTGGATTGCTCAAGGAAGCCCATGTTGAAGGAATTTTCTAAGAGAGATTGATTGAAGAGATGTTACACCACATTTGGAGAAGAGGCTTGTTTGGGATAGACTCAAGTGAAAATTAGCTTCCTCACTCCCTTTACACTTCATCCACATGAATTGTAACTAATTTCCATCTTTAGACACTTATCCTTGTGCCTCTTGAACTTCTATTTTCCCTCTCTTCTTCCAAGTTCTATAAAGATGAGCCATTTTAGTTATTATAGGATAACACCACAGATAATATGGAAAAGCCATGCTAGAATGGCATTACACTTTATCTTTTAACATTTAATACAAGTCTAGTTCTGAGTTGTGAACATTTTGTTTAAGTGTGTGAGTGATGAATAGTGGAACCAAGTGATAGTATCATCCTTACTCCCTTTATCCTTCATGTTTAAGTAAGTTATAATTTTAACAAGACATGTGAAGTGTATTGATTATACTAGGATATTATTCAAGCAATAAATTATCTATATGGTGTGTAATCTTCCCCTAGATCAGTTATCTTGTATATTGTCCCATGTATGCTACCTTCACATTGAAGCAATTATGTTAAAATCCTTCAATACCTAGAATTGGTCTTAGAAAGCTTTGTTGATTAGTAGGAGTTTGAAAGTCTATGGGATATATCTTGGTTGGTCACCTCTTTAATGTAGTTTCCATTTTATGAAAACTTTCTACCTCTTTTCCATGAATAAGCATTACATTAGGTGATAGGCATTTAAAGAAGAATATAGGGAGTTATCCCTCATAAACTAGAGATTCATCTCTCTTACAATTTCCCCACAACTTAAGAGATGATTCAATGTTGCATCAAATTTTATGAATTGAATAGAGTGTCCTAGGGTGCACAATTTGGTGCCAATAGTTTTGGCATGCCTGGTGGGACAACTGGTTCTAATTATTTCCATGTCAAGGTGAATGCTGGTCTTGATAAGGCCAAGGTTGTAAAAGTGTTCTTTAATCCAACATTTGGTGACTCTAAAATGTTAGAATTTCTAGTTTTAGATCAATTTCTTCACATTATACTTTATGATCTTCACTAGATCATCTTCTAGTAGATAATTCAATCAAGTCCCTCTATTTGAAAATCCTCTTTAATAACAACATCCCAAACCATTTTTAATATTTAGAGATCCTGAACAAGAATGTTTTAAATAAGAAGAATAAAAATTTGAGGAGATATAAGATCAAGAGGAAGAGGAAGGGGAAGAATAGATAGCTAGGCTACATGCTTTCCCAACCTTCAACACCTAAAATCTAATTAATCTTGTTGTCTATGATCCTATTCCTCCCAATGCTACCAAAAGTCTCCCTAGCTTCAATGGAGATGACCCTATTATTCCAACTAAGCACATTAGGGACATTTTAAATTTTTGCAACTTCCACAATATCACTCAAGATAACATAGCTATTAGATGACTTGTCATGTCTCTAAAGGGTAAGGCACTTCATTGGTATAAGACATTGAGAGGTGGTTGCATTACTAATTAGGATGACTTTGGAGAGTTGTTGGTGTATAGGTTTGAGAGTAAGAGTGATCACACTTCACTAATCCATCAACTGAATGTGATAAGAAGAAGTCATAATGAATCTATAGGGGATTTTAATGAAAGGTTTAAAAGTACATGGTATATATTGCCACCTATCATGAGGCCTCCTCTAAGCTTTGTATTCCCCACTTATCTCAAGGATATTGGCATTGATATGGTATTAATGTTGAAGTTAAAGGGAGTATTTACTTTACTAAATGCATATGAGATAGCTATTGAAGCTAATAATAGTTTAATATAAGCTGGGAAATTACCCCCAAGAGTTTCTATGCCTTTGTTATCTCATAGTTTAGTTGAAACTCCAAGTGCATCATAAGTTCCCAATGCCAATGCCAAGTATAGAACAACTCTTAATAAGGTGGATAATGTTATAGAAAAATATGAAATGATTTAATCATTATAAGATTAGCTCAAACAAGATCAATTTCATGTAAGTGCTCCACCCAATCCCTAATATTATCCTTCACAAACTTATAGACCTCCAACCCAATAAAATTACCAAGGAAGAGGATAAGGTCAATAAGGTTTCAATAGGCAGTCCAATGTCTATAGTCCTAATTCCATTCCATCCACAAGGGTTATTGTTCTAGTCCATAATAATCTAGTTCAAGGAGAGGAACATTTAGATCATTGGGGACAATCTCAAGGTTAGTTTGTGTATGATGGTGGAGAAGGTAGTCAAGCCTTAGTGGCATGAGAAGGAGATACTCCTTGCATCACAGTATAAGAATAAAATCTCATGCAAAGGGATACTCATGGAGAGGGTATCAGCCAAACTATAGGTTTTATGAACTTTCAAGTGGAAGATATTATGTATTAAACCAAAATACATCATTTTTAGCCAACACAAGAGCCAAAAAAAATATTTGGGAGATGTTTTGGAAGCACATGTGACTCCAATTAATGCCTCTCCAAGGCCACAAAGTGTGAATCCTATTATAATACCCCCTACTAGTAATACTCCTCATCAAAGTTATAATGTGAGAAAGGTTGTCAATCTTATAATGCATGAAGTTCAAGCTTCCTCACTACCTTCAAGAAAAGGTGAATATATCCCCTATAAACATTATTTATTATTTAAATAATATGAAGATAAGCATATCTCTTCGGGAAGTCTTGCATATGCCTGGTTAAAAGGAACTCCTATAAGAGCAACTTTCAAACATCTATGTAGCCCCTCAAGATCTAAGACACAATGGTTTAGCCCTTACCAATACACATAATTATGTCTTATATCCCTCCACCAAATCTAAAAATCCTCCACATTTATACCTCACACTCATTGTGGGAGACAAATTGGTTCACAATTGCATTGTGGATAGTGGAGCTAGTACCATGGTTATGACTAAGGTGGTCGTAGATAAGTTGGGATTAAAATATGAACCACATAGCAAAGGTGTGGTGTATCTTGATGGAACTCAAAACAAGATAGTGGGATTAGTTATAGGATTGAAAGTCTTTCTACATGATTGTCCAAGTTTCCCCATTATGAAAGACATTATGGTGGTAGACCTTCCAACTCACTTTTCTATTTGTTTATTAAGGTACTTCACAACTAAACTAGGAGGATACTTTTTTCTTGATTGATCATTTATAGTTTTTAGAAAAATATATAGAACTAAGGTAACCATAATAACAAATCCCTTGGTGAGGTTTCATATTGAACCATATGTGGGGACAAATTCAAATTATAATTGCGTAATTAGTGAAGAAGAAGAAGGTGTTATGGGTGGTGAAGCATCCTCTTCCCTTAAAGGTATTTCTAATCTTTTCCTTGATGAGTATGGTACTAAAATATATGAGCATGATCCCTATAAATTCATAGAAGAGATTGATTTTGGAGTCTATTGTATGCATGAATAAAATACTTATATAACCTCACTCACTAATGAAGATCATGAACTTGAAAGGATATGGGAAATGTTTTTTGATGGCTCAAGAAGTAAAGTAGGTGTAAGGGCTGGTGTTATGTTAGTTTCTCCATCAAATAACCAATACTACCCTTCATATATATTCCATTTTAATTGTAGTTACAATATGGTAGAATATGAAGTCTTAGTTCATGGCCTCCAATGGGCAAAGAAAAGGGGAATCAAGAATTTGAATGTTTATGGGGATAGTGAATTGGTGATACACCAAGTGAGAAACCAAGATACAACCAAGAATACTTTACTTAAATCCTATAAGCATAGGTTATGGGATCTAATTGAATATTTAAATGCTTTCAACATAAAACCTATACCAAGATATTTAAATAAGCATGCTGATAGGTTGGTTGTCATAGGGGCATACTTTGACATAGTTGTTGATGTAAGTAGAGAGAAGGATCAATCTCATATCAAGGTCATTATGAGACATTATATTCTAGATAATGATTTGTCATGGAAATTGTTTGAAAATGATAAACACATTACACATTTCTTATAAAATGAAGCAGAATTTTCTTCAAAGAACCAAAAGAAGGTTCACAATCAATATGAAGAACAAGTCATTAAATTGAAGACAAACAAGATACCTAAAGAGTTGGTTACCTTAGAGAGTGTTTTCAATGAAGATGATAAAAGGAAGAAGGAAAGAGTGAGAATGTCCATAAAGGAAGAGAACTATGAAAGAGTCATGATCTTCAAGGATAAACTTTTAAAAATTAGTAAGATATGTTCTCCATCTGAAAGGCAAGACTTTATTGAATTATGTAAAGAGTTTCATGATATATTTACTTGGTAATACAAGGATTTGAAAGGGTTTGATCCAATTATATCTCATCACACCATTGAGTTTGAGCCTAGAGCTAAAACAATTAGGCAAAAACAAAGGCCTATCAATCCCAAGATAGAAGAACTCATTAAGAAAAATCTTCCCAAATTGATTGAGTCTAGGATTATCTTTCCTATCAAGCACTCAAATTGGGTAGCTAATTTTGTACCTATCTAGAAGAAGAGTGGAGAGATCAAAATTTGTGTGGATTTTAGATACATTAATAGGGTGTCTCTCAAGGACCATTATCCACTACCTTCCATGGAACAAATTCTGCAAGTTGTTTCAAGTTCTCAACATTTTTCACTTCTTGATGGTTATTCAATTTATAACCAAATATTGGTGAATGAAGAGGATCAGTTTAAGACAAAATTTACTATAAAACGGGGAACCTTTGCCTATAGGAATATGCCTTTTCATTTATTTAATACTATAGATACCTTTTAAATGGAAATGGACATGGATTTTAAAGGGCTGATCATTGAGATATTGCTTGTGTACCTTGATGATATAACCATTTTTTCAAAAGATGTTAATGATTATATGAAACATCTAATACAAGTTATTGAGAAGTGTAGGGAGTATGGAGTATCTCTTAATCCAAAAAAGTGAATATTTTCTATCAATAAAGGTAAGTTATTGGGTCATATTTTTTCAAAATAAGGTTTATATATTGACCCTGAAAGGATTGGGGCTATTTTAGGCTTGTCTTTGCTTCTACACAAGAAAGGACTACAAAGTTTATTAGGTAAAATAAACTTGATAAGAAGGTTTATTACAAGTTTTTTAACTTTGGTAAAACCTATCACAACCATGCTCAATAAGAACCAATATTTTTCTTGGACAAATGAAGGTAAGAATATTTTTGAGGCAATCAAACAAGTAATTGCACAATCTCCTACTCTCTTAAACCCAAACTTTTCATAAGATTTTATACTCTATACCTTTGCTAACTATTGAAAAAATTTAACCCCAAGTAAAATTTAAGTCAAACCCTACTATTTTGAAATTTTTAATAATTTTTCATGTCCTATGGGGTCTCATAATGGTCTAAACATCTTACTTATTCTTCCCTTAGTCCTTGTCTAAACTCATCCTTCTTGAAATGGCTTAGTCAACCAAAGTCAAAGTTGGTCAACCTTGGTAAAATATGGTTAAAGGATAAAATTATGTTTAAAATGTTCTAATATGGCCTTTAACACGTTTTAATATGTTTCCAAGTCATTAATTTATCTTTAACCTTGTTTCATATGCAAAAAGGGTCATTTGGCCACATTTTTAGCTTAATTAATGACATGTATGGATTTTTCTAAGAAATAAATTTGTCACCAAGATGTGGTTAAATGTGGGATAGGTTATATAATGTCAATATCCATCATATAATATTTATATAATAATTTATGATCAGGAAATGGCAATTTTCCTTGTTTTTAGGCCCTTTTGGGGAATTATACGAACTCCTTGAGTTTACTTGTAGCTAAAAATGTAGTGGTGTGACTCTTCACATCCCTACAGGTAATTTCCATGTTTGTATTGAAAATATTTCATTAAAAATTTCATTCCTAGCTTCTTTTCCTTCATTTTCACTTGACAAGCTAAGGAAGGGTAGGTTCAAGCACTCACTATGGGTTGTACAAGTGGAGTAAGGAAGAATGCTTCTAGGGGTGGATTTTAATCTGAGTGAAATTAATTTTAATAATAATAACTTGTATATTGGTTGATCCTCCTTCATTAATAATCACTTTCACTCCAAATAGCTTTTTATGGAATTACATTCAAAAGGGGTATGGGTTTGTATCTATTTCTTGTTTTCAAGAATTCATGGAGTTATGTGAGTTTGATCAAGTGTTTTTCAAGAGGTAATAAGGTCCTCTCCATGGTTTTTAAATCATCCAACACTTCTCTTTTAATTCCCTTTAAGTAGGCTTTTAAAATTGTGCTTGTTTTCCAAGTTAGCAGCCATATATGGGTAACCTGAGTTTTGAAACGTGAAAGAGAGATCCATGGGAGGTTTCAATGTGCTTGGGTCCATGTTTGAAATGTTATTCCATTCAATGTTATTTTGAGAGATCAAATCAAGTTACCATTATTTAAGCTAATTTGTCCAATTTTCCTTGTTTATTGCCTTGTTAGCAAAGTGTGCTCACAGTCAAATTCTACAGGAGTTCAAGAAGTTATACAGAGGTGGGAATATTGAAAACATATTATGGAATTTATGTTTAAAGATCCAAAATATCCAAATGGTATTATATTTCATTTTATGAAGGTTTAGATGCTATGCCAAGGTAAGGTTTTCACTTCAAAGAATGATCAGGCCATATTGGGTTCTTAGTCCCTGAAAATTGCAAATAGAGGCCTTAAAGGTTTTTTAGGACCTCACCAAATTCACTTGCAAAGTATCCAAGATTTCAATTTATAAAAATTGGTAGCCTATCCATTTACAAAAATTATGCCAATTTTGACATTAAAATAAGGAGTGGAGATGGAGTTTGAACACACTCAAAGTTGTCAAAAAACCACTAAGTGTTGATAATGAATTCTATAGGGGTGTTAGTGGAAAGTTAATTTTGCACCTCATATGGGAGGTTGTAAACTATGCCATCAAGTTAAAATAATATCAAATATTCCAAATATAAATCTTAAGCTAAGGTGAAAGATAAAAGCTAAGGTTTGATTTTTTGACCCCAAAATAGTCCTCCATTGTATGTACAGGCCTAGGAACACTCATCTATAACAGGCCTTAATAAATCTCCATCTCAATTGGGCTAGTAGCAACCAAATTGGAGGTCTAGGGTGAATTGGATATTTTTATAATACCATACCTAAAGTGAATTTGAATCTTTTCACCTTTAAGGATTAACCATTGTCAAGAATACACCTACAGGTAGCATCTAAATAGTTGAAACATAGTCATGAGGTATATCTTAGTAGTCAGGGACCTAATCTATGCTTCCCAGAACATAAATAAGGTGTTTGACTAGAAAATAACTATAACGTGGTTTAAAAACATCATGGGAGTCATGGAAGGTCCATAAATTACATTAACAAGTTCAATTCAATCCCTAAAACCTCTAAACATAATTTTATCCCTTGCCCACCTTCACAGGTTGCCTACTCAAAAGTCTACCTAGCAAATTTGAAGGGTTAGAGGGTTTATCCTTCAAATTGAGAGATAAAAATTTGTAAAAATCACAAGGACCTATGAAACACTCTCCAATAATCATATTTGACAAAATAATGGTGTAAAACCTCTCTATTTTGTCTCAAAGTAGGAGCAGTTATACCTTACATAGAGATGACATTTTTGGGAAAAATGTTGAAATGATGGACCAAAAGGCAAGAAAGGGCTAGAAAAAGTATGGATAAGTTGGAAGGGACCTAACACAAGATAAAACAAATTGATATAATCTTGTAATAAAACAAGATGATCTAATAAAGAAGGGTTACAGCCATGTGTGAAAGAAACCTTTAAGCGTAGAAGCCAAATTGAGGGTCATGTGCATTTTTGACCTTATCCATGATTTCCACTTGACTAGTTCATGATTGTAGGGGTATTTTAGAGATTTTGAAGCTGTTAAAAAAGCTACAAACTCCATCAGTCTAGCTATAGATTACTATAGCAAAACTATAGAATCCATCAGTATAAACCCTATTTTAGGATATGATGGTAGAAATGAGACAAAAATTGCATCTAAATGGATGAATTCTATAATGAGTGCTGAAGATAAGTTATTTCCAACTCCATGAGGATCAACACCATGGAATAATATTGTACATAATCCATATAAGTGATGGAATAAATAGGTTTTATTGATAGTTTTTTATGTTTTGAAAGTCCTAAAGATGACCATGAGATGTCATTCACTTTGAGAGGTAGATTGGGACTTGATCCAACACTCCATTCCATTTTTAGACCTTTTAAATACTTAAAAGTGCCTTTTCCATCTCTCTCTATTCAGCCTATCTAAACTGGCATCTAGAATGACATAGTGGACAAAGTGGAAACTCAAGTTTGGTGGCCTTTAATGATGTTTCTTATGAAGCCAAGCATATGAGGTATCCTAAAATGTTACACAAGACCCATGGTATGGAACAATTATGGAAGATACAAATATTCTAGTGCCAAGTGTCAAACAAGCCTATTGGAGAGTGATCATGGTTGCAAAGTGATGACAAGCTTGTGTAAGAGAATGTCATGATAAAAAAACTCATAATATAGGTGGAATCATATTTTTAACTCCCTCTAATCATAATACATGAGACATTTGTCCATCACTTGCTTTGTAATGCTCAATAAAGGCCTATGATGAAGGCAATTCACAAGAGAGAATGATGGACAAGATTTGCTACACCACACTTCGAGAAGAGGCTAATTTGGGATGTGATCAAGTAAATTTTATTTTCATGACTCTTCTTACACTTCATCCACATACCTTGTAACTAATTTTTACCTTTAGAAACTTGTCTTTATGTCTCTTCAACTTTTCCTTCCTCTCTCATCTACCAAGTTCTATATATAAATATGAGCCATTTTGGCTATTATAAAGGATTCCAACTCTTAGCATGGTGAAGCCCTACCAGAATTGTACCTTGATTTGTACTTAAGTTAACGAGAAGCAAGTTGGTTATACTCTAATTCTATTTTCACTATGTGTTGAAGTGATCCATCTTGAATATCAAGTATAGATTGAGTTCATCTTATTTTCATGCAATCCTTGAATGTGTTGCTACAAATGACTTCTCTCCTAATAGATTTCATGAAGTGTATGCTATTGTAATAGACTCTTGAAGTGTGTATGAGTTTAGTAGTGTCATATCTTACCTTCCCTTCACTTTCCTTCATTTTTTGAGTTTTTATTTACCTTCATGAGAAACACTAATGCTAGGGAGCTCCATTAATGGTGTTGAGGATAGTTTGGTTGTCTTAGTTCATTATGCAAATTCCAAGTGTATGAATGGAATAAACTCTTGGTGTATTACCTCCTATTTTAGGTTTGATTTATGTATCTTTCTCTCCCTTTTCATCCATAATAGGTATTTTTAGTAGAATAAGCACATCAGGTCATATCTATGGAGCTAGCCCTTAACATCTAGAGGTTTACTTTCACTATAGGTGCCCCACACACCTAGAAGTATTCCCATGTTGGCAAAATCTTGAAGAGGCTTGAAAAACCTCTTCTAGGGTGTAGGATTTGGAGATAATAGTTTTGGCATGCCCAATGGGATAAGGTCCAAATAGTGGGAAGATCATTGGTGTGTCTTCTCTCTTATCATCTTTTAGAATCATCCAAGCAAGTACCAATGGTGACTCTAAATGAATTTCTAGGTGTAAGTAGCACAAGTATCTATTACTAAATATTTTTATCAATTCTTGTCTTTTCATGTCACTTATGAAGTTGATATGGATGGCTATGAGGAGAATCCTTAACATACACCTCCTTATCAACCTTTTTATGACCCTTTATATCCTTCTCAATAGTCCTATCAAGAATACCATCCTCCTTATGAGTCATGGTAGTCTTATGATCAACCTAGTCCCTTTCCAAATGAGTATGTTTTTGTTGACCAGCCATATGACCCATATTCACCTCAGCCTTGTCATGAGGAGTCAAGAAACACCATCAGTTAGGAGGAAAAATATGAAGCTTTGAAAACCTTTCTTGATTAAATTAAATATCCCAATCACTTTATCTAAGAATACTACACCTCTCATTCTCAAAATGTGTGAGCAGTTATGCAAAAGTTTCTAGAATTATAAAAGTATATGAGTGTGCTAGATAAGTGTTGTGATGAAACTCTTGGTGGTATTATGGATTAGTTAAGAGTTTTAGTTAGATTATTAATTGACATGTGGGGATATGTTGAGGAAGAAAATCAATATGTCATTAGTGAAGGATTTTCCATGGAAAGAGAGGCTTTTCAATGGTGGATTGAAAGGTTAGAGAGAAGGGAAACTCGAGGATATGGAACATGTTGTAGATGTAAACTAATCTCCAAAAATTTATGAAGAGCCTTAAGAATATGATGAGGATGGTGAAAGCTTGTATGAATAAGATCTCCTTCCTATTGCTCATCATATCTTACCTCTCCCTCAAGATCCCATTCAAGAAGTTTCACCCATATCCATGCCCATCCATGAATATCACACTCCATCTCAAACCCATAGACCTATATATTTCTCTTTCACCATTCCTCTCCTTGAAGTTAAACCTATCCAATCCTAAAAAGAGCCTACTAGTTACAAGCTTCCAACTTGGGACCAAACTGTGAAGTCTTGGGGAAAGAAAGAGGTTAAATGAGAAGTCCAAGAAAATGATGAATGTCATGAGGTGTCTATGGAAGAAATTGATATGCCCTCAATCCAACAAATCCTTGTTGTTATCCAAGAGTCATTTCAAGAGCTTTATCTTTCTTTTATATCCATTCATGATCTTATTACTACACCTTACATTATTTCTTCTACTCATTCATCTATTTTACACCCTCCCACCAAATCTCTTATTGAATAAGGAAATTTTTTAAGGGAAGCATAAAAAGAGGAACAAATTAATTTTGTAGCAGAGCAAGAGGATGACACAAGTAATGATGAAGAAGAATTTATCATTGAAACTCCACTTGGGGCTATCAAGCATAACTAACCCTTCTTGAACCAAGAGAAAGAAGACTCAAATTAAGTTATATCTGCTCATAATATTGATGGGGATAGGCTTGTAGTGTACCATACTATCGAGGATCAAGATGAGGTATTTGAAGAATAAGTTCATGAGGAAGAGGTGATCCTTGATGTGAGAGATGACAAATAAAAATAGATGCAGTAGATTGAGTTTATACAAGAGCGTGAATAACTTTCAAAGGTTGAAGGTAAATTATATGAGAATATAGATCAATAAGTATCCATCAAAAATAATGATCAAGATTGGGAATATTACACTAAGTTCCTTAATGAGCTTGAAGAACTTACAGCTGACAAACCACTTGTCCATTCTCAAGACATCATGGGGAGCCAAGAAACATGCTTTGATGAAGCATAATTGGATCATGTAGAAACTAAGGAGTATTATTAAGAATATGAGGTAGTTAAAGTTAAATTATAATTCATCTTATAGGTGATTTATTTTAATTTGTCAACTGCATTGAAATCTATGCCAAGAATATTGGCCAACACCATGAGAAAGATGAAGGCTTCCATACCACTTTTCAAATGGTAACATGTCTCATGTATCCCTTCATTATATGAAGAAAGAAGAGTTTAAAACTTTCCCATTGATCTAAGAGGGAGATATTCTTTCAAGATAGTGTGTGTTTAGTTTGGATTTGTTTGAGTTTGTTGTGTTCCCTAAGTGCTCTTAAAGCACAAGTTATTTGATTACTTTATTGTTGTGTGTGTGTCTTTGATTATATGTGTTTGGGTCAAATATATTTTTTCCTTGAGTAAAATGTATATTAAATTCAATTTGAGTGTCCATATTTGTGACTCCATGCCTAGTGTAAGGATTAGGTAACTGGTCTTAGGCATAGCTGGCATGCCACCCTTAAAAATCGCTAAGAATGTTGATTGAATTTGACCCCAAGTCAAATTCAGGTCAACCCATACTATTTTAAATTTTTTAATAAGGTTTCATGTCCTATGGGGTCTCATAATGGTCTAAACATCTTACTTATCCTTCCCCTAGTCCTTGTCTAAGCTCATCCCTCTTGAAATGGCCTAGTCAATCAAAGTTAGTAAACCTTGGTCAAAGATGGTTAAAGGATAAAATTGTGTTTTAAATGTTATAATATGTTATTTAACATGTTTTAATATGTTTTAAATTCATTAATTTATCTTTCACCTTGTTTCATATGCAAAAAAGGTCATTTAGCCATATTTTTAGCTCAATTAATGACATGTACAGATTTTCTCAAGCAATAAATTTATCACCAAGCTGTGTTTAAATGTGGTATAGGTCAGATAATGTTATTATATATAATATTAAAGTTATATAATTACTTATGATTAGGAAATGGTCATTTTCCTTATTTTTAGGCCCTTTTGGGCACTTATACGGACTCCTTGAGTTCACTTGTAGCTAAAAACATGGTGGTGTGACTCTTCACCTCCACAAAGGTAATTTACATGTTTTTATTTCAAATATTTCATTAAAAAAAATCATTCCTAACTTCTTTTCCTTCATTTTCACTTGGCAAGCTAAGGAAGGGCATGTTCAAGCACTCACTATGGGTCATACAAGTGGAGTCAGGAAGAATGTTTCTAGGGGTGGATTTTACTCTAAGTGAAATTAATTTTCATAACAATAAATTTTATATTGGTTGATCCTCCTTCATGAATAATCACTTGCACTCCAAATAGCTTTTTATGGAATTACATTCAAGAGGGGTATGGATTTGTATCTATTTCTTGTTTTCAAGAATACATGTGTGAGTTTGATAGAGTGTTTTTAGGAGGGAATAAGGTCATATCCATGGTTTTTAAATAATATAACAATTATTTTTCAATTACCTTTAAGGAGGATTTCAAAATTTTGTTTGTTTTCCAAGTTGGTGGCCATATATGGGTAACCTAAGTTTTGCAATGTGAAAGAGAACTCCATGGGAGGTTTCAATGTCCTTGGGTCCATGTTTTAAATGTTCTTCCATTCAATTTTATTATGAGAGATAAAATCAAGTTACCATTCTTCAAGCTAATTTGTCCAATTTTCCTTGTTTACTACCTTATTCGCAAAGTGTGCTCACAGTCAAATTCTATAGAGTTCAAGAAGTTGTATAGAGGTGGGAATGTTGAAAACATATGATGGAGTTTATGTTTTAAGATACAACATATCTAAAGGGTCTTATATTTCATGTTATGAAGGTTTATATGCTATGCCAAGGTAAGGTTTTCACTTCAAAGAATGATCAGGCCATATTGGGTTCTCAGTCCCTAAAAATTGCAAATAGAGGCCTTGAAGGTTTTTGAGGACCTCACCAAATCCACTTGAAAGGTGATCCAAGATTTAAATTTGGAAAAATTGGTATCCCTATCCAATTACAAAAATTTTTCCCATTTTGAGGTTAAAAGGAGTGGAGATGGAGTTCGAACACCCTCAAAGTTGTCAAAAAACCATTGAGTGTTGACAGTGAATTCTAGAAAGGTGTTAGTGGAAAGCTAATTTTGCACCTCATATGGGAGGTTATAAACTATACCATCAAGTTAAAACAATCTCAAATAGTCCAAATAGAAATCCTAAGCTAAGGTGATTGATAAAATCTAAGGTTTAATGTTTTGACCCCAAAATAGTCCTCCCTTATCTATGTAAGCTTGGGAACACTCATCTACAATAGGCCTTAGTAACTCTCTATCTCAATTAGGCTAGTAGAAACTAAATTGGAGATCTAGGGTGAATTGGATATTTGTAGGATATTATACCTAAAGTGAATTTCTTCTTACCACCTTCAAGGCTTAACCCTTGCCATATAATATACCTAAAAGCAACACCTAAACAGTTGAAACATAGTCATGAGGTATATCTTAGGAGTCAAGGACCTAATCTATGCTTCCAAGAACATAAATAAGGTATTTGAGGGGAAAATGAATATAAAATGGTTTCAACACATCATGGGAAGCATGTTCTGGTCCATACATGACATGAACAAGTTCAATTCAATCCCTAAACCCCTTAAACATAATTTCATCCCCTACCCATCTTCACAAGTTACCTACTCAAAAGTTTGCCTAGCAAATTTGAATGGCTGGAGGGTCTATACTTGGAATTGAGAGATAAAATTGGTAAACATTATCATAAGGACCTATGAAACACTATATAATAATCATATTTGATAAAATAATGGTGTAGACCCTCTCTATTTTGTCTCAGAGCAGGCACAATTTTACCTTATATGGAGATGACAGTTTTGGTAAAAATGTTAAAATGATGGACCAAAAGGCAAGAACTGACCAAAAAAAAGTATGGATAAGCTAGAGGGGACCTAACACAAGTTAAAACACCTTAATAAAATATTCATAAGTAAACAAGATGCTCTAACCAATAAGGGTTATAGACATGTGTGAAGGAAACCTTTAAGCCTAGAAGCCAAATTGAGGGTCATGTGCATTTTTGACCTTATCCATGATTTCCACTTGACTAGTTCATGATTTCAAGGGTATTTTAGAGATATTTAAGCCATCAAAAAAGCTACAGACTCCATTAGTCTAGCTATAGACTCCTACAATAAAACTATGGACTCCATCAGTATAAACCCTATTTTTGGACCTAATGGTAGAAATGAGGCCAAAATTACATCTAAATGGATGAATTTTACCATGAGTGTTGAAGAGAAGTTGTCTCCAACTCCATGAGTATTAAATTCATGGAATCATATTATATAGAATCTATATAAGCGATGCAAGAAATAGGTTTTATTGATAGTTTTTTATGTTTTTCAGGTCCTAAAGATGACCATGAGATGTCAATCAGTTTATGAGGTAGCTTGGGACTTGAGCCAACACTCCATGACATTTTCAAACCTTGTAAATACTTATAAGTGCCTTTTCCATCTCTCTCTCTTTACCCTATCTAAACTAGTATCTAGAATGACATACTGGATAAAGTGGAAACTCAAGTTTGGTGGCCTTTTATGATGTTTTTGATGAAGCTAAGAATATGAGGTATCCTAACACGTGCCACAAGACCCCTAGTATGGATCAGTTAGGGAAGATATAAATATGCTAGTGCCAAGTCTCAAAATAAGCCTATTAGAGAGTGATCATGGTTTCAAAGTGATGATAAGCTTGTGTAAGAGAATGTCATGATCAAGAAAACTCTCAATGTAAGTAGAATCATCTTTAAAACTCCCTCTCATCATCTCACACATGAGACATTTTTCCATCACTTGCTTTGGAATGCTCAAGAAAGGCCTATGATGAAGGCAGTTTAAAAGAGAGAAAGATGGAGAAGATTTGGCATGCCACACTTGGAGAAGAGGCTAATTTGGGATGTGATCAAGTGCATTTCAGTTTCATGACTTTTCTTACACTTTTTCCACATGCCTTGTAACTGATTTTCACCTTTGGACACTTGTCTTTGTGCTTCTTCAACTTCTCCTTTCTCTCTCATCTTCCAAGTTCTATAAATATGAGTGATTTTGGCTATTTCAAAAGATTCCAACTATTGGAATTATGAAGCCCTACCAAAATTGTACCTTAATTTATACTTAAGATAATGAGAAGGAAGTTGGTTATACTCTAAGTCCATTTTCACTACATGTTGAAGTGATCCATCTTGAATGTTAAGTATAGATTGAGTTCATCTTGTTTTCATGAAATCCTTGAATGTGTTACTACAAATGACTTCTCTCCTAACAAGTTTCATGAAGTGTATGCTATTTAAATATACTATTGAAGTGTGTATGAGTTTTTTAGTGTCATATCTAACCTTCCCTTCACTTGCCTTAATTTCTTGAAGTTTTATTTTCCTTCATGAGAAACACTAATGCTAGGGAGCTCCATTAATGGTGTTGAGGTTAGTTTGGTTGTCTTATTTCATTATGCAATTTCCAAGTGTATGAATAGAAGAAAATCTTAGTGTATAACCTCCTAGTTTAGGTTTTCTTTATGTATCTTTCTCTCCCTTTTCACCCATAATAGTTAGTTTTAGTAGCATAAGAAAATCAAGTCATATCTAGGGAGCTAGCCCTTAAAATCTAGATGTTTACTTCCACTATAGGTTCCCTACACACCTAGAATTATTCCTATGTTGTCCAAATATTGAATAGGCTTAAACAATCTCTTCTAGGGTGCATTCTTTGGAGACAACACTAACCTTTATATAATCTCAGCTATACTTATGCAAAAGAATGATGAAGAAATAAAGTAACCAATTGCATTATTTATCCAAGGATTGGAAGACTATTATGTCAAGTATACATTTGTTGAGAAACAAGTTTTAGCTGTGATAAGAATATTAAGAAAATTTAGGCACATGGTTTCAAATAACAAGATATATGTCATGGTCTCTCATCCTAGCACCAAGGAGTTTCTTCTAAGTAAAGATCTTAATGAAAAGAGAGATGGGTGGATTACAAAGGTAATGGAATATGATGTTGATATCAAGGTAACAAACTTGGCAAGAGGGAAGAGATTATGTGAACGTTTAGCTTTAGATCTTCAAGGACCAAGAGAATAAGTCTTGGTCAATCAAGATCATCCCCAATTAGCTAACCACATACCAATTCAAAGTTGAACACAAGACATCATTGGCTTCCTCCAAAATGGTGAGTGTACCAATGGCTTAAACAAGCCTTAAAGAAGGTATTTTAGATTGAAAACCATTCCTTAATATCTTGTATATGGTATTCTCTTTTGAAAATATGTGAATGGTGTGCTATTGAGGTTTTTTAATAATGATCCATTTGGTATGTTGCTGGAAAAGTTTCACAATGGTGTAGATGGACGTCATTTATCCCCTAAGACCAAATATACAAAGATAATGAGGGCTAGTTATTGTTGGCCTAGCCTTTTCAAGGATTCTTACAATTGGGCTAAGATGTGTCTTTAATGTGCCTTCTTTGTAGGCAAATAAAATCTTTCAGCCTTTCCATTGAATCCTATCCAGTTAGACTAGCCTTTCATGTAATCGAGCCTTGATTTCAGTGGTATGATCAACCCTCCATCAAGTCTTAGGCACAAATGGATATTGATTGTAACTAACTACTTCATAAGGTGGTTAGGGGTTGTTACATTAAAAGAGGCAAGTGAAAATTCTATCTTGGAGTTCTATGAGAGCATCATAACAAGGTTTGGAGTTCCCTATACTATCATTTTTGATAATGCACTTGCTTTTATGAGTTTAAAAACTTTTGATTGGGAAAATAGGAATGGAGTTTACTTGAGCACTTCATCCAACTATTACCCTCAAGGTAATGGATTGGCTGAGTCTACCAATAAGAATATCATCAAGATCATCAAAAGGACATTGGAAAACAATCAAATGACATGGCACATCAAGTTTCAGATAGCCCTATTGGCTGATAATTTTACTCCCAAGAGGTCAATTGGCAATTCTCTTTTTGTTCTTGTTTATGGAAGAGAAGCTAGATTGTCCATATCTCAATAACCACCTACTTTAAAACATGCACATCAGCTGGAACTACTTGAGAATACTCCAATGGAAGTTAGATTGATAGAACTAATGAAACTATAAGAAGCAAGGGATAATGCACATAAAACTATGGAACACCACCAAGTACTCATGAATAAATCTTTTGATAAGAGAGAAAGTACAAGAGTGTTCAAATAAGGTGACTTAGTTTTGAAATGGGATGAGGACAAAGCAAAACCAAGTAGACATAAAAAGTTTGATGCCTTATGGAGTGTCCCTTACATCATTAACAAATGCAATAAAAGAAACTATTTTTAGCTGACCAAGTGAATGGAGAAGAGTTGCCTATCCCTATGAATGGGATATATCTAAAGTTCTACTATTATTCCTTATGAGGTTTGTTTTGTAAATAGTAGCATAGGTGCATGCTTTTCATTCTTTGGTTGTGTTCCCTAAGTGTTCTAGTTGAAAACATGTATGTTTCCTTTGAGTGTGTCTTGTGGCATATGTTTTCCTTTCATTTGGTGTGTTTTTTAAAGGTGTTTGAGTGTTGGGTAGGTGTTATAGAGACTCCATAGCCCAATGGATAGGATAAGGCTACTAGTCCTTAACATAGGCAAGCATGTTACCCCTAGGAGTTACCAAAAATGTTGACCAAATTTGAATTCTAGTCAAATTGGGTCAACCCCTACTATTTTGAAATTTTGAATAAGGTTTCCATATGTCCTATAGGGTGTCATTTTAGTCTATCATCTTACTTATCCTTCCTCTAGTCTTTGTTGAAGCCCACCCTCCTTTACTAGGTTAGTCAACCAAAGTCAACCTTGGACAAACCTAGTCAAACTTAGTCAAAGTGAAAACTTACATTGGATATGTTGTGATATGTTATTTGATATGTTTCAAGGTATCTTCAAGTCATAAATTGATCACTTGTTAAGTTTCATATGCAAAAAGGTTCATTTGGCCATATTTTTAGCCTATTAATTGACTTGTACAGATCGGTTGAGTAATCATATTTGTCAAAAAAGTGAATCTCACATGGAGGAGGATAGGATCAGTCATATGGTGATCAATGTCAGTTTAAGAGGTAGTTATGTGCAAAAATGGGGAGTTTTTCCTTGATTTTAGGCCCTTTTGGGCACTTGTACAGAATTTTTGAGTTCACCATTATCTAAAAACGTGGTAAATGTGTATCTTCACCTCCATAGACCCATGCCCATGCTTTGAATGGAGATATTTCATCTACAACTTATTTTTCTTCTATTTTGTCTTTACAAGAAAAAATAGGTCAGCTTCAAACACTTGGTATGGATCATACAAGTGGAGTTGGGAAGAGTGCTTCTGGGGAAAGAAAAGTATATGATTAAAATTTAAATCCATAAAAATAAGTTTAATTTTTGTGACTCATCATTTATTAACAATCACTTCAACTCCAGGTAGCCTTTTATGCATTTATAATCATGAAGGGTCTCCTTTTGAGCCAGTTTCTAATTCTTGTGTTTATTTTTGATGGATTTGATGTTTTCACATGTTTGTAATGACCCCTAAATATATTATCCATCACCATTCTATCATAAATACCATAAAATGTCTAAGAAGCCTCTTATTGGCTTGGATGGTTCACAAACTACCAGCTCCTTAAGCACTTATAGATATTTTGAGGGAGTGTTTTCTACGTTAGAAGTTTTTATGTTGAATCTAGTTCAAGGTGTGTTTTTATGGATAACATGTCTCAAATTTTGATCAATTCTCTTGAATTTTTTTTAAGGCTCTTCCTTGACATAGTCCTGTCAACTCCATATCCTGTCTGTATAGAAGATGTCAATGTACACCTACAAGTGGTTGAGTAGGATACCTATAGGAAACTATATGGATAAATGAGGTAAATTGAAATTTTTAGAGATATTGGTATGATAAGAAGTTTTTGAAAATGCATATGAGGGTATTAATATGGCAAGGTAAGGTGTCAAACTATGTAGAGAAAGTAAAGCTTGTGTTTAGGACTGTCTACCCTAAAAATACTAAACAAAAAACGTCTTGCTTTTTTTAAGCATCATATGAGTTGGATGAAGGAGATTTCAATGCCATTTTAAGGTTTAGGCTTATTTTTATTATTATGTAAAAATATTTCACAAGTTTTTAATATCAAATAATAAAGGGAGAGAGGTCCTTTAGAGATTCAAAGTTGCCCAAAAAACCACTAGAACTTGACAGTGAAACCTACATGATTTTGAAGGAAAGTGACCTTGCACCTCATATTGAGATTCATAGACTATTACATCAAGGGGTAATAATTAAAAATGGTTAAGAATATACTCCTAAGATATGATGTCATGAGATAAGATTTAATTTGATGTAATGATCTCCTAGGCCCACACCATCTCTGTACATAGGGTAAAATTTCCACTCATAGCAGGGTTATTAGGTAGTGGTCAATAACTCATATTTTGAAATTGCCTTTGAGATTTAAATGTGAATGAAAGTGAAATTTTTAAAACCTTATGAATTTTTATCAAGAAACCCAACCCTCAAATAAGTATCAAGGATCCCAAGTATACCTATAACTTCTGTATGGATTGAGACAAAGGTCAAACAAGTGAAGTCAAGAACTAGGCATGGATTATGATGGTTTTAAACATATAAGATGGATTAAAAGTGGTCAATAAATTTGGGAAATTTCAAGAGGAACTTAATAATATATTATCTACCATATTACCCTAATAAAACCTATAAGTGACCTATAGCCAAGCCAAAGAGACTATAGAAGGCAATGAGGAATTTGAAGCTTTGAAGGTGCTAGTATCACTTAAGAATCAAGGGAATGGGAACAAATTGAGCATGAGTAGAGTCAAGAGGGATATATAATGTATTTAAAATATTGATAGGATATTTAAATAGAGACATCTATAGGAAAACATTTTAGTTTATTGTTATAACTAAGGTAGGGTTTTAGCTTGGAAGGAGCAGGATGAGATTTTGACTACCTAGGGAAGAAGGGAAGGTTTAAAACATTTTAATATAATTAAATATAATAAAATTAATATAATATAATTCCTAAAAAAATATCAATATTTACAAACACCTTTCTCTCTTGGAAAAGTGAACTCAATCTGTACAGACAAGCTAGGAAACCCTTGGTTCAAGGGGTAAACTTGGAGATTTCACTGAGGAGAAAGTTTTTAGATGTATTACAAGGTTATGTGAGAATTAAATAAAGGTTTAAATAATTTATAAACATCTTACAACCATTATATATGTTGGAATAAATAACCCATAGGTGATTTGAAAGAAACTACATAAAAAATAGGGTTTTTGAGGCCTTTTTTAGGCATATTAAGATTGTTAGACCCCATAACCATGGAATTAGGAAAATCCCTTTGGTAAAATTGGTCATTAGGACCTTATAAATCTTCAAAATCATTAAATTTTCATATATAAAAAATTTAATATGCCTCTATTGCACAAGACTGACATGTTTGAGAAAAAGTGATGAGTAGTGAACCAAAAGTCAAGTTGGTCAGTCAAGATGGTTTGTATAGCTATAAAACACATGGATAAAAAATTTAAAATATTCTATAATGTTTTAATGTAAACAAGGTGGTCTAGATAAGAAGGTCTGCAGGTAGACCTAGTGAGGCAACATGCAAATCTAGCTCCAAATGCAAGGTCATTTAAAATTCCAACCCTTGCCAAGAATTATAATGTTTTAAATAATTACAACGGGGGTAAAAATAATTTTTTAAATATATTAAATTTCATGGTAAGTTTAAATAAGATTATTTTGGTTCAAAGGTCCAAGTAGACCCATTGGCAAGGTCTAGACGTAGTCTCAATACAGGGGTTAGTTTCATTATAAGCTCTTGGTGAGATATTATAGTGATTGAAGCATATGTTTAAGGCATTAATATAATTTTTTAAACCTTTTTTTATTAAAACTTCCCAAGAAACCATTTTTGGCCTAAAGTGTGCTTAAACCCTCAAAGAATTATAGGAAAAGGACTCGAGTGACCAGTTCAAGTGCTTAGAAATTTCATGGCCATTTGAATGGGACCTAAAGGTATTTATAAATTATTAATAAGGTCCATAAGAGGCCTTTAGTATAGGATTCTAATGTCTATTATTTATGAATAAATTTTAATAATATAAACCACTCCAAAACCCTTGAAAACCCTCCTTAAGGACCTAATTGGGAAGAGGCAAATGAAGAATCCAAATGTAGGGAAAATGTCATAAAACCACTTGGATGATGCAAAGGACTCTCCAAGACTCCTTCCCATGCAATTGAGATACACCACACCCATACAGATCAAGTAGAAATCAAGTTTATTTGATAATTTTTTGTGTTTTATAGGTCTTGAAGATGATCATGGGATAATAATCACTTTAGAGGATATCTTGGGACTTGAAAAAACTCCCTATGCCATTTGTAGAGATTATAAATGATCACTAGTGTCTTTAATAGGCCCCTCACTTTAGCCAGTCTAAAGTGACATAGTGAAAAGAGTGGTAACGTAAATTTTGAGACATTTTAAGATGTGTTTGATGGAGATAAGCATATGAAGTGTCCTACCATGTGTCATGAGACCCCTTTTATGGATCAATTAGGAAAGATAAGAATATGATAGTGTTAATTGTCAAGAAAATCCTATTAGAGAGTGATCATGGTTTTAGATGATGATTTTTCTTGTGTAAAATGATTTCAATGATTAATAAAACTTCTAATGTAGGTGGAGGCCTATTTTTGACTTCCTCTCCTTAGTGCACATGATAAAATAATCCCTAATCTATTTTAGAATGCTCAAGGAATCCCATGATGAAGGTAGTTTCCAAGAGAGAGTGATTGAAGAGATGTTATTCCACATTTGGAGAAGAGGCTTGTTTGGGATATAATCATGTGAAAATCAGTTTCCTCACTCCCTTTACACTTCATCCACATGAATTTTAACTAATTTTAATAGTTTGACCCTTGTCCTTGTGCCTCTTTAACTTCTCTTCTTCCAATTTCTATAAATGTGACCATTTTGGCTATTGTAGGATAACACCATAGCTGGTATGGTAAAGCCCTACTAGAATGACATTACACTTTGTCTTTGAACATTGAATAAAAGTCTAATTCTAAGTTGTGAACATTTTATCTAAGTGTGTGAGTGATGAATAGTGGATCCAAGTGATAGTATCATCCTTAATCCCTTTATCCTTCATGTTTAAGCAAGATTTCTAATTTTAACAAGTCATGTGAAGTGTATTGATTGTACTAAGATCTTCTTCAAGAAATAAATTGTCTCTATGATTTGAAATCTACCCCTAAATCAGTTATCTTGTTGATTGTCCCATGTATGCTACCTTCACATTGAAGCAATTATGTTAGAATCCTTCAATACCTATAATTGGTCTTGGAAAGCTTAATTTCTTAGTGGGATTTTGATAGTCTATGGGATATATCTTTGTGGATCACCTCTTTAATGTAGTCTCCATTCTATTTAAAATTTCTACCTCTTTTCCATGAACAAGCATTAGATTAGGTGATAGACATTTACAAAATAATTTAGGGAGCTAGCCCTCATAAACTAGATATTAATCTCTCTTACAAGTTCCCCAAAACTTGATAGATGATTCAATGTTGCATCAAGTTTTAGGAGTTGAATAGAGTTTCCTAGGGTGTAAAATATGATGCCAATAGTATCCACCCCTGGCTATATAGAGTATAGTCTCATTATACCATATGGAGTGAACCATGGTAAATCATCTATGAAACCCAATAGCCTACTTACTCACTATATATAGTTGGGGGAGGCTCAACTCTTTTTATATGGCCCCACCCCTAGAATGGATATATAGGCCAATAATGACCCTTATATATAAGGCCCCTATACTATTTATATTATTTTCCTCTACTTTAAGGTTGGGGGGTCAAGGGTCGCTATATATAATGGATAGAAATTACATTTGTGTGGAGTACCTATCTATATATATGTCTTAGCCTCCCATTTTAAAGATTACCCCAACATCCCTATATCTACTCAATCTAAATCTCAATTTCCTCTAGATCTATTTATGTGGTTCTAATGAAAATCTATCTTTCCACCAACTTCTCTGAATAGGAGCAGGATTGGGAAAACTTGAGTAAATAATTACACATGATTGTTTGAAATACTATGTTAAATAAGGGGTTTAAATAAATATTATATATCCCTTTTACTTGATATCTTGGTATGAATCTAATCTCCAATCTTATGATACCAGAGATAAACCTAGTTTCTTAACCATGTATAGAACAAAAACTAAATTACCTTTCCGTAATCTAACAAAAGTGCCTTCTTTTTGAAAACCTATTAGCTAATGGATTTGGAAATATATTATCCAATAGATAAGTTATGTTATCTAATGGACAAAGATTATTATCTAATGGATGAAACTTATTAATAAATGGATGAAACCTATTGGCCAAACATAAATGTGTGTTAAAAATAAAATGCTTCATACATTATTTCCATACATGTAGATAACACAATGAGTCATAAAAAGATATCTATATACAAATATATTAGTTTTCTACATAAATACATCTCAACACATCACATATACATAAAAAATATATCATAATAAAATTTAGGCACTAGGATCATGGATCATATTCACTCCATGTAGGAAAGGTGTCATTCCCACCATAGAAGATTTAGATCAAGTATCTTGCATGATCACTCATAGTGTCTGATTCTATAACTATATACCCTTGAATTGTCCATAAAAATGAATTACATGTGCTTATAGTCATGATAATCATCTCATAAAAGGCATGTGTGTGGCCTTCTTTATGGCCAATTCCTACACACCACATTTACATATCTTCCTAACCTATCAGTAAAACCACGTAAGTTTTAGCTTGTTTGTGATGTTTAAACTCCCTGGTGGCCTCTCTAACCAATAAAAACCAACTTTCATGTGACTAATCACATGGTACCATGGGATTAGGTATCCACATGGTATCATATTGAGGTAATATTGTATCTAAAATATCATGGCATGTTTCTTCCACTTTAGTCCTCCATTGTGCCTCTTTCATCATTACATTTACAAAATATAATCCAAAATAAACATCATATATATAATACCCCTAAAACCCCAAAATAAATATATAATATGGAGTTAAATAAAACCCCTATCCATATCCTTCATAATAAAATAGGTTCCCACCTCATAAATATGGTTAAGGGAGAGGGCAAGGACAACCTAACTCCAATAGGCCACCCAATGCATATAATCCAACTTCTACTTCCAACATAAGAGCTATGGTTCCAGTCCATAATAACTTGGTTCAAGGAGAATAATGGTAGCAATGACAATACATGGTGCCAATGAAGTTGATGTTGGAGGTATAATTAATGAGATGGGGGTGAATCAGTGATTCTATAAAATCTAATTCAATTCCCAACTCTTTAAACATTTAGTGCATATAATCATGAAGCATACAAATTAACCCTTGTAATGCACAAGGAAGATATAGCAAGATCAAGCACATAACACATGATATATGTGGGAATCCTTCTTGGGGGATAAAACCCACTAAACCCTATAAGATGGAATATAGTCCTATAATAACAAGATCCAACATTTAGATCAACACCAACTGATCAAGGAACACCCATCTCTTAGTTTAGTGAGACATCCATCCCACAAGGAGGAATCAACCCCCTAGGCAACCAAGCACTAACCTAGATACCTTTATCTAATCTCTACTTCTAATTTTATGTCTTCTAAACTTGATGATGGTATTCTCTTACTTTTACTCTTTCCCCTTTACACTCTCATAAAATTGCACACACAAATAATGCATCCAAAAACACCCTTTTGGATCACTCTTCATGTCTTAGCACATACACAATCTTAAGACCTAAAACAAATCTATCATAATATCAAAAACATGACCTATAGGTCATGAACTTAATCCTCAACCTACTCTACTCTTTAATCCATACACTATGCACACTCACTCAATCAGCCTCTAGGGATTACTCGCTCAATCTACCTCTTTTAGGCTCATTAGGTCCAATGACCTATGTGTTCATCTTCATAACCTTGATCAAAAAATCATGATCAATCCTCTTCACTATTTTTTGGTACTTAATGAAATATACATTCTCTTTCAAAGGTTATCTCCTTCACTTGGCTTCACACTTTTTCAACACTTTTAATTAGTCCAATTAGGTCATGTACTTATACCACTCTCTCCCTTTAACCCATCTTGGTTAGTCAAGATGCTTTAAATATTTTTTCTACCTCTAAAATATGTCTTCATACATTTTACATGGGTGAAACACTCCACTCCATAGGTTTTCCATAATCCTTAAGACTCAAATCCTCCATTAGGTCTTAATGAGACCCAAATAATTAGGCCTTCACATCCACATGTTACTCTTACAACCTCTTTAACCACCTTCAGCTTCTACCAATGATTAAATCATATCAAAACTATCTCAAATATCCCCTTTATTACTCTCATATTGGTCCATGCCACTTGTTAAACCAACTAAACACTTGAACCTAACAATTAGGTCTCCTTGCTCTTCAAGTATTCATACACAAAAAACACAGTCTCAAACTTTTACATCAAACACTCAAGTCTTTCACATATCCATATGATTAGATCACATGGGTTAACCCTTAAATACCTCTCAAAATCCTCCATGTGCCTTAGACACTTCAACATAGGCTCTAATCACTCAAATAAACTCTCTGAGAATGATCATGTTGATGCCTCTAAGTGTACCGTAGGGGTTCTTAGTGTTCAAAGAACACTTCTCATTTTAGAATTATATGAATTTAGAGCATGAGTAGTAGGTTATGGAAACTTGATGTTACCTATGGTGAAATAGTGTTAAAGATATGTATGGGTATTCTAAAAATTTACAATGAGTGATGATTGGAAGCCATCATGGTCTATTCTTTGTGAATTGTAAAGAATCCATGTTAATGCTTAGTGAGTTATGATTTAGATTTAAGATACAAACTAATATAGGTGGATATTTATAATTAATCTAAAACTAAATTGATCTAGTGTAAAAAATGAGAAAAGAGAAGTGTAAGGTAGAAAAGAAAATAAGTGATTACCAATCTTAGTTTCAAATATCATGATAAAGCATCAATTACAACTGAGTATGCATTCAAACTAATATATATTTTAAAATAGTCTATGAGAAAATTTCATTATATACCAGACAAATTTCAAAATATAATGTAAATAATCACAAGTAAGAACCAAGTCTAATTTTAAATATTTAATACTATAATCAAATATCATTTGCACATCTGAATATAGAGTAAAATGAAGTGAAACAAAACCCAAGATCCTCAAACTAATCTAGCATATGCACAAATTAGAAACACTGTGATTATAAAATGCCACTTAGAATTCAAAGAAACTAATCAAATTCAAGACATAAAACTAGAAATTGAGATAAAGCTATATTAGTAATTGACATATCAAATATGGAAAATCTTTGCAAAATTCCTTTATTATATTAATTACTCTCAGTGTACAAAATTTTGCTCAAAATTCTCTCTCTAAAAGATGGCGATACATGCCTTTCATAGAAAGGTTAGGTAGTGTATTGATCAGTTACAATATATAGGTGTACAAAATATAAGGACCACTATGCTTCCATAAAAATTTCTAGTATACATTTGTTTTTCACAATTAGATTGACTTAGAGGTAATATGCTAACATGTTAGTAAATGCCTTACAAAAGGATATTCCTATTCTAGATATTACAAAGTTTTTACAAAAGGGAATATTTAGTTGGTTGGTAGACCCATTACTGAAGGGTCCCCTTGATTATATAATAGCTATATGGATTTTTGATGTTATTTCTTGATAAGATCAAGGTCCACAACTAGTTTCATGAGGTAGATTTATTCTTGATTTTATATCTAGCCATAGCCTCCTTTATGATCTTAGATTTTGTAATCTTCTCCTTAGCATTAAAAATCATATCCATGATCCTTATGTTATCCCTACCAAATTAGCCTTGGCTTGTGCTCTTGACTAACTGCATGACCAAGGTGACCCTATGCTTTGATTTAGCTTCATCAATGAATCCAAGTGTATCAATCTTGGTATGATTAACCAACATGGAACCTAAGAGTTGTTTAATCCTATCAATCAATTCCTTATAATTTATTAGGAACTTATCCAAATTTATTGTCCACACACTTAAACCTTATATTTTTTCAACTATTATCCCCAATATGGCATTTAGATGGGCCAATTTGATAGATTTGAACTTAGGAATCTTGTTCCCAATCCATATGCTAATGAGATCCCTTAGCTTAGTTTCTTCTTCTTGTTATTTTGTTATCATATCCTTGTCTACTTGGCTTTGTTGGATTAGTTCATATTATCTTAATTTCATAGAATATAAAGACTTAAACATATCAAATAATGAGGCTTCAAACATATCCAAAATAGCATCATGCATAAACAAAATTGCTTATGTCTCAAGGTTCTCCTTATCCTTCTCTAAATTATAGATCCTTTGCTTCATTCCCCTAATTCTAGATTTATTCTAAGCTAATTGGGCATTGAGTAAACTTTCAACATCCTCTTCATGCATAGGATGATCTCTTAGTTGTTGTCCTTCAATAGGGGTTAGACCAACAAAAGGTTTTACCTTTTGAAATGTGAACTCTTCAATCCCCACCATGGCCTTCCTAGTGGTGACCCTTTCCAATCTAGTTATCTCTAGATTAAATTAGATAGTGCTGATTGGTTTTGTGAACTTAGAAGGCTTTGGACCTCAATTCTTACAGTGCCTAATGTTACGAGAACATCCATCTTCTTACTTTTTGTCCCTTTAGTGGCCACTATCCTTCTTTATTATTCTTCTCTCATCAAAGCCTTGATCCATGGCTTGATTTCATCATGCACTTCAATGCCACCAAACTTTATCAGTACCCATGAGTGGGAGAGAGAGGGGATCTTTTATAATTTCCCATAAATAAACTAGTTAAGGATGACTGGTTCATGAATAGGTAATTCATCACTGAATAGGTTAACCTCACTAGTAGAATGTGTGAGGGTCAACCTTGGTATTTTAGGCCCAATAGGGACCAATGCCATTTATACATTTCTCTTCTCTTTAGGATCCATTGGGACCATATCAAGAGAAAACTCTTTTCCTTTATCTTCTCTAGGCTCCCATGCTTGGATATGAGTTTCTTCATCCTATGCCTTTTCTTCATCTATGTCATATGCCTCTACAATTTCCTTGAGAACACCCTCAAGTGTCTCATCTATCCCTAAAGCAATCATGTCTAAATAATCAATAGGTGAAGGTGGTCTTTGGGGTAGTGATAAAGATGAGGGCGCCTCTTTAGGTCTCTCTTCTAGATTTTCCTTGCCATGGCCTTGTTCATACTAATTTTGCATAATTTTCCCTTGAGGTGGTGCCTACTCTACTTGAGGTTTTTCTTGGGATGTCCCAAATGGTCTAGGTAGTAATTGATACTAGAGAGGATGAATTATCCATGCCTCTCCTAATGGATTATCATCCTTTGTCAACCTATTCTCAAGCTTGATGTTGTTCCCTTTGATCTTGGCCAACACTTCATCATACTTCTTGGTATTAATGTAGATGATGTCATGAACACTGAGATGATGTATATACTTAGGCTTAGGTAGCTTCTTATCCTTTAAATGATTACTCACTATACTCTTTGGATTCCATATTTTTAGTTCTTCTAATTGAAACCCAAATGAGTCTATATGCTTGGACATGGTTTTAACTTACTTCAAATCTTGTAGCATGGTTCTTATAATAATAAAAGGGAAGGGATGAAGAAGACCCTTCCTCTTCTCTTATAAATTACATCAATGCCATGGATGATCTGGGAGGTAATTTCTTGCTTAGCTAACTTTCTAAGAACATACACTAGTAATCTGTAGGGCTAGGACATGATCCCCTCAATCCTAATGACTATTTATTCTGGATAAAACCAAATGTCACCCATCATCTTGACATATTTCTTTATCATTGGATGGACTCTAAGCATGGGAATACCTATAATATCCTCCACTATGGCTAGGTAGACACAGTCACAAATAAAGTGCATATGGTTCATGTACTTAAAGATGTTCAACTTGGAGTAATGGTGGGAAATGGTAGTTTTTCCCTTAGGAGACCAATTTCTAATCCTTGGGAAGTTGACAGAGGAAATTAGGGAATCTAGTAGGTATGACATCATATAAAATTTTTTAGCTATCTTCCTTTTGATAGTAATGAATTGCTTACCGAGGAAGACATTGATCAAATCTCTAATTTTAGGGGTAATCTTTTCCTCCACCATGAAATGCACATAGGGGACCCAAATTTTGTTTACATAGGTGGTTAAGGGGACTCCCATTACTTGGTTTAACAAGGTCATAATTACCCTGATGCCCTCCTTGAATTGGATTATTTCGATCTTACCCTCAAAATATCTAAATATATGGGGTTTTTGGTAAAACCAATGTTTAAGGATGGTGTCCAGGTCATGTTTGGAGGTCCATTCCTTGATTTTAGAAAAATCTACATTGGGGATTGAGAGCTTATAGTATTTCTCAAAGGCCATAGGATAAATATAAGATACCCATTTATAATTCCCTTCTCAAATGATCCAATAATTATCTATCCTACAATAAACAAAAATAGGAGTAAGGACATATATTTAATTTAGTACCTCAAGATTTGTAGTAGCATGGTGAAGGTTGGTCATCTAGACTACAACTAGGTCATAATGTCTCGTGCTCACCATAGCAATTCTCTGCTCCTATTTTATGATGGGCTTTAACTCCTCCATAGAAATAAGATTTATAACCAATTCTTGATGCCTAAGAAATTTAGGGCCACAATGTCCAATTCAATGTCCTTAAAGATACATCCCTCATTATCTATTGATAGGTAGAGTTTTGTCTCCTCCTTCAACTATTGCCTATGAGCTACCATGGCCTCTATTTATGCAAATTAATCACATTAAAATACAAATTGGTCTTTGTAATAACTCTTTTTACACTTCTAAACATAATTAAACTCTCTTTAGATTGCGTTTTAACCAATTGAGTTTGTATGGGTTACTTTTATGAAGGATTTAGGGTTTTAGAGCTTTATTGGTAGGATATATCCAAACTCTAACTCATACATGCTTTGGATTTTATTGGACCTTTACCTTTATCCCTTCACATTTTCAAGCCCAAAAGATCTATTATTTTGTCCTTTTTTGCTTGTATGGTGCCTATGTGGCATCATTCTAGACCTTTTATGGCATTTTTCATAAATGCCTTTGAGCACTAGTCATTAGAATTTTAAAAATGCCTTCTTTATTTCACTCTATTGGATCAGAATCCTAGATTAGTGTGAGCCATTGATTATGATCTTAGCCCTCACCTATTTATTGTCTCTTTAGCACCAATTCCCTATGGTTATATCACTTGACATCTTTTTGGGCCTCCTGATTCCCTTTGAAAACTCATCAGTGTATTTGCATCATTGGATCATAGAGTGTGATGAAGCGTGAACCATTGGATCATCTATCAGTTTTGTCTCAAATGTTCTTTTGCCACACATTGAGCCTATGGGTTTTTATGATTCTATTGAAAATTATATGGTTTCCTTGCACCATTCATATTCTTATGATAAAACATGGAACATTGATCTATAAAGATGCCCAAACTTTAAGTTAGCACATTATTAAGGTAGGACTTAGGCTTAAATTCTTTAGGCTAAGGTTTATTTCATGTTATTAAACATGAAGTAAACCTAAATCTAAGGGATTTATGCCTGAGTTTCTTGAATTATATAAAGGGGACTATGTCTAGATATCTTGTGCTAAATTTTATGATGTGTTAAATAAATATAATGTATACTTCAAGCTAAAATATTTATGTTAAGTCTATAGAACATGTCCAAAGGGATCAACATGATATAATGGCCTAACAACAAAATATAATTTTATTACATTAATAAATACATTAGAACCTTTAGTTATAAGTATTTGGTATAAATTCTACATAATAAAGACTCTTTGAGAATAAGACTCAGTATAAGTCTATAGTTTAAGGTTCATGGTATTTGATCCAAAGGCAATGGGGACCTTAAAGTATAGACTTAGACTAAGGTTATTTTGCATATACTTAGAACATAAGACCATCTTCATATTTTTATATTAAATATTTCTAGTGTTTTAATATCTTTTGAGGGATTCCATTAGTCTGTATGGAAATTCATGAGCTTCTTAGTAAAAATTTTGGAGTGTATTTTGATCTTGAGAAGAATAATTCATTAGATTAAATTTAATGGTCTCACAAACATCAAATACATCCTCACAAATGTTAAATGATAGTCACATGAATTCCAATTTTAAGCTAGTAAAACTTTTAATTTAATGGGTTTAAAGTTTATGGTCGCATAGGCATCAAATACATCCTTGTGGACATCAAATGATGTTTGTGTGAGCATCAAGTTAAGCTCATCAAATTCTTATGGCCCAATTTAAGAGTGCCACTTGGTACGTCTGTGGGGCTTCTTGGGATCTCAAACTTAATTCACTCCATTAGATCAAGATCCATGATGAAGTGAGAGCCATTGGATGGTGATCCAGGGGCTTGTTCATGATTGGTTGCTTTATTAAGTAGACCCCTTTGATTTTAACCCTCAAATGTGAGAATGTTTCATGTTGATCCTATGATCCTTTCATAATATTTTAACTTTTCAATTGTGCTTCATTCCATCTGATAAAGTCCTCATGGTGAAGTGAGAAACATTTGATGAAGGCTAAGGGTATAACTTTCTCAGGGCCTTTGCATTGTTGGATCATTTTCCCTGATGAAGTGTGGATCGTTAGATCTTCTATGATTCATGTTATTTAAGTCCAAGCTTGGGATTTTTTTTCTCCATTATATCAAATACCATAATAAAGTGAGGGTCATTAGATCCTACAAGATTCAAAGAAGTTAATTTAGGACCCATAGTGATATAAAATACTTAGGCTAAGGTGTTAAAGCTAAGGTTTAGTCATATTAATAAATTTGACAGGGCCTTAGGATTAAAACTTTAGGCTAAGTTATGAATCAAAAGGATTATGATAACATAAAATTGGACTAGAGGAGCCAAAGATTAATCTAAGGTGTTAAGACTAAGTTCTCATTTGTATTAATAAATACAATGTGTCCTTAGGGTTAAAATATTAAGCCAAGCTAGGAAATATTAAAAGGACCTTGCAAGATTAATATTAGTTAGGTGTACAAGGAAATTTAAAGGGGAAAAATAATAAAAGGGACCAAGCATTTTAGGATAATTTTTAGTTGTGTTAAAAACATCATTAAGCTTAAAACATGAATTTTATACTTAGGTCAAAAATGGATTTTTAAAAGTTTCCCACCAATTTAGTTCCTACCAATTTTCAAATTTAAACTAAGGGTTTTGTCAGGGTTTTGGGACATGAATTTATTAGGAACAAACACCATGTAACCTACAACTAAAATCCATAAAGGCCATTTATTAGTAATGTTATACAAGATTATAACTAATTAAGCTAGTTTTTAATAAAGTGGATTATCTTAAAATTATAAAAATGACCTTAACATGCCATATGTTCATGTTCAATTCTTAGGGTTTCTCAAGGGTCCCAATTTTTAAAAAATGGGGGTATGTTGGCCTCAGCAAATCCCTTAGACTGGTCAATATAGTCAAAATACATTCAAGCTATTTTGAATTTCCAAAAATAAATATGCTCCACATAAGATCTCCAATACCTTATCATAAACCTTTGAGACTTACTTGACATCTTCATATTCAATTGTTTCCTCAACTCTACTAAGAACATCTTCAACTTACCTCTGTAAGATGGTCACTCAAACTGCTAGTGTAAGCAATAAACACATTCAAATTATAAGCCTTTTTTCATACTTAGTATGGATTGTTAAAACCTAAAAACTACATAAATATGTTCCTTATGGAGTATAAAACACTATCAAATAGTTATTTTATCTTTAAACATCAAAAACTCTTCAATTATCCTTCTTGGGTCATTTGTAGAACATGGTAAAACCTTTAGTAAAATTTGGAGCTCAATAAATTTGACTATAAAAACATTCAGACCTTATAATAAACTTTTATGGATGATAATTTAAGTCCTATTAAAATTTTACTTTTACACCATTAAGAAATTTTTCCTAGATCAAAAGATATTGGCAAAATACTACAGACTAGTTTTTCCTTTTGTTAATTCAAATGCCAATGGTCACTGTGTAATGCAAACATTATAGACACATGTCTTCATCTCATGTTCAATAAAATATAGATCAAACTCAGTCAATTTATCTCCTCATTATTATCCTAATATTTAAATTACATCACTCGCCATTTATCTTAGATCCTTGCTTTTGATATCAAGCAACTTGGCAGCCCCACATACCTTCTGTGGGCCCTACTTAGACTCAATATGCTATTGTCACTTGGTAGTCCTACATGAATTATAAGCATCATGTTGACTTATTTACTTAATACACACCATTTATATTCCTCTACACTTCCATAATTAATACACTTGGCACCCTCACATGCCTTTTGGGCACATTGACTATTTGACTCCAATGAACTTTTGCTACTTGGTAGCCCCATGTGCCTTCTGAGCATCCTTTGACATATTGACTAAATATGCACCATTAGATCACTATTGATAAGATCACACACTCAATTCAATCATTATTTGATCATATGAAATACTTTCTGTTATATTTATGATCCAATTAAATGCTCATCATAGATCTTCGATAATATAAATTTGGCTAACTATGGGAACTTAGTGAATTCTTCTTGAGAAGCCAACTTTGCACCTTAATAATTTTTACTACATTCTATGTCTAGACTTTAAATTTTAACCACATGATCACCTCTCATAGAGTAATCCATCCATGTATCAAACTGCTCTTGAAACCTTCACACGTGTGAAAAATGACTTCATCAAACTAATTACTTAGCCTTATTTATCAAGATGACTACTTGAGCTTAGACCTTCATATGACTACTCTGATGAATTAATTTCACTTATATAATAACTCTAATCACTCATAACACCTTATAGAGTCTCTAAAATATGTCCATACTATCAAAATCTTCTATAAATTACCTTACTAAGTCAACCACTAAATAACCATGTAAGAACACTAAAGAACATTAAATCACACTTTATCATTTTCATTCTAGCATACATAAAACCTCATCAACATCCTTAGCCACCTTGGATACATCATTTACAAACCTCCAATAATTTCTCCTTTTGTCACTGATGTCAAACACCAATATAAAGCTTATGCTCATACTCTATCTGTCTCTCTCTCTCTCTCTCTTCAAGTACTTTCAACCCCTTTGACACAATGACAAAGTGGGCTCACCTTTTGATCTTAAGGACATAAAAAGACTTAAATTACTAAAAAAAATAAAGAACCATCTCTGAGAGATGATACAAACTCCCCCTAACATTGTGCATACCTCTTCTTACCTTGAGATTCTTAAGCATACTCCATGACTACACTCTTCTTTGATCATACATAGCTTCTATGAAGATAAAACATACATGAACATCAAAAAACTACATGAACTTACCTTAAACACATTAATAGGGACTCTAATGTAGGAGCATCACTTTAAGAGCTAGTTGTTTTATTTTCCCTCCATTTTGTTTTTGCATTTTTAAAATTTATTTTTCTTAATATTTTTTTTAAGCCTGTAAAAAAATAGCATGTAGGGTGTGTAGTTAGTTGTTTGGAATCTCCTTATCTTAGAAGTCTATTTTTGTGCATTTTGGGCAGATTGTTGCACCCAGCCCAGGTTTAAACACATTAACTATGTTAGGAACAACAACTTTTTTTTGTATGCATTTGGGTGTGTGTGTTAAAAGAATAAAAACAATGGATATGGTTTGAAGAAGAAAGAGAGCAGGGGCGTAGGAGGAAGACTAGCAGCATAGAATATTACCAGGTGAATATTGTTTTGATATATTATTAAAATATGTGTGATTCCTTTGTGAGTGGAGTTGTTTTGGTTTCCTGAATCCAAATATATATGAAAAGGAGGCGTCACCATTCTGCTGGGCATTGTGATTTTTGCTTCAAATTCATTTTGCTGAATATTGTTATTTTGTTTCAAATCCATTTTTCTGGGCATTGTCATTATTTTGGAACATTTAAAATGCATTGGTCTTAAATATAACATTGGGTGTTCCATGTTGGTTGGGCCACCACATTGTTATAGTTGATGTGATGTTCACAGTATATGTTGGGCATTCCATTTGTTGGTTCGTGTATGACTGTAGAGCGATCCATTGTGTTAATTCAATACGCTGAACATAAAATAGAACAATGTTTGGTCTATCACAAAATATATGAATCGACGCCTTTGTGAGCTCACTTTGCTGAAGCACAAATCAATGCTGAGTCATTTCAAAACTTGAATCGCTTAAATGTATTGATTTTCATTTTGTTTTGTTATTTCAATGCTGGAGAGGAAGCCCACGCTACTATTGTGATTTGCAAGAAATCCTACGTTGTCAAAACAAAAAAATTACTCTGCTGCTTACTGGGAAATTGTGCATTGAGTTAAGTATGAAGAGTATTTTGGTATTTTAAAAAAAAAATAATGTTTGTAAGACTTCTAACAACACTATCCACATTAGAAGTCAGATATATATATATATATATATATATATTAAGTTCTGTATGCTAGAGGCTGGTGCTCATCATTTGGTATCAGAGCCAAAGGGATTGTGATCCAAGCCAAAGAGAAGTAGAACCAAATTTGTGAATAGAAAGCAAGATGGCCATGAGAATCAGGAACAGAGGTAGAGCTGGAGGAAGGAGACCTGGAGGACAATTTGCACTGGCAGAGGAGATTAGGAACCTGACAGCTAGGCTACAAGACCTAGAGATGGCTCAAAGAAGAGGCACTGACATGGGTGAAGTCAGTGACAGAGAAGAGGAGCCACCAAAAGATGAATTGGTGGTGGAAGAAGAAATAGCTGAAGAGAGGTTGATCAAAGCCATTATGAAGGTGAACACCAAGCCAAAAATGGAGGTTCCAATGTATGAAGGTAATTTGAATGTTGAAGAATTAATTGATTGGATTAATGCATTAGACAAATATTTTGAGTATGAAGGAATTGAAGAAGATGAAAAGAAAGTCAAGTATGCCATGGCCAGGCTAAAGAAACATGCATCCCTATGGTGGGATGGAGTGCAAGAAGAAAGGAGAAGGAAAGGGAAGCTAGATCAGAAGCTAGGATAGAATGGTAGCAAAAATGAAAGGTAAGTTTATGCCTAAAGATTATCAAGCAAATCCTTTTAAGCAATTACAAAATTTGAAGGAAAAAGAATTGTATATGAAAGAATACACTGAAGAGTTTTATAGGTTGACTATAAGATTAGGTCATATTGAGGATGACACAGAGAAGGTAGCCAGATACACCAATGGCTTGAAATTTGCCATTCAAGATGAAATTAGTCTTCTCATTCTTAAGACAGTTGAGGAGGCATATCAATTTGCCTTGAATGCTGAGGAGAAGATTGCAAGGAAACAAACATCCTTCTTAAGAGGAAGGGGCAGGTTCAGTAGAGGTAGAGGATTTCAAGGAGGTAGAAGATAGCTACAAACATCTCATGAAGAGGCCAGCAACTCACAAAGTTCAAGAGGCAGCTATACACCAAGAGGAAGAAGACCATACCATGGATATCAAAGAGGAAAAGGAAGATTCATGGGGAAATGCTTTAAATGCAACAATTATGCAGGACACAGGGCATATGAGTGTCCAGAGAACCCTTCTACTAGCCATGAGAGAGGTGTACATGTGACTGAAGGTGAAAAACAAAATGCAGAAGTTACATCAGCTTATGAAGATACTCCAGAAGAAGGTGAGTCTCTTTTGATGAAAAGAATATTGTTAAAGCCAAATAAATAAGTTGTTGAACCACCTCAAAGGAAAAATTTATTTAGAACCACATGTAAGAGTAATGGGAAATGCTGTAAGGTCATTATTGACAGCGGAATTACTGACCATCTTGTGTCAACTGAGATGGTGGAGAAACTAGGCTTGAAGAAGGAGGTACATCTTACACCTTATCAAGTCTCTTGGCTACAAAAAGGACACAAACTTCTGGTAAGTGAACAATGCAAAGTAGATACTTAGATAGGAACATATAAGGATCAGATTTTATGTGATGTCATGCCCATGGATGTATGTCATATCTTGCTTGGAAGCCCTTGGCAATTTGACAGGAAGGCCATACATGATGGAAGGCAGAATACATACATGTTTGAAAAGGATGGGATCAAGCATACACTTACACCATTGAAAGAAGAGGCTGCTGTTGTTGTTGGATAGAATTCTAAAGTTTTGATAGTAAGTGGCAAAGAGTTTCTACATCAAATGAAGAAAGAAGAGGTAAACTTTGTTGTAATTGGTAAGCCAAGGAGTGTAGTCACTAATACTAAGTTGATTGATTTTCCATTAGAGATTCAAGATATGTTGAATGAATACATTGACATTGTGGTAGATGATTTACCTGATGAGTTACCACCATTGAGAAGTATTAGCCATCACATAGACTTGATTCCAGGAGCAAATCTTCCAAACAAGGCTGCCTACAGATTGACACCAAAGGAAAATGAAGAGATCAAACATCAAGTTCAAGAATTGTTAGACAAAGGATTGGTAAGAGACAGTTTAAGTCCTTGTGCTGTCCCTATAGTGTTGAGTCCTAAGAAAGATGGGAGTTGGAGAATGTGTATAGACTCCAGAGCAATTTACAAGATTACTATCAAGTATAGATTTCCATTGCCAAGAATTGATGATTTACTTGATTGTTTAAGTGGAGCTACATATTTCTCTAAGATATATTTGAAAAGTGGTTACCATCAGATTAGGATAAGAGAAGGGGATGAATGGAAAACAGCCTTCAAGACTAATGATGGACTCTATGAGTGGTTAGTTATGCCATTTGGACTAACCAATGCACCAAGCACTTTCATGAGGCTGATGAATGAAGTGTTGAAGGAGTTCACTGGTAAGTTTGTGATAGTGTATTTGGATGATATTTTGGTGTTTATTCAAACTAAAGAAGATCATTTGAAACATTTGAGGATGGTGTTGAGTAAACTACATGAGGAGAAGTTGTTAATCAATGTCAAAAAGTGCAGTTTTCTGAAAATAGAGTTGATATATTTGGGATTTGTGATTTCAAAAGAAGGATTGAAGATGGATAAGGAAAAGATTAAAGCCATACTTTAGTGGCCTACACCCAGGAGCACGTATGAGGTAAGAAGCTTTCACGGTTTGGCTAGCTTCTATAGGAAATTCATAAGAAATTTTAGTGGAATTGTTGCTCCTGTTGTTCCCAAAATGAGCTTTGCTCATTTTTGCAAACGACCCCCTACGAAACTTGTCAGTTTCGTCTCGCCTTGTCTTTTTCTGCAAGGGCGGCAAAAATCGCCGCCCCTGCACTTTTTCTGCAAGGGCGGCAAAAATCGCCGCCCCTACACTCTTTTTGCAAGGACGGCAAAAATCGCCGCCCATGCACTTTTTTGTTTTTCATGCAGGGCATTAATGGCCCTGCACGTCGGGTGGTTGGGGTTGATTTTTCAACCTTTATAAACCGTTTTGGGTCTCATTTCTTCTCACTGCCTCCTCCTCTCACCATACCTCTTGCACCTGAGCGATCCAAGTGACTTTGCGACGTGCCGACTCGCGGATCCGACTTCGTGGCGCGCGCGTCCTCCAGGTAGGGTTTGTTTTTAAGTTTCATTTTTATTTTTCATTTGTTTTTGCTTTTTCTTCCCCGCGGCCTCGAAATGGCGGCATTTCTTTGCCACCGTTCCACCCCTATTTTCCTCAAGCAAGGTCGGCATTTCTTTGCCGCTGTGCTCTCCTTTTGCAAGGGCGGCGATTTTCGCCGCCCCTGCTCTCCTTTTGCAAGGGCGGCGATTTTCGCCACCCCTGCTCTTTTCTTGCAAGGGCGGTGATTTTCGCCGCCCCTGCTCTCTTCTTGCAAGGGCGGCGATTTTTGCCGCCCCTGCTCTTTTTCTTCATTTTTTTTTAACTCCCGGATTTTTTTTGGGGATGTCCTTTTCGAGCTTTTTCTTCCTCGTTTTCTATCTCTTAGCCCATCCTAACCTGTTTAAGTGACATCCTATAGCCTTTGTCACTTAAATTGCTCTCCCCGTCTCTCACTCTCCTTTCGACTATGGCTGTAGCTCCTTCAGCAAGCTCCTGCACGCCTGCCCCTGTTCAAACAAGATCATCCCCCATGACGGAAGCATCTCCTTCAAAGGCCAAGAAGATGAAATACAGGTACCAGGGCGTCTTCCCGCTCACAGCGATTACCTCGAATGTCGATGACATTCGAGACACTGAGATCGGCCACGTAGATATGGCCGAATTCCTGGTACGAACCAAAGCGACCAATCCCAGCACTGGGATAATGAGGATTGTCGAGAGTAACATCCACCTGGTGGCCGCCTTCCCAGTAGCAGCTCATCATGCGGAATTCGTCCTTCAATGCGCGCACTTCTATGACAAAGAGACCAGATCAGTCTCAGATGCCAGGGGCAGCATGATCATTCGGTTGGACCCCAAATTTATCGACAAAGTCTTTTTATGTCCGCCAGCCACCGAAGTGACCCAGATCGACTTCGAGAACGCGCAGAGGGAATATGACAAAGACCCCGAGAGGGCAAAGAGGGTCATAAACCATAAGTGGTTAAAAACCCCAAGGACCGGCCTATCCAGATGGTCGAAAAGCTTCCCCAAAAGCGACTTCATTGAGGAAGTTGGTGACTTAATCACCCTTCTCAGCAGAGTACGGGGCCTCCCATCTTCTTCGCAATTCCATGAATGGATGTATCCGTTCATAAAGATCATTCTGCAAGGCAAACAGGTCATCTTCTGGGGAGAACAGATCAGCAACGCTATTCATGAGCAGCTGACTAGGGTACAAACCTCCTTCAAATTCTACATGACCTCGTACCTGGTCTACATAGCTGCTGCCATGCAATCTTTCCTGGGCCTAACCACAGAGGGGGATAGGAAGACCACCCCGGTCTATTCATACTATTCGTAGCTGACACTTCAAGGCTCGACACGTCATTTCAGGCGAGTGAATGATGCATTCTTTGCCGTATTTCTATGTCTCTTCGATCCTCAACTGGAGCAGAAGAGGATGTTAGACGAGGCTTGGACAGTAGTGAACAGTTTTGGCTGCATGTTCCTCCAGTTCCCTACATTTTCTTATCTACGGGTGGGTTTCTTCCAAGGATACCCTTATATGCTCCCCAGATTCCCTTCAGACAGGTTGGTTCTAATGGAGCTTTGCCGACAACTGGCCGTCGTACACTCAAAGTAGATGGAGCTTAAGAGACCTGGTTTCAAGTTTCCTATCCATATTGGCAGATTTTCCATTACTACATCAACTAAATCCAAGGTTATGGAAACAGAGATGCAGATGGTTACCATCAAACCGTTCAAAAGATGAGAAAAATTTGATTACAGAGGAGTTAGGGAGACGATTCGAAGGAAGACTCAGTTTCACGAGCCTATGATTGAGGACATCTGGGTAGATATAAGGACAGCCGAAGAGATAAGAAAGATGGACTATTGCCGCCTCACACTAGATCAAATAGAGTACTTTGGGCTTGCAGAGATCCCTTCAGGATTGATTGACGATGGAAATATAGTAAACAGCAGATATCTGACAGAGGTCGCTGGTTCTCCTCTTCCTCCGATCAACTGGTCTCAAAAAGAGCTGACTTCTCTAAGGAAGAGATTCAAACCAGTATTGGCTAACACCAATAGTTGGATGGCAGCAAATGGAATCACCCTTAAAGAATTCATTACAGGGTCTGAGGCCGAATATCAAGCAGAGATGAAGAGAAAGGCAGAAAGCCGAACCAAGAACAAAGACGACGTCCCTTCATCTTCTAGACCTCACAAGCCTAGGATCGTCTTTATATCCAAGAAACCTAGGTCAGAACAAAAACCTGAAGCAACAGTTGAAGGAACCACAGAACGAAGTCCCAGGATACATGCAGCTCAACCGATAGGGTCAACAGAACAACTTTCAGAACGACCAGGTGTTGGGTCTCCAACTTCAACGGAGCATGTGCGGCTGATCCAGGGTTCCTCTCCTCCTCATCAATCCCCTTCGGTGCCCACTTCCCCTATCTCTCCCATAAGCGTTCCATCTTCCGGTGCTGCTTCTCCTTCCAAGGTGGTTTTTGGTGATCCACAAGATCCTTCAGCAGGTTCCCCTCGCTCTTTTGCATCCATTCCAAGTTTATCATCTCCATCTTTCAATTTGCCATCAAGCCCGGTGCCTAATCCTGAAACAATAGTTGACACAGTCTCACCGGTCACTCCAACTACCACTACTGTCACCACTAGTAGCGTGGAGGCCGCTACCGTGACACCAGCAGAAGCAACTATTGTTACAACAGGAACTTCTCTCCCGCCATGTATGTCTGCTTTCACACCAAAGAGAAAGAAAAGGGCCATCTCCCCATAAGAATTCGATTTTGGCAAGATTGTGCCGGCCAGAACAAAGGCTCCCAAGAAACCAAAAATCCTTTCCAAGTTGGTCGAGGAAAAGGGGCAGAAATTTCTGGAAATTGCCAAACCCCCACAGGACGCAACCCTTGAAGGTTTTGAAATGAGCAGTTATTCCTTTTCTCGTGTTGAACTAGGCAAGGTTACACACGAAGGTGCGAAGAGTGACCTTCAGTCAGCAATGGACATTATGGTCCAAAAATTTGACAAAGAAAAGGAGATGAAAGATTTTTATAAAGCCAAGGCTGAGCAGTTAACGACAGTAATCAGGAGATTCACCATTCCACCTGAGTCAGCAACTCCAGAGGCCTTTTCAGTGGATGATTCAGTTATTCAGAAAGCTGAAAAGACTTATTTAAGGGGAAAAGTAATGGAGAAATACATTGACCGGATACACAATCAAGGAATCTCTCTGTTGTCTGAGGTTGCAGAAAGAATAGGGAAAATGAAGAGATTGAAGGCTCAAGTAGACAGTTTTGTTTCCCTCACCTCTCAGGAGATTAATGGCTTGGAGAAAGATCTCGGGAGATGGAAGGAAATGGAAGGCCTAAAAAAGAGTATCCTGATATCTATCAGAGTTATCCCCAACAAGGATTCATATGTTGAGGTCAAAGAGACGATGATTTTTAGGATCCAGGTGCTCAAAGATCTAATTGATGATCTTAAAGCTTTTAAAGAAGCTAGTGATAAAAGTGACCTGAGCTTGTTGAACAAATTAGAAGAGCTACCCTGTGACTTGACCTCTAAGGATCATCAGTTCCTTCCAGCAGATGAAATGATTAAAAATTTTGAAGGGATGATCCATAAGGATTTCAAAGGAGCGTCTTTTTCAATAACCTCGGTTGATAGCATTCTGGATGCTCAGTTGACTCTGGAAAATTTAAGATCCAGGTTAACTGGCCACTATAAAGCCATCACAGCATTAAAAGATGCATTGATCAGAGCAAGGGTCGTCTCCAACCACGCAGTTGCACCGGATAGCATCGGGATCCAGGCATCAATCACCATGTACGATGCTCATCTGAAGAAGTCTAGTGGCAAGAACTGACACTTTCTCTCTTTCTTCTTCTATCCTTATGCATTTCTGTTTTCTACAGAATGCATGCATTTTTGTGAAACGTAATTACGAATAAAATATTTTGGAAAATATCTAAAAGTCAAAGATGAGTCATCTTTGACCAAGATATTTTATATTTTATTTTTTTTTCTGTTTTTGAGGATTTTCTCCCTATATATAGTGGAGACCTCATTTGTAAATCTTCTTGGAAAAAATAGAAAGCAAACACTCTGCTAAAATTGAAGCAACTTTTGAGACTTTGTGCTCAGATTTGTAAATCAGATTTTGTCAAATGAATGAGAAGCAAGTGATTTCAGACTTTGTATTGAAGTTATCTGTGTCATCTAGGAAATAGTTTCTTATGTACTCTTTCCTGATAACCTCTTATTTATCTGACTTAATAAGCAAAGTGAATGTGTTGATATTATCTAAGGGCACTTTTTGAGGGTAGAAGATAGACTTTGTGCTACTTTTACTTTTGAGATTCTTTTATCTTTTGTAGTTTCAGGTGAAGACTTTGTGCTTCACTTCATTCTACGGTTATACTTGTTCCGAATCTGTGGAGAAGCTACGGAAGACTTTGCGCTTGCGTGAGCATTCTTGTGACTTTGTTACTTCAGGTAATCTCTTGCTCTTCGTTTGATACCATTCCTGAAAGAAGAGGAGTGTTGTTAGCTTTAGACCAGGGATTTTCCTCTTTCGTCCTACATACATTACTTCTGAAAGAAGAGAAGTAGATGCTGTTTTACTACCCCCCATGTGTTATTTTTTGCTTAATTGTACACATACTTATAGCACGTAAATATTGATAGGGAACCTCCCCTTGATGAGAGGAGAGATTTACCTCATCCTGATCTGGTAAAGCCACACTCCTCGTGGTGTAAATATCCCTTATGCTGTGGCTGATATCCCCATTTTACCATCAGTTAGTTGATGACAAAATATTCACCCAACAGTTTTTTGGCGACTCCGTTGGGGACTCGGATGTGCAGTCTGAAACCTCAAGTTTTAGATTGAAGCAGTCCTTACCCTTCTCCATTACGTAATCTGGTGACTCTGTTTCATGTCTTACCCATTATCATTTTAGCTTTACCAGTTGCCTTCATTATATTATCTGGTTTGCAAAACTAGAGCTGCTGGGAAGAACGCACATCTTGGAGCCTCAAGCTTCAACTTGAAGTAGTTTCGGTCCCATTTTTGTTTTAAAAATCTGGCAACTCCACGCTATACCAGAGGTCAGAGATCTAAGGGTGTGGTTGACCCTGTGTTTGAATTAGCGCAACAAAGTAATTTTGATCTGTTTCCTCCACCTGCTTCTCTTCGATGGTCTAAGAGCTTTCCTCCTAGCGTTGTCAAGTCACCAACACAAGGTAGAACCCTTTTTCCCGCTGTCAGTCGCCACCTACCTATAAACACTCCACCAAGGCTCGTTATCCCACCTTTTCACCCTCTTATCACTATGGCTCAAGGCCCGTGGGGTAATTCCTTTGGCCCTCTTAATTTAACCCCACCTCTGCATGAACTACCTCGTAGCTCTAGGAAAAATTTTCCTAAGTTCTTTGGAGATGGAAAGTTCATCCCGACGAGCATATCACTTCTTTCTCCATAGCATGTGGTGTAATTGGTGTCGATTTTGAAGATGTAGCGGTGAGACTTTTTGTAGAGACCTTGCAAGGTGCGGCTGCGGATTGGTTCTATCACTTGCAGGTTGGGTCAGTGACTGACTGGAATACACTAAAGTCCATATTTGAAGCTCGATTTAAGCCCGCTGAAGATGCACACGCTTTGTTAGCTCAGCTAACACAGATGAAAAAAGAATCCTAGGAACCCATGAGGGATTTCATAGCCAAATTCAACAAGTTGAGGAACCGGATTTCGACTGTGGCTCAGCCCACGCCAGAAAATCTCAAGTGTTTTTTCATCAACTCGCAGCTTCCTGAAGTAAGCTTCCTGTTAAGGCGAGCTGGCCCTATGGACCTAGCATTGACTCAAAATTTGGCTACTGAGATTGAGGATGATCTTATCCTAGCAGGCAAAATCAGGAAAGACTCTAGTAAAAACAAATGCCCCTCACCTGCTGAAAGTTCCTCCACAGGCACTACTGATCCTATGGTGCAAAAGTTAACAAATGAACTGATTGCTTTAAAGAGACAAATCGCTCAAGGCCCATCTGCCCCTACCTATCGAGATGCACCCAGGAGGACATTTCAGAATCAGCCATATCAAAATAATATTGCCTGAACTCAAGGACAATCGAATCGCCTACCTCCCCCTTCAGGGAGATTAGCCATTGAAGCAGCACCTACAAATTCAGCGGTTGGATACTTAGAAACTGAGCACGACCTTTCCTTTTAACCGTAGCTGGATCAGTCGGGAAGTGCTAACCTCTTTGATGAACAGGATGAGGAATTAGCTGGTGACTCCAGTATCAGTTTCCTAGATTACCAAGATGAAATCGGACAACAAGGGGAAGATTCAAAGGAGGTTTATGCTGTCTTTACTAGGTCTCAAAATCAATCGGCTTCACGCACTGACAAAGGGAAAGCAGTTGACGAGCTTCGGCCAGCAATTTCCATTGCCCAACGTGGAACTCCATTACCTCCGCAATCAAAAGATCAGGTGACTCATAAAAAAGTAACTGCTCCCGGTCACTTAACATCTTCCCCTCCTACTGCTCAGGCCGGTGAAGAACCTGTCAAGGCCCTTAATGAGGGGATTGCTCCTTTTTCTATTGCAACCACCCTTCAATCATTTGATATTATTGATCATGCTAAAAAAACTAAAATTCAAATGACGGAGATTGAGTATTTGAGAGCTAACCCAGAACAGCTTGATAGGTTAGCAGAATATGTTAAAAATAAAGCAGTCCCCATAGGACAAAATCCTTCAAAGGTTGTTCCAGATCTCCCCAAAGACAAACCAGCCCAAAATAATCTGGTTGTGACACCCCCAGTCGCTCCCAGAAAAATAGAACCTTTTTATGTCTCTCTGCTTATAAATGGTTTCAAACTGAGTAACTGCATTATAGACTCCGGGGCTTCAGATAACGTCATGCCTGCAAAAGTGGCGGACTCCCTCGGCCTGACTTTAACCAAAACTTTTGGGAGGTGTTTTTCCATGGAAAACAAGCAGGTTCCCCTCCTTGGCCAAATAAAAGATGCTCAATACGCTTTTGCGGCTTTTTCCGAAAAGCGAATCAAAATGACAGTTCTAGTGGCCGATGTCCCAGCATCTTACGGCATCTTGCTTGGACGGAATTTTTGTAAGGATGTTGGGGGGGAATTGAGCATGGACCTATCAGAGGCTAGGATTCCAGTTCAGGGTGTCATGAAGAAGTTACTTCCTGAAAAAGAAGCCAGGTACGTAGTTACCCATTCCACAGCACCCAAAGCGCAAATTTTATTCGAGTCATCAGGTATGGGCACTTATTTCTTATCCACCGACGAAATCCATGGCACCCCGAAGGAAACTCCTATGGATAATGATTTAGGTTCGGTTTCACCTAGCGTTAGAGGTGGAATGTCAAAACCAAATGAACACACAAATCAACCCTTTCCCCAGAATGGGGAAGTTTGTGGGAAAAAAACCATGTCTGATGAGTTATGGACCTTAGAGTTTGATGGCAGTTGCTCTTCTACTGGATCAGGAGCCGGAGTTGTGTTGGTATCCCCTCAGGGAGAGGTTATCCCTTTTGCTTATAAATTACAATTCAACAATACCAACAACACAGCTGAGTACGAATCCCTTTTGCTTGGACTCCAGGCTGCCAAAGACAAAGGCATAAAGAAAATCCATGCCAAAGGGGACGCTGAGTTGATAGTGTATCAGATAAGGAACTTCTATCAGACCAAAAATGAGAGGTTGCGCCATTATCGCAATCAAGTATGGGATCAGATTGAGTATTTCGACGCCTTCAATATCTCCACCGTTCCAAGGGAATTCAATGATCGAGCAGACGCATTGGCTATCTCTGCAACTCTCCTGATTCCCCATCCTGATTTCAAAGGAGATAAGTATACTATTGAGTTGGTTTTCCGACCAAGTGTACCAGACAATGTTGACCACTGGCAAATATTTAATGACGATGATCAAATCATCACTTTCTTGGAGCAAAAAGACGCTTTCAAACAATTGTGTTTTGAAAGCTGCGAACCTCGAGAGTATGGACCAACCCCTGAAACTCAGACCCATACAGGTGAAGATTTGCTGTAGCTGAAGGGAAATAAAATTCCCAAAGGTTTAGTTTCCCTAGAGAAGCTGTTTGATGACCATGACCGGTTTGTCAAAAAACAACAAACGGATTCAAGTTCTTCTTCAGATTTTGATCAAATCAACTTGGGGACCAAGTATGACCCTAAGATGGTAAACATTGGGAAATGCTGCACTTCCAAGGAAAGATCTGAGCTTGCTAGTTTACTCTGTCAATATAGGGATGTGTTGGCATATTCTTATGACGACCTGAAATCTCTCAGGCCACATGACGTCCGTCATGATATCCCCCTGAAAGCCAATTCTGTGCCTTATAAACAGAAATCCCGGAAATATAATCCAAAAATCTCAGATACTATTTTAACTGAGATACAAAAGATGCTGGATGCTCGGATAATTTTTCCAATCCATCACTCAACATGGGTCGCTAACATAGTACCTGTCAGAAAGAAAAATGGTGAGATCCGAATCTGTGTGGATTTCAGGAATTTGAATCAGCTGTCCTTAAAAGATAACTACCCCCTTCCCATTATGGATCAAGTCCTACAGATGGTAACAGGTTCGGAAATGTTATCAATGCTTGACAGTTTTTCAGGTTATAATCAAGTGGAGGTCGGAAAAGCAGATCAACATAAGACAGCATTCACCACACCCTGGGGTACTTTCGCTTATCGCAGGATGCCTTTTGGTCTGATAAATGCAGGGGCTACTTTTCAAAGAGCTATGGATCTTGATTTCAAAGACATAATGGGAAAATTCATTGTAGTATACTTAGATGATCTGACGGTATTTTCAAAACAGTGTTCTGAGCATGTTCACCATTTGCAAAGAGTACTAGAGCGCTGCCGTCAAAATGGCATCTCATTAAACCCAAAGAAATCTGTTTTCAGAGTAACTGAAGGGAAGCTTCTCAGACACGTAGTGTCCTGAGAAGGTATTAGAATTGATTCAGAAAGAGTTAGATCCATTCAGGAACTGACTCTACCTACTAGCAAGACTGCAGTTCATTCTTTCTTTGGAAAGGTCAATTTCCTTAGGAGATTTGTTCTTGAATTCGCCGAGAAAACCCGTCACATTGTCAACATGATGAAGAGCAATGCCACATTTAGATGGACCGTCGAAGGCAAAGCAACGTTCAAAGAAATTAAAGAAGCGATTGCAGGGGTGCCAATCTTGGTCTGTCCAGACTATACCAAAGGTTTCAAAATATATAGTTATGCCTCCGAGCATACACTATCAGCTATTTTGGTTCAGCCCAATTCAGAAAATGCAGAATCTCCTATTTCGTTCATGAGCTGCCCACTCAAAAATCACGAGTTGAAATATTCCCTTATGGAGAAACACGCATACGCCGTGGTCAAGGCTGTCAAGCATTTCAGGTTTTATATCCTGAATTCTCACACTGAGGTCCTCGTACCGGATACAACAATAAAATCTATTTTGACTCAGCAAGAGTTCGGCACAAAGAGGGGTAACTGGATTGCCAAAATTCAGGAATTTGATCTGGACATCAAACCAACCAAGCTCATACGGGGACGGGGTCTTTGCCAATTAATCGCCAACAACACTCCAGAGGAATTAGGAAATGAAGAGCAAGATATTGAAAACGTGCCCACAGTTCTCTTTGTCGCTACTACTGATGAGTGGTTTTCTGACATTGCTTATTTCCTAACATATGGTGAATGCCCTCCACATCTTTCTTTTAAAGAAAAGCGGAATATTAAATTAAAAGCAGTTGGTTATGTTCTATGGGACCATGGTCTTTACAAAAGAAACCTGGATGGGGCATTTCTTCGTTGTGTCGATAAAGCTCAACAAGAAAGACTTTTAAAATCTTTCCACAATTTGACCTGTGAAGGACATTTCTCTGCACCGGTGATGGCACACAAGATTCTACGAGCAAGGTACTATTGGCCTACGCTTTTTCAGGATGCCTATAAATGGGTACGAAAGTGTGAGCCGTGTCAGCAATTTGTCGGAAAACCCAAGCTACCTGCTTTTCCCCTCAAGCCAGTCGTGATCGATGAACCATTCTAGCAGTGGGGTATTGATTTCATCGGTGCAATTAATCCATCTTCAAGCACCGGACATGATTATGTCCTCACCGCGATAGATTATTTTACTAAGTGGGTGGAGGCCAAACCAACTAAACATGCTACATCTGAAGTAGTATGCACCTTCCTCAAAGAAAATATCATCACCAGGTTTGGAGTTCCACTAAAGATTGTGACGGATAATGCAGCCTGTTTTTCGTCACATGAAATCACTCAATTTTGTTTCCATTACGAGATTACTTTGTCTCACACTTCAGACTATTTCCCCCAGGGGAACGGACAAGCGGAATCAAGTAACAAGAACCTGGTCACCATCATCAGAAAGTTGGTGGACGACAATCAGAGAACATGGCACAAGGCTTTGTATGATGCTTTATGGGCCGACAGGATAACGCCTAAAAGAGCTATAGGTATGTCACCTTTTCAACTCTTATATGGGCGAAATGCTGAAATCCCCATCACCCTTGAACTACCAGCACTCAGGTTAACCAGAGCAATCGAAGATTCGACCTTTAAAGGCTCATTGGACAAGCGTATCATGTATCTAATGGAGCTGAATGAATAATGAGTTACGGTGGCAGATCGGATCAGAGAGCACCAGAACCGGGTAAAGGCGCTTTTCGATAAAAGAGCCAAGGCACGTGAGTTCCAAGTCGGAGATCAAGTCTTGTTGTGGGACAAACGGCGTGAACCAAAAGGGATGCACGGCAAATTTGACTCTCTGTGGAGGGGTCCGTTCACCATTCGACAGCTCTGTGGTGAAGCTAGCTTTTTGCTGGAGTATAAAGATGGAACGCCGTTTACACTACCTCATAATGGGCAGCATCTAAAGCTTTTTCACCCTTGAAGCTTGGATGAGTCCATTTGTAAATATGTGCAGTTCTTTTTATTTTTATCTTTTTTCTTTCGCTCGACTCTGTAGCCTAGTGGCTTAGATGAAGGCACTTAGAGACTGGTTTCTGCTTCTGCTAATCCTTTCGATGGAGCAGAAGTTCCCCAACAGGAGCCAGCTATTGTTCCCAAAATGAGCTTTGCTCATTTTTGCAAACGACCCCTACGAAACTTGTCAGTTTCATCTCGCCTTGTCTTTTTCTGCAAGGGCGGCGAAAATCACCGCCCCTGCACTTTTTCTGCAAGGGCGCCGAAAATCGCCGCCCCTGCACTCTTTTTGCAAGGACGGTGAAAATCGCCGCCCATGTACTTTTTCATTTTTCACGCAGGGCATTAATGGCCCTACGCGCCGGGTGGTTGGGGTTGATTTTTCAACCTTTATAAACCGTTTTGGGTCTCATTTCTTCTCACTGCCTCCTCCTCTCACCATACCTCTTGCACCTGAGCGATCCAAGCGACTTTGCGACGTGCCGACTCACGGATCTAACTTCGTGGCACGTGCGTCCTCCAGGTAGGGTTTGTTTTTAAGTTTCATTTTTATTTTTCATTTGTTTTTGCTTTTTCTTCCCCACGGCCTCAAAATGGCGGCATTTCTTTGCCGCCATTCCACCCCTGTTTTCCTCAAGCAAGGTCGGCATTTCTTTGCCGCTGTGCTCTCCTTTTGCAAGGGCAGCGATTTTCGCCACCCCTGCTCTCCTTTTGCAAGGGCAGCGATTTTCGCCACCCTTGCTCTCCTTTTGCAAGGGCGGCGATTTTTGCCGCCCCTGCTCTCTTCTTGCAAGGGCGGCGATTTTCGCCGCCCCTGCTCTTTTTCTTCATTTTTTTTTTAACTCCCGGATTTTTTTCGGGGATGTCCTTTTCGAGCTTTTTCTTCCTCGTTTTCCGTCTCTTAGCCCATCCTAACCTGTTTAAGTGACATCCTATAGCCTTTGTCACTTAAATTGCTCTCCCCGTCTCTCACTCTCCTTTCGACTATGGCTGCAGCTCCTTCAGCAAGCTCCTGCACGCCTGCCCCTGTTCAAACAAGATCGTCCCCCATGACGGAAGCATCTCCTTCAAAGGCCAAGAAGATGAAATATAGGTACCAGGGCGTCTTCCCGCTCACAGCGATTACCTCGAATGTCGATGACATTCGAGACACTGAGATCGGCCACGTAGATATGGCCGAATTCTTGGTACGAACCAAAGCGACCAATCCCAGCACTGGGATAATGAGGATTGTCGAGAGTAACATCCACCTGGTGGCCGCCTTCCCAGTAGCAGCTCATCATGTGGAATTCATCCTTCAATGTGCGCACTTCTATGATAAAGAGACCAGATCAGTCTCAGATGCCAGGGGCAGCATGATCATTCGGTTGGACCCCGAATTTATCGACAAAGTCTTTTTATGTCCGCCAGCCACCGAAGTGACCCAGATCGACTTCGAGAACGCGCAGAGGGAATATGACAAAGACCCCGAGAGGGCAAAGAGGGTCATAAACCATAAGTGGTTAAAAACCCCAAGGACCGGCCTATCCAGATGGCCGAAAAGCTTCCCCAGAAGTGACTTCATTGAGGAAGTTGGTGACTTAATCACCCTTCTCAGCAGAGTACGGGGCCTCCCGTCTTCTTCGCAATTCCATGAATGGATGTATCCGTTCATAAAGATCATTCTGCAAGGCAAACAGGTCATCTTCTGGGGAGAATAGATCAGCAATGCTATTTATGAGCAGCTGACTAGGGTACAAACCTCCTTCAAATTCTACATGACCTCGTACCTGGTCTACATAGCTGCTGCCATGCGATCTTTCCCAGGCCTAACCACAGAGGGGGATAGGAAGACCACCCCGGTCTATTCATACTATCTGCAGCTGACACTTCAAGGCTCGACACGTCATTTCAGGCGAGTGAATGACGCATTCTTTGCCGTATTTCTATGTCTCTTCGATCCTCAACTGGAGCAGAAGAGGATGTCAGACGAGGCTTGGACAGTAGTGAACAGTTTTGGCTGCATGTTCCTCCAGTTCCCTACATTTTCTTATCTACGGGTGGGTTTCTTCCAAGGATACCCTTATATGCTCCCCAGATTCCCTTCAGACAGGTTGGTTCTAATGGAGCTTTGCCGACAACTGGCCGTCGTACACTCAAAGCAGATGGAGCTTAAGAGACCTGGTTTCAAGTTTCCTATCCATATTGGCAGATTTTCCATTACTACATCAACTAAAGCCAAGGTTATGGAAATAGAGATGCAGATGGTTACCATCAAACCGTTCAAAAGACGAGAAAAATTTGATTACAGAGGAGTTAGGGAGACGATTCGAAGGAAGACTCAGTTTCACGAGCCTATGATTGAGGACATCTGGGTAGATATAAGGACAGCCGAAGAGATAAGAAAGATGGACTATTGCCGCCTCACACTAGATCAAATAGAGTACCTTGGGCTTGCAGAGATCCCTTCAGGATTGATTGACGATGGAAATATAGTAAACAACAGATATCTGACATAGGTCGCTGGTTCTCCTCTTCCTCTGATCAACTGGTCTCAAAAAGAGCTGACTTCTCTAAGGAAGAGATTTGAACCAGTATTGGCTAACACCAATAGTTGGATGGCAGCAAATGGAATCACCCTTAAATAATTCATTACAGGGTCTGAGGCCGAATATCAAGCAGAGATGAAGAGAAAGGCAGAAAGCTGAACCAAGAACAAAGACGACGTCCCTTCATCTTCTAGACCTCACAAGCCTAGGATCATCTTTGTATCCAAGAAACCTAGGTCAGAACAAAAACCTGAAGCAACAGTTGAAGGAACCACAGAACAAAGTCCCGGGATACAGGCAGCTCAACCGATAGGGTCAACAGAACAACTTTCAGAACGACCAGGTGTTGGGTCTCCAACTTCAACGGAGCATGTGCGGCCGATCCAGGGTTCTTCTCCTCCTCATCAATCCCCTTCGGTGCCCACTTCCCCTATCTTTCCCATAAGCGTTCCATCTTCCGGTGCTGCTTCTCCTTCCAAGGTGGTTTTTGGTGATCCACAAGATCCTTCAGCAGGTTCCCCTCGCTCTTCTGCATCCATTCCAAGTTTATCATCTCCATCTTTCAATCTGCCATCAAGCCCGGTGCCTAATCCTGAAACAACAGTTGACACAGTCTCACCGGTCACTCCAACTACCACTACTGTCACCACTAGTAGCGTGGAGGCCGCTACCGTGACACCAGCAGAAGCAACTATTGTTACAACAGGAACTTCTCTCCCGCCATGGATGTCTGCTTTCACACCAAAGAGAAAGAAAAGGGCCATCTCCCCAGAAGAATTCGATTTTGGCAAGATTGTGCCGGTCAGAACAAAGGCTCCCAAGAAACCAAAAATCCTTTCCAAGTTGGTCGAGGAAAAGGGGCAGAAATTTCTAGAAATTGCCAAACCCCCACAGGACGCAACCCTTGAAGGTTTTGAAATGAGCAGTTATTCCTTTTCTCGTGTTGAACTAGGCAAGGTTACACACGAAGGTGCGAAGAGTGACCTTCAGTCAGCAATGGACATTATGGTCCAAAAATTTGACAAAGAAAAGGAGATGAAAGATTTTTATAAAGCCAAGGCTGAGCAGTTAACGGCAGTAATCAGGAGATTCACCATCCCACCTGAGTCAGCAACTCCAGAGGCCTTTTCAGTGGATGATTCAGTTATTCAGAAAGCTGAAAAGTCTTATTTAAGGGGAAAAGTAATGGAGGAATACATTGACCGGATACACAATCAAGGAATCTCTCTGCTGTCTGAGGTTGCAGAAAGAACAGGGAAAATGAAGAGATTGAAGGCTCAAGTAGACAGTTTTGTTTCCCTCACCTCTCAGGAGATTAATGGCTTGGAGAAAGATCTCGGGAGATGGAAGGAAATGGAAGGCCTAAAAAAGAGTATCCTGATATCTATCGGAGTTATCCCCAACAAGGATTCATATGTTGAGGTCAAAGAGACGATGATTTTTAGGATCCAGGTGCTCAAAGATCTAATTGATGATCTCAAAGCTTTTAAAGAAGCTAGTGATAAAAGTGACCTGAGCTTGTTGAACAAATTAGAAGAGCTACCCTGCGACTTGACCTCTAAGGATCATCAGTTCCTTCCAGCAGACGAAATGATTCAAAATTTTGAAGGGATGATCCATAAGGATTTCAAAGGAGCGTCTTTTTCAATAACCTCGGTTGATAGCATTCTGGATGCTCAGTTGACTCTGGAAAATTTAAGATCCAGGTTAACTGGCCACTATAAAGCCATCACAGCATTAAAAGATGCATTGATCAGAGCAAGGGTCGTCTCCAACCACGCAGTTGCACCGGATAGCATCGGGATCCAGGCATCAATCACCATGTACGATGCTCATCTGAAGAAGTCTAGTGGCAAGAATTGACACTTTCTCTCTTTCTTCTTCTATCCTTATGCATTTCTGTTTTCTACAGAATGCATGCATTTTTGTGAAACGTAATTACGAATAAAATATTTTGGAAAATATCTAAAAGTCAAAGATGAGTCATCTTTGACCAAGATATTTTATATTTTTTTTTTTTTTCTGTTTTTGAGGATTTTCTCCCTATATATAGTGGAGACCTCATTTGTAAATCTTCTTGAAAAAAATAGAGAGCAAACACTCTGCTAAAATTGAAGCAACTTTTGAGACTTTGTGCTCAGATTTGTAAATCAGATTTTGTCAAATGAATGAGAAGCAAGTGATTTCAGACTTTGTATTGAAGTTATCTGTGTCATCTAGGAAATAGTTTCTTATGTACTCTTTCCTGATAACCTCTTATTTATCTGACTTAATAAGCAAAGTGAATGTGTTGATATTATCTAAGGGCACTTTTTGAGGGTAGAAGATAGACTTTGTGCTACTTTTACTTTTGAGATTCTTTTATCTTTTGTAGTTTCAGGTGAAGACTTTGTGCTTCACTTCATTCTACGGTTATACTTGTTTCGAATCTGTGGAGAAGCTACGGAAGAATTTGCGCTTGCGTGAGCGTTCTTGTGACTTTGTTACTTCAGGTAATCTCTTGCTCTTCATTTGATACCATTCTTGAAAGAAGAGGAGTGTTGTTAGCTTTAGACCAGGGATTTTCCTCTTTCGTCCTACATACATTACTTCTGAAAGAAGAGAAGTAGATGCTGTTTTACCACCCCCCATGTGTTATTTTCTGCTTAATTGTACACATACTTATAGCACGTAAATATTGATAGGGAACCTCCCCTTGATGAGAGGAGAGATTTACCTCGTCCTGATCTGGTAAAGCCACACTCCTCGTGGTGTAAATCTCCCTTATGATGTAGCTGATATCCCCATTTTACCATCAGTTAGTTGATGACAAAATATTCACCCAACAGCTCTAATGATAGATATAATCAAGGGTGATAAAAGAAGTTTTTGTTGGACTGAGGCTGCTGATAAGAGTTTCAGATTGTTGAAAAATAAGGTAATTGAAGAGCCAATCTTGACCTTGCCTGATTTTAATAAGCTTTTTCAAGTAGAATGTGATGCTAGTGGAACTGCAATAGGCATTATTTTAAGTCAAGATGGGAAGCCTATAGCATACTTTAGTGAGAAGTTAAGTGATGCTAAGAAGAAATATTCAACTTATGATCAAGAATTATATGCTCTTGTAGAAGCTTTGAAGAAGTGGAGGCATTATCTTTTGCCTAAAGAATTTGTTTTATTCACTGACAATTATGCTTTACAGTTCATTAGCAATCAGAATAAGTTGAATCAAACGCATGTCAAATGGATTGAATTTTTACACAGTTTCACATTCACTATTAAACACAAGAAAGGACAATCTAAAAAGGTTGTAGATGCCTTAAACAGGAGAAATCTGATCATACAAGAGTCTCAAGTAAGCATTGTGGGATTCAAAGATTTGAAGGAGTTATATAAGAAAGATCCGGACTTCAAGGAACCATATGAAGCTTGCATGAATCCAGTGGGGGTTGAAAGAAGTCCTTGGATAGATTTCATGGTCCAAGATGGTCTTCTATTTAGAGGCAGCCAGATTTGCATTCCCAAGAGTTACATGAGGGAGAATTTGTTGAAGGAAAAACATAGTGGCAGCTTATCAAGACATTTTGGGCAGAACAAGACATTAGCACAATTGAATGCTCACTACTATTGGCCAAGTATTAGTAATGATGTTAATAAATTTTTTGAAAGGTGTAAAATATGCCAATATGCTAAGGGAAGCAGTCAAAACACAGGTTTGTACCAGCCACTACCCATTCCAAATAGGCCTTGGGATTCAATAAGCATGGATTTTGTACTTGGTTTGCCAAGAACTCAAAAAGGCCATGATTCCATATTTGTTGTGGTAGATAGGTTTTCAAAGATGGCTCACTTTATTCCATGTTTCAAAACAAGTGATGCTACTCACATAGCTAATCTATTCTTCCAGGATATTGTTAGATTGCATGGATTGCCTAGAAGTATTATTTCTAACAGGGACACAAAATTTGTTGCACATTTTTGGAGAACCTTATGGATGAAATTGGGAACACAACTAAGTTTCAGTTCAGCCTATCATCCCCAAATGGATGGCCAAATAGAGGTTTTCAATAGGAGCTTGGGCAACATCTTGAGAAGCCTGGTAAGTATGCATCTAAAACAATGGGATCTTGCACTTGCACAAGCTGAATTTGCCTATAATGATTCTCCTAACAGAAGTACAGGATTGAGCCCATTTCAAATCATGTATGGAATGCATCTAAGAGGTGTGTATTAGTTAAGAAATCTAAGCAGCATGGAGACAAGGAGTGCTGATGCGAAAGAATTTGCCAATGCCATGCAAAATCTCTGTTTCTATGCAAAATTGCTTTCTACATTCAAAGAAGAAATAAGAAACTAAAAGATGGTCAAGGCTAGAAGTACCTGATAAAGTCGTGCGCATCGAAATCAGACGTTGAAAGATTCTCCTCTTTTGCTGTGGAGGAATGACACCTGCGAAGAAAAGGCTAAAACACGGAAAAACGTTAGTCAAAGATATGGTGGGCTGTCAGGCGAACGCCCAATCCCAGAAGTACGAAGACTCCCTAGAAGGATATCAAACCACTGATAAAAAAAAGCAGAATATTGGACAAAAGTAGATGATAATGAAAGATAAAATAACAGAAATAAATGACAGAAAATAAAACTACGTACCTGATATGTAGCACTGTTCTGCACAGTCACCGGCGTCGGTCTCTATGGTGCCGGCGTCAGTTAGGGAAGGTGCCGACGTCGGTTAAGGTGCCATCGTCGGTCGGGGTAGTGACCGGCGTCAGTAGGGGTAGGTTCTGGACAAGGTCTGAATAGGGTCGGGACAGGCTCTGAGAGAGTCGGGACAGGTTCAGGGATGTAAATGAGGGATGCTGGGTCTGAACAGAGTCGGGACATGTTCTGGGAGAGTCAGGACAGGGTCTGGGAGAGTCGGGACAGGTTTTGAGAGAGTCAGGATAGGTTCTGGGTAAGGTCAGGTCGGGTCTGAGAGAGTCTGGGGGGTTTTAGTCTGGACAGAGGCAGGGATGACAGAACTGATAAATAATAACTAAGAAAGAAATGAAATAAACAGAATAATACTTACCTGCCAGAAGACGTGATGAAAGCCATAGTTGGAGTCAGATTGAATGCAGATTGGTTGATGCCGGGAGTGTTGATGCTGAGAGTGTTGATGTCAGAGTTCACAGGTTGGTTGATCAGCGTTTTGAATAGCGTTCGGGGATCTGGTCTCGAATGGTTGGCGGAGATTGATGAAGGCGGGGGACGGTTCCAGAGATGGTTCGTCAACCGTTTCGGGAAACCGAATGGTAACTGATAACGGATAACGGGAAGGTGACCGACATCGGCAGGATTGCCGACGTCAGTCGATAGGTGACCGATGTCGGTGACATCGGCCGGGTAAAGACCGTCGTCAGCAGATGCATAATGGGGATAGAGTCTACCTTTAGCTCTGTGCTCATCTTTACATGCTGCCAGGGTCAAGGTTGGTGGAACAAGTGATCGACAAGGGTTCAATAGGCGAAGAAGAATAAGATGGAGAATGACCAGGGGAGTCGACATGATTTTGGTGTCTACATTTTCCCCTTTTTGTCTTGTTGGTTGTTCTGGACGAACTGCAAGACAAAAATAGGAGTGAGTGCCCCAGGTGAGGGATAAGGTTGATTTTGTCTTGTTGGTTGTTCGAATGAACTGCAAGACAAAAATAGGAAGCGAAAAGCCCCGAGTATTCGCAGAATGTTTCTATGCAAAATTGCTTTCTACATTCAAAGAAGAAATAAGAAACTAAAAGATGGTCAAGGCTAGAAGTACCTGATAAAGTCGTGCGCACTAAAATTAGACGTTGAAAGATTCTCCTCTTTTGCTGTGGAAGAATGACACCTGCGAAGAAAAAGCTAAAACACGGAAAAACGTTAGTCAAAGATATGGTGGGCTATCAGGCGAATGCCCGATCTCGGAAGTACGAAGACTCCCTAGAAGGATATCAACCCACTGATAAAAAAAAAAGTAGAATATTGGACGAAAGTAGATGATAATGAAAGATAAAATAATAGAAATAAATGATAGAAAATAAAAGTGCGTACCTGATATGCAGCACTATTCTGCACAGTCACCGGCATCGGTCTCTGTGGTGCCGGCGTCGGTTAGGGAAGGTGCCGACGTCGGTTAAGATGTTGTCGTCGGTCGGGGTAATGACCGGCGTCGGTAGGGGCAGGTTCTGGGAGAGTCGGGACAGGTCTGAACAGAGTTGGGACGGGCTCTGGGCAAGGTCTGAGAGAGTCGGGACAGGTTCTGGGAGAGTCAGGACAGGGTATGGGAGAGTCGGGACAGGTCTGAACAGAGTCGGGACAGGTTCTGGGAGAGTTAGGACAGGGTCTGGGAGAGTCGGGATAGGTCTGAACAGAGTCGGGATAGGGTCTGGGTAAGGTCAGGTCGGGTCTGAACAGAGTCCGGGGGGGTTTGAGTCTGGACAGAGGCAGGGATGACAGAACTGATAAATAATAACTAAGAAAGAAATGAAATAAATAGAATAATACTTACCTGCCAGAAGACACGATGAAAGCCATAGTTGGAGTCGGATTGAATGCAGATTGGTTGATGCCGGGAGTGTTGATGATGAGAGTGTTGATGTCAGAGTTCGCAGGTTGGTTGATCAGCGTTTCGAATAGCGTTCGGGGATCTGGTCTCGAATGGTTGGCGGAGGTTGATGAAGGCAGGGGACGGTTCCAGAGATGGTTCGTCAACCATTTTGGGAAACTGAATGGTAACTGATAACAGATAACGGGAAGGTGACCGACGTCGGCGACATCGGCCGGGTAAAGACCATCGTCGGCAGATGCATAATGGGGATAGAGTCTACCTTTAGCTCTGTGCTCATCTTTACATGCTGCCAGGGTCAAGGTTGGTGGAACAAGTGATCGACAAGGGTTCAATAGGCAAAGAAGAATAAGATGGGGAATGACCAGGGGAGTCGACATGATTTCGGTGTCTACATTTGCCCCTTTTTGTCTTGTTGGTTGTTCTGGACGAACTGTAAGACAAAAATAGGAGTGAGTGCCCCAGGTGAGGGATAAGGTTGATTTCGTCTTGTTGGTTGTTCGAATGAACTGCAAGACAAAAATAGGAAGTGAAAATCCCCGAGTATTCCCCCTCAAAGCAGGAGTCGAGGGAAGGGAACTGGGAATCGGGTGCTGATTTGACAAGGAGTGGATGAAAAAAGGGGTGAGGGTGAACGCTGCAAAAGTCGTGATTGCACGCATACCACTGTACGAGATGGTCAGGCCAAAGTGTCACAGGTCAAGGGTCGAGGAGTGCCAAAATTAAAGTAACCGAGCCCCAGCATTTAGTCGTCTGCTGATCGGGTCACTCAATCTAAGCTGAAGCTCCAAATGGGTCGTCGCGTTCTAGGTATCCCGGGCTCAGGAAGTGCTCCTAGAAACACGAAAAAGTCACAAGTAGTGCAGATCAACCGGTGTGTGATCCTATACTTTTGAGGGTCCAAAAAGGTCTGCGCACAATTTTGCTAACCAGTCATGAGGTAGCATACATGCAAAAACAACCAAGGCAACAATGTCTTGGAAGTGGTCAAGGTCGGAGGAGATGGGCATGATCTCCAATGGTTGGTGGTCGATGGATGGATGAATGGATGAAAGGATGCGAGGATGCGGCCGAGCTAACCCCAGAAGACCCCATGTCAACTGAGTGCTGCCTACATAGCCCTGGTGATAGGGCCTCAGGCCGATGTAGTTCTCCCTAGAAGGGAGGAAGGGTCAAAGGGATGGTGAGGAAAAAAAGATGTTGCAACCTTTTCCAAATGGTGTATTCTGCAACATTGGTTGAGGGGTTTTTCATCCCTAGCAATATCCCATATGCGTAATGGATGTATGCTAAAAATGAATTGAAGTCTATTTATGCTTCAGCAAGTAGTGGTTTATGCTGAACATAAATTGTGGCGAGTCGATAGTTTCCATGTGTATTGGTGTCCATAGAAACTAGGGTGAATAGGCTAGGTTATGTTGATGGTCTGAAAAGAGAGTTGAGCGAAGTTGATTGACAAGGGTGAAGGTGAATGTGACCAAAGTGCAGAAGAAGTGAAAAGCATATTGCTCTTTCATTGACAAGGACCAAAAAGAGAGTATAGATAGGGGTTAAGAGAACCAAGAGCCCCATTCATGCGTGACGTCGTTGACCATAGTTATGTTAGAGCGGTAATCGAATCACTTAGACATTAAAGTGAGCTCGAAGTCCCTTGAGCAGGTGAGAGGAGGAGGAAAGAGGGTAACCCATTTTAAGAGCAGAGATAACTATGCCCCTTTTTATAGGAGACCCTGAGACAACTACAAGCCAAGTCCATGACCCATTTTTTTTTTTTTTTTTGGCGCAGACTGATCAATGCAGGAAGCCTGCATAGAGATGTCATTTGCTGTAATGGTCATGTTGCGAAGCTGATCGATGCGGGAAGCTTCTAAAATAATGTTGTTTATTGCCAGAGTAGTCATAGCCATCCTTCGAGGGAGTGGTCTAGATTTTTGTTTAATATAAAGGCTTTTGAATAGCTGTCCTTCGAGGGAGTAGTCTATTTATTACAGCAATGATAGTACAGCTGTCCTTCGAGGGAGCAGTCTATTTTTTTGATTTTGATATTGATATAGTGACCATGGATATGTTTTGACATCTTGATTTGTTTATAGAAATGTGAGTCATGGACAGCCCACCATATCTTTGACTAACGTTTTTCTGTGTTTTAGCCTTTTCTTCGCAGGTGTCATTCCTCCACAACAAAAGAGGAGAATCTTTCAATGTCTGATTTTGGTGCGCACGACTTTATCAGGTACTTCTATCCTTGACCATCTTTTAGTTTCTTATTTCTTCTTTGAATGTAGAAAGCAATTTTGCATAGAAACATTCTGGCACGCAAAATTGCTTTCTACATTCAAAGAAGAAATAAGAAACTAAAAGATGGTCAAGGCTAGAAGTACCTGATAAAGTCATGCGCACCGAAATCAGACGTTGAAAGATTCTCCTCTTTTGCTGTGGAGGAATGACACCTGCAAAGAAAAGGCTAAAACACGGAAAAACGTTAGTCAAAGATATGGTGGGCTGTCAGGCGAACGCCCGATCCCGGAAGTACAAAGACTCCCTAGAAGGATATCAACCCACTGATAAAAAAAAAAGAAGAATATTGGACGAAAGTAGATGATAATGAAAGATAAAATAACAAAAATAAATGATAGAAAATAAAAGTGCGTACCTGACATGCAATGGTGACGGAAGAGGAGGCGTCTGCCTCTATGGTTTGGCAGTCTTTTGTGATTTAGGTTGAAGACTACTATTGTTTGAAGTTTAGGTTAAGTCCACCTTCACTTGTGGATGAGTGAGGTTGGAGACGGGGCGAACGCCAAGTGATTTGATAGGTTTAGGCGGAGTAGATGAGAGTTTTGGTTTTGATGAAGTTGATGAAGATGTAGACGGTTTGGAAGTGGAGATCGGATTTTTGTTGATAGTCTTAGGAGGTTCCATCATGGGTGGATTAGCAGCCACTTACTGCCCTTGTCCACTCCTTAGCCCCTGTTGCCTCCATAACATTCAGCGATTCTGAGATCCCTACATCCAACACGGAAGATCAGGACGCCGCCCTCTTCATCACTGCCTACATCGATCAGACACACATTAAATGCGTCATGATCGACGGGGGCGCTAGCATCAACATCATCTCCACTCATGCCTTTGATCAGTTGGCTCTTCCCAAGAATTGCGTCTCTAAAACTGACGCAATCTTGCACTCTTTTAATGACACTACTGCCACGACCATTGGCACAGTCATCCTTCATATCCGCGTTGGTCCACGCACAGTCCTGGAGCTCTTCTACATCATTGAAGGAGAGTTCCAATACAACATCTTGCTGGGCCGACCCTGGATCCGTGCCATGGCCTGTGTCCCCTCCACCCTGCACCGTTGTGTGAAGTTTGAGCATGACGGACAAGTCCACACCATTCCCACTAACCCTTCACCTTTCAAAACATGCAATACCACCTACCGTCCAAATGATGTCCTCATTCCTATCAAGCCGTCAACCTCGGCACCACCTCCATCCGCAGAAGCTTCGACCAGTTCGCAACAGGCGATCGCCCTTACACCTCCCCTTCAAGTGACAACCACAGACCCCATGGAAGACGTCTTCCAAAGACTTTCATTGGGAGAGTATCACTTGCTGGCTTTAGACATGTTCCAAACTCCGCAAGAGTATGGATGCCTTCATCACAGCCCCAACTACGACCATCGGATCGGGATGATCATACCTTATGGTCCCCCCTCACCTCCGCACCAACCTCGTCTATGGAGGGCTTAATCAAGCTCCTACTGACGGTAATCCTCTTTCTTCACCCCAACCTTTCACATCAGATTTTTCATTTCTTGGCAACCCTGCCTTTGCACATACTTACCTTTACAAGTGTGCATGGAAGGGTTTTGGTTTCGGACGCTATGAGCAGGGCTCCCATCAGCCTATCCAACTGCTCAACGATGATGACGCCAAGAAACGGTATGGTCTGGGATATCACGACCCCACTCAAGACCCTGTAGACCTTTATCCTGAACCAATCCTTGATCAATCTCCTCCACACTCGCCTATTTCGCCACCTTCACCTACGGAGTCAGTGGTTTCCATTCCTCCTAGTTTTTTTTTTTTTTTTTCCATAAACACCATCCGCCTGGACCCCTTGACTTATCAGCTCAATGGGGTATCCAAGTCTCTCCCTCTCATTCTTCCCACCATGATCGAAGATGAGTCGGCAACCATTCACACTGTTCACTGCGTTGACGATGACGCCATTCTTTCCTACATGGGCGCTGATGATTCTTTCATCCAGCGCTCCCTCCCTTCTGAGACCCAGGTTATGTTAAATGAATCAACCATTGACATCAACCTTCCTTCTTCTGATGTTCCTCATGTCTTAAAGATCGGCCAATCTTTAGACGCTCAGGAGCAGCTTGACTATACCCAGTTCCTCTCTGACCATAGCAAGGCCTTTGCCTAGACTTACAGTGATATGCCTGGCATCGACCCCACCATCGTTACCCATAACATTGTCACCAAACTAGAGGCTAAGCCTGTCAGGCAAAAGCTTCGAAAGATGCATCCTCGCCACAATTTATGTTCAGCATAAACCACTACTTGCTGAAGCATAAATAGACTTCAATTCATTTTTAGCATACATCCATTACGCATATGGGATATTGCTAGGGATGAAAAAACCCCTCAACCAATGTTGCAGAATACACCATTTGGAAAAGGCTGCAACATCTTTTTTTCCTCACCATCCCTTTGACCCTTCCTCCCTTCTAGGGAGAACTACATCGGCCTGAGGCCCTATCACCAAGGCTATGTAGGCAGCACTCAGTTGACATGGGGTCTTCTGGGGTTAGCTCAGTCGCATCCTCACATCTTTTCATCCATTCATCCATCCATCGACCACCAACCATTGGAGATCATGCCCATCTCCTCCGACCTTGACCACTTCCAAGACATTGTTGCCTTGGTTGTTTTTGCATGTATGCTACCTCATGACTGGTTAGCAGAATTGTGCGCAGACCTTTTTGGACCCTCACAAGTATAGGATCGCACACCGGTTGATCCGCACTACTTGTGACTTTTTCATATTTTTAGGAGCACTTCCTGAGCCCGGGATACCTAAAATGCGATGACCCATTTGGAGCTTCAGCTTAAATTGAGTGACCCGATCAGCAGACGACTAAATGTTGGGGCTCGGTTACTTCAATTTTGGCACTCCTCGACCCTTGACCTGTGACACTTTGGCCTAACCATCTCGTGCAGTGGTATGCGCGCAATCATGACTTTTGCAACGTTCACCCTCACCCCTTTTTTCATCCACTCTTTGTCAAATCAGCACCCGATTCCCGGTTCCCTTCCCTCGACTCCTGCTTTGAGGGGGAATACTCGGGGCTTTTCACTTTCTATTTTTGTCTTGCAGTTCATTCGAACAACCAATAAGACGAAATCAACCTTATCCCTCACCTGGGGCACTCACTCCTATTTTTGTCTTGCAGTTCGTCTAGAACAACCAACAAGACAAAAAGGGGCAAATGTAGACACCAAAATCGTGTCGACTCCCCTAGTCATTCCCCGTCTTATTCTTCTTCGCCTATTAAACCCTTGTCGATCACTTGTTCCACCAACCTTGACCCTGGCAGCATGTAAAGATGAGCACAGAGCTAAAGGTAGACTCTATCCCCATTATGCATCTGCCGACGACGGTCTTCACCTGGCCGATGTCGCTGACATCGGTCACCTATCGGCCGACGTCGGCAATCCTACCGACATCGGTCACCTTCCCGTTATCCGTTATCAGTTACCATTCGGTTTCCCGAAACGGTTGACAAACTGTCTCTGGAACCGTCCCCCGCCTTCATCAACCTCCGCCAACCATTTGAGACCAGATCCCCGAATGTTATTCAAAACGCTGATCAACCAACCTGCGAACTCCGACATCAACACTCTCAGCATCAACACTCCCGGCATCAACCAATCTGCATTCAATCCGACTCCAACTATGGCTTTCATCACGTCTTCTAGCAGGTAAGTATTATTCTATTTATTTCATTTCTTTCTTAGTTATTATTTATCAGTTCTGTCATCCCTGCCTCTGTCCAGACTCAAACCCCCCTGGACTCTGTTTAGACCCGACCTGACCTTACCCAGACCCTGTCCTAACTCTGTTCAGACCTGTCCCGACTCTCCCAGACCCTGTCCTGACTCTCCCAGAACCTGTCCCGACTCTGTTTAGACCTGTCCCGACTCTCCCAGACCCTGTCCTGACTCTCCCAGAACCTGTCCCAACTCTCTCAGACCTTGCCCAGAGCCCGTCTCGACTCTGTTCAGACCTGTCCTGACTCTCCCAGAACCTGCCCCTACCGACGCCGGTCACTACCCCGACCGATGACGGCATCTTAACCGACGTCAGCACCTTCCCTAACCGATGCTGGCACCACAGAGACCGACGCCGGTGACTGTGCAGAATAGTGCTGCATATCAGGTACGCACTTTTATTTTCTATCATTTATTTCTGTTATTTTATCTTTCATTATCATCTACTTTCATCCAATATTCTGCTTTTTTTTATCAGTGGGTTGATATCCTTCTAGGGAGTCTTCGTACTTCCGGGATCGGGCATTCGCCTGACAGCCCACCATATCTTTAACTAACATTTTTCCGTGTTTTAGCCTTTTCTTCGCAAGTGTCATTCCTCCACAGCAAAAGAGGAGAATTTTTCAACGTCTGATTTCGGTGCGCATGACTTTATCAGGTACTTCTAGCCTTGACCATCTTTTAGTTTCTTATTTCTTCTTTGAATGTAGAAAGCAATTTCGCATAGAAACATTCTGCGAATACTCGAGGCTTTTCGCTTCTTATTTTTGTCTTGCAGTTCATTCGAACAACCAACAAGACGAAATCAACCTTATCCCTCACCTGGGGCACTCACTCCTATTTTTGTCTTGTAGTTCATCCAGAATAACCAACAAGACAAAAAGGGGCAAATGTAGACACCAAAATCATGTCGACTCCCCTGGTCATTCCCCGTCTTATTCTTCTTCGCCTATTGAACCCTTGTCGATCACTTGTTCCACCAACCTTGACCCTGGCAGCATGTAAAGATGAGCACAGAGCTAAAGGTAGACTCTATCCCCATTATGCATCTGTCGACGACGGTCTTTACCCGGCCGATGTCGCTGACGTCGGTCACCTATCGACCGACGTCGGCAATCCTACCGACGTCGGTCGATAGGTGACCGACGTCGGCGACATCGGCCGGGTAAAGACCGTCGTCGGCAGATGCATAATGGGGATAGAGTCTACCTTTAGCTCTGTGCTCATCTTTACATGCTGCCAGGGTCAAGGTTGGTGGAACAAGTGATCGACAAGGGTTCAATAGGCGAAGAAGAATAAGACGGGGAATGACCAGGGGAGTCGACAGGATTTCGGTGTCTACATTTGCCCCTTTTTGTCTTGTTGGTTGTTCTGGACGAACTGCAAGACAAAAATAGGAGTGAGTGCCCCAGGTGAGGGATAAGGTTGATTTCATCTTGTTGGTTGTTCAAATGAACTGCAAGACAAAAATAGGAAGCAAAAAGCCCTGAGTATTCCCCCTCAAAGCAGGAGTCGAGGGAAGGGAACCGAGAATCGGGTGCTGATTTGACAAGGAGTGGATGAAAAAAGGGGTGAGGGTGAACGCTGCAAAAGTCATGATTGCGCGCATACCACTGCATGAGATGGTCAGGCCAAAGTGTCGCAGGTCAAGGGTCGAGGAGTGCCAAAATTGAAGTAACCGAGCCCCAGCATTTAGTCGTCTGCTGATCGGGTCACTCAATCTAAGCTGAAGCTCCAAATGGGTCGTCACATTCTAGGTATCCCGGGCTCAAGAAGTGCTCCTAGAAACACGAAAAAGTCACAAGTAGTGCAGATCAACCGGTGTGCGATCCTATACTTTTGAGGGTCCAAAAAGGTCTGCGCACAATTCTACTAACCAGTCATGAGGTAGCATACATGCAAAAACAACCAAGGCAACAATGTCTTGGAAGTGGTCAAGGTCGGAGGAGATGGGCATGATCTCCAATGGTTGGTGGTCGATGGATGGATGAAAGGATGCGAGGATGCGGCCGAGCTAACCCCAGAAGACCCCATGTCAACTGAGTGCTGCCTACATAGCCCTGGTGATAGGGCCTCAGGCCGATGTAGTTCTCCCTAGAAGGGAGGAAGGGTCAAAGGGATGGTGAGGAAAAAAAGATGTTGCAGCCTTTTCCAAATGGTGTATTCTGCAACATTGGTTGAGGGGATTTTCATCCCTAGCAATATCCCATATGCGTAATGGATGTATGCTAAAAATGAATTGAAGTCTATTTATGCTTCAGCAAGTAGTGGTTTATGCTGAACATAAATTGTGGCGAGTCGATAGTTTCCATGTGTATTGGTGTCCATAGAAACTAGGGTGAATAGGCTAGGTTATGTTGATGGTCTGAAAAGAGAGTTGAGCGAAGTTGATTGACAAGGGTGAAGGTGAATGTGACCAAAGTGCAGAAGAAGTGAAAAGCATATTCCTCTTTCATTGACAAGGACCAAAAAGAGAGTATAGATAGGGGTTAAGAGAACCAAGAGCCCCATTCATGCGTGACGTCGTTGACCATAGTTATGTTAGAGCAGTAATCGAATCACTTAGACATTAAAGTGAGCTCGAAGTCCCTTGAGCAGGTGAGAGGAGGAGGAAAGAGGGTAACCCGTTTTAAGAGCAGAGATAACTTTGCCCCTTTTTATAGGAGACCCTGAGACAACTACAAGCCAAGTCCATGACCCATTTTTTTTTTTTTTTTTTTTTTTTGGCGCAGACTGATCAATGCGGGAAGCCTGCATAGAGATGTCATTTGCTGTAATGGTCATGTTGTGAAGCTGATCGATGCGGGAAGCTTCTAAAATAATGTTGTTTATTGCCAGATTAGTCATAGCCATCCTTCGAGGGAGTGGTCTAGATTTTTGTTTAATATAAAGGCTTTTGAATAGCTGTCCTTCGAGGGAGCAGTCTATTTATTACAGCAATGATAGTACAGCTGTCCTTTGAGGGAGCAGTCTGTTTTTTTGATTTTGATATTGATATAGTGACCATGGATATGTTTTGACATCTTGATTTGTTTATAGAAATGTGAGTCATGGACAAGATTGTAGAAGTTCAAAGGCTCCCTTTTATTAGGACAAAGCATCCATGCATCATAAAAGGGTTATAGGAATTGTTAAGAGGAATAGGGTTGAAAGGAAGTAGGATGAAGAGGACGGGGATTGCTCAAGGGATGAGCTCAAGTTAAGTGTCAAGTGGATGAATACTCGACTAGCAGTAGAACGGTCGCAGATGCAACGCATTAAGAGGCTCAGGTTCTGGGCGTCCATCAAGAGAAGACAGACGGTAAGTCCCTGATCCATACTTGTGCGTGATAATAAAAGGTCCGAGCCAATTAGGAGCAAACTTGCCTCGTTTACTTCGCTCCATGTTGGTCATGTGTTGATTCTCTTTGAGGATGAGGTCTCCGATGTTGAAATCTCGTTCTCGCAGATTTTTGTCATAGGTGCGCTTGATGCGATGTTGATAGACATGGAGATGATTAAGGGCAGCAAGACGGTGTTCGTCAAGTAACTCAAGTTGAGCTAAGCGATCTTGATGAAAGTCATCGTTGGAAAGGATATCATGTAGAGAAATGCGGAGAGATAGGATCTGTACTTCGAGAGGTAAGACAGCCTCTATTCCGTACATGAGAGAAAAAGGGGTAGCACCCGTAGAGGTTCGGATGCTAGTGCGGTAAGCCCACAAAGCGAAGGGAATGTGAATGTGCCAATCCCTGCCTGTGTCACTGACCACTTTCATGAGAATTTTGGTGAGAATTTTATTGGAAGCCTCGGCCTGCCCATTTGCTTGTGGGTAGTAAGGCGAAGAGAAACTGAGTTTGATACCGAAGGAGTCGCATAGCTTTTGGACAGTTTTGTTTTTGAAGGACTTGCCATTATCAGTGATGATTTTATGAGGGACACCAAAACGACAGATGATATGGGTGTTGATGAAGTCGACGATCTTGTCGGCTTTTGTGGAGATGAGAGGAATGGCTTCCACCCACTTGGTGAAATATTCAGTGGCTGTGATGATGGATTGATGACGAAGAGACGAATGAGGGTTAATCTCACTGATGAGATCTAAACCCCACTGAGAAAAAGGCTAGAAATCCTGAGCAACTTGTAAGGCGTGACTGGGGAGATGAAGTAAGTTAGAGTGCTACTGACACTTGATGCAACACCGAACATAATCGCTACAGTCTTGATGAAGGGTAGGCCAATAATAGCCCAGACGAAGGATGCGCTTGGCAACCGAATTTCCACTGAAATGTCTGCCACAAATCCCGTCGTGAACTTGCTGGATGGCGTGAGATGCTTCAGTGGAGGTGAGACAACGAAGAAGGAGGCCGTCGAAGCCTCGCTTATAGAGAAGACCCCCTAGCATGGTATAGCGAGCAGTACGCTTGATAAAAGCTCGTCGTGCATTATTAGAGAGGTTGGGAGGAATGATAGAGAGAGATAAGAAGTCTACAAGTTGCTTATACCAAGCATCTTGTGGGTTGGGGTCTATAGTGTTGACATGATGAATGTGAGGAGAGATATATGAAGGCAACGACACACGACGCACCGTGACAAAAAGTCTGAATGTAGATGAGGAAGATGGGATATGGGAAGCGAGAGAATCCATAGTGTCAGCAAACTTGTTCATGGATCGAGGAACAGTCTGCAAGAGGAAATGGTCGAAAGATGCAAGGAGAATGTCAGCATGATTTTTGTACCTTTGCAAAATTTCATTTTTACAGAGGTATGAACCGTTGACCTGATTGACGATGAGCTGCGAGTCGCCAAAGATGTTGATGGACTTGATGCTGAGAGAGAGGGTGGTCTGAAGTCCCAAAATTAAGGCCTCGTATTTGGCCATATTATTGGTACAATCAAAGTCGAGTTTAAAAGACAAAGGCATGGGCTCCCCTTTGAGTGGGATGAGAATGACCCCAGCACCTCCACCTAGTTGACATTTGGATCCGTCAAAGAACATAGTCGTTTGATAGGTGGTGTCGTCGGAGGAAAGCGCGGTGATAGACTCGTCAGGGAATTCACACTGCGAAGGTTGAGTGTCAGGAAGAGGGGCATCGGCTAGTTGATCAGCGATGGTTTGCCCCTTGATAGATTTCTGCTGGATGAATTCGAGATCAAACTCAGCAAGCAGCATGAGCCACCGAGCCATACGTTGATTTTGATATGGCTTGGAGTGCATATATTTGAGAGGGTCGGTGTGGGTGATGACAAAGGTTTTGTGACTGAGAAGATAGTGGCAAAGCTTAGTAGCAGCAAAGACTAACGCCAAATAGAGTTTCTCGATATGGGTATACCGAGTTTCATAGTCGACCAGTGTTCGGCTGATATAATAAATGGCTTGCTCACGGTGATGCTCGTCTCGGTGCGCGATCATGGCACCTAACGAATGGTTAGTGGCTGAGATATAAAGGTAGAAGGGTTGGTCATCTTTAGGTGGAATGAGAACTGGTGGAGAGACCAGATAGCGTTTTAAGGCTTCAAAAGCCTCTTGACAGTCCTTATCCCATGTAAAAATGACGTCCTTCTTAAGGAGATGATGAAAAGGTTGGCAGCGGTCAGAAAGCTGCGAGATGAAGCGGCGAATGGACTGGAGCTTGCCTTGCAAACTGCGAAGCTACTTGAGATTGGTCGGGGGAGGCATTTCAAGGATAGCGCAAATCTTGGCGGGATCTATCTCGATGCCACGGAAGGAAATGATGAAGCCGAGAAGCTTGCCAGAGAGGACCCCAAAGACACATTTCTTGGGGTTAAGACGGACATTATACTGAAGAAGATGAGAAAAGATGATGTTGAGAATGGTCAGATGGTCACGGCAAAATTTGGATTTGCCGAGAAGGTCATCCACATAGTCCTCCATGATTTTGTGGAGGAGATCGTGGAAAATGTAGGTCATGGCACGCTGATAAGTGGCACCTGCATTCTTCAAGCCGAAAGGCATGACTCGATAACAAAAAGTCCCCCATGGGGTGATGAAAGTAGTCTTGTGCTGATCTTCCAGAGCAATCAGGATTTGATTGTATCCTGAAAACCCGTCCATAAGAGATAGCATCTCATGGCCGGCCGTAAGATCAACAAGCTGGTCAATGTTAGGAAGAGGAAAGTCGTCTTTAGGACAGGCTAGATTAAGGTCACGATAGTCTGTGCAGATTCGAATCCCCCCAGTTGCCTTGGTGACTGGGATGATGTTAGAGACCCACTGTGGATAATCGATGGGCTGGATGAAGGAGACAGAAAGGAGACGCTGAAGCTCCTCCTTGACAAGGAGGGCAACGCGAAGATGCATCTTTCGAAGCTTTTGCATGATAGGCTTAGCCTCTAGTTTAGTGACAATGTTATGGGTAACGATGGTGGGGTCGATGCCAGGCATATCACTGTAAGTCCAGGCAAAGGCCTTGCTATGGTCGGAGAGGAACTGGGTATAGTCAAGCTGCTCCTGAGCGTCTAAAGATTGGCCGATCTTTAAGACATGAGGAACATCAGAAGAAGGAAGGTTGATGTCAATGGTTGATTCATTTAACATAACCTGGGTCTCAGAAGGGAGGGAGCGCTGGATGAAAGAATCATCAGCGCCCATGTAGGAAAGAATGGCGTCATCGTCAATGCAGTGAACAGTGTGAATGGTTGCCGACTCATCTTCGATCATGGTGGGAAGAATGAGAGGGAGAGACTTGGATACCCCATTGAGCTGATAAGTCAAGGGGTCCAGGTGGATGGTGTTTATGGAAAAAAAAAACTAGGAGGAATGGAAACCACTGACTCCATAGGTGAAGGTGGCGAAATAGGCGAGTGTGGAGGAGATTGGTCAAGGATTGGTTCAGGATAAAGGTCTACAGGGTCTTGAGTGGGGTCGTGATATCCCAGACCATACCGTTTCTTGGCGTCGTCATCGTTGAGCGGTTGGATAGGCTGATGGGAGCCCTACTCATAGTGTCCAAAACCAAAACCCTTCCATGCACACCTGTAAAGGTAAGTATGTGCAAAGGCGGGGTTGCCAAGAAACAAAAAATTTGATGTGAAAGGTTGGGGTGAAGAAAGAGGATTACCGTCAGTAGGAGCTTGATTAAGCCCTCCATAGATGAGGTTGGTGCGGAGGTGAGGGGGACCATAAGGTATGATCATCCCGATCCGATGGTCATAGTTGGGGCTGTGATGAAGGCGTCCATACTCTTGCGGAGTTTGGAACATGTCTAAAGCCATCAAGCGATACTCTCCCAATGAAAGTCTTTGGAAGACGTCTTCCATGGGGTCTGTGGTTGTCGCTTGAAGGGGAGGTGTAAGGGCGACCGCCTGTTGCGAACTGGTCGAAGCTTCCGCAGATGGAGGCGGTGCCGAGGTTGACGGCTTGATAGGAATGAGGACATCGTTTGGACGGTAGGTGGTATTGCATGTTTTGAAAGGCGAAGGGTCAGCGGGAATGGTGTGGACTTGTCCGTCATGCTCAAACTTCACACAACGGTGCAGGGTGGAGGGGACACAGGCCATGGCGCGGATCCAGGGTCGGCCCAGCAAGATGTTGTATTAGAACTCTCCTTCGATGATGTAGAAGAGCTCCAGGACTGTGCGTGGACCAACGCGGATATGAAGGATGACGGTGCCAATGGTCGTGGCAGTAGTGTCATTAAAAGAGCACAAGATCGCGTCAGTTTTGGAGACGCAATTCTTGGGAAGAGCCAACTGATCAAAGGCATGAGTGGAGATGATGTTGATGCTAGCGCCCTCGTCGATCATGACGCGTTTAATGCGTGTCCGATCGATGTAGGCAGTGATGAAGAGGGCAGCGTCCTGATCTTCCATGTTGGATGTAGGAATCTCAGAATCGCTGAATGTTATGGAGGCAACAGGGGCTAAGGAGTGGACAAGGGCAGCAAGTGGCTGGGGATCCTCAGGTTGGACCTCCACTGCCTGCAGGGCTTGGATGAGGGCCTGACGATGTTGGGGTGAGGTTTGGATGAGATCGTAGAGGGACATCTTCACAGGCGTCTGGTGAAGTTGTTTCAACATGGAGTCGTGGATTGGTCCGGAAGAGGAAGAAGAAGAAGAAGAGGGTTGAGGCGCGCCAAGGATAGAAATCTTAGGCTTAGGCGGTTGAGGTGGATTGACAAAAGGGTAGGTCCAAGGAATGGCAGCTTTTTCTTTCGCCTTATCCTTTTGTGACCTAGTGGTGATGTGAATGGCATTGATTTCAAAGATGGGAGGTGAAGATGATAAAGGGGTTGTAACCGGTTGATGAGATGTGGATGGGTTTGAAGAGGTTGACGGGTTATGAGAAGGAGTCAGGGGTTGATTGAAAGTGTCCTCAAAGAGAAGAGTGTCTTTCTCCAGATATCGGCGAATGACAGCCTTGAGGGCACAGCAAGTCTCAGTGTCATGTCCTGGTGTACGATGATATAAACAAATCTTCGTGTCGTCGAACCAGGAGGGTTTAGACCCGAGAGGTTGAAAGGGCTTGATGGGTGGAAGAGTTAAGCTAGAAGTTTGCAAAAGTCGTTGCAAGATCAAAGAGTATGAGCCCACTAAAGGGTCCATGCTCATTGATGTATGCGATGTCGGTGACTTTTGCTTGGGCGAAATGGGAGGGGGTTTTCGTACCACCTTCTGGGTTGATGGTGCGATGACAGGCGGAGACGGTACACTCTTCGTGAGAGGTATCGCCCTTTTGGGAGAGGGTAGGCTAGCGGTAGGTAAAGGAAGCAAAGGAGGCAATCGGTTTTGGTTAGAGGTTGGAGCGGGAAGGACTCTGGTTAAGGTTGAAGGATGCGGGCCCAAAATGGAGGGCAATGGTGACAGAAGAGGAGGCATTCGCCTCTGTGGTTTGGCAGTCTTTTGTGATTTAGGTTGAAGACTACTATTGTTTGAAGTTTGGGTTAAGTCCACCTTCACTTGTGGATGAGTGAGGTTGGAGACGGGGCGAACGCCAAGTGATTTGATAGGTTTAGGCGGAGTAGATGAGAGTTTTGGTTTTGATGAAGTTGATGAAGATGTAGATGGTTTGGAAGTGGAGATCGGATTTTTGTTGATAGTCTTAGGAGGTTCCATCATGGGTGGATTAGCAGCATGAGATGAGAGGGCCCGGGCTTATTGAAGAGCTATGAGACGGTCCCACAATCCCTGATGTTCCACTTTCCTAGAAGGGAGAAGTTTGAGTCTCTCCACTAGTCGGGAAAATGGCTGAGAAGATACGGGATGATGTTTAGGCTCTTGAGAAGATGCTGATGGTTGTGGGACTGAAGGTGAGACGGATGTAGTAGTCTCGGGCCCAAAGCATGGTGAAGTTGTGACAGGTTCATGTTTGGTTGGAGATGAAGGAGAGGTAGGTTCTTCTCTGGGTGGAGAAGAAACTGGTGAATGAATCTCCTCCAGCGGGTAAAGGGCAGGGATGATAGTGCCCTCCACTTGTGGCCGAGGAGTAGGAAAGGTTGGGTCCTCCATGGGCAACAAGAAGGAAGATGGTGAAACTGGCGGTGCTGGTAAGGTCGAGGCATCCTCCAAAATGAGAGAAGTTGAGGGAGAACTAGCCGGAGAAAGAGGTTCGTCCACATGTGATGGACTGATGGATGAACTCACCTCTTGGGGTTGGTTAGAAATGAGGGGCGAGACCGTATTGACTGTTCGAATATTATGTTCATGGGTATTGTCAGTCAAGGTCTGGACGTTGTTTTGGGTTGGTGGATGATTAGGGAATGGTTGTTTGAAGATATCGATACTCTGATTAGGAGGGGCGTTAGGATTGTCGAGGATGAGGTCACCCTTTTCCAACATGTCTTGGACTATGTTTTTAAGGGTTTTACAGTTGCCCGTGTCATGACCTTTAACACAGTGATAGTGGCAGAAGTCATTCTCCCTATACCACGCAGGGATGGCACGTGAGGGATCAAATTGTGGTGGAGGTTGGATCTGAGGGAGATTGATGGCCCCTTGTTTGACGAGTTTTTCCAGCACAGACGTGTATGATTCTCCAAGTGGAGTAAACTGTCGCTGTATGTATCTCTGCTGAAATTGGTGAGTGGCGCTCATGGACGTGGATGGTTCAGGTTGATTAGTTGAAGGTGAAGAAGAGGAAGATCTAACAACCACAGCATTTGCTGAAGCTTTAGATTTAGGATTGGACGAGGAGGGCTTAGAAGAAGGGTCATTGGTTTTGGAGTTGGGATTCTTACTCCGCAACTTGACTTTATTCTCCTCAACGGCACGTAACTCAAGTTTACGAGCCATCATGAAGGCTTCGTCAAAAGTGCGGAAGGTTTGAACCCTCAAGGTAGAAGAAATATGTTTAGCACAGGCTTGAGAGAAAAGTTCAATAAGCTCAGGCTGAGGTAAGGAAAATGAAAGTTGATTGATAAGGCTCCTCCACCGAGCGATGAAATCAGTAATAGATTCATCCTCGAACTGGCGAATAGAATAGAGGTCTGTGATAGAGACCTTCTTGGTGATATTGATGGAGAAATGATCGAGGAAGAGCTGGGCCAGCTGAGTGAACGTGAGAATGGAATGGCTGGGAAGAGAGCTGTACTAGTCAAGTGCAGCACCCAAGAGGGACATGGGAAACGTGCATAAGAGCAACGCATCGTCATGGGCGATAAGGTAACAGGCATGTCTGAATGCCCGTAAATGTTGTTTTGGGTCTTCCTTGCTCTGGAAATGAGAAAACTTAGGAAGTTCCCACTGGCTGGGATATGGTCTGATGGGGACGGAAGGATGGATGGGCTCGTTACAGATTTGTTCGTACGAGAGAGTGTTGCATGAGCCGGTAATGGAGGTCTCTAGGTTGGACATTTTATCCATCAGCATCTTGATAATATCTACTGACGGATTGGCGGGTGGAGCACCTCCTAGATTGTGAGGCGCTTGAAAGAGGCTGGAAGAGGTATACGACATAGTCGGTTGTACCAATAAGGGCGCAACGTACGGATGACTAGTCGTAGGGATGGAAGAAGTGACTAAAGATGGTTGGATGGAAGGTATGGCTAGGTTTGATGTTGTCATGAGAGGTTGGTTAGAGGTAACATGGGCTAACGGATGGGTAGCCACCCTAGTGTTGATAGGAGTAAGGGTGGGCATAATAGAAATGACCAGATTTTGAAAGGGGGTAGAAAGTGGTTGAGTGGACTGAGATTGATTGGGGGCCAAAACCCTGGTGAAAGTGGGCCCAACGATGGAAGGAGAGGCCACACTTGGATGGTTGGTAAAAGGTTGGTCAGTGGTTGAGGCAACAGCCTGGGTGTCTAAGGGTTGGACTACGGACGTTGTTGATACGACCGCAGTTGTGAGGAGAGAAGTCAGCATTCCATAAATTGGATTGCCAAAGGGGTCTCGCATTTGGCTATTCGTGAGATAGTGTTGCAGGGCTTTGGTATTGAGGTCCAAGAATCGTGCAAAGTCTTGGTCCCCTTCTGGAATAATAGGTGTTTGGGTCAGAGATGGTCTGGTAGGAGTTCTTTCAGTTTCCGAGTTGAACTCCATTGTAGGGTTGGTTGTAGGTGGGGTAGATGGAAGAGGATGATGCCTCGCGTGATCGACTAGAGCCTTGGCTTGGCTACGAGTCAGAACCATTCAAGGCAAGGAAGAACGTCCTCACAAGCTCAAACAAGCAGATAAGAACCAAAAGATGAAGACACAAGCAGATCCTAAAACCCTAGAAGTAAATTATTAGGATTATAGTGGCTTATGCCTTAGAATATGTGTGTAGAGGAAGATTGGCTTTGTGAGTCGGGTTCTAGAAGAAGCAGTCTATGGATGGTTTTGGGTTTTGTTATGGTGCTCAAGAAGTCTGTGTTAGCTTCCATACAGGCCTGGTGCTAAGGAGCAAGCTCCCCTCACTTCACGATTCCAGTGGTTAGCTGGTTTCGCTTAGCCAAAATATACTTCCACTAGAGTTTATCCTCCGCCAGAGAACGGAGTGGGCTTCCCCCTTGGTGATGAAATCCAAGTAGGGTCACCGAGACGGGTAAGGTATCCGCTGGGGGATGAAATCCCAGTCGGGCCTTGTCTCAGGTAAGTTTTATGTTTGTTTTGTGCAGGTGGTTTGGTCGTGTAACATCAAGTGATCTAGATTAATTCAATATGCGGTTTAATTACTATGTGTGGTCTAAAAGATGCAGGCAAACAGAGATGAATGCAAAGTGTTTTAATGCCCAAGTCAAAATGTTTGTTTGTATGAAGACGAATGGAGAAAGAGTCGAAGAATATGAGTTTTAGCTAGTCTAGAAGTGCAAGAAAGAAAGAAATGTTCGTTTTAGTTCTGCTTATGATGTCATTTAAGAAGAGACGAAAGGAGGCGAAAAGGAAGAAACCTAATGCACCTAAATGAACGAAAGAAAGAAAGAACCCAAGGAGGACCTAGGGTCCCACCGGGCGTGCCAGAATGTTTCTATGCAAAATTGCTTTCTACATTCAAAGAAGAAATAAGAAACTAAAAGATGGTCAAGGCTAGAAGTACCTGATAAAGTCGTGCGCACCGAAATCAGACGTTGAAAGATTCTCCTCTTTTGCTGTGGAGGAATGACACCTGCGAAGAAAAGGCTAAAACACGGAAAAACGTTAGTCAAAGATATGGTGGGCTGTCAGGCGAACGCCCGATCCCAGAAGTACGAAGACTCCCTAGAAGGATATCAACCCACTGATAAAAAAAAAGTAGAATATTGGACGAAAGTAGATGATAATGAAAGATAAAATAACAGAAATAAATGACAGAAAATAAAAGTGCATACCTGATATGCAGCACTGTTCTGCACAGTCACCGGTGTCGGTCTCTGTGGTGCCGGCGTCGGTTAGGGAAGGTGCCGATGTCGGTTAAGGTGTCGTCGTCAGTCGGAGTAGTGACCGGCGTCGGTAGGGGTAGGTTCTGGACAAGGTCTGAACAGGGTCGGGACAGGGTCTGAGAGAGTCAGGACAGGTTCAGGGATGTAAACGAGGGATGTTGGGTCTGAACAGAGTCGGGACAGGGTCTGATAAGGTCAGGGTAGGGTTTTGGATAGAGTCGGGACAGGTTCTGAGAGAGTCGGGATAGGTTCTGGGCAAGGTCAGGTCGGGTCTGAGAGAGTCTGGGGAGTTTTAGTCTGGACAGAGGCAGGGATGACAGAACTGATAAATAATAACTAAGAAAGAAATGAAATAAATAGAATAATACTTACCTGCCAGAAGACGCGATGAAAGCCATAGTTGGAGTCAGATTGAATGAAAAATTGGTTGATGCCGGGAGTGTTGATGCTGAGAGTGTTGATGTCGGAGTTCACAGGTTGGTTGATCAGCGTTTCGAATAGCGTTCAGGGATCTGGTCTCAAATGGTTGGCAAAGGTTGATGAAGGCGGGGGACGGTTCCAGAGATGGTTTGTCAACCGTTTCGGGAAACCGAATGGTAACTGATAACGGATAACAGGAAGGTGACCGACGTCGGCAGGATTGCCGACGTCGGCCGATAGGTGACCGACGTCGGCGACATCGGCCGGGTAAAGACCGTCGTCGGCAGATGCATAATGGGGATAGAGTCTACCTTTAGCTCTATGCTCATCTTTACATGCTGCCAGGGTCAAGGTTGGTGGAACAAGTGATCGACAAGGGTTCAATAGGCGAAGAAGAATAAGACGGGGAATGACCAGGGGAGTCGACACGATTTCGGTGTCTACAATCTCCATGAACAGGTAAAGAAGAAACTTGAAGAAAACACCATCAAGTACAAGCTAAGGGCAGATCAAAAGAGAAGAGAGGTCATTTTCAATATTGGAGACCTTGTTCTTGCTCATCTCAGAAAAGAGAGGTTTCCAAAGAAAGAATACAACAAGCTGAAGGTAAAGAAAATAGGACCATGCAAGGTAATAAGGAAGTTTTCAAATAATGCATATGAAATAGAACTGCCAAAGGGGATTGGAATCTCTCCAATTTTTAATATTGTAGATTTATATCCATTAAAGGATGAAGGACAACCAGACCAAGAAACTGAAACAGAGGTAGATAAAGTTATCTAATGGGAGCAACAACTACCAAAGGAAGTGCCAAAAGAAATTGAGAGTATTTTAGAGAAAAAAGTAGTTAAAAAGACAAGAAACAAAGAATACTTCCAGTATCTAACTAAGTGGAATAATCTACCAGTTGAAGATGCAACATGGTTAATTGTAGATGATATCCTTAAGTTGGGCACAAGTATAGATGAAGTGATGCAGAAAAACAAGTGAAGAACACTTCTTCTGCTGGTTGGAAGAATGATGCAGGAGCATCACTTTAAGAGCTATTTGTTTTATTTTCCCTCCATTTTGTTTTTGCATTTTGAAAATTTATTTTTATTAATATTTTTTTAAGCCTATAAAAAAATAGCCTGTAGGGTGTGTAGTTAGTTGTTTGGAATCTCCTTATCTTAGAAGTCTATTTTTGTGCATTTTGGGCAGATTGTTGCGCCCAGCCCAAGTCTAAACACATTAACTATGTTAGGAACAACAACTTTTTTTTTGTATGCATTTGGGTGTGTGTGTTAAAAGAATAAAAATAGGGGATATGGTTTGAAGAAGAAAGAGAGCAGGGGCGTAGGAGGAAGACTAGCAGCATAGAATATTACCAGGTGAATATTGTTTTGATATATTAATAAAATATGTGTGATTCCTTTATGAGTGAGTTGTTTTGGTTTCCTGAATCTAAATATATATGAAAAGGAGGCATCGCCATTTTGCTGGGTGTTGTGATTTTTGCTTCAAATTCATTTTGCTGAATATTTTTATTTTGTTTCAAATCCATTTTGTTGGGCGTTGTCATTATTCTGGAACATTTAAAATGCATTGGTCTTAAATATAATGCAGGGCATTCCATGTTGGTTGGGCTGCCACATTGTTATAGTTGATGTGATGTTCACAATATATGCTGGGCATTCCATTTGTTGGTTTGCATATGACTGTAGAGCAATCCATTGTGTTAATTCAATACACTGAACATAAAACAGAACAATGTTTGGTCTATCACAAAATATATGAATCGACGCCTTTGTGAGCTGACTTTGCTGAAGTGCAAATCAATGATGAGTCATTTCAAAAGTTGAATCACTTAAATGTATTGATTTTCATTTTGTTTTGTTATTTCAATGCTGGAGAGGAAGCCCAAGCTACTATTGTGATTTGTAAGAAATCCTACGCTGTCAAAACAAAAAAATTACTCTGTTGCTTATTGGGAAATTGTGCACTGAGTTAAGTATGAAGAGTATTTTGGTATTTTAAAAAAAAATGTTTGTAAGACTTCTAACAACACTGTCCACATTAGAAGTTAGATATATATATTTTAAGTTCTGTATGCTAGAGGGTGGTGCTTATTAGACTCCCCCTAAGTCACCTAAACTTAGGCACCCTTTTGAGCACATTCAAACCATTAACAATGATGAATCAACATAATTTCCTTCATACCTTCTCTCTTAAATGCTACTACATAGTTCTCTGATCCTAGGACCTGACCATTTACAAAGCTCCCCCTTTGTTTATGCATGAGGATTCAATACATTATCAAAAACACATGACTTGGTTTGATCAAGTCATCATATAAATATGCTTTCAATCATAACTATAGTAGATATCTTCATATCTCCACCATGACTAAGGCATCTCACATATGTTTCCCCTCAAATCATGCACAACTCTCCAAGCCTTTCATGTTATTTGATTTATCCCCCCTAACTCCATGCTCCACCTAGATCATGATATCTTCAAACAAACTTCCCAACAAACTAGATCTACCAACAACTCTTCAACACTATCCATACTCAATCAATATCCTTATGAAACCACTAATATATCTCATATATTCATTATATAAACATAAAAAACTAAAGCAGACATGAATAACTCTCATATGGATTTCAAAACAATTTTCCTTTATCCTCTACAAGTCAATATGGTTTAGAACATTTTCAAAGCACTCTCATGGAACTATTTCATTTTCATAATATTGTCAAATCTATGACAGACACAACTTGTCATATACATAAATCTAATACCTTCTTCATTATATCAAATATATGACAAAACATTCTCCTCATACTCTATACCAACCCTTCCTTCAGTCTTCATCATTTTGACCAATCAATATAAGCAATAAAAATTGACAAGTTCTTATCTTCAAGACCAAAAAACCTAAACACAATAGAATATGATCAACATACCTTTCTATGTAAATAGAAAATTTTGATAACTCACCATCCTTGAGTAGACACCTAGAGACCTCACTTCCTTACTTGTATACCTTGCATCCATAGCTTCATTATTCACCATTTGACTAACTAGATCATCCTTCAAATCACTAAAATTATTTATGCCCTTTCATAGTAACCCAACACATCTTCTCATGACCTTTTTTGTCCTACAACATCAATAAAAAAACTCCACTAACATCCACTATGCTTCTTTTTGCTTACAAGTGTCTCCTTGAAGCCTAGAGAGAGACACCCCTAACCCATAATGTCTTATAAAAATGTGAAACCAAGAGTTTCCCACAACTCCTCATATTCTCTCTCCTTCTTGGATAACTTAAACTTATGATTCTTCTTCTTCTTCTTCTTTTTTTTTAATGAATCAACTTATTTATCTTCTTTGTCACTTTTCTTTTCTTTTAGGATGGTATTGACAATACATGGAAAAAATAATGATTCTTGACATACCTCATCACTGGACATTGACAACTGATGTTCTTCACTTGAAACTTGTTCAACAATATTAGGATGTTTACTTGTATCCATACACACCTCAGAACTAGTCTCAACTAGCACCTTGGTCTTTTCTTTGAACTCAACTTGAACTAAATTTTGATTCTCCTTTTCTATGTAGATAGATGACACATTCTCTTGGCATTATTGAACATTCTTCATATTTTATTCCTCTTTTGATTTAACAGGCAATCCACCTTGATCTTTCAACTCAACTAAATTATTTTTCTTGGTTTTCACTTCCTTAGGTTTTCATACCAAGGATTGACATTTCTTGGGAACTCAAGGATGTCCATGCACCTTCTTATGACTTGAGAGATTAATTTTACAATATCTTGAAATATGACCAACTTGATTATAATTGAAATAAATAACATCATTCATACCTTATGCTTGATTAATATTATGATTTTCAGCAAACATACCATCTTGTCTCTTAGGTTCATTAAAATCAAACTTAATTATCTTAGGTATCCATAACTCGATTAGTCTTTTCCCATACATTCCTGGGTAGAAGCTAGAAATATGTCCCATGTCATGATAATTATAACATACTATATTATCCATACCTCTAGCTGACTAGTTGCTCTTCCTTCTATAGTTTCTTGCCTTATGACCAAAAAGCTTACATTCAAAACAATGACCATGAAATGAACTTTCATACCTTAAAGCATTTCGTTATCTTATTAGTCTTTTCACCTTCTTTTCTTGAGCTAACCTTTCTTGCTCTTTCTCAATCTTGTTTACCTTGATAATAAATTTATCATTCTCATCCTTCAATGAATCTAGCTTGGTCTTCAATTGAACACTCTCATCCTCTTTATCTCTGATACTTGAACTTGCAGCCTCTAACTAAATTTTGAGATCTTGGATGGTCTCCTTATCCCTCTTAGCTTCTTTGGTCATGTCATCCTTAAATATACATGATTTATCTTCAATAATCTGTATATAATCAAGATTGTACTTCAACTCATCATGCTCACCTTGTTTTGAACTCAACTTGGCATTTATCTCTTCTAACTAAGTTTTGAGATGTCTGCATTCTTCCTCTTTTGAACCCAAGTTAGTTTTTGTAACTCTTAATTGATCCTCAACAATTTTGATCTTATATTTATCCTCTTTGGATCTTTATCTTGCCTTCAAGGATTCTATCTCCTTATTGATCTTGATGCACTCATACTTAGTATCCTTAAATCTTGAGGCCATGATCTTATTTTAAGCTTCTTCTTGATCATACTCACCATATTACCTCTATACTTCTCAAAAAATACCTTGTACTAATTGCAATTTTAATCACTTGATTTTATACATGCATAAGTAACTTCTACTTGAGCCTTCAACTCTAGATTCTCTTTCTTCAATTATTTATCCATCTTATGCTACTTATGATCACCTTTAGGATATTATACCTAGTCCAAAAGGACCCACTTTGATTCCAATTGTTAGAGGTATAATTACTAAGATGGGGGTGAATCAATGATGCCAAAAAATCTAATTCAATTCCCAACTCTTTAAACATTAAGTACATATAATCATGAAGCATACAAATTAACCATTGTAATGAACAAGAAAGATATAACAAGATCAAACACATGAAATATGTGGGAAACCCTCTTGGGGGATAAAACCCATTGAATCCTATAAGATGGAATATAGTTCTATAATAACAAGATCCAACATTTAGACCAACACCAACTGATCAAGGAGTACCCATCCCTTAATTTAATTAGACATCTATCCTACAAGGAGGAATAAACCCCTAGGAAACCAAGCACCAACCTAGCTACATTGATATAATCTCCACTTTTGATCTAATGTATTCTACACCTGAGATGGACTTCTCTTACTTTCACTCTTTCCCCTTTACACTCTCATAAACTTGCACACACAAGCAATGAATCCAAAAACACCCTTTTGGATCACTCTTCACTTATTAACACATACACAATCAAAAAACCTAAAATAAATCTATCACAACATCAATAACATGACCTATAGGTCATGCAAAAAATCCTCAATCTACTCTACTCTTCAATCCATGGACTAAGCACACTCACTCAATTAGCCTCTATGGCTTACTCACTCAATATACCTCTTCTATGTTTATTAGGTCTAATGACTATGTGTTCCTTCATCACCTTTATCAAAAAATCATGACTGATCTTCTTTACTCTCTTTTTGTCCTTAATTACTTGTACCTTTTCTTTCAAATGTTCTCTCCTTTGCTTTCCTCCACACTTTTTCAACATTTTTAATTAGTCTAATTAGACCTTATACTTATACCACTCTCCTCCTTTAACCCATCTTGGTCAGAAAAGATGATTTACATACTTATTATAATTCTTAAATATATATTCATACATTTTACATGGGTGAAACACTCAACTTCATAGGTCTTCCATAGTCTTTAAGACTCAAATCCTCCATTAGGTCTTAGTGAGACCTAAAATAATTAGGCCTTCACATCCACACATTACTCTTATAAGATCTTGGGCCACCTTTAGATTCTAAAAATTATTTGAAAACATCAAGACTATCTCTAATAGCCCCTTTTTTACTCTCATATTGATCCATGCTACTTGGAACACCAACTCAACACTTAAACCTACCAATTAGGTCTCCTTGTTCTTTAGGTCTTCATACATAGAAAACACAGTCTCAAACTTCTAAATCAAACACTAAAGTATTTCACATATCCATATTATTATATCACATAGGTGAACCCTTCAAGACCTCTACAACACCTCCATGTGCCTTGGACACGTCAACATAGGATCTAAGCACTCAAATCAACTCTCTAAGAATGATCACTCAAACTGGTCATATACAGTCAAGCTATTTTGACTCACCACAACTAAATATGGTCAACATAAGACCTCCAATACCTTATCATGAACCTTTGAGACTTACTTGACATATTCATATTCAATTGTTTTCTCAAATCTACTCAGAACACCTTCAACTTACATCTATAAGATGGTCACTCAAACTACTAATGTAAGCAATAAACACAATCAACTTCTAAGTCTTTATTCATAATAAAAATGGATTGGTTAAAACTCAAAAATACATACATATGGTCCTCTTAGAGAACACTCTCCAATAGTTAGTTCATATTTAAACATATAAATACCATAAATAACTCTTTAATTATCCATCTTGGATCACTTGCAAAACATGGTCAAACCTTCAATCAAATTTAAAACTCAATAAATTTGACTATAAAAACATTCAAACCTTATAACAAAATTTTACAGATGTAACTTGAAGTCTTCTTAAACTTTTTCTTTTACACCATCAATAAATTCATCGTAGATCAAAATATATTAGTAAAATACTATAGACTGGTTTTTCCCTTTGTTAATTCAAATGACAACGATCACTATGTAATGCAAACATTATAGACATGTGTATTTATCTCATGATCCCAAAAAGATAGATTAAATTCACTCCATTTATCTCCTTAGGAATATCCTAGTCTTTTCCTTACATTTCTCACCATTGTTCTTATATCCTTGCTTTTGACATCAAGCAACTTAACAACCCCACATGCCTTTTATGGACCCTACTTATCAAACTCAATGTGTTTATGCCACTTAGCAGTCCCACATGAATTATAAGCATCCTATTAACTTATTTAATTAATACAAACTATTAATCTTGATCTACACTTCTATTATTAAGACATTAGGCACCCTTGTATGCCTTCTAAGCTTATTGACTATTTGACTCTAATGAACTTCCACCACTTGGCAGCCCCATGTACCTTATAAGCATCATTTGACATATTGACTAAACATGCATTATTTAATAACTAATAATAATATTATGTGCTTAATTATATAATTATATGTTTAGATTAAATACTACCCATTAGATCTATGATCTGATTAAATGCTCACCATAGATCTTTGATAATGTAAATTTGGCTAAGTATGGGAACTTAGTGAATTTTGCCTTAGAAGCTAACTTTGCACCTTGATAACTTTTATTACGTGCCATGTCTAGACTTAAAATTTGAATCACATGATCATATCTCATATGGGAATCCATCCATATGTCAAAATAATCCTAAAACCTTCACACATATAAAAAATGATGTCATCAAATTACTTACTCAGCCTTATCTGTTAAGATGACTACTTGAGCTTAGACCTTCATATGATTGCTTTGATTAATTCCTTTCACTTTTATAAGCACTATAAGTACTAATAAAACCCTATATGTTCTATGAATCATGTCCATATTATCAAAATAATCCATAAATTTCCTTATTAAGTCAACCACTGAAGAACCATGCAAGAACACTAAATAACATTGAAGCACATTGTCATTTTCATTCTAGCATACATGACACCTCATAAACATCCTTATTCACCATGGAGACATAATTTAAAAACCTCAAATAGGTTAGGGATAATATTTGGTAGTTAAAATATGAGTTACTCCTCAATTGATAGTAGATGATGAGAATTACATGCAAGTAGAAGCAAATAAAGGATGGCAGGCCCAAATAGTGAGCTTGATAAACTGTCTAGTGGAAGACACATTTATAATAAACCAAGGTACCTCAGTTGTATAAAATAAATGATAAAATATGAATTATTTAGGAGATGTTCATGTTTTTGACACAAGTCTAAGTAACCCTCCTATAAGGTAGCAAGGTGTAAATGTAAGTCTAATAGTCCCTACAATATCTGCACCTATTTCAAATCAAAATGTTGGAAGGGTGACTCAAATTTCTCCATTTCCTCAAGATAAAATAAATTATTCACCTTAAAAAATTAAATATCATTTGAGTGTTCTTGATTTGAATATTTTCTATTCTTTGAAGAGTGATAAGACATCTATATCTCTTTGGGAACCGATCCACATGCCTAGTCAAAAGGAGCTTCTTCAAAAATAGTTGTCCCAAGTCCACATTAATCCTAAACCATCAAGGCATGGTGTTTTATACCTCACTAATTATCCCACTCACATTTTTTAACACTCTTCCAAATCTAAAAATCCCCCGCCCTTATAACTCACTCTCATTTTGGGAGATAAGCTTATTCACAATTATATTATAGATAGTGGGGTAAGTACCTCAGTTATGCCAAAACTTGTGGTAGATAAGTTGGGATTAAAATGTGAAAAATATAACAAGGGAGTATTATAAATTTATGGAACACCAAATAATTTATTGGGATTCATAAAAGGTTTGAGAATTTTCTTTCATGATTGTCTAAGCTTCCTAATCCTTCAAGATATAGTGTTGGTTGATTTGCCTGCTCACTTTGCTATCTACCTATCATGGAAATTCACTGTCAAGATAGGAGGTTATCTCTCAGTTAATTGGTCCTTCTTGGACTTTAAGACAAGTTATGGAGCAAAGGTGACTATTAGGACATAATAATTGGCTAAGTTTCATATTAATCCATATGTGAAAGCAAGCTCTAATCTCAATTGTACAATCAATGACCAAAAGGAGTATTTTTCTAACTTTTATCAAATATTGATACTTTACATCTTGCAATAACCCATGGAGAATCAATCTCTCTAAGTCCACACCTTAAAGGGTACACCAAGAAAGGGGTGGGCAGATCACTAGTGCTTCATAGGATTATTTTCCCTTATTGCTAGTTATTACCAATCTAACTAGCTCTTAAAAACCATTCCCTAAGATATTACTCCTGTTTTACACCCTCCTCAGGTATTTTACACTCTCCATCCCTCTTTTCTTCACCTTAAGTCCCTTTTGATATTTGATTATACTAGGTCAACTAGGTTGACCATGTATTGTTTTGGGTGATTTTCACTTAGTAACTAGTTTGGCTCTTGGCCAACCTAACTCATGACCTAGTGAATAATTATCCAAAATTGTGTTAGGTCAACTGGGTCGACCCTATTAGCCAAGATTTTTAGAATGGTTTAGATTCAAATCCACATATATATACAATATCATTTCTTCATTATTTCATATGCAATCAAGAGTTATTATTTACTTGTGCTTATTTACAATTTGCTCTTCCACCATTCTACTTGAGGAGTCTTAGCTTAGAGTTTCTACTTAGAGAATCTAGGATTTTGGATAATCCTTAGATGCTTTCAATCTATTATGGGTGATCCTTAAAAACTATGCTAATATATTTTAAATCCCCTTTGTCCAAGGGAGAGATTGAGTCTTGAAAGGTTCATCATTTAGGTAAGTATTATCTAACCTTGTTCCTCTCTTTAGTAGATAGAAGTAGCATAAGTATTAGCTTTGAATAATATTACTCTTCTTATGTCATGTATTAGGGTCTTGATCATACATAGCTTAATTGATATTATCCTATGCATGTTTTATTTATTTACTAACCCCTCATATTATTCCACAATCTTTGGTGAGTACTAAATTAGATTTACTCTACTTATTATTTTAGTGAAATATCAAAACACAAGACTCCCTTAGGGTTATTATGTGATTGTGTTTAAATAGAGTATTTGTAACCCTCCATAGCATGGTGTATTGTGGTAAGAGATCCCTTAATCAGGTCTAGCATATCCTCATATTGGTTATGTTCTTTCTTAACAAATGTGTCCCCTATCGAAAGTGTATGGTATGATTTATCTTCTCTGAGTTAGGATTTATTTATAGACATGATACATTTTTGATTTCATACATTATAGTGAAACCAAAGTGAATATAACCCTTACAGGTTTTAGTTCATATTTTTCATTATTTTATCATTTTTATTATCATAAATTTATAATATTGGGTTGATAGTGTCGACATAGTTTTAACTTTTGTTTATAGGCTTAACAACATAGTCTCATCCTTATGACTCTATTGTGTGTGCATATTTTCAATACTTTAGTTTAGACTACCAAGTCAACCTAGTCAACCCTATATATTTTTAGGCATCCATTCTAACATACTAGGTTAACCTAGTTGACCCTATATATTTTTAGGGTTTTGATAAACAAGATCTATAAAGCTAGTTTGACCCAGTTGATATAGTTGGTAGAATTTACAAGTATAAATCAAGGTTTTTTAACAACAATCTCATCTTTCTTTGCATCCTCCAACCAACCAAGGTTAATTTATATCCTTTAATTTCATTTCTATCATTTGTTATAATTTTTTTCTCATAGTTTGTAATCTTTAAAATTGCCCATGTACAGTCAACTAGGTCGACCCTATCGACATAGTTCTATATTATGTGTTATGTCTAGAAAGTTGGGTTGACTCTATTGATGTAGTTCATTTTTAGTTCCTTGATTACATAGTGAAAAGGTGACACTATCGACCCTATTTTATATTATTTACATGCATTATTGACTGAATCAACACTGTACTATGTTTCAAACTTAAAATTAACCTTTATATGCTAGTAATCAGTTCACACTTTCATTTCTTGTTACTCTCATGCTTAGAATAGAACACAGAGTCTAATTATATGGTTTTTAATATACCATTTAGTTTCACTATTTTTTCTTTTATTCACATAATACCAAATCACAAAATCTTAAAAATCATTTTAACAATAGTCTACCTAAGGCTTACCTACTTGGATTTCATCACCAAGGGGGAAGTTAACTTGGTTTTCTAGATAAGTATAAACATGTCGTTAATAATATATTTTGGCTAAGCACCTAACACCCTTATCTCTATGGTGTGTGAAGTGAGGGGGTAATCCCCACCAAGCCTGTACCATTACCAATATAGATCTCTTTCATCTCAAATGTCTTGAAACCATCCTTAGATTGTTTTCTAGTTCTTTTCTTACAACCAATTTCTTATCACATCTAAAATCATATTCTAATAATCTAAAAATATTTAGGTTGACCACTTAGTTAGCTTTTACTTTCCAAGTTAATTTCTTACTCTTTGATTAGTTATATGTTATATTTTAAAAACTTGCATTAGCTAGCATTGGTGTAAGTTTTTGTGTTGTGTGCCTCAATTGGATCAACCTCATTGACCCAATTGATTGTGTGTTTCCTTTAATTTCTTTCTTTCAAAACTACTTGCAAAAATTTTCTTGTTTTAGTACATAGTCATTCTTATCAACATAGTCTCTTATAGATTGTCTATTTTCCTCCTACTTATTATAATAGGTTGACCCTATCAAATTTATATAGTTTCTAGCCCCTATTTTTTGTACTAGGTTGACCCTATCGACTATATACAATTTTCAAATCCTATTTTCTATACTAGGTCGACCTAGTTGACTCTATATATTTTTTTCCTTTCCTTATTTTTGAACCTAGTTCTCTTTTTATCCTTCATAGCATTCTATTCATTACTCTTAAATCATCATGAAGTCCCCTATCATAATCTTATTGGACAACTTGAATCCATTTAAACACTATATGTAATTCTCTTTATTTCTTATCTTTTCCTATCTTTTATTTATATTTTTAGCTACTGGGGCATCTTTTAATACCCATCCACAAATTACTCTCACCTTTGGGGAATATTGTGATGCCCACCAACATATCTTTTTAGACTCTAGAGAATCTTATGATGCCCATCGCTATATCTACTTACCCTTTGGGGCATCTTGTGATGCCCACTCTTACTCTCCATTACATGATACCAAACTAATTTAAATCTAAGAAACCTTCCAATACACATAAGCTTATCTCTCACATGCTCATCATTTATATAGTTGTTAATCTACAATCATTCCCCTTTTTTCATGCTTTCTATCCACATCTATATAACACTTCTTCCAACTTACTTACATGGGTCTCTCCCTCTGCATCAATTTTCTCTTATCAAAAACCTTTAGTCCTTCCTTTTATTGAGGTCAACATACCACCATTTCTAAAAAATGGGGACCCTTGTGTCAAATTATGTAAATTTTTACCTTAAAATTGAAAATCCACTTGATCAGAGTGAAAATATCATGTTTGCATATTATTTTTATTTGAAGATCATCCACACCATGATCTGGGTGACTTATTTGTTCATGGTTCTGCTTTAATCTTATTTAAGGTGCTAACATTGAATATCTATGTTCGAGGTTATAGGTTTAATGAAGCCCATATGGGAATGAACATACTTAGGGTTTTGTGCTTCAATGTTAAGATTATCTTTTACTAACCTTGGTTTATAATTGATTAATTAAATTCATATTTTGAAACCCTAGCATAATGTTTTACCTAGACATTTTGATTCCAATTCGGTGAGAGATTTTTATTTAATTTTAAGTGAAAACAAATTAATAATACCATGGTCTTATTTTAATTTGTATACTAAGGCTTGTTCATGTTTTTCAACATAACCAAACCTGAGGATAAAAATCCTATGCTTGGTCTATTTTATATCACATGGTCCCTTTTATCTTAGTATAGTTCAACTGAAAATGCAGGGTCACTTTTATTACTTAGCCTGAGGCCTTATCCCAAAGTTCCATCATATTTATTTATACAATAAAACCCTAAGTTAAAAACTTATGCTAAGTCATTTATTTTGAGGTCCCTTTGGTTCTATGTTTATCACCTTGGTCCAAACTCTTCATTCTTGTGTCTTTCTATTATTCACGAGGTCTTTTTTATATGTTGTAAACTTAGCTTAAAAAAACCTTAGGCTAAAATATTCATATTTATTAATATGAATAAAACCATGGTCTAAATTCTTTATGCTGAGTCCCTTTTAATTTCATGGGGTCCCATATAATTGTTTCGAACTTAGCCTAATCCTTTTATCCTAAGTCTCAAAGCCTAACTTAATATTTCATTTAATGTAGGGACCAATCATGTTCAACTAATCAGATCCCAATCTACAACATGTGTTTAAGTAGAGTACTTAAATAAAATAGAGCATGATCAATGATGAAAAGCAGTGGTCCTAGTTAAACATTGAGTACCTCGTCTAGATTAACAATACATGTTCTAGCATATGAATTTTGACAAAAACAACATATCAAGTCAAATATTTTCAAATGAAGCTCTAAGTTAACATAGGATCGACATGTGACACATGCAGAATATAGAGAAAAGTAGAAGATGAAAAATGAAAAGCTTGGAAGATATTCCCCATAACTATGTTAAAATTGACGGTCATGCGACCATCAAAGATGTTCTTTCAGATGTCAAATGATGGTCACGAGGATGTCAATTTTAACATAACAATGAGCCTTGATCACATGGTTAAAATTGATGTCCATACAACCATCAAATATGTTCTCATGGACATCAAATGATGGTTGTGAGGATGTCAATTTTAACATAGTAAATGTGGATCCAAATTTTAAAAGGCAATGGTAATTTTTGGATAGTGATGAATAGAATGACCTGGAATGCCATGTTAAAGTTATATGATTGTAATAAGCCAATCAAAACCATGTGGACTTGGTAATATAAAGGATTGGGGTCTAAGCTTTTAATGTCTGAACTAACTATGTCATTGGAGCACTGATTATCCTTAAGTAACTTGAAGATGGGACCATGCTTGTACTAGGCCAAGAGCATTAATGAACCATAAAGATCTTGTAGTAGCCAATGAATCCCAAGGTTACATGAAATAAGAATGTTATTTTTATAGCCATCATTATATTATTATTTTTATATAGACGTGTAATTTATAAGATCACATTATCTATAGGTCATTTCATTATAAAATATCATTTACTATTGAATGTAACAAAAAGGATGGCTATCCTATACACATGTTCAAATGTAACTTGATATCACTGATCAACATGCTTTCTTACATCTGATAAAAGGATAATTGTAATTTGTAAAAGGAGGGAGTTCTTAGAACTAAATTACTTTGTAAACTTTGAGCAATTAATATAATCAAGGAATTTTACAAAGATTGTTCAGTATGTTCTTGTAGGAAGTGTTATATGGTTTCTCTCTTAGTTGTTTGGTTTCACTTTTAGATTTGAATGGTTCCTATGGATTCTAGACTGTATTTTAGATGTAGAGTTTCTAATTTGTGTCAATGATAGATTAGTTGAAGGTTATTATGATTATTTCATTTGTTTCACTTCTTTTGCATTTGAGTTAATGTTGTTTGCTTTCAAGAGTGAATATTTAAAGTGAACCTAATTCCTATTTGCATCTTTTCATACCTTCCTTTCAATCTTGCTTGACAGATGTTATGATTTGGTTTTAATTTTTTTCACTTCATACACTAATTAAATGCATGTTTGGATGATATTTTAACTTTGTCATAATGTTTGTAATAAAAACTAGCAACATCTTGATTTCTACCCTACCCTTCCTTTTGCTTCTTTTTTAAAATAATCACTTTAGTTTAATTTTCATTATAAATATCCATCTTAGTTTAGTTCTTAGGTTATTTCTTGATCATACTTCACTATTATTAGCATAGTATATTGCATATTTTACATAGATCTACTATTTGGCCACAGTGTCTCTCAACCACCAAATTTTATAAATATTATGAAAATGTCACTTGTTATACCTCTATTTCACTAATAGATAACAAGATTATCACAATCTACAACTCATGCACTAAATTAATAATATTATAAAAAGATAAGTGTTTCTTAAACATTATGGGCACCTGTGGCACACATTTAGGCATCAATAAGAAGATATTTGTTGGTGCTAGAAGGAGGGCCTTAATCAAATATTTGTAAATTTGTAGAATCTTTATTAATTTTGGTGTATTTTGATCAAAGATTGTTGTATTATTTGCATATTTGAGTGATCATTTTCTCAATTGGGTAAATATCACCAATATTTATGGTTTTAGACTAGTCTTTGGGCTTCTTTTAGCCAAATACCAATATTCATTGAAAATCCATGGACATTCATGTAAAGGTAGTTCATGTTTTGTGTATTTCTCATGTTTAAGGTTAGTAATAACAATTTTGTACAAATATTGATAGGTTATTTGAAAATTTGAGTTTATTCAAGATTAGAAATGTAAATATCCCTTTCATTCATTACTCTAGATGTATCTTTGAGCTTACTTAGTTAAAGGTAGTCATGTTTTACATGTATTTGTGCAAAACTGGCTTAATGTGCAAAATTAATCATTGTAATTTATAAATATTAGTTTGATGTATCATATTTTAAACATGTTTCAAAGTCCCAAGATGGAATTACCTAAGGTAAGGCTTATGAGAGCAAAATTTCCAAAGCCTCAAACACTTCACCAGTTCAAGGTATCCATGTGTTTAAGGTATGGCTTGGCTAGGTGGTTCTTCAATAAATGTGTTAGGTATAGTAAATGATCTTCCTTAAAATCATGAAAGATATTTACCTTCTTTTAGTCCTAGTAATTTTATCACTACTAAAGAACATGTTAAAATATTTAAGGTTACTTTGAGACTCATGAATGTTATTCATAAGGATATAGCATCTAGATTATTCCCATTTACTTTCAAAAATGTTGGATATGAATGGTTCCTTAACCTTCCAAAAGATTATATTTCTAGTTGGGATGTTTTTAATAATATTTTTATTGATCAATTTGGTAAAATCATTAGTCCATGCATTCTATATCAGAAGTTCACCACAATTAAAAGGGATGTCAATGAAACCATCAAAGCCTTTAACGTTCATTTCTAGTATAACCATATCCCCTTATACACCTAATGAGGATTTATCCTTAGAAATTTATAAGTATGATATATATCCCATGACCTCTGTGTTCTTGAAAAGATCCCTTCTAGTCATAAACACACTAAGTTATGCCTACTCTGAAGCTATGATCATTAATGACCAAATGTATCCTTAGGGTCAGATGGTGTATTCCATGCCTAATATCAATTCAAATTATCCCATCCAAAATTTAATTCCTAATATACCTACTATAACACTAGTTTATAACCATTTTCCATTGAGTCATACATATCTTGGCCAAAACCTAGAGCTCCTAGATAGCACTGGTAGTGAACTTCATCCACAAAATCATAAAACTTTAGTGCCCATAGCCAGTAATAATGTTCTAATGTGTGAGCCTAAGACACCAAGTAATTCAAATGACTTGATATTATAAATGGTCCAAAAACTAAGCACTGACTTTATTTAGTTTCAAAAACAAGTAGGAAATTTTAGGGAAGGCTCTAACAAAAATAATGGTTCTCAAAGCCTCAATAGGCCTCCAAACAGGTCTCATGATAACAAAAATAATGGATCATCTAAAAGCATACAAATAATTTTATGTGATATAGATTTGGTTGATCATTGAAATATTTTTGAAACATCTAAAATTGTGCCTAATCAAGACTTTACTGTAGGGACATATGGCTTTGTAGGAACATCTCAAGGTTTCATGTAGGCCTTTTATTTTCCATTTGAAGATGAAGATGAAGATAAGATGAGCCAATTGAAGAAGTTGCATCTGAGATGACTTGTATTCTTGAAAATGTAAAAGAGATTTTAATTAAATACAAATAAGACATCATCATTAGAACATCTACAAATGAAGAACAAGAGTTGATAGAAAGGGATATAGATCAATTACAAGATGATCTTTCTTCAGAAGGTAGCTAGAATGATAGCCCATGTAGATTTATTTTTAAAATGGAGAATACCCCTTAATAAGATTATCACTGGCAGAGATCATACCATGATTTATTAAATGGAATTGGAGAGATAGAGATGGTAAATGATGGGATAAAAAAACACATGGATGCTTCATCTAAGGATTTCACCAATGATATGGAGTTCCCAGAGTATGATATTATTTTGGAGGTCTTAAACCAAGATAACCTAGAGCCTAATCAAAGAGAATAATTACCCTTATTCACTAAGGATAAATATGAAGCAAGTGAAATAGATTAGGAATGGTCATATGACTTCATCAAGAGGTCAAGAGTATGGGAATAACATCTTTCTGATGATAAGATTTTAGATGAGGATCATTCTATTGATCAAGATGAAGAAGCCTTTTGGGACAACTTAGAAGATTTATGTGTAAATATTGGTAGTCCATTTCCATCTCATAAAGAACCCAATGAAGACATCAGTATAAGGATACTATATAAGCTACCATTATTGAGTAAAGATGATATAAGCCACTATCTGTCTATGGATGAAGTAGAACTAGCACTCTTGTTGCAAAGTATAAGAATCTAGGAGGAAGATGATTGGTTTTAAACCCATATCTTCAATCTATGTATCTAAGAATATTGATAGGAGACCAAGAAACATCACATAGAAGACATAGTTGTATAAGTGCTTCTATCCTCAAGAAGAGGCCACTAAATGAAAGTAATCATGCTTCAAGGTTTTGTAGTAAACTAAATAATTTTCCATTTGATCCTAGAGGTAAGTAATTGATGGGATTACTGTAGGGTTTAGTTTAGTTTATTTCATGTTCTTTATGTCTTACTTTTTTCCTTCCTGTCCCTTGTTTGTATATAGTGATTGTTTATATTTGTTTGTTTTATCTTGCTTTATTCATTGCTTTCAAATAAGTCATTCTGGAAAATTCTCAACTTAAGTTTTATCTAGATACTTGAGATATTCACAATTCAAAATTTTGGGTATGATTTTTTAACTTTGGTTTATCATGGATTGTTGAAATATAAGCTAGATGCTATGGTTTAAAGAAGCTAGTAAGGATTAATGATTAGGATAATTATTTCTTAGGATTTTAAACCTTATTCTAATCTAAGATTAGTTTTAATAAGGATTGCACATGTAGGATGAAAGCTTAAACTGTTACGACACAATCATGCTTATGCTTAAAAAACATTAATTTCTTGGGAAAAAAATTGCAGCCAAGGAATATTGTCTAAAAATTAAACACTTGACCAAATCCCTAGACCTAGATAACCTAGTTTAAAACCTTTGATAGAAAGCCAAAAATTACTTGAAAAAATACAAAAATAGGATCTTATTTCAAAATAAAAATCTTTTAAATCAAAGGTGATTTTGGTAATCTTTATTAGGGATATGAACGTCTGGTTGGCCATGGAGCAAGGCCTTGAGTGGAGCCAAAGGCATCTCTATCAGGGCTATGGATGTATGGCTAGTATCAAAGCAATGCCCAAGCCTTCATTGAGCTAAAACATGGTTCTTAATAAATATTCAAACATGTTTAAAGTCAATATTAATGATTAAATTAATGAACCTAGTTGTTCTCTAAATCTTTTGGCAATAAGTAAGTGGAATCAAAGCACACACATAACATGACTGAGGTTTTGATATTTGATCCTAATTCTACAAGTGAAAGATTTGTTCTAACCATGAACTAATATTAATAATGGTGCCTAATAAAAGGGAATAATTAGATTAATTATTAGCCTAATCTAGAGTCTTTGAATTCAAACATATTACTATGTTTCTTTCATAAGTCACCATTTGTTGAGGTCAACATACCCCCATTTCTAAAAAATAGGGACCCTTGTATCAAATTATACAAATTTAACCTTAAAAATTAAAATCCACTTGATCAAATTGTTACTAGCATGTTTTCACATTATTTATATTTGAAGATCATCCACACTATAGTCTAGCTAACTTATTAGTGCATAGTTATGCTTTAATCTTATCTAGGTGATGGCATTAAATATCTATGTTCCAAGTTGCAGATTTAATGGATCCCATTTGGGAATGAACATGCTTAGGGTTTTGTGATTCAATATTAAATTGATCGTTTACTAACCTTTGTTTATAATTGATTAATTAAATTCATATTTTGAAACCTTAGCCTAATGTTTGACCTAAACCTTTTGATTCAAATTTGGTAAGAACTTTTTATTTAATTTTAAGTGGGAAAAAATTAATAATACCATGGTCTTAGTTTAATTTTTATCCTAAGGCTTGGTCATGTTTTTCAAAACAACCAAACTTTAGGCTAAAAATCCTATGTTTGGTCTATTTTATATCACATGGTCCCTTTTATCTTAACATGGTCCAACTAAAAATGTAGGGTCACTTTTATTACTTAGTCTAAGGCCTTATCCTAAAGTTTCATCATATTTATTTATACAATGAAACCCTAGGTTAAAACCTTGTGCTAAATCATTTTTCTATATTGTAAACTTGGCTTTAAAAACCTTAGACTAAAATATTCATATTTATTAATATGAATGAAAACATGGTCCAAATTTTTTATGATGAGTCCCCTTTAAATTCATGGGGTTTTATATAATTTATTTCAAACTTAGATTAATCCTTTTATCCTAAGTCTCTAAGCCTAACTTAATATTTCATTGAAAGCAAGGATCAATCACATTCAACTACTTAGATCCCAATCTATGATATGCATTTAATTAGAGGACCCAAATCAAATGGAGCATGATAAATAATGAAAACCAGTGGTCCCAATTTAACATTAAGTACCTCTTCTAGATAGATGGCATGCATTATAGCATATAGATCATAATGAATGAAGCATATCAAGTCAAATCTTTTAAAATGAAACTTTGAGTTAATGCAAGATTGACACATGGCACACATAGAATAGAGAGCAAATCAGAAGATGAAAAATGGTAGGCTTGATAGATAGTCCCCATAACTATGTTAAAATTTATGATCACACAACCATAAAATATGTTCTCATAGATGTCAAATGATGGTTGTAATGATGTCAATTTTAACATAATAATTAACCTTGATCACATGGTTAAAATTTATTGTCATGCGACCATTAAATACATTCCCACAGACATCAAATGATGGTCATGAGGATAAATTTTAAAAGGCAATGGTCATTTTTGGATAGTGATGAATAGAATGACCCAGGATGCCATGGAAATGTCACATTAAAGCTATATGAGTGTAATAGTCCAAATCAACAACCCTATAAACCTGGTAATATAAAGGATTGGGGTCTAAGCTCATAATGTTTAAACTAACTATGCCATTAGAGAATTGATTATCCTTAAGCAACTTGAAGATGGGACCATGCTTATACTAGGACAAGAGCATCAAGGAACCATAAAGATCTTGTAGCAGTCAGTGGGTTCCAAGGTTAGGTGAAATAAGAATGTTTTTTTTTATATCCATTATTATATTTTATTTTATAACAAGATATTATTTTAGTATAGACATGTGAAATTTATAAGAGAACATTATATATAGGTTATTTCATTAGAAAATATCATTGACTGACATGTAACAAAAAGGACAACAATATATATAGGTTATTTCTATAGGTTTTTAGAATGTAACGAAAAGGACAACAGTCTTATAGACATGTTCAAATGTAACTTGATATCATTGACTGACATGCTTCCATACATATAATAAAAGGAGAATTATCATTTTTAAAAGGAGGATGGATTTATTAAAACCAAATTACTTTTTAAACTTTAAAAAATTAATATAAGCAAGGAATTTTACAAAGATTATCCAATATTTACTTGTAGAAAGTGTTATATAGTTTCTCTCTCAGTTGTCTAGTTCACTTCCAGATTTGAATGGTTCTTATGGATTTTGGATGTGTATCTTGGATGTAGATTTGATAATTTGTGTCAATACTAGATTAGTTGAAGATTCTTATGCCTATTTCATTTTTTTTGGTTATTTCACATTTGAGTTAATGTTATTTGCTTACAAGAGTGAATATTTAAAGTGAGCCTAGTTCCTATTTACATCATTTCATACCTTCCTTTGAAGATGTATTGATGTATGTTATGATTTGAGATTAAGTTATTTTACTTCATACATTAGTTAAATTTATTTTTGGATGATATTTGAACTTTTTCATAATGTCTATAACAAAAACTAGCAACATCCTTCTTTCTGTCCTACCCTTTCTTTTGCTTCTTTTTTAACTTGATCACTTTAGTTTAATTGTCATTATAAATATCCATCTTAGATTAGTTCTTAGGTTAGTTATTGATCATAATTCACTATTCTTAACATAGTATATTGCATATTTTACATATATCTACTATTTGGCCGTAGTGGCTCCCAAACATCAAATTTTATAAATATTGTGAAACGGTCACTTGTTTTACCTCTATTCCACCAATAGATAACAAGATTATCACAACCCATAACTCATCACTAAATTACTAGAATTCTAAAATGATAAGTTTTTATTAAACACTCAGGGTACCTATGGTACATTTTTAGGCATCAACAAGAGGAGATCCATTGGTACTGGAACGAGGGCCTTAATCAGATCTTTGTAAATTTATAGAATCTTTGCTAATTCTAGTGTATTTTGATCAAAGATTGTTATATTATTTACATATTTGAATGACCATTTACTCAATTGGGTAAATATCATCGATATTTATGGTTTTATACTATTCTTTGGGCTTCCTTTATCCAAATATCGATATTCATTTAAAATCCATGGACATTCATGTGAAGGTAATTCATGCTTAGTGTATTTCCCAAGTTTAAGGTTAGTAATAGCAATTTTATATAAAGTTTGACTGATTATTTGAAAATTTTAGTTTATTCAAGCTTAGAGATGTAAATATACCTTTCATTCATGACTATAGATGTATATTTGATCTTAGTTAAATTTAGTCATGTTTTACATGTATTTATGCAAAATTGGCTTAACATGCAAACTTAATCATTATACTATGTAAAGATCAGTTTGATGCATCATATTTTAAATAAGTTTCAAAGTCACAAGCTATAATTACCAAATTCAAGGCTTAGAAGAGAAAAATTCCTAGAGTCTCAAACACTTCACCAGTTCAAGGTATGGCTTGTCTAGGTAGTTCTTCAATCAACATGACAAGTATAGTACATGATATTCCTCAAAATCTTGAAATATGTTTACCTTATTTAAGTCCTAATAATGTTATCACTATTTAAGAACATGTTAAAATATTAAAGGCTTCTTTAGGACTCTTGAATGTTATTCATGAGGATGTAGTATGTAGATTATTCCCATTTACTTTCAAAGATGTTAAATATGAATGATTCCTTAACATTCCAAAAGATTATATTGCTAGTTGGGATGATTTTAAAAAGATATTTATTGATCAATTTGGTAAAATCATTAGTCTATGCATTTTGTATTAGAAGTTAACCATTAGAGCCTTTAACACTCGATTCCAAAAAAATTTCAATAGAACCATAACTACTTATAGACCCAATGAGGTTTTATGCTTAGAAATTTATATGGATGTTATAGATCCCATGACCTCCATGTTTCTAAAAAGCTCCCTTCTAGAAAATAAACACACTGACCTGGGCCGACTCTGAAGCCGTGATCATTAATAACCAAATGTAGCCTCAAGGTTAGATGGCATATTTCATACCTAATGTCAATTCAAATTGGCCCATCCAAAATTTCATTCGTAGTATATGTACTCTAACACTAGTTCAAAACTATTTTCCTCTGAGTCATACATATTTTGGCCAAAACCTAGGGTTCTTGGATAGCACTAATATTGGACTTCATCCAAAAAATCATAGAACTCTAGTGCCCATAGTTAGTAGTAATTCTCCATTTCATGAGCCTAAGACACTAATAAATTCAAATGACTTGATATTAGAAATGGTCTAAAAATTAAGCACTAACATTTTTTAGCTACAAAAACAAGTAGGAAATTTTAGGGAAGGCTCTAACAGAAACTATGGTTCTCAAAGGTTCAATAGGCCTCCAAATAGGTCTCATGATAATAGCAATAATGGATCATCTAAAAGAATACAAATAAGTTTTCATGATATAGATTTGGCTGATCATTGTAATATTTTTGAAACCTCTAAAATTGTGCCTAATCAAGACTTTGTTGTAGGGGCATCTAGATTTATAGGAACATCTCAAGGTTTCATACAGGCCTTTGATTTTATATTCAAAGATGAAGATGAAGATGAGCCAATTGAAGAAGTTGCATCTAAGATGACTTGTAGTCTTGAAAATGTAAAAGAGATTGTAATTAAAGACCAATTGTAAATCATCATTAGAAAAATTGCAGATGATGAAGAGTTTTTAGAAAGGGATATATATCAATTACAAGATGATATTTATTTAGAAGGTGGATAGAATGATAGACCATATAGGTTTATTTCTAAAATGAAGAATACCCCTAATAAGATGATCACTGACAGAGGTCATACCATGATTTATTAAATGGAATTAGAGAGCTAGAAATAGTAGATGATGGGATAGAATAACACATGCATGCTTTGTCTGAGGATTTTACCAATGATCTAGAGTTCCAAAAGATGATATTATTTTAGAGGTCTTAAACCAAGATAACTTAGATCCTAGTTAGATAAAATAATTTCCCTTCTTCACTAAGGATAAAGATGAAGTAGGTGAAATAGATCAGGAATGGTTATATGACTTCATCAAGAGGTCAGGAGTATGGGACCAATATGTCTCTGATGATAAAATTCCAAATGAGCATCATTAAATTAATCAAGATGAATAAACCTTTTGGGATGACTTGGTATATTTTTGTGCAAATATTGGTAGTCCATTTCCACCTCAAAAAAAACCCAATGAAGACATTAGTCTAAGGATACTATATGAGCTACCATTATTGAGTAAAGATGATATAAGCCACTATCTATCTATGGATGAAGTAGAACTAGAAATCTTGTTATAAATTAGAAGAATCTAGGAGAAAAATGATTGGTTTTTAAACCCATATCTTCAATCTATGTATCTAAGAATGCTGATAAGAGACCAAGCTACAAAACCTAAAAGACATAAGTGTACAAGTACTCCTATCCACAAGAAGACGCCACTAAATGAAAGTAATCATGCTTCAAAGTTATTTAATAGACTAGATAATTTTCCATTTGATCTTAAAGGTAAGTAATTTATGGGGTTAGTGTAGAGCTCAGTTTAGTTTCTTTCATGTTCTTTGTGTCTTTCTTTTTTCCTTCTTGTCCCTTGTTTGTATATAGTGTTGGTTTATATTTGTTTGTTTTCTCTTGATTTATTCCTTGCTTTAAAATAAGTGTTTTTGGAAAATTCTCATCTAAAGTTTTATCTATTTTCTCAAGAGATTCATAGTTCACAAATTTGGGTATGATTTATCAACATTGGTTGATCATGGATTGTTGAAATATGAGCTGGATGTTGTGGTTTAGAGAAACTAGTAAGGGCTAATTATTAGGATAATTATTCCTTGGGATTTTAAACCTTATTCTGATCTAAGATTGGTTGTAAGAAGGATTGCACATGTAGGATGAAATATTAAACTATTAGGACATAATCATGCTTGAATTAAAAAAACATTAATTACTAAGGACAAAGTTTACAACCAAGAAAGATTATCTAAAAATTAAACATTTGACCAAATACTTAAACCTGGTTAACTTGGTTCCAACCCTTTATTGGAAAGCCAAAAATGGTTTGAAAAAATACAAAAATAGGAGTTTATTACAAAATCAAAATCTTTCAAATCAAAGGTGATTCTAATAATCTCCAACGAGGCTATGAATGCCTAGCTGACAGTCGAGTAAGGCCTTAAATGGAACCAAAGGCATCTTTATTGAGGATATGGATGCCTAGTTGGTAGAAGAATAATATCAAAGCATTCTTTGATCTAATCATGTTTCTTAATAAATATTCAAACATGTTGAAATTCAATGTTAATGATTAAATTCATGAACCTAAAATTTGTTCTCTAAATCCTTTAGCAATCAGTAAGTGGAATCAAAGCACACACACAACATGACTAAGGTTTTGATGTTTGATCTTAATTCTACATGTGCAAGATTTATTCTAACTGAATTTATCTTAATAATGGTGCTTAATCAAAGGGAATAAGTATATTAATTATTAACCTAAGATAGAGTCTCTAAAATATAACATATTGCTATGTTTCCTCTAGAAGTTTCCATTTGTTGAGGTCAACATGCCCCCATTTCTAAAAAATGGAGACCCTTATGTCAAATTATGTAAATTTATACCTTAAATTTAAAAATCCACTTGATCAGAGTGTCACTAGCATATTTTCACATTATTTATATTTGAAGATTATCCACACCATGGTTTAGTTGGCTTATTTATTCATGGTTATGCTTTAATCTTATCTAAGGTGCTAAAATTGAATATCTATGTTCCAAGTTGTAGGCTTAATGGAGCCCATTTTGGAATGAACATGCTTAGGGTTTTATACTTCAATGTTAAATTGATATTTTACTAACCTTGGTTTATAATTGATTAATTAAATTCATATTTTGAAACCCTAGATTAATGTTTTACTTGGACTTTTTGATTCAAATTTGGTGGGAGCTTTTATTTGATTTTAAGTGGGAACAAATTAATAATATCATGGTCTTAGTTTAGTTTTTATCATAAATATTTGTCATGTTTTTCAACACAACTAAATCTTAAGCTAAAAATCCTACACTCTATCTATTTTATATCACATGGTCCCTTTTATCTTAGCATGGTCCAACTAAAAATGTAGGGTCACTTTTATTACTTAGCATAAGGCCTTATCCCAAAGCTCCATTGTATTTATTTATACAATAAAACCTTAGGTTAAAACCTTATGATATGTCATTTTCTATGAGATCCCTTTGGTTCTGTGTTTATCACCTTGGTCTAAAATATTTGTGCCTAGGTCCTTTTATTATTCTCAGGGTTCTTTTTAAATGTTGAAAACTTAGCTTAAAAACCTTAGATTAAAATATTCATATTTATTAATATGAATAAAACCATGGTCTAAAGTCTTTACGCTGAGTCCCTTTTAAATTCATGGGGTCTTGTATAATTTGTTTTGAACTTAGCTTAATCTTTTTATCCTAAGTCTTAAATCTTGACTTAATATTTAATCAAATGTAGGGACCAATCATGTTCAACTACTCAGATCCCAATCTATGACATGTATTTAAGTGAAGGACCCAGATCAAATGAAGTGTGATCAATGATGAAAATTAGTGGTCCTAGTTAAACATTGAGCACCTCTTCTAGATCAATGGTACACATTCTAATGTATAAATCTTGATAAATAGAGCATATCAAGTCAAATATTTTCAAATGAAGCTCTAAGTTAATATAGGATTGACATGTGGCACATGTAGAATGTAGAGTAAACTAGAAGATGATAAATGGTAGGCTTGATAGATAGTCCCCATAACTATGTTAAAATTGATAGTCACACGACCATCAAAGATAGTCTTATGGATGTTAAATGACATTTATGAGGATGTCAATTTTAACATAGGAACGAGCCTTGATCACATGGTTAAAATTGATGATCACATGACTATCAAAACCATTTCTATGGATGTCAAATGATGGTCAAGAGGATGTCAATTTTAACATAGTAGACTTAGATCCAAATTTTAAAAGGCAATGGTCATTTTTGGATAGTGATGAACAGAATGACCCAAAATACCATGGAAATGCCATGTTAAATCTATATGAGTGCAATAGGCCAAACCAGAGACCTTATGGACCTAGTAATATAAAGGATTGGGGTCTAATCTCACAATGTTTAAACTAACTACACCATTGGAGCACTGATTATCCTTGAGCATCTTGAATATGGGACCATGCTTGTATTAGGCTAAGAGCATCAAGGAACCATAAAGATCTTGTAGCAGTCAATTGGTCCCAAGGTCAAGTGAAATAAGAATGTTTTTTATAGCCATAATTATATTATATTATGGAATAAGATATAATTTTTGTATATACATGTGTAATTTATAAGATCACATTATCTATAAGTCTGTTCATTAGAAAAGATCAATTATTCTAGAATGTATGGAAAGGACAGTTATCCTATACACATTTTCAAATATAACTTGATATCACTGACTGACATGCTTCCTTGTATCTGATAAAAGTAGAATTATCATTTGTAAAATGAGGAAGGAGATATTAGAACCAACTTACTTTGTAAATTTTGAGCAATTAATATAAGTAAGTAATTATGCAAAGATTGTCCAGTATTTTCTTTTAGAAAGTGTTATATGGTTTCTCTCTTAGTTGTCTAGTTTCACTTTCAGATTTGAATGGTTCCTATGGATTTTAGATGTGTATCTTGGATTTCAAGTTTATAATTTGTGCCAATGATATATTATTTTAATGTTCTTAGGCTTATTTTATTTGCTACACTTATTTTTCATTTGAGCTAATGTTGTTTACTTGCAAGAGTGAATATTTAAAGTGAGCCTGGTTCTTATTTGCATCATTTCATACCTTCCTTCAAAGCTTTTGTGATGTATGTTGTGATTTGGGCTTAAGTTTTTTCACTTAATAAATTGGTTAAATACATGTTTGGATGATATTTGAAATTTTTATAATGTTTGTAATAAAAACTAGCAACATCCTTCTTTTTGCCCTACCCTTCTTTTTACTTCTTTTTTAACTTGATCACTTTAGTTTAATTTTTATTGTAAATATCCATCTTAGATTAGTTATTAGGTTAGTTATTAATTATAATTCACTATTATTATCAAAGTTTATTTCATATTTTACATAGATCTACTATTTGGCCATGATGGCTCTCAAGTGTCAAATTTTATAAATATTGTGAAATAGTCACTTGTTCTGCCTCTATTCCACTAACAGATAATAGGATTATCACAACCCATAACTCATGTACTAAATTAATAGAATTATAAAATTATAAGTGTTTCTTAAAAATTCTTGGCACTTATGGTATACATTTAGGCATCAAAAAGAGGATCCTAAGCTCCTCTTATTGATGCCTAAATGTGTACCATAGGTGCTTAGAGTTTTTAAGAAACACTTCTCATTTTAAAATTTTATTAACTAATTACATGAGTTGTGGGTTATGATAATATTATTATCTATAAGTGGAATAGACGTATAACAAGTGACTATTTCATAATATTTATATTATTTGGTGGTTGGGAGCCATCGTGGATAAATAGCAGATCTATGTAAAATAAGCAGTATACTATTCTAAGAACATTGAATTGTGATTAAAAAACTAATCTAAAATATTCAAAGTTTAGTAACTCCCTCATCCCTAAGCACTTAGGCATCTGGCCCTAGGTACTTAAAAATCAAATGGGATCAACTCACCTGACTGGTGTTATGAATGAAAGAACCAAATTAGTTTATTCTTGGGCTTCCATGAGCCTTGTAATATTCACCTTGTGCACATAGATCTTGTTTGTCTTCTACTTACATCTAGAGTGTTTCACACACCCATGACTTATATTTCTATCCTCATACACTTAAATGGTGCAATTTCTTGACTCACTCGATTATAATTATTTTTGAAAGGGCAGACAAATTAATGGAGCTGGTTAAGATTCACATTCTCATAACTTAGGTATCATGGCCTCTTGAGCCTTAAAAAAAATGCAAGTGATCTATTCACCCAACTATATTTATGCATGAATTACTATCAAGCACCGCTTATTACCTCTTTACACTATACAAGGAATAAAAAAAAATTAAAGACAATAGTTCATCTTGCACCAAACTATCTTCTGGTCAGCTCAACTCCAACCAACTAATGACCAAGAAATTAGTGTCTTTATAGTGAAAGTTCTTTCTTATTATCGATATGGATTAAATTAGTTACCATTGAAATGCCCTAGGAGCATTTCACCAGATAATGTGCAAAATTTTCACATGCCTATCTCTAATGTGTGGTGGATGATGTAGGGGCCCATCACCTTATTTATAGTTTGCCTAGATGCTTAAGGTACTTCAAGTCATAAAGAAGCACTAATTTTATTTCGGTCAACTTCTTTTTTTTTATGTTCTTGTCATTCTAGAGATTTTGGCACACCTTTTTAATTTACTAAATCCATCTTTCTTGGGTGCACTTTTCATCCAAGTGTTCCAAGTCTTCCAACCTTGTGCTCAAAGATTTTTGGTTATCCAAGTAACCTATCTATGCAATGGATAAAGATGACACCATGAATTCCATGAGGAGAACTAATTTAGTGCCAAACACCAATTAAAAGTGTGTATCTTTATTTAGGCACTTATATGTCATGTTGTACACCCATAGTACCACTAAAATGTGATCATCCCAATCCTTATGACCAATGTCACATATCGTTGTTAGGCATGTTTCTGGGATTTCTTTTTAATGCCTCAATAGTTTTATTTGCTTGTGGATGATATGGAGTTGTCTTGTGGTGCACCAGTATGTATTCAGTTAAGAAGATGTTAACCATCTCATTAATGAAATGAGTGCCCATATCTCTAGTTACATTTAATTGACACCCATATAGACTTATTATGTTTTTCTATATGAAGTGCATGATTGTCGTGGTTGTGTAGTATTTCACTGGCATGGCCTCAGTCCACTTAGTGAAATAGTCAGTGGCTACCAAGATATACCTTGCACCCGTGCACCATGTTCCAAGAGTTATTGGTCTAAAAAAATCAATGACCCATTTTTTGAATGGTGCATGGGCAAGAATGTGGATGAGAGGCATCTCATCTTGATGGTTGGGCTTCTTAGTGCACTAATATATGTCACATGCCTTGGTTCAATCCTTTGCATCTTAGAATAGGCTTGGCCACCATAAACCTGACTACAATATCTTGCACACTGATACATCTCTAGTGTAATAGCCTCCTATGATTCCCTTGTGTATTTCCTATAAGATGGAATCCCATTTATTTTCCAAAATACACTAGTGCAAGATTTCATCTCTACCTAGTTTATACGGCTCCCCCTTAATGAGTTAGAAGGGGGTGGCACAAATCACAAGTTGATTTTTCTCCATTTTTGACATGATTTGGGGTGAAAACTTAGATGTTAAAAAAGTGGTAATTTCTACCAAGTCCTCAAGGATGTGCTAGATTATGTATAGTTGTGTTTATCATGTCAACCTTAATTGGAACCACCACATTTCCAAAATTTATGTGGGACAAATGGTCTAGCCCCAAGTTATACTTTCCAAGATTAAAAATAATAGATAATTGGAACTCCTAAAATAGAACTATCCATTTACACATACACCCATGTAAAATAGGCTTGTTTACGAGGTAATTGAGCACATCATGGTTAGTGAAAAAGATGTTTGGGGTTGCCTATAGATATTTCTTAAATTTTTTTAAGGCATAGACCATTTCCAATGCCTCACACTTAGTAGTGGTGTAATTTTATTTTACTTGTGTCAATTTCCTATTTGTAAAGGAAATGGGATGGTCCATCTTGCCCTCACCTAGTTACACTAATATGGTGCCAATTACAGAGCCTAAAGCATCAATATGGACATGAAACAGAGTAATCTAGTATGGAAATTATATTATTGGCATGCTAGACAACTTTAGCTTTAGTGTTTTAAAATCCTCCTCTTTCACCTTGCCCCAATATAATAGGCCATCTTTTCACAAGTGCCCCTCTAGGGGTGTTTCAATTTTTGTATAGGTCTGAATGAACTTCCTATAGTAGCCACAATGGCCTAGAAAGGTGTGAACACATATCTATGTGGAGGGAATTTAGAGATGAATTACAATGGTTATCTTTTTAGGGTCAATAAGAAAACCATCCTTGCAAATGATTTACCTAAGCAATGTCCCAAAGGGGGTTATGAAGATGCACTTATTTAGGTTTAACAATTTTTGGAGTTACCTGCACCTCTCAAACATGAGGTGAAAATTATCATAGTGATCTTTGATAAGGCCATATATAGTCCAGTGATCAAGATAATCTTGGAGTAATCTATGGATGAAGTCCTTGAAAGTGGTGATCACCACTCTAGAGAATATGTCTAGTGTATTCTTGAGTATAAAGGGCATCACATTATAGGCAAAACAACCTTGTTTAGTTACAAAGGTAATTTTAGGCTTATCCTCTTCCTTGATCTACACTTGATGGTAGCCCAAGAACCCATCAGTGAAAGGATAAATTTTTCAACCCATGATGCCATCTAGGACCTCATCAATGAATGGTGTTGGGAGCAAGTCAGTGACATAGGAAGCATTCAAAAGTTGATAGTAGATGAAGATCCATATGTGCCCATCTTTTTTGATGATTATGACCACTGAGCTCACCCATTCAAACTCTTGGATAAGGTAGATGACACCCACAACCAACATTCCATCTATCTCTATTTTTACCTTAGCATAGAGGTTGGGGTTCATTTTATATGGGCACTTTTTGATAGGCTATGTGCCATCCACCAACTTGATGATCATTTTGCCAAGGGAAGGGTGGGTTCCCTTCATGTCCTAGTATCTATGTGGGAATAAGTGCTAAAATTGCTTTAGGAGATCTATGATTTTCACCATTTCTACCTCAAACTAGTAGTCACTTGTAGTGGAAATCTTTAGCTCACCTTCTATGTTGATGTCTACTTTAGTGATCTTAAGTGGTAAATGATAGAGTTCATTCCTCTCCTGATGAGAGTCTTCAACTTGCCTTGTCCCCTTAGTTGTTTCAATTCAAAGATACATCAGATCTTCTTTGTTTAGGGTGTTATCATCCACAAGGTGCACAAATTTTTGTCTTTCTAGTAGAGCCTTCCAATTGCACTCTTTCTAGGTCTCATCATCTTCTTTGATAGAATCACCATTGAGCACCTTCTCTTCAAATAATGTTGGGAGCACTAATCCTTTCTCCCTAAACATGTCTCTAAGGTGATCTTATAAGATGGTAGTGTCTTCAAATACTACCATTGAATGACTTGTAGTGGCTCCAATAGCTCTAAGTTTAATGAAGAAAAGGAGAAGGTGTGCATGAACCTTTCCTTAATTATCTCCCAATTTTCTATCTCATAACACATTTCATTTACAATATACCACACTTATACCCATGTTTTCAAAGTCTTGTAGAAGGCATGTGCCCACAAGATTTTGGGCACATTCTCATTGTAGATAGTCTAGGTTTCTTCACACAATCACATATGCATGATTGGGTTAGAATCACCTAAGTACACAAGTATGTCCAAGTCTTAATTACTCATTCCAAACCTTATGCATATTATTGCCTTCATATATTTCTAGGTTGGTAGGCTAGGTCTTTACATTACACACTAATGATTAGTAGTTCTCTTTAGGGTAAGCACTAGTGCACCCATTCTATCTAGCTCCTTGGGAATGTAGGCTTCAATGTCAAGGAAATATCCTTATATAAGCTATATCCCTCCATATTTTAGGAGTGCTATAAGATTCCCTTTACTTAGCTAGAACACCATTTTCTCTACCTTTATGGTATGGGGAACCCATTTCTTCTAAGTGTGCTCAATCTTAACTAGCTCCATCCTGGATGGCCTTGGCTTGGTTGCTTATACTAGGTGGAATATCTGGCTAGTGACCTCATAAGCCTCTTTGACCCATTATTCATAGGCTACATCATTTATATTGGAGACTAATTATCTATACTCCTATTAGAGCATACCCTGGTCACTTAGTTTGAGCTTCTTGGCACCTTATACCATGATGTTATAGATGTGGTTGATCTCATCCTTAATATCAATGTTTTCCACATATGGGGGCCTTTGATCACTTGATAGAGGAATCAACACCCTCTCTTTTCCATTCTCAAAATTCATGTAAAACTTTTTAAAGTGCATGTCTACATTATTATCATAGCACCATGGCCTACCCAAGAGTGTTGTATAGTTATCCTGCTCTACCAATTTGATGACCTTAAAGACAACTCAAAACTCATTGCCCATGATATATAAAATGGTTCCCTTTAGTATCCCAATAGTCTGCACTCTAGTTTTGTTATCCATGAATAATATATGAGGTGAAGGCCTCAAGGGTGGCCATCCCATCTTCTCCCAGGTGGTTTTGTTTAGAATGTTAACCTTGGCACCTATGTCTATAATAACTTCACAAACTAACCATCTATTGATGGTGGCATCTATCAATAAATCTTGGTCATACTCTACATTTTGAGTATGCTTGACTTCACACACCCATTCCATATGAATCACAATAACTTAAATCATCTAAGGCATAGCCTCTTCAACTTGTTTTTTCCCTACATGTTTCATCAGTAAGTTTTTTAGCATGGGCAACATCCATTCAATTTATAAGAGGTGCAAGATCTCAGTAAACTCTTAAAATTCAACCTCTTGATGGTCTTGATTCTTTCATAAATTGGTGGCTTATACCTTGAGATCTTTGGCCAACTATATCTCTCCCTACAAGTTTTGTATCACACTCATAGTTTGTTTTAGGATGTCCTACCATGCAGGGTTAGGATAAGGCACAACTTTTGGATCAAGTCATGTTATGCACTAAGTGTGGCTAGATTTTCCATATTCCAATCATAGTTCTTGGGTTAGTATAGTGGGTGGGGGAGTGGTGAACCCACTCTAGGTTATGGCTTGTACCTTTGGTGGTTCCTTATGAGTTTTTTATGGCTTGGGATCCCACTTTTCCTCCCATGATTTTGCTTAGCCATTGCATCACCCTTATTTATGACAATCCAACCTTGAGTTAGATTTTTATATAATTTTGGTCATTCCTCAACTTAATGTGGCCCTCGATAGTACCTACACATTTGGTTTATAGGGTAGTCACACTAATAATGCTTAGACAACCTATACTTATAACATGATCATGGTGGGAATCTTCCACCATCGCATCCTCCACCTCACCCACACATACCTCATTAATTCCCATAGCTATTTTTTTCTATCCATAGCCTTTTTTTCCTTAGACTACTTGCCTATTGTCTTTGGTCATTTCCTACCTCACACCTTTCTCCATATTTTGGTGAATCTCATCAATGATTCGACACTCCACTATTAAATAAGTATAGGCATTTCACATCTTTAAATTTATGATAATGTTTACTTGAATAACATGTTGAAATTGGGGACATTTATTAGATTCATTAATCCCATAAAAAAAATCACAACTAAGAATTAAGTTGTAAACATTTCTACATAGGCAATCATTTTTGTATGCCCCTCCATCTCATAGTCAATACACTACAATCCATTATAATTATCATGTGTTAACCCAATAATCATCTTATGCAACTGGGAGGCCATCAATGTGATATATGCCTCCATAAATTGGTTGATCCTAGTGTTATTACTACCTACTACCTTAGCTCGAAGTGTGGCTTCAAGCACTTTATGGGGGTTTATGAAGGTCTTCATTGGCAATGCTCTTATGAAAGGTACTAATAGGCCCCTAATAAACCATTGTGCATGTTGGGAGGGGTGTATATCATATAGAATCTTATAAAATAAGGTTTTAAACCATGAATCATATAGTTTCACACTCTTTAATATCCCTTTGTTGATTTCCTTAAGCACTGTGATGCTTTGTTTCTCAAACTTAGGAATATCAAATTCCTTCGAGAAGGCCTCCTTCAGTATATCATAATCAACCATAGCCTAGTTTGAATCAAAAAAATTATACCATGTATGGGTGTGATCCATCAAGGTAGTCACAAACTAAGTCACCTTGTTCTTTCATTGGGTAATACATCAAGTGCACTATTAAAGTTCACACTTAATCACATGCTCTACAACATTCTCTACACTTGATACTCAAGCAAGTGCATTACCATTTCATAATAAATATACTAAGGGGTTGGTGCTAGATTTTGTATCATTTTCCCCCTAATTTTTGTGTTGGAGGGGGTCCTATAATTCCTCTAGGTGTAGGGTTGATCTCTGACCCTATTGGTGTAGGTTTCACCATCAAACTTGATGGTGCAGTGCTGCTCACTTGTGTTGCCAAGCCACTTCTTATAATTTGTTTCCCAATCATTGTAGCTAACATCCTTTAAATGTAAATGCTTACACTTATGTTTTGGATTCAAGGGTTTGTGACCACTAGTCTCATGGTATTCTAGTTCAATTCCTCATAAGGTATCACTTGTTCAATTATAAATTCCTAGTTCAAATCTTAAAGTCTATCACATTTGATGTTGATGACATGGTCAATTATTGTTCTATTATCTTATAGTGGAGAATCCAACACATGAGTTTATGCTTCAAGTTAAAATGGAGTAGGTGATATTTGTGCATACTCATTCGTCACATCTTGTAGGAACCCAAGGCCTTTTGCACCCAAATACTAAGCTAGGTCTCTTATTTTCTCCTCTCTCATTATGCTACTACAATTCAAGGGATCCTTCCCCGTGCCCTTCCCACTCACTATGGGTCCTCTTAGAACTTCCAAGTTCTAAATCCTATATCATCTTATGCCTTCACTTATTATATATCTATCTTTGGATCTCTCAAGTGTTAGGTTACTCATCCCTTTCCATTATGCCTCACCTACACTTCCCCTTCTCACCTTCTGTGCTTGCTCATACACACAAGAATTTTAGCCTTCCATCCTTATAGTTTTAATAACACAATCCACTATTAATTTATTTAGTTTTATTCTAATACCTCTTATGAATGCACCCTTTGGTTCATGAAAGAACTCATACTCTACTTTTTTAGGGAAAGAGAAGGTCGACACTACAAATTTCATCACATAGTTGTTTAGCATGCCACTCTACCACTTATCCATAGTATGTGTTCAAACATCATATAGGATTTTAACCCTCTCTATACACTCCTTAGTCCACTCAAGGCATTGGTTGTAGCTTCATATTCTATAGGTGGTATAGGCAACTAGCCACTAGTACACATGCTAAAATATCTCATAAAAAAACACCTCATATAGAGCATCATATAAATTGGCTTGCACCCATTATCCTAGATTTTGTCCTTGGTATGTCAACTATATTTGTGTGAAATTATCTTCCATTTAATCTAGCCATTTCTTTATGTTCTTTAGAGACAGTTGAAGCATCATCCTATTACACCATTATAACAACAAAATTCAACATGGGTCTTGACAATATAACCAAAATATTGTAAAAAACTTTGCTTGATTAGTTTTTTGTTTATTCATGCACTTAGAAATCAATCCAAGTTAATTATCTAATTAGTAAAACTAGGAATGAGCATTACAGGGTCTATGGTGCACAATATTTAACACACTACTACACTGGCATCAATTTCACACAAGGCATTAGCCTTGTGTGCTCACCCAAAGTGCAACAGTAAAGATATAAAGCCCGCATTGGGCTAGTTAAAACATATCACAACCTTGGTCTCAATGGGATTTATTCATTATCAATATGGGCTTAAGTAACCTGTCAATGATTGGTTACTTTGAGTAAGGTCAAGAGGCACGATCTTATTCAAGGGTGCAAGTCCCATGGTATAAAGTCATATTTAGCTAGGTATAACTCTTAATGGTATAAGCTATGGGGATAGAGAGTTAAGGGTAATTTAGGTACTTATTCAATTCAAGGGGGTGGCTTATGTTCAAGTTCTCATTATTCAAGTTAATGCTCTAGGCATAGGTCTTAGGGCCTTAGTGCATGTCCATTTCAACACTTAGTCAATTTCATGGTTATGCCAAAGTATCTATATGGAATAATAATTCCATTAGTGACCTATGAAGGACATTTGTATCACAATAAATTATCCCACTAGAAAATATACCATTATCCTATAAAACTAAGCTACCAACATACAACAGTGTTAACTCATAAGGAAAGAATCAACAATCAATATGATAGCAACATCATTCTATTAACTTCAATGTTGTCAATACAAAGTACAAATTATATAAACAAAGCATGGGCTCATCCTATAAACTACTCATTACCAGGGACTCATAGGTGAGCTTGGGTTATACATATATATTTGTTAACATAGTTTATGTTGGTTACAAAACACTAATGGTGGATCTTGATTTTAGTAGATCTTTGCTACTATCAATTGCCCTTTTTTATTTAGGTTAAAAATACTTGATATATGTAGAGGAGTATCTTCTTACCAAGTTGGATGGGCACACATCATATTTTGAGATATTTTTGGAGGTTGTTATGCTGTCATCTCCACTACTCTAACACCCATTCTCTTCAACTACCACGTGTAATCACTCAATAAGTCCTCCCTCAAATCTAGGTGTTAAGAAAATTCCTACCAACTAGTGTAATATCTCTAAATATTCTTTGATCCAGCACTAATGATTTTAAAAGGGTAATCATTTACATGACTTCCATGCACTGATATGTGTCGAGCTAGCATAGTCTACTATCTAAGTTACAAAAATGGGACCCAATAAGGATTTGAAGTTTTAAGGGTCCTTGAAGCATGAAAAAGTGGTGAAATTTGGTATATAAATTCAACAATACCTAATATATCCTCCCATGGCCTCATTTTGGCTGAGAAAATAGGGGAAGTGCCCTCTATTTTATCTCAAACAAAGGGCACACTCAATCAAGACAAAACTACAAGCATAGTGTGTAAATGTTAAGAGAATGTGATGGAGAGTATTGAGACACTATATAGTGATGTGGAAGGTTGATTTGGACATGAAAAAATGTGAATAAACCCTTGAAGTCACTAAAAATTACTCATAGGTGGTCATAGGCAATCAAACATAGTTAGGCCTAAAACTAGACCTACACCCTACAAGTGCCTAAACTCATCTAGATGACCACATGATCCTTCAAAATCATTTTATGATCTTCATAACAGAGTTTATGATGAATTGAAATCATTTATTTTCTAGGAATTACATAGAATGGTCATTTTTAGCCTAAAATTCCTATCAAGGGTACCCAAAATACAAGAGAAAACTCAAGAAGGCAACTTCTTTCACTCACACATATACATAAAAGAAACATGATACCTCAAATATCTATGGGTAGTTAAGGATGGTAATAAAATCAATATTTTTGTAATTGGTTTAGGGTTTGGATGTCAAGATTTTATGAATCATTGTTAAGAACCAAAATAGCTCAAAACCCTTATTTAGACCTGATGGAGAAAATATGAAAAGATATGCATACATGAGGGACCAAATGTCCATGAAATTATTTTTAACCTATCTATAACTCACCCAATCTCCATGACATCCATTTTATCTATACTGTCACTTATATAGATAGGCTAAAATCTGAGTTTCTTGTAGGTTTTATTGTGTTTTATAGGTATAGAGGAGAATTGGTGGATGAAATGCATTTAATGGGGTCTATAGGGACTTAATATAACTCCCAATGTTCACCTCTCACCTTATTTAATCTCAAAATTACCTCTACTAAATCATTTATCATAGGCAGTCTTGGATAGATAGTGAAAAGATAAAGTGACTACCTAGTGAGAAGATGAGAAGTCTAATTTGGGATCCTTTGAAGCATATATGATGGATGTATAAGATAATTTGAATTTTAAAAAATGTCTTAATACCTCTTCCACATCTTTTTTTGAGAAATTTTTAGTCACATTGATGATAAATGTGAAGATTGAAGCCAAGAGGGCTAGTGACTACAGATAGTAAACATAAGTGTCAAGAGAAATGATATTAGTTAAGGAGGTATATGACGACTATCACATATTGTTTCCAACCTCCCTAAGATATTTCATATGTTTCAAGGATTTATAAGGTGGTTTATATTATTCAAGTGAACTCATCACTAGAAGGTAGTTTCAAGAAGGCTATTTGAGGTCTTTATGCCAACTTGAAGGAGAATGATGAATTTATGGTGGACAATTGTCCATGACAAATTCTAGACCTATTTTCACACTTCATTATCTTCCAATTTAATTTTTTTTCACAATTTTACACTTTTCCTTGTGATCCTTCCACTTATCTTCTTCTCTCTCCTCTCCTATGCTCTATAAATGCAAGCTTTTTTGGCTTTGTAAAAGAATCCACACCTAGTATGGAAAATTCTTGCCAGTTTGAATTCTATATTTTCCTTTGAAATAAATATCTCCAATGTTTTTTTTAATCTCATAATATTCTTTTCTAAGTGTGTATAGTAGTGCATAGGGGAATTTGAATTGATAAGTATATATCCTTGTGTTCTCTTAACTCTTCCATGTTTGATGCAAGTATTTTCCCTCTAATAGGTCACATGAAATGTATTCAAATGTATTTTTCTATCTCTAAGTGTAAAGACTAGAATTAGTGTTTTAATCATGTTCACTCACCTTGATAATTATAATGCATATCACCTCCAAGTTTTAAATTCTTATGTTAGAGTAATGTAGGTTGTTGGGACCAGTGTTGTGAGTAATGTTTCATAGTGCAAGTGTATGGTAGTCCTATGGAGATCTATCTTGTGTATCACCTCATTATCATAGGTTACTTTTCATGTTCTTTATACCATTTTTAATCTAATAAATAAATTAGTGTAGGTGATAATATATTAAGGAGAAATTTAGGGAGTTAGCCTTTAAACATAGAGGTTTGCCTTTGTTATAGGCATCTCACAAGCCTAGAGTTAATCCAATGTTCCACTCAATCTAGAGAATGCTTGAACAACCCATATAGGTTATAAGATTAAGTTATAATAATTTGAATCACATTTATACTCCTAAGGAATTATTTGGTATAAATATTAGTTTATAACTTTTTCTTAAATTAATTACACTAACTAGCTTGGCATAGTTAATCTTTTCTCTTCTACCATAGAATACATTTTGGACCAATCCAAAGATAAAACCTACTAGGACTTCCAAGGATTTTTTAATAATCATAGTGATATAGAACTAAAAAATGCCCATAAATTCTCTACAAATGCCTACATTCCTTATCATTTTTACGTGACACAAGATCAAAATCCAATAAATTGGCATGTGGCTTACACTATATATACAAACTATGAGCCATATATCAATATTATGACTTCCAAATAATGTCCCTAATTCAAAACCATGAGGTTGAAGAATAATTTGAAATTAATTATATATATGAGATGATATTATATCTCCATAAGCATATTAAACACAAGGGACATACCCTATATTTTTCTATCATATCATCATGGCACCTAATGTAGAATTTCCTTCTTCCCCTAATCATAACTTTTATACATGACTTAGGATAAATTAATTTGCATATTCCTAATTTCTTTCTTCATACACCATGCCTAGTAATTATATTAACATGGCATACATATTCCTTAGTTGGCCTACCCAAAGTTTCCATACAAATATCAATGTCAATGCCACGTCTAGTGTATCCCAACAAGCTACTCAATCCCTCACTAATAATCAAAGTGATCCTAATCTTAATCAAAAAATCTTATAAGAAATTATCCAAATTATTTATATTCATGCTAAAAATATTAATAAAATTATTTAAATGTAAAACCAACATTTATAAATGCAAACTAACCCTCATCAACTTTAGTGAGGAGTGTCAAATATAAATTCCTTACAACACCACCACCCCACTACCCTTAGATATGTTCATGATAATTTCATTATTTAACTAGGATTGAAAATAAAGTCTTCAAAAATCTTCAAAATTATCATTTATCCCCTCAAATCACAAATATTGACCTAGGTGGCATCACTCCTAAAATTAACTATAATAAATACATTGATCATGATTTTTCACTCTAAGGCCTTCAGAAACATTTATAAAGATTAAATTAAGCTCAACACATTTTCTACTATATAGCTACTTACCAAAACCTTCTCTAGAGATGTTTTATATTGGTATAATCAAATTAAGTCCAATTCCATCTCTATCTTGGAATACTTAGTTAACATATTGGTTTAAAAATGCCAATCTAATGATCTATCTAAAAACAACCTAGCTCACTTTATCAATAACAAGCAAGTAGACAATGAGACTACCCAAGTATTCATAAAGAATTAGAAATATTTATAAAAAAAAATTGAGCATAAAATAATGGAATAAAACCTATTACACTTTTTTACCAATGTACTTAATCACAAACTATAATATATCACCCTGAATCTCTCTAAAAAATCATTAGAAGAACCCCTCAATCAAGCCAAATGTCAAGATTTCCTTATAATATGATTCAATGTTTTGGGTGAATATTTTGTCATTGATAAAATGGTAATTTCAACCATAGTTTTATGAGATAAATCTCTCATCAAGGAAAGTGGAGGCTTCCTTCTTATTTCTAACTGAAACAATAAGTAATTATTCATACTTATTTACACTAATTTTATCAAAGAGGGTGTTATCATATCATCCAATTCTCTTTTTTTTAAATCAATGTTCACTTAACAACTTTATTCCATTCCTTATAATATTTCAAAAACATAAAACTACTTGATGGATTAATAATAATCGATATTCAGATTAGGTAGCTAAAAGAGTAACTAGAATAATACCAACAAAGTAACATGAATAGATGGAACAAAGTGAAACCCAAAGTCTTCACCTTATTTCCAAAAAATATTAAAATCACCAAGGAAAAATAAATTATGGCCCAAATTCTCCATGGTAACTCACTTTCAATAATGAACACAAACCCAATAACTAGAATGTGTCTCAAAGACTCTAAAATCAGCTTCCTGGCACCTTCCATTTTATAGAAATTTCACACCATAATCCAATAAAATCACAAGAAAATGTAATGTAAAATATAAAATAACATTCCCAAATACAACATAAGCTTAATCCAACACAAATATTGAAATATCACTTGATTTTCTTATATTTATGAAATTCAAGATTTACAATATGAACATAAAATTTCAAAAATTGCTTCTCAATTCAGTAGTATTTTACTTCTATAGCCTCAGTGATCTTGTTTACAAAAGAGAATCCTCCTATTTATAGAGAGGATATATGAGAAAAGATATAAAAAACAAAAATACATTTATTTATTCATTGACAGAGTCTAATTTGACTTAGGACTATGTACTTTTCTTACGTGCAAATTGTACCAAACAAAATTACATATAAAAAGTTACAAAAATAAACTAAGTGTCCTTAGACATAGGAATTTATTCTTTTTTGTTATTATCCAAATATGCTTCGTATCTCTTTAGGGTGGAATATAACTCATTTTTATCTAGACCCAATGTATTTCTAGAGATGGCAAGGACCCTTGTGATGAATTCCACTAGATCAGTTGGCGTGTCTTTGCTTTTATCCAAGATTATTTGTAATTTATCTATTATGACTTGAAACTCAACCAATTTTTCAATGGATTCCAGTGTGAATGCTCCTATCTCAATTTATATTTGAATCAAGGAGGTGAACTCTTGAAGTAACATTTCAACAAGAAGGATCCCTTAAGAGTCATCTTTTATCTGGCAAGGAAATTCTCCAATTTTATCTGTTAGTTCTAGCCCCTTATCAGTACATATCTTCTACTTCTTTGAGATACTTAATTAAATTTTCAATAACTTCCTTATTATTCTTCATTACCTCTCTATATTTTATGAATACTTTCCTACTTGGAATGACCTTTTGCTCAACCAAGATTTCGAGCTTAAATTGGCATAGTTGAGTCCATGTGTGAATATCATTATCTATTGACCTTTATAAGAATTATGCCATGTTCACATGACCAATTTCTATATCTTTGATATAATCAACATTGGATTTAACTACATAAATTGGGACCACTCCTTAGAATTTATATTTAATGGCTCTCTTAGCAAGATAAACCTCCATCATTGGTCAAGAAACTATAAGAGAGTGTTTACATCCTTCAGAATTAACATCTTTTTCTTTCAGTAAGAAGTATGTAAAAGTAAAGGAAAACTACACCTATGTATGAGGTATTAAATCACTTCATGTAGTTCAAAAAAAATTCTCTAAACTACACCATGGGATAGGTATCTAGTGTAATCTAGAGAAAATTATTTGAACTACATAGGTCTAAAAATTTTATGTAGTTCAGAGAAAATTCTCTAAACTACATCAAAATTGGGTAAAATTGAGATTATGTAGGTTAGAGAAAATTCTCTGACCTGCACCATATTTGGATAAGTCTAATTTTAGGTTAGAAAACTTTCTCTGACCTTCACCATACTTGAATATTGGATAAGACATATTGCACTTCAGAAAAAATTCTTTGAAGTGCACCAATAAGATGGTGTGCAGTCCAAAGAAAATTATTTGGCCTGCATGTGTAGTGGTGAAGAATTTATTTTCCCTTACACTTTGGGGTGAAATCTGAATAAAATTCTCTAGCCTACATGTGTAGAAGTAGATAAATTATCTACCCTTACACTTTTGGGTGCAGTCTAGAGAAAATTCTTTGGCCTGCATGTGTAGTGGTAGAAAAATTCTCTACCCTTGTACTTTAGGGTGCAGTCTAGAGAAAATTCTTTGGCCTGTAACATTTTTAACTTGGTGTAGTCCATATAAAATTCTATAGACTTCACAGGTGTTAAAAACTCCCTAAAAAACTAACTTTTTATGGAAAAACCAAATGCAAGGAGGCAATGATTAGCCTCATTTTGTATGCTTAGAGCTCATGGTCTATGAAATGGATAAGTTTCATAGGGTTCATCCCATGAATTGAGCCTACTAAATTTAATGATAACAATTAGATCCAACTAGAGAATTTCATTCAATCATTCTTTGAAATTCTTGAAGGAAAGAGAATCTCATAACTCTAAGTACCTTTCTCCATTAGACCATAGAGTCAAGAAATTGACCAAACTAGAAACAAAACAAAAAGAATATATAGATATTTATAAAATATACAAACTTATCTAGAACCTCACTGAGTAAAGCTTTAGATGTTTTTTGTAGGGTAATGGTAATGGTGTTCCATCCAGGTATGCTAGAAGGAAGTTGTGTTCCCCAAAAATTTGATGGATGAGGAAGGGACCTCTCCACAAAGAATCAAATTTTTTGTGCATTCCTTTTATCTCTCTTCTCTTTTCCCACAAAAGAACTAGATCCTCAACTTGGAAATCTTATGGTTTGGCCTTCTTGTCAAAAAGTTTCTTGACTTGGCTTTGATTCTTAGCAATGTGGTCCACCACCTTTGTACTTTACTCCTTTAATTTAGTAATGTAAATAATACACTTTTCTAAAGAGATTTCAAAATTTTCATCTTCAATTGCTTTAGCCAATCAAAGAATAGGCAACTCCAATGTGATAGGTATTTTTGCATTCAATCCATACAAATTTTGAAAAAGAGACATACCAATAACTCACTTGGGAGTGATGCAATCAACCCATAATGCATCATACAATGCCTTGTGCTAAGTTCTCTAATTTTCCTCTACCAACTTCCTAATGATAGTTTCCAAGTTCTTATTACTTGACTTAGCTTAACCATTTCCTTGAGGGAAGTAGTTTGAGGTGTGAGATAAAATAGTTCCATATTCAAAATAGAACTGAGTCATCTCCTGAGATGTGAAACAAGTAGTATTGTTAGTCACTATTTTTTTAGGTACCCCAAACCTTGTGATGATATTTTCTTTGAGGAAGTTATAAACAACCTTTGAAGTGGCATGTTTAGTTAGAATTACCTCCACCCACTTGGTGAAGTAATCCATAGCCATGAGAATATAACTATGACCCACACTTGACAATGGGTTCATCGTGCCAATGAAGTCAATAGCCCATTTCTAAAAATGTTCTTTAATGACTACTAGTTTGAGGGGTAGGGTTGATAACTTGGGTTTCCCCACAAATTGTTGGCATTTCTCACATTTATGCACCCACACATATTCATCCTGAAAAAGTGTTGGCCAATAGTATCTTACCCATAAAATCTTGTGATTTGTGACCATATATAATAAATATCCTCCACATGCTAGGTTTTGAAAGGATTCCAACAACTTGCCTTGTTGTACTTTGTCCATACACCATAGAAAAATTCCATCAATGCTTTGCTTGTACAAACCATTGTCCCAAAGAATGAAGTTTGTAGCTTTAAGCTTGATTGTCCTCTTCTCTTTGTGAAAAATATTCTATGTACATTCTCCATATGTGTGTAAATGAGAAATTTTAGAGTACCATTCATTAGTTTTGCTTATGAACAAGACCATGGGAAGGTCTTCTTTTGTATCTCCTTTATTATTGGATGTCTCTTCTGGTTTATTTTCTACCATGAGTTGGCACAAAAAAATTCCATGCACTTGATTTTTAGGTTTGATTTCCATATCATATTATTGGATCTTATAAATCTAATTACCTCTTTTTCTTCCAAATCCTTTTTGAGTTAGGATAGACTTGATTGTAGAATCAGGTACTCATACAATGGTGTGAGAATTAAGGATGTAACACTTGAAATGATTAACTATTTTCACTACAAAATAAGCATTTTTCTCCATGGGTGAGTACTTGAGCTCATGATCCTTTAAATGGAAACTCATAAAATCTATAGAAGATTCAATACCCTCTTTGTTCAATTGCACCAAAATTGAAGATAGATTATGTTTAAAAGCATAACTATACATGATGAAGTTCTTAGTATAATCAAGACAGACTAAAATAAGAGTGAGAGCAATTGCTTCCTTGACTTCATGAAAGGTATCTCTCCCTTTTGTGTTCCAATGTAAAATTTATTTTCCTTTCATCATACCAACAATGTGGCATGTCTTCTCAACAAAATTAGGAACAAATCTTTATAAGAAATTATCCTTCCCAAATAAGGAATGCACTCCTTTCTTACTTAATGTAAGAATAAGATATTAAATTGACTTGACCCATTCAAAATCAATCTTGATTCCTTCCTTTGACATGATGTGTCCAAGGAAATTACCTTTTATAACCCCAAAAATGGACTTCTTGGGATTAATGGATATCCCATGTTCATATCACATTTCAAGCACTTATTGTAAATGGTCACAATGATCTTTACACTTATTTTATAAAATAGTTAAATCATCAAGATAGACTAAAATGAGCTTACTAATTATATCTTAGAAAACCAAGTCCATAGCCCTCTAAAAGGTAACACTAGCATTGATAGAACTAAAATTCATTTCATGATACGCAAAGGTGCCCCATGGGGTAGTGAAGGAAATCTTGTGTTGATATTCATCATGCACCTCCACTTGATTGTATCTTGAGAAGCCATATAGCATAGACAACATCTTTGAACCCATCACTATTTGTAGTACTTGATCCATTATTGGTAGTGGGTAATTATCCTTAAGTGATGATTGGTTTAGATTATTAAAATCAACACAAATGTGAATTTCTCCATTCTTCTTCCACATAGGAATAATTTTGGCTATCCACGTCAAGTGATGTATAGGAAAAATGATCCTATCATTCATCATCTTTTGGATTTTAACAAGGATGGTGCCTAATATTTTGGGATTATACTATCATTGTTTTTGCTTGTGATATTGAGACCCATGCTTGAGAGTAATATCATTTTACACTTCGTTGGGTCAAAAATATTTTATATCAACATATTAATATGCTAATAAATCAATGTATCGACATAGAAGTGCCACCACCTTCTCTCTTTCTTCCAACGAGCAACATTTCTTAATATTTATCATTTTGGGATCATCTTTTGTTCCTATATTGACTTGCTCAATTTTTGTTGTTGAGTCTAATTTAGATTATTTGCATTTGATGAAATGATCATGTTTATCAAAAATCCTCTCTAGGGATAACCATCCTTTGAGAATTATATTCCCTTTCAGTGGCAAAATTTCTTTGCTAGTTTCTTCATTAACTTTATAGATTGTTTCTTGAGGAGTAGAGTCACTCCCCTCAAAGTATAACTCACTAAAATTTTCTATATTTTCCAATAATGTGATTAATTACTCATCATTGTTAAAAACTTGCCAATGATTGACATTATTAGGAACATTAGGTCAAAAAACCAACTCAATGTTATACTTGTTTCCTTATAAATATTTGTGAGAAATTAAGAGAGTGGCTGAAATAGCCAATGAATCTACCCTATCATTGTATTCTATTAGAACCACTGATATATTAAAAGCATCAAAATATTTCATGCAATCCCAAACTCGAATGTGATAATTCCTTAGCCTTTCATTTTTTGTTTAATAGAGATTCCTAACTTGACAAATGACTAGCTCAACATCGCTTTATGCATAGAGATTTTTAATTCCATTCTTTTGTGCAACCTCCATTCCTAACAATAATGCTTCATATTCAGTAGTATTTTTAGTGTTATCAAACTATAACTTGAAATAAAAAGGGAAGATCTTTCCTTTCAAGGATATGAGAACTATCTCATCTCCAGATCTAGTTGAAGAATAGCTACCATCAAATTCTAAGTCTAAACATCATTTGAACTTTCTACTTTGATAGTCCCAAAATCTAAAACCTCTTCATCTAAAAAATATGGTTCATCTATTTCCTAGCCTTTATCTAAAATATCATTTGAAGATACTAGATCTTTATCTGTGGTCAAGAAATACGTACCCATACCAGAGGTTTCAAAGAGAATCTAAGATTTTGGATCCTCAGTCTTTGTCACAGTATACTTTGCTTGTTCTCTAGATGAAGTTTCCACATCACACCTTTGATAGGTATCCTATCCTTAGACCAATCCATGTTGATTCCACAACCAACATATTTTAAAAAGTTACGTCCCAATAAAAATCCATATGAAGCTGTAACATTAGCTACAAGAACTTTCATCTTAATCTTATTCTTCAAAAAAGTGGTAAATGTAAATTGTGTATCCTTGATTTAGATTATGAGAGGTACTTTCTTAATTTCCATTTAAAATCAAAGGCCAAATTTTTTTAGAGTTAACCCCAATGTAGTGGCTACTTTGGCTAGCATCACATTATCAGAGGCACCTGAATCAATGACATAATTATTGAGCCTATAACCATTGACAAATAGGGAAATATATAAAGGTTCTATTTTTACTGAGTTGGATTTAGGAGTTACAACCAAGTTATTTTTCTTCGGTCTTGGTTTAGGGTTAACCTGTACACTCTTAGATGAGGTATAATTGAAATTGCCCCCCTTGCTTTTTAAAAACTTAGCTAATCTTTTGAATTGGTTTGGGTTAGACTAAAGGAATTCAACTTCAAAATTTTAGATATGTGTCTTCCTAGCATGGTCTATGATGTCAAATACTGGGTATGGGGAAGCTAAGGAAGATAAGGTATTTTCATTTTTAGGTTTCAAGTTTTGGGCATTGGGTTTATACATAGAAGGGGAAGAAATAGAATGAGGGGGTGTACTTACTTGTTTATCTATCACTATGTCCTTTGGTTGAACTAGCAAAGTATTTCCTCTTTTAGCAATAATAACTTCTTTATGTGGTTCATCCTTGGAATTAGATTTATCAATCTTCTATTATTGATTTGACTGACTTTATGAATGGGTAAATATAGTATAAGACTCACCATGTGTGTTTTCCACTCATTTAGCTTCTTCAAACTTCAAAAACTTGATATCAAAGTCGCTAGATTTTCCTTCTTCATCTCTTATGAAGGGATTATAATTATCTTCTAGAACATATTTTAGTTCTATAACATCATCATTTTTAGGTTCCAACTAGTTGACTAATGCATTATCCAGTGGTGCCTTCAATTCAAGCCTTATTTGTGGTGGAGGAAGCTTATTTTGATTTTTGTTTATTAAAGAATTATTGGAATAATTACAAACATTTGGGTATGTTCTTCTTGGAGTATCCTTGTATGAATAAAAGGACATATCGTAGGACATTTTCTTCTTGAGTGCTAGCAATTCATTTTCCAACTTTTTTACCATAGGATACATAGTGCTAGTAGAAGGTGAAGTTGTAGAGGGTTGCCCTCTAGGCTTGTTTGAATTATTTCTCAATTTTCCTACCAAGATCAAATCATCTTCTACTTTAGTGTCTAAGCTTTGAGAATGATCAATATTAGCTAGGGATGCTCTTCACAAAATAAAACTAACCTTCAATAATTTAGAATTGATGAAGAAGCATTTCAAGTTCTCAGGTGTAGGTTTAGTAACTATTGGAATCCTATTCCTCAACTTATTGAAATTTTCCATAGACTCATGTATGGGATCATGTGTTTATTTCTTCATTTGTGTAAGTTAAGCCAACAAGGCATGATCATATTTTGTTGGTTTGAACCTTGTCTCAAATTTATCCTTAAGTATTGCCCAACTTGTGATGGTTCCTATTGCAAGATGGTAAAACCAATCAGCAACAACACCTTAGAATGTTTCTATGAACAATATTATAGAAACATCTTCATGTTCCACTATAATAACTTCACATGCAATGTAAAATGTAGAAATATGTTCATCTAAATGTTGCTTTCCATCACTATATAACTTGGGGAAGCTTTTTCGTGAACCACAAGGAAGTTCATGAAATGGTGGTGCCAAATTCAATGGACCAAAAGTAGTTCTCCACGGACCTTAAGCAGTCATTCTATGTATATTATATGGAGGAATAATAAATATTTAAAAAGGAAAAATAGGTAAAACCTTATGAATGTTGTAAGCTTCCCCTAGTATAGGATATTTTTTAATGGTAGGTGGAAAACTTCTTGTACATTGAAGAGGTGACTGTGTACGTACCAATAAAAGATCAAAGTTATGTTCTTGAAATAACTCAAATATTGGACCAATGTGTCCCACTTCCCTTCTACCATGAGTGTATATTTATTCCACCACACTATAAAAGTATCCAAAAAATAAAAGAGATTAACTATAACAAAATAGTAGCGAACAATAAGGTGCTAGTCCTATTTTAATCGAATGAGTGTAAAGCTTAGTTGCATGTTCATGTCCCCTAAAAATTCACCAAAAAATATTGGGTGAATATTTTTTTACTAATATAATGGTAAAAAAATGGTAATTTAAACCATATTTTGATGAGATAAAATCTCTCCTCAAGGAAATGGGAAGCTCCCTTCTTATTGCTAACTAAAACAATAAGTAATTATTTACACTTATTTACATTAATTTTATCAAACAGGGTGTTATCATATCATCCAATTATCTTTTTTAAAAATTGATGTTCACTTAAAAAATTTATTCCATTTCTTACAATATATTATTAAAACATAAAAATACTTGATGGAGCAATAATAATTGATATTTATATTAGTTAGCCAAAAGAGTAACTAGAATAATACTAGCAAAGCAACGTGAATAGATGGAACAAAGTGAAACCCAAAGTCTTCACCTTATTTCCAAAAAATACTAAAATCACCAAGGAAAAATTACTTTCATCCCAAATTCTCCATGGTAAGTCACTTTCAATGATTAACACAAACCTAGTAACTAGAATGTAGCTCAAAGACTCCAAAATCAACTTCCTATCACCTTTCATTTTATAGAAATTTCACACCACAATCCAATAAAATCACAATAAAATGTAATGAAAAAGACAAAATAACATTATAAATACACCATAATCTTATCCCAACACAAATATTGAAAGATCACTTGTTTTTCTTATATTGATGGAATTTAATATTTATAATATGAACACAAAGTTTCAAAAATTGCTTCTCAATTCGGCAGGGTTTCACTTCTATGGACTTGATGATCCTTTTTTAAAAAGAGAATCCTCCTATTCATAGAGAGGAGCTATGAGAAAAAATAGAAACAAACATAAATACATTGACTTATTCATTGATAGAGTCCAATTTGACTTAGGACTGTGTACTTTTCCTACGTACAAATTGCACCAAACAAAATTACATATAAAAAATTATAAAAATAAACTAAGTGTACTTAGACACAAGAATTTATTATTTTTTATTATTATCTATATATGATTTTTATCTCTTTAGGGTGGCTTGGAACTCATTTTTATCTAGCCTCAATGTATTTTTGGAAATGGAAAAGACCCTTGTGATGGATTCTTCTAGATCAGCTAGCGCATCTTTACTTTTATCCAAGATTCTTTACAATTTATAAATTATGACTTAGAACTCAACTAGTTTGTCAATGGAGTCCAAAATTAATATTCCTATCTCAATTTATATCTAAATCAAGAAGGTGAACTCTTTAACTCTCATTTCAATAGGGAGGATCCCTTGAGAGTCATCTTTTATCTAGCAAGGAAATTCTCTAATTTTATCTGTTAGATCTAGCCCCTTATCAATACATATCTTATGCTTCTTCAAGATCCTTAATTAAATTTTCAAGAACTTCCTTCTTATTCTTCATTTCCTTTTTATATTCTATGAATACTTTCCTACTTGGAATGACCTTCTACTCAACCAAGAGTTCTAGCTTGAATTGGTGTAGTGGAGTCCATGTGTGAATATCATTATCTATTAACCTTTGTAAGAATTCTAGCATGTTCACATGACCAATTTATGTATCTTTGATATATTCAACATTATATTTAACTACAGACATTGGGACCACTCCTTGGAATTTATATGTCATGGCTCTCTTAGTAGGAGAAACCTCCATCATTAGTCAAGAAACTATAAGAGAGTGTTCACATCCTTCAAAGTTAGCATCTTTTTATTTTAGTAAGAAGTGTGTGAAAGTGGAGGAAAACTACACCTGTGCATGAGGTAGTAAATCACTTCATGTATTCTAGATAGTTTTCTTAAAACTACACTATGGGGTAGGTATTTTTTGAAATCCAAAGAAAATTCTCTGAACTACATAGGTCTAGAATTTTTGGGTGTAGTTCAGATAAAATTATCTCAACTACACCAAAATTGAGTAAAATTGAGATCATGTAGGTCAAAGAATTTAATCTAGACCTACACCATACTTTAGTATTATATAATAAATAATTCACTTCAAATAAAATTCTTTGAAGTGCACCAATAATATGGTGAGCAATCTAACGAAAATTCTCTAGCCTACATGTGTAGTGGTGGAGAAATTCTCCACCCTTACACTTTAGGGTGCAGTCTAAAGAAAATTATCTAACCTACATGTGTATTGGTGGATAAATTATCCACCCTTGCACTTTATTTTGAAATCTAGATAAAATTCTATGGCCTATAGCATTTTGAACCTGATGTAGTCTAGTAAAAAATCTTCAGACTGCACGAGTGTTAAAAACTCCAAAAAACTAACTTTTTAAGGAAAAACCAAACATAAAGAGGCAATGATTGGCCTCATTTTTCATGCTTATATCTCATGGTCTATGAAATTAACAAGTTTAATATGGCTTATCCCATGAATTTATGTTTCTAAATTCAAGGATAACATAATTCTTCCCAATGCAAGCTCTTAAATTGAATGCCTATGATATCTAAAAATAAAAATGATATAGATGATGGTGTCTTAGACATTTATGATCTTTATAGAACCATCAATTTTATTTTTATAGGAAGTTTTGATGAAGTGATTATTTCCCCACCTCTAAAGGGAAATCCCTTTAACATCCTTCTCTTCCTTCAAAAATCAATAACTATGAAATCCATTAGCCTCTCCCCTTAGCTAATATTAGTAAATACCTTCTTAGACATTCACCTAGAAAAATTGACACTTTACATCCTAGTGCTCATTGGTATGACCCATAAAACATTTTATGGTTCTATGTAAATTGGGGTCATTCCCATGAGATTCGTAAATAACATAAGCACATAGACTTCAAATTTGTGCTTGGTCCAAACTTTGATCATGAAACAATGATCATAGAATGACATAAATTCAATTATAATATAGCCAAGGCTTTTTATTTAAATTTCAATCAATATGTACTTCACCAAGACAATTCTTACATTACCATTTACTCAAATCCACTTCCATACACTCAAAATCAACAACCTAACAATCAAAATCAAATACCTTCCTAACCAACCACCAATGTTTTTAAATCCATAGTTAATATTAATTCTTCCAATGATGAATAAAATTAGTGAATATAAATAACATGAAGTGGGTAGTATATTATATCAATAGTTATCCCTTTTAGACTCATATTTCTTATCCTAATTATAGAATAGTTAGGGATAATTCTCTGCATCTCTTGGTGGGAATCAAATATAAAGTAATTATAATTTTCATGCATTCAAAAAAAAATTACTATCCAACTCGGTATATTTTTCTTCATTCAAAATTATATTAGTCATCCTGGTGTACTTCCCTTCCTTGATAATTATATTAGCCAGCTCGATGTATTTTGTTTTTCCATCAACATTTTTTCAAACTATATCAACTAACCTAGTATATTATATATTTTATAAATTAGTTCCAATTGTATTAACTAGGATGACATAATTTATTTCATCTACTAGTTATATTTCTATTGTATTGACCAAGCTAATACAGTCTATTTTTTTATGTCCATGTGCAACCAACTACACCATCCAAGTTGATACAGTTGACTTAACTTACATAAATTATATTATTAGTGTTGATATGGCATGATTTGATTCCTAATTATATTTAATATAACTTATTTCCCTCTTCAACTAATCTATTTAAGAATTTAGTCACACTTTCATAGTTTTGTTCAACTCACATCGGCTTTGATGAAGGGAATCCCATAGAATAAATTTCTAAGTTCCCATCTCAAATTGTGTTCATTGAGGTCATAAAGACTTTCCCACATCTCATAAATAGACTTATGCAAATTTTATTTGACATAAACATCCCTCAACCACCACCTATGAAGAAAGAAGCTACCTTGCCTGAGTGTAAGGATAGATCTTACAACAATGTGAAGATATGTCCATCCAATTTGCTTAAACTATGAATGCCCTTCTCTCATAACATTTTATTATAAAATTTATGATCAGTAAAAAAAATCTTACATAGTGTGTATGATCATTTTATTTTCATTAGTGTTTAATTTGATGACATTCACATCAAATGAGCCTTGATGGATAAAGGCCATGGCACTTATGTCACCTCCTTATAATTCATCAAAACTTTAGGATACTCATAATATAATATTAATTCTACCCAAAGCACATGCCAAAGATAGGACTAAATATAAATGCCTTCACTAGGGTGTGTTTGTCTCCTTATCACAATACCATCTATCAAGGTTAGATTTAAGGTTATGATTTCCCTCTTTCCTCTATCATATAACATTTTTCTTGGCTATCTTTGGACTCATCATATGTATTTTTTGGCCTCATCCACATGTAAATGCATCAAATTTCCTTACAAGGGTGTTATATATATTATTTAAGGTGATATTAATCATTATAATTTTTAACAATTCCAAGAATGTAGTATATTTAAAATACCAACCCTTGATCCTTTACCTAACATTCCCTTACCTGAATACTAAAGTTTTTATTATCCCATCAATTTAAATAGAGGTTATAATGGTCACCCCAAGCTTATGAGAAGCATCCCACCTAAAATCATAGATCATGATGGTGATGAGATGATGACATCAATCTAAAAAACCAAAACATAAAATGTCCCATCTAACATCATATATTAGTTTCCTCCCACCTTATGACCTCATTCTCACAAGAATCCAACTGACAATATTTTTGTTTTTGTGTTCATTCCTAAGAACCTCACTTTTATTTCATCCTCTAGTGATATAATATTAGAAGCCCTTAACATTGATATTAATACTCCATATTATGATGGTGGTTATACCCTATATGACCCATACTTATTTGGTTATTCCCATGATAAGGATGTGAAAATCATTATTTATCATTCCTCTCTCCAAAACTCTTATGAGAAATCTACAAATTCTTCCAATATCAACTTAATTGATATAATTCTATATGACCATCCTTCTAATTTTATTGACATTTTTTCCCTTTAGTTAATGTTCATATTTATGATATAGAAAATTATATATTGCACTTCACATATAACTCTTTCTAATTATGAGCCTCTTTAAAGCATGCTTGGGGATACATCTATGACTAGACCCTACTAGTTCACTATATATTTTTATCCTTCAATCTCACTTCTTTTGAGGATGTTGTCCAAAATTATATGAATTAAATTAAGGTTGAATCCCAAAGAAATATTAAGACCATTTTTTTCATTTTAAAAAATCTACAGTCACTCACAACAATAGCTCAAATCATACTAGAGATATCTAAAACAAAATAAAGTTCATGAATCAACCATTCTATGCTCTGATAGTGATGATTTGTTTGAAAAGGTTCCAAACATAACCTACTATGATTCTCCACATATGTAAAACTTGGTACCATTCCAATCAAACCAAAATCAAGAACCATTTTACAAGTTTCACAAGGTATATGGTCATTCAACTATAAAGTGTAGATCTTATCAAATACTTTTAGCACAACAAAAGCCTTAAGACCCAACTCCAAACATGGATAGTCAAATTCCTTGGTATAATAATCCTAGGTGTTATTGTTTACATGAAACTAGTATGCATTATTCAACTCACTCTCAACATAATCAGTAGCAGATTTATGCACTTTATCTTGAAAGCAGCTAATCTTTCTAATCTAATGAACAAAACATCATCAAATATTTGTTGGAAGCACAATCGATAAGAGGGGAGTGAATTAGTGTACTTAATACTATTTAAATTTTACTTCATCATTAATTCATTACCATTGATCAAGCAATACCAAACCAACATACATAAGTATGAAGAAAACATTAATCAACCAAAGCAATGCATAAACAAACACAACACATCATATAGGTGGGAAACCCTCATGGGGGATAAAATCCATTAAAACAAAGCTTGGAAAAATAGTCCTATAAAGTAATGAATCAATATTTATATGAGATCCAACCCAACAAGGAGCACCAACCCCTAATTCACCAAGCACCCACTTAGATTTAGCAAATACCAACCCCCTTATTAATCAAGCATCCACTCAATCAACACTATGATGAATTAGCACCCACTTAGCCACCAATGATTTTCCCACCTTTTCCTTGATGATTATTATCACCTGATGATGGTATTTTCTTATCTCTATTTATTCTACTATCTATGACATCAATGTCATACTCAATCTTCTATTTGCTCTCTCTACATATAAGCTACCTCATCATGGCCTTATCAACATATTTAAGCCTCTAATACACCTATGCTCATATATGACAACCTTATATAATTATAATCTTCTCCCCTCCTTATGAAGTTTCTCTTAATCATAATCTACCCTCATGGTTTTCTCCTTGACACTCATGATCACATGGTCACATGGTATTAGTAGTCATATGATTATATGGTCATTCCTTTATCCTCAAAAACTCAGATCTATTCTTTTATCACATTAAAAACTACCTCTCACCCAAGAAAAAATTTCATTTCTCAATAATCCCTCTATCACCTTGATTGGTTCACATAGACATTAATATTCATATGTAGACCTCTTGTATGATGTTCATCAGATTCCCTTTGTTCTTCTCTTGATGTTTAGATCATAAAGAATCAATTACATGATTCTATGGTATGGATTTATATCCATCCTAACATCCTCTTCTCTACCCTTCTAGCTTAATTTTTCATTAATTTTATTTAAGAATTAATAAATAGGCCTAAAACTACCTATATATATATAGGTAGTTATATATATATATATATATATATATATATATATATATATATATATATACATCCTCTTCTCTACCCTTATAGCTTAATTTTTCATTAATTTTATTTAAGAATTAATAAATAGGCCTAAAACTACCTATATATATATCATTCCTTGTTCATATGTAGGTTATATATATATATATATATATATATATATATATATATATATAATTACTTGTTCATATATGAACAAGTAATTATATATATATATATATATATATATATATATATATATATATATCATTCCTTGTTCATAAATAGGTAGTTATATATATATAACTACCTATATATATATATATATATATATATATATATATATATATATACATATATATCATTCCTTGTTCATATACCTCTTGGTCAGTCAAACTCCCTTAAGCACTTAGGTCAAACATGGAATATGTCTTAGGAAATTTTATAAACATGATTCAAATGAACCTTTGACCCCATTTTTTCTACAACAAATCAATTCGACCTTATTTCTCCATTAGGACTCATGAAGACCTAATTGCATTTGGTTTGTCTAGTAACATGTAAACATGATTATCTTGGGACATATTTCTCCTCCATAGACAAAAATATTATTTTAAATAAACTCAAATATACCTTATCCAACATAATCTAGGCTCCATAACACCTTTTAGATCTAACCACTACTTGAACCACTCTATTAGCACTGCTCACATTAGGCCTTCATACACACCAAAAAATTATCTTGAGAAACTGAAGCATAAACACAATTTTATAGAAATAAATCACATGAAAAAAAAATATATGACCTCAGGTTCATAAATATTTTATTTTTACTTTACAACTCAAGGCAAAAGGACTCAAACCCTTCTCTACAAATAGCCCACTCAGAACTGCCAACTAGCATCAAAACATAGTCATGGAAAATTGAACTTCTTACACCTAAAATAACATAATCAAGGAATTAAAATGATTATAAATAATTATTATAACAACATAAAATTAAAACATCATACTATCTAATGGAAACTATTTATCTTGCAAACTAATTTGTTGACCTTCTCTCTTACAAACCTCACTCAGCCAAACAAGCCATTTTGGCTTCAATATTTTCACTACTTTCATTAACTACCAAACCTTATAAAAATAATTTATAGGATATTAAATTCCCATAAAACAATAACATGTTAATTTTATACTTAAAATTATGTAAAATATCCTCCAACTCATCATGACAACTTACTTACCCAAATCTGCCAATTTCCCTTAAAGCATATTCATGATGATAATAACTTTTAAACTTCTTGTCCATTATCTTAATATTATATCATGATATAATATTCACTATTAGGTTCATTTTTATATTTATTTTTTATAATATATGACCTTAAGGTCATCTTTACGCCCATATAATCATCCTTTTATCAGTTTATAATCTACTACAGGCTTCTACCATCAATTCTATCAAAACCTTCAAGGTAAAATAATGTTGTCTGATGTTTTTGTTACACAAAAACATGTTTTATAATATTACTCAATTCATTTAATTAATATTAAATTATTTAAAAACATCCCCCAATTCTTAAAATAGTAATCCAAACACTCCAAATTAATTCTAAAACCATTCTACTCAGACCTGGTTTACTAATTTTTATCACAGTCTAAAATGGTCAACTTGTATAAGAAATAAATTCACTTTTACCAACTAATATGGATAAATTCCACTTGTATTCTTTTCATCAAGGAGTCTAATTCATCTTTAATTTTTGTACCATGCCAAAATTCTCAATACTTTGGTCTCTACATGCATCTATTTACTCACTAGTTTCTTTGGTTTTTATCACAGTCAGTACCTTTGAATTTGGCCTAAAATAAAGGTATTTTTATGGATATTTATGACAATCCACCACTTGTATGTTATTAATATCAATTTATATAAAAAATTTCCCTTTTACACCATACCAAAATTCTCAATTTATTGGCTTCTAAAAATATTTCTTTGCTCACTAGTCTCTTTGGCAAGCATACTCAATTTGAACTCCACCAGTCATATATTTGAAAACCAACAGCTATTTCTTGAGATAAATTTGATGGGCTCTAGTACATATCTAGTTTTTAGACCAACTTTGGAATCTTATAACTTGAGATAGACAACTTGTCAATAAACCAAATTTTGAGGGCATGTTCTTGGAATATATGATGTCATATTTATGTCACCCTTTGACCACATTTGAATTTTTAGATACATATAATAAATGCACAAACTGACTAGTTAATTCATACCTTGATGACATTCAGTGATGGTCTAGTTCTTTAAAGCTAGGAATGTGCATTTTCCTTTATTTAAAGGATAAATTAGATCTTCCAAAATTGCACCAAAGGATCTATGAACCCCTCACAATATCCTCTTGGTCCTAAATACTCTACACTCATGACATACATCTTCCAATCCATATAACTAAAATTTGTCATTAATGCATCATGGCATCATGACCTTATACATCAATGACAATTATATCATCAATGATCATGCTTAAAAATATCCCCCTTTATCATTGATGGAAAAATCACTCTCAAAATTTCTTCTAACTAATCTTAACTCCTTCATTTTGATCTTTTTCCCCCTTTGACATTAGTGACAAAGGGTCTTCCACAAGCTACCATTTGGTCCTTGGACCTATATTAACAAACCATGCACACACATACCTAAATAATCATACATATTCTCCCCTATCACCATGATCATCTCCATCTACTTGTTCTTGGCATGACTGATATTGAGTTTAAAATATACTAACTATCAACCAACCTAATGTAGATCTTAATCCACTAGCTCACCATAACATCATACCTCTTTGTTTTTCTTAATGAACCTTATACCTCCATGCATCTTGACTTCCATATCTTTATTTTTGACATCCTTTCCCACACATTATCTACCTTTTATGACTAATCAACACACTTCTTTCACTCATCTTTAGATCGTAGCTACCCTAGGTCTTCTAATCATAGTATTTGACTATCATCTTGAATCTTGGAATTAAAACCATGTCTACCTAATGTTTTAACCATAATGCCATCACCTTATCTAACTGATACCTCTTTACATATAAAGGGACTCCCCCTTATCCTTCATATAATGTGCACTCATGATTTTAATGAACTCCTCCTTTGGGTCTTGTTACATCAATGCATATATTCTCAACAACCATACAAATATAAACAAGGATATATGTTCATACCTCACTTCACAAAAATTCATAAATACTTACTCAAAACTAACTTAGGGATTCCCCTTTAGTATTCACAACATATGCACTCACCATCTGGACTTTCATAACATCCCCAATAGACTCACATAGACAATCATATTATTTATGCATCCATAGAACATATGAACCATTACATACCTTTATACATCTTGAATCCATCTCATTTTCAAACATAAGGATGAATAATATCCAAATTTATTTCCTTACTTAGGATCCATGATAATTCTATCATGCTTCATACTAACTTGATTGACCTCTTATTCTTCAACTTTGCTTTTTCCACACCAGGTCCATTGGGCTTCCTTGTAGCCCTTGATGTCTATAAAAGAGGCCATATTTTTTTATACTAATCTCTAGACCTAAAAATTTCATATCTAGGGATATTTTATATGACCCCTCATGTATTCCAAATTTTATCTATTAACTCATTTTTTGCATGGTAGCTCCTTAAAAAACTAGCCCTTTTCCTTGTAGCCCTTTTAGAGGCCAAATCTCATTATTTATAACAAATTAACAAGTTTGAAAACAATAGAATCACCTTTCTAAGTAACCATTTTGACATTATTTTTACAAAATAAATTTTAGGGTAGGTTAATTTGTATAGTATCCATGATATAAGTACAACTAGACCTCTAATTAGACCTAATTAGGTCTCCAAGTTATTTTCTAGCCTTCCTATAATGGATCCATACCTATAAGGAATATTTGACCCATAAATCCTCATTCAATTCTAGGGTAATAACATTCTATAGTTTCTCACCAAATTTGATGACTCAACTCCATGTATAACTTGATTGATGGCCTTCACACTTGCTTCTATTTGTTGATAAGTGTTTCCATGAAGTATAACAAAGACACCCCAATCTATAAGGATGTAAAAAAATACATACTTAGGATATTCCCAAATATCCATGTTCCTTCTCTCTTCCTTGATTATCATTCTTCCTTATTTCAACACCCAACTCGGCTTAATATCATCCTTTTTTTATTTGCTTACCTTTTCAACTTTTGTTATCATCTTACCTTTTAGATTACTTTCAATACATGTTCCTAGAATTTATAATTATTTAATCTTTGTTCTACTACAATCAAACCATATCGATTGATAGGTTGAATATGACTAGTTCTAACTACCTTTGGTATCCATATCCATGTTGTACCCTTGTTATGCACTCTAGACTAGAATTTAGCAATATGTCCCATACTATGACAGCTATAAAAAATAACATTATCAATCTTATCTTTGCTATGATTTCTCATTATTTCATGATCTCATGACAAATCATTCATTGAGGCCATTCTAAAATACTTTGCTCTATGACCAAACCTATGTCACATAAAGCATTGACCATGGAGTGAGATTAAATATCTAAATGCATTGGGTTAATTGAATTGATCTACCCTCTTATTACCTTTTTCCCTCTTTCTCTCACTAGAGTGACTATCACCCTTATTGACTTGAGATGACTCTTTGTTGTTATCCTTGAAAACCACATTGCTTTCTTCAAAATACTTTAGCTTAACATGGGCTTGTTTAACCTCCACCTTCAAAAAACTCAACTCATATTTCAACTTAGAATATTCTTCCTCTTTTGAATTCAAACTTGCCTTTACATCCTTTTTCTAACTCTTAATATCTTTAATGATCTTCTTTGACCACTAATTTAAATTATTGATTCTCTTTCTTTAACTTCTTAGCCATCTTGTGCTTCTAGGATCACCTTTTAGCTATTAGGCTTGCTCCAAAGGACCAAGTTCTGATACCAATTATTAGAATCACAATCACTAAGATGGGGTTGAATCAATGTCCTTAATAATCTTTTACTTTAACCTCATCGTTCATTCATTACTATTCATCAAGCAATATCAACCCAATATACATAAGCATGAAGAAAGAATTAATCAACCAAAGCAATGCATAAACAACCATAATACATCATATAGGTGGTAAACCCTCATGGGGGATAAACCCCACTGAAACAAAGCTTGGACAAATAGTCCAATAAATCAATGAATAAATCTTTATCTAAACACCAACCCAACAAGGATCACCAACCCTTAATTCACTAAGCAACCACTTGGATTTAGTAAACACCAACTCATTAGGAGGAAAAAACCCCCTTATTGATCAAGCACCCACTCAATCAACACTATGATGACTCATCACCCACTCAGCCACTAATTATTTATCCACCTTTTCCTTGATGCTTATCAACACCTGATGATGGTCTTCTTCTACTCTCTCTCTTTCTTTTACTCTCCATGACATAAATGTCATACTTAATCTTCTATATTATCTTTTTACACATCATCTACCTCATCATGGCCTTATAAACATATTTATTCTTATAATACACCTATTCTCATCTATGAAAACCTCATATAATTCTACTATGGTCCTTTCCACATGAAGGTTATCTTAATCATAGTCTACCCTCAGGGTTTACTCCTTAACACTCATGATCACATGATCATATGGTATTAGAAATCATATGGTACTATGTCCATTCCTTCATCCTCACACACTCATCTCTATTATTTTATCACATTAAAAACTAACTCTCACCCAAGAAAAATTATCATTTCTTAATAAGTCCTCTATCACCTTGATTAGTTCACATAGGCACTGATCATCATATGTAGACCTCTTCTATGATGTTCATCAAATTCCCTCTTATATTATCTTGATGTTCATATCATAAGAATAAATTAAATGATTCCATGGTATGGATTTATATCCATCCTTACATCCTCTACTCTTCCCTTCTAGCTTCTTTTTCATTCATTTTCTCTAAGCATTCATAAATATGCCTAAAATTATCTGTATATATATATATATATATATATATATATATATATATATCATTCCTTGTTCATATACCTCTTGGTCATCCAAACTCCATTAAAAACTTATGTTGGACATGGAATAGGTCTTATGAAATTTTATTTACATTCTTAAAATGAAACTTGGACCCTATTTTTTCTACAACAAATCAATTAGACCTCATTTCTCCATTAGGACTTATGGAGACCTAATTGCATTAGGTTTATCTAGTAACATGTAAACATGATTCTATTGGGACATATTTATCTTTCATATACATTAGTATTATTTAAAACAAAAATAAAATATACCTTATCAAATATATAATTATTTCCATAAATTTTAGGCCTAGCCACTACTTTAACCACTGCATTAACATTGTTCACATTAGGCCTTCATACACATAGAAAAATATATCTTGAATAATTGAAGCATAAACACAATTTTTATGAATAACCATGGAAATAAATCACATGAATATAAAATATATGACCTAAGGTTCATCACCATATTCTTTATACTTTACAACCTTGGTCAAATAGACTCAAACCCTTCTCTGTAAATAGCCCATTCAAAACTACCAACTAACCTCAAAACATAATCATGCAAACTTGAACTTATTACACATGAAAAAAATAATAAAGTAATTAATATGGATTAAAATTATTATAAAAATAATAAAAAAAAATATTATAATATATAATGGAAACTATTGGCCTTGCAGACCAATTTGTTAACCTTCACTCCCACAAACCTCACTCAGCCAGACAAGCCATTTTGGCTTCAATGGTTTCACTACTTCCACTAACTACCAAACCTTGTAAAAATCATGTATAAAACATAAAATTATAAAAAAATAACACCATTTTAATTACATAATTTTAAATTATGTAAAATATCCTCCAACTCATCATTGAAACTCTCTTACCTAGATCTACCAGTTTCCCTTAAAGCATAGTCATGATAATAATAAATTTTAAACTTCTTGTCCATTCTCTTGATATTATATAATGATCTAAAATTAATTATTATAGGTTCATTTTTATTTTTATTTTTATATTTTATTTTTTATCACCTTAATTTCATATTCACACCCATATAAACATCCTTATATCAATTTATAGTCTATTGTAGGCTTCTACCATCAATTATGTCAAAATGTTCAAGGTATAGTCATGTTGTATGATATTTTTATTACATAAAAACATGTTATATAATCTCAATAAATTAATTTAATGAATATTAAAATATTTTAAAACATCCCCCAATGATTAATCCAAACAATCCAAATGAGTTCTAAAGCGATTATACTCAAACTGAGTTTATTGAGTTTTATCACAGTCTATAATTATCAACTTTCATAAGAAATAAATTCACTTTTATGGAATTTCATGGATAAAATACACTTTTATGTTGTTCATAAATTATTATAATTCATATTTTATTTTTATACTATGCAAAAATTATCAATATCTTTGTCTCTACGTACATTTCTTTACTCACTGGTTTATTTGGTTTTTACCACAGTCAGGACCTTTGACATTGACATGAAATATAAAAATTGTACATAAATTTATGACAAGACACAACTTAAAGTTTTTCCTCTCACTTTATAAAACAAATTTACCTTTTACACCATACCAAAATTCTCAATATATTGGCTTCTTCAAACAATTCTTTACTTATTGGTCTCTTTGGCAAGCATACTTAGTTTGAACTCCAATAGTCATATATTTGAAAACCAATAGTTATTTTTTGAGACATAAATTTTATGGGCTCTAGCACATATTCAATCTATATACCAGCTTTGGAGGCTTATAACTTGAGATAGACAACTTGTCAAGACAGCAAATTTGGAGGGAATGTTATTGACACATATGACATCATCTCTATGTCACCCTTTGACCACATTTGAATTTTTAAGTACATATAATAAATTCACAAAATTATTAGGTCATTCATACCTTGATGACATGCAGCGATGGTATAGTTATTCTAATCTAGTAATGTGTTGTTTCCTCTCTCCAAAGGATAAATTGGATATTTCATAATCTCACCAAAGGATCTATGAACCCCTCACAACATCATCTTGGTCTTCAATACTTTAAACTCATGCCATACATCCTCCAATCCATAAAATTGACCTCTTTGTCATTAATACATCATGATATCATTCATCTTGGACATTAATGACAACTCTAGCATAAATGATGATTCTTAATAATATTACACTTGATTATATCCCAAAACATGGGGTATTGTACTATCTTTGGAACCAGTTTTCTACACATCACATAAGTAAATTTAGAGCTCTCTAAAAATATTTCAAATCTTTCTTGATGCCCCTACCTCAAGTTATTAACAACACTCACATGGTCCATCTAAGAGGGAGGATCAGCCTCCCATAATACTAGAGCCATCTTCTATACTAAGAGATGTGTGTGACATTTCACCACATATCCCTTGCATTAATTATTGTCATCAAGAGGCCCCTTGACCTCCTCCTTCGAATGATCTTAATTTTTCATTAGATCTCATATGTCAGGAAATTCTAACATAAATCTAAAAAAGAGTAGAGGAGATAATGATCCAATAAATATATTAATTTAAGTAGGATTTAATGGATGTTATTGATGATGTATGTCAATATATTTCATGATGCTTGTGAGAAGATAATTGTTTCATAGCATTTACTTCACATTATCACATGATTAGATTTCATATTGTTATTTTTATCATAATATGATGTTTGTCATACATATATTTCTTATATCATAATTATTTACATTTCATCACTTTACTTTTGGCATGTATGCTTTCCTTATATCATATGTACCACTTTACAATCGGCCTTTATTTCCTTATGAATCTTAGGCATTTCCTTCAAGTTTTTTTATATCATTTATATCACCTTATATTCATATTTTCTTTCTTATGGATCTAAGTTATCACCTTCAAGTTTATTTTATCACACTTTTACTATTTTTTTTAGTTTTCCTTAAATTCCTTATGATTTTTTGGTATCATTTCACATTACCCCTATTTCGGATTAACTTATCTTATAAATACTTTTGATAGGCCATTTTTAGTTTAGTAAAACATTATAATTACATTTTTATCCTTCATATTATAGCATAATCACTTATTACGTAAAGTTATCCTTTCATGTGGTGAGCTAATAACTTATTTGTCTTTGTACTAAATTTTTCACATGGATAGATCTTCTATGGTCCCCATTTTCCCCTTTTCATTTCACTTCAGGCATACTTAGGTTATTTTAAAATTTCACACTTTCACATGTCTCAATTGTAGGAGTATCTTAGGTACCATGATCTTCAAGTTCTCCTTTCTAGTGGCCAAATGTAACCTTCCTTATGTTACCTATATATCACTCATGAGTGGTCTTTCCAAATCCATATATAGGAGGAAAATATAAAAATATAAAGTATGTTAAATCCATATCATAATAAAATCTAATGTTAAAATTCAAATGAAATCTTAAACTTTGAATCAAACCAAAAGTTGTTATCCTTTTGTAAAGTCTCGTATTCTATTTATAGATCAAACTCCACAATTAACCTTGTAAAATATTCATGGTCCATTGAGGTCAAATAGGCTGTTAGTAGGGTAAGAAATCTCATTTCACCATTTTATATCATCTTACATTCCTATTTCCACCTACTTTCTCACATAAGTACCCAATCTTCACATAGCTCTGACATATTTGTAAGGGGTCCTGAGGAGTGGGGAACTTATTTTCGAAAGATAAGATCCTTTTTATTTTTCATTAATATATCCTTAATGAGATGATTTATATACTCCAATTTTATCCCAATTTCATGTTTATTAGGTGGAGTTTCTTAGGTCCTTGATGTTGATAGCTCTTAGCCTTGCCTACTCCACTAGAGTGCCTCTTCTCCACTAAAGATTTCTACATCAATTTTATGGTGCCTTGAATATTTACACTTTCATATTATTTTCACCAATATCCCCTTGATGGATATCTATTTTAGTTAATCACATCCCTTCTTATTTGTTTCAAATTTGAATTTTAGACCATTTATAACACCACTCGACTTTTTTGTTTGTGAGTTGCATTGTAATACATTGGAGAATATAACTAATAGTTCCTCACAATTCCTATCACCATTCACATCAACACCATATTATTTATCTTATTCATGTCTTTAGATGGTTATAATTTTTTACATCATATTTTATAACAAGCATTGATTTTTAGTTTTCAATCATATGAGTCTTTAGCCTATTTTTCTATCATGTCCTTATTTTATTTAAGTTAACTTTGTTTATCTTACATTTGATGTATTTTAAAATAATTTGTGTCTTTATCTATGTTTTATTTAGGTTTAATTTACTTGTATTACATTGTATGACATCATTTTTCACATATCATTATTTGATTATCTTTACCATTTTCTTACATTGGATATTTTCTTTTTACATTTATTTTTTGCATCTTATGATTTATCTTATCTTTAATTTTGATGTGATTTTTAAATTTTTATTTACAATGTTTTACATGATTTTTCATAATATTATGTGTGTTTTACATTAATTTTTTATTTTATTATTTTATCTTTTGTTTGTTTATTTTTATATATGCACTTACTTAAAATATTCATTTTTATCATTTTATTTTTATTCTTTTTTACCATGAATTTTTTCACATTTGCTATAAAATAATAAAACATACATCACATTTTCCCTTAGCATGATATTTAAACATAAATTCATGCTAAAAATAAAATAACTCATATAACATTTACATACATGTAGATAACTTGATGAGTCATAAAAATATATCTCTATATTTATGTCTTAATATTATACATAAATACATCTAGATACATCATATATACATCAAAAATAGATATGAGTATAATTTTAGACCTAGGTCTTTATATCACCTTCACTCCCATGTGTGTGAGGCACCATGCTCACCATAGAATAGTTAGATCAAGCAGCATGCAAGCTTCTTGTAGTGTTTGAGTCTATGAATATATACCCTTGAGTTATCCCTCAAGATGAGTAACTTGTGTATGTAATGCTTATACTCGTCTTGAAGTATCAATGTGTGCAACCTATATGTGTCCAATGCCTACCATATCTCTACCTCATCTCATATTTCCCTTCCCAGTGTAATTTCTTGAGCCACAACTTGGTCATGGCATTCAAACTCCCTAGTAGCCTCTCCAACCAAATGAAACTAGCTCATATGTGTTTTGATCAATAGTACCATAGGATCAGGCATCACCATGGTAGCATTCTAAGTCAATATTATATCCAAAAAATTATGCTGGGATTCCTCCACTAAATTCCTCCACCATGCCTCCATGTTGTCACATCTATAAAATATAAACCAAAATAAACATTAGATATCATTTATTCATATATATAGTTTATATATCACTAGTACCTAACATGTATATCTTTACCTCTATGAAAATAAAAATGATATCATAAACTAAAAAATTGCATACCCATAGTAGTACCTTCCCCTCTATTTCCCAAGACACATGCAATGTCATAGATTCATTTTAGGATGAATACACCTTATCTCCCCCATAAATTCACTATAAATGATGAGTGGATCAGCGTGCTCATCATTTTATGCTCTAATTATCCATCAATCTATTTTTTGGGATGTATCTACCTTTATAATGTGAATGCCATTTTCTCTCCTAAACCCTCTCTTCATATTACATGTTGTTTCCTTCATAATCATCTACTCATAAATAGTTAATGAGGTCTCTTTATTATGACCATAGCAGTCACCCCTTATCTCCCCACTCCTCCAATCTCCCTAGCATGTTGTGCCCAATAGGGATAGACAATCAAATGTGTTATAAGGTGTGTTAGGATAAACTTCTCTAGGATGAAATCATAATGATTTGTTTCTAACCATCATGTGCAATGATATATAATAAAAATATGACCCCTCACCTCTACTATGGTCAATAGTGATAGCCACATGTCTATATTTCCCTTATAAAACATCCACACTATCTACTCCTACATGATTAGCTCTAGTGCCAACACATAGGGATCACTCAAATAGTGTCATCCTAAGCCAATATCCTCACTTATGAGAGATGATCATCAATCACATGAGGTAACATTGTCTATATGTGTATTGATAACCTATCATGGATCCAACTATAAAAAATAATCATGGGGCCCATCATCTACAAGCCCTAGCTCAAAACTATATAAAAATCATGCACCAATTTCACCCATATAACACCTACCATGTTAAATAATGTGCCTTTCTCTAGTATATATCAAAACATGTCTTTAATATACATGGGTACAGTGCCATTAGACTTATGACATATCATACATGTGGTATTAGGTCTAATGAGGAAATTATAAATATTCAAAATTCCTGACATGTATACTTGAAATAGTCATATGATGAGCTTACACTTATCATATTGATTTGACCCAGTATCCCACTTGGATAGATCCCTCCACTCATCAATAATCTCTAGTGTATTACATACCATAGGATTTCCCATAATAAGCAACCCCAAAATGGCATGGACATATTTTAATATGATTGCCACCTTAATAGTATCCGCATCCACTACCCTATTGATAGTGTCAATAGTCCTCTCCTATTTCCCAAAGAACATGGAAATGAGATCCATGCCAAAGTGTTGAATTTGGTCATGTAGAGTTCTGGGTTTTTAAAAATTATAAAATTCATAAATGAATAGTTTTTACCTATTTATAGTATAAATTTCAAATTTTGAAACTTTTAGTTATTTACCAAAATATTCATTTTTTTACATATATTTCCTTTTTAGGTCCTTTTCATGAACCTAAATAATACTTATAATCCTTGAGAGATAGATAATTTTTAGGTGTTAATAGAAAAACATTTGAAAAAATGGATTTTTATCATATTTTTCATGTTTGCCTTTCATTATTCATGATGGGTGCCTTTTATCAATAGCTACATATGTAACATTTACAATAAATAAGGTGAGTGAAGGTGCATATTTTCATTTTATTTACTTTCAGTTCCTTTAGCATTTATTTTCATTATCATCTTTAGTGTTGCTTTGTTTCTTTACCAAAGCACCATCTCACGTTACACTATTGTGACATGTGATGAGATTCAATTGGGACATATGTTTATACATAATATATTAAAAAAAATCACTTTACTAATGATTTCTCTTACAATATATTATTAATGCATCAATATCACATGCACACCTTAAAGGTTATAAGGGTATGATCAGATTATGGTACTTTGTAATAGATGTTTACATCTTATCCTATTACACCATTGCTACTATCAGTCTGACCTCTTGTAGGTCTCTATCTATCTATCCCTTTATTTTACTTCATAGCCTAAATTTATATCTTCCCTATATCATATGGAATCATCCTAGCCAATACCATTTGTTTTGTTCTATTATATCAATTTACTTTATCAAGTAGCCCTAATCGATACCATTTTTTGGTACCTTTATCTCCCTTGTATTATATCAGCTAGCCTAATATGGTTATGATTATGTATTCTAAGATATGTACCATATCATCCTGGTCAATATCATTACCTTAGAGTTTAGGGTTAATTTTGGGTGTTTTAATATTATATGTATATGTCATATTCCATTCTTAATAATATATATATGGCATTCATATACTTTGTTTGAGCTTGCATTTCTACCCCTAAAGAAGTATTTGGGAGAGTTAGTGGTTTATAACCTTATATTAGATGTATTTATTTTTACGTCATTGAAGCTTAATAATAGAGGTCATTAGGAGTTCTTAACTAATAATATCTAAATCTTCATCCAACCATTTTAGGTCTTCAACCTAAAATATCTCTTGCAAATCTCCACTTCATCCAAAGGGATATTGAAGCATAATTATTTTTAACCCTATAATTTTTATTTTACTTCTTTATTATATTATATATTATTTGTTACTTTATGGATGTATGTGTTTATCCTTTCTTAGGCTCTTCCTTATACCTAATAAGTTATTATAGTTATGAGGTTATTTTGGCTTTCCATTTATCAACTTAGTTGCATTGACCCCAATTTGGCTGACCATTTCACCTTACCTTCTTTATAATCACTTACCCAATAATTTAATTTAATTATACCCCATTATAATCATTTACTTTACTTGCATCCTTACAATCATAGTTACAATCATTTACCTTTTTCGAGGTCTAGTGAGAGCTTTATTCTTATGTCATAGGCTTAGGCTTTGGAAGTCTTTCCTATTGACATTAAAGTTTTTGGTTATCATTTTATAGATATATGTATATCATAAGTCCTTACCCACTCATCTAGGTATATGTAGGATCTATTCAATTGACCTTATTTAATTCATAGTCTATTGAGAGAAAGATGATAGTTGTAGGTCATTCTAACTCATGCATACAATACCTACATGTACTCTCCATGAGTCTTATATTTACATATATCATATATATGGATCATTTTACCCACTTGTTTCTATCATGATTACATTTATTCTTCAAAAAAATACGGTATCATCTTATATATAAATGGACACATACATAGTATTTATGTATGATTCATCTTGCTACCTTAAGCATTCATCTACATTTGGGGACATCATTTAATATCCATCCACTTGGCTACATGAGGCATGTTTTTTATTTTGAATTATCATCTTCATTTAAGGATGCATCCACCTATGGAACTTACATCATAATTATCTATATTATATCATTCTCTCATGGACATTGATCCATCTCTCCTACTATATCTACCATGGGGCATGTTTTGTTTCCCTCTATCCCTCATCCTCATTGAAGGGTGAATCAAATATATTGAGCCTTAATTGATGTTATCATTCCTATGTGATAAAACATTAATACTCATTAGAGTATTATATTATGATTTGATTCATACATGAGTTATCTATTTTATGTGACACAACACTTGTTACATGACTAGTTACCTACTATTTTAACTTATTTTAGTTTTAGTAATTTATAAAAACCAAAAAATTGAGACTATTTAGATTGTATAAGATATACCATAAATTATGAAAATCTAAATGTAAATTATTATATTGAAATTTATTAATTGTACTTATTATTTATATAAATGACCAATAGGATAAGATACATTTTTTGTTTTTTTCTAGTCAATGTCTAATTATCCAAAATTCTTTGTAGTGGTTTTTGTTGGCTCAAATTAGGAAACAAACTATTGAAGCTTCTTAGGATACCATTAGTAATACCCAACTATTATAGTGGCTATATTTAATTAATATCTTCCAAAACTATCTAGGAATCCTATTTCAATATTACCTTTATTTGTAGGTGACTTTTATGCATTTAACTACCCTCAACCCTCCAATAATAGTTCTCTTTTTGATATCTTTGCTCTAAAACCTAATTTTTCAATATTGAGACCAATGTGACGTAAAAATTGGGTTAGAGAGGATGGATTAGAAAACCTCACCCACACCTCATTATGTGGCTAATTATTTCCTATGTTTTAATACTCTAAGTAACACTCAAACCACACATAATTAACCCACCTAGGTTTATGTGTGTTCAATAGTGATTAACTATAATGTATGAAACATGTTGGTTTTGAAAACATAACATTATGCAACCTTTGATTTTTATTTGGGTGTTCAAAATTGGATTAGGATTTTTTCCTTAGAGATTTTTTCATATTTGGAAGCTTTAAAATAGTGCCTCAAATATGTGCAAACATATTCATCAATGTACAATGTTTGTGCTAAATGCTTATAAGATGAGTGTTATATAATAATAGAGTTATGATTTATTTATATGTATAGGAGATACTTTGAGTAAATTCCCTCCATAAATGACATGAAAAACATGTTTTCTAACCCAAGGGAGAGATTCAAAATTGAAAATATATGTTTACATAAACTAAGACACTATCAATAATTTAAAGAATATAACTATATGACATTGTCTAGGAAATAGAAAATAGTGATATGGGAGATAGAAATAATATACTTAGGATAATAAAATAATTATAAATATACTATGGAGATAATTTTCATGAATGATAGAAAAATTTTAAGTTTGATCTCATAGATAGATGAATATCTAGGAGATAATTTGAAAAATATTCAATTGTGTATGAAAAATTCATGTATTTTAAGGATAGTGTTGTTTGCTCCAAAATATGGTTCATGAAATACCCCTGAGATTGGGTATTCCCAAATAATAAGATGTGAACAACAATATACTTTCATCCTTCATGTTAGGAATGATTTAGAATCAGCCCAAGGCATAACTACAGGTATTTGACTTCACTATGGAGTCTACATGAATAGTATCCAAGAGATGTGGTGCCACCACTAAATTTTTAATATGATATTCTTGAATAAGATTCTAATTAGAAAGAGTTTTTATTGAATCTCATGTATTTTACTCCTCTATTTTCTAAATACAAGAGGAAATGGTAGTTCAATCTTTGAAAATAAACACAAAAGAGAGGGGAGAGTAAGTTAGAAAAGAAAGGCTCTAGATCTAGAATAAAATCAATGCATCAACCATTGAAACAAGTGCCCTTGCCACAATTATACCATTATGGACTGATTTTCACCAAAATTTCTACCTCTAAGAACACCTAATTTGGAAGAGTATGAGGAAATAGGTGAGCATGCCTTAACTATTAACCCTCACTAAATATAAGTACTACAAGTTTATAGTAGATTACACATAATCCTCCAAAAGTAACTTGTAGATTAACACACAAATTAATAGTACCATGAGAAGATAAATGAAAGAGTTTATAAAAGGATTATAATAAACAAACACATCATAACTATAACATACAATTAATAACAAGGTATTAGTCTGATTAACCTAGCATTAACAACATACATAATGGATATGATAGATAATTTGAGACATAAAACAAGCCTTTTAAAAAAAACTAAAATTGTATTTTTTAAAATAAAATAAGTGTTGTTATAATACTATCAGTCATGGACAAATTTACACTCTAAAGAGATGAAGGAGAAAGCAGGTGAAATCTTGGCTTAAATATGACATCACTTTTGAGAAAATTTTAATCAACCCTAAAATTATAGTATGGATATGCCTTTTATAGATAAGGATGGGATTCACTTATAAATAGCATCAGATTCCCATCCTAAACCATGATGGCCACTCACATTAGTTACAACCATAATTCAAAAGTCAAGACAAAATCCCCTCTACGCCTCAAAAATATCTATTAGGGACCACTTAATTAATATACAATGGAAACTAGGAATATCCAATTCCCAACTAATTTTATCTTACATCCCTAGCTTCTAGCATAGTTTCCACAAATTCAAAATCTCAATTCAACTTGGTAAGGTTCATAGGGGGCTCCCTAAATATTTCCTTAGCCTAAGTCACCAATCTTAGGTACACATTGAAAGGAACTTTCATTAACACCTATACCTTAAACACTTGACTAATGTTTGTCATGGACTATGTTGAAATCTCAAAAACCACCTAGACCCATTCTTTGTTTGCCTTGGTGACTTTCTTCTTCATGACCTAGTCAAAGTGACCCAAGTGGACTCCAAATTCTCCCTTGTCTAGTAGGGTACAATCTAGGTGGAACAACATAGAGATATTGAACTCCTTAAAGTAGGCCAATATAATTTTCCTACCCTCTTCTAAGGGACCTATTATAGTTTGAACCATAACTAGCCATTCCTCCATAACCATTTTCATGTTCCTGACATACATTTTATACAACCCCAAGTCTGAGGTGGGTAATAATTTCAATTTTGGGAACATACATTTGTTGATTATCACCAACAACTCCCTACATTTCCTTTCAATCTTGGTGATCCTCTCCATCCTAAGTCTATTAGATGAGCACATTGGTCTTCACCATAGTTTTCACCACCTTCCCTAGACCTTATAAGAGTAATAATAGGGCATCCTTGACCTACCTAATTATCCCATTGGGGAAAGAGCTCTTCACCTAGGATTATAGGGTATGAACCTAACTTTTCATATCCTTGAGGATCTTATCTAATATATTATTCAAAGAATAGAGAGTAGATCTTTAGCCACCTTTTCCTCCTAAGTGGGAGTCTTCACATTTTTCAAGGAGAAAAAAACCTATTGGGTTTGTCAAACCATTAGGTTCCCCTCTTGGATAAATTTATATGTTAGTGTCCTCTTCATTCCTCCCATGGCTTGATTTAAACTCCATTACACATCTAGGTCACTTTAGATTGTCATCTATGGTCTTTTCAACCTTGGGACCATTTGTTAGGTTTTGGGAGCTGTTAGAGGGGTTGCATAGATGGTGGTGAAGGATAGAGGAAAGGTAAAGGGGAGATGGAGGAATAAAAATGGGTGAATGAGAAAATCAATGGAGGAAGAGGGGGCATGGGATCAAATAGAGGAAAATAAAAGAAGAGGCCCATGGGAACATTTGTGCCCACCACCATTTCCATGGCATTCCCACCTGAGGGGGAATAACTCTTAGGAGAGGGGTGTTCAACATAAGGGAAAATATTGGCTAGTTGAAGCTAAATCCCTTAGCAATAGGGGTAATGGAAAGAGGGAGCTCTGGATCAATACATAGAGCCATCATGACTGGTCTTGGAAGAACCATAGAGCCTAGTAGAGGAGACTAGACTAAAGTGAAAGGTTTTTAAATAGAAGCCTAAAAGTGGGCCACCTTTTGCTTTTTATAGTGTCTCTTACCCAGGTCAGCCCTAGATGTTATGGTAGGACTAAATAAGATACCAAGAGCTATGGTGGTTGACTTTGGAGGATTTTGAGTCACTAATGGAAGCATTAGGATGACTGAAGGGGGTGATGGGATGGTTTCAACCACTTAACATGTACTCTTGACTATTGTGGTTATGTCCATTGAAAGAAATGTGTTGGTAGGTACCTATATTTAAGGCATGCCCAATGGAGGTGTTAGGGAGGTTTTGGGTTATGGAATGAATGGGGTAGAGGGAAATAAATGAGGATGCTTGGGAGGACTGAGGCCAAGGGTACTTCAGTGAAAAATGTAAGGGGAACAATAGGAAAAAGGGAGGTACCATTGGGGGAGTTTATGGAAGGGGAGTAGATCTAAGTGGTTTCATGAGAGGCAATTGTAAGGTGGTAGGAGTGAGAGGAGGAACCTAAAAAGTTGAAGGAGTGAGAGGAGAAACTTTCACTAGTGATTTTTGGGGTCCTCATTTTGGGTTTACCTCCAAGATTTTGGTGACATCGAACCTTAGGGTCTATGTAGCTTGGGTTCAAGGTGTTAGTGGTTGAGCAACTTTCATCCAGGCTACCTAACATCGAGTAACACATGTTTGTCTTGGCTATGGTTGGGATACCAAATAAATTATAGGAGGTAGAGGTGTAGCCAAATCATGAGGAGTGAATGTTACTACAGGAGGAGAAGGATTCACATCATGAGGATTAGGAGCTATTAGATAAGGTAGAGGGGCCAAAGCATGAGGATAAGGAGTTACTAGAGGAGGTAGATATGGAGCCTAGGGATGAGGAAATAGATATCATAGAGGAGAAGTTTGTGGAATACCTTGAAAAATCCTCCTAAAAATTATAGGATTTAGGGTGACATCTTCCATAGAGTGAGCAGGTTCTAGAGGGGATGCATATTGGCCTACCTAGACCTTCTTTCCTTTCTTCTTCTTCTAAACCATAATTTGAGAAACCACTTCTTAATTACTCATAACATTTAGGTATATCTCATCATCATCCTCTAACTATTGGCCATAATTGATGTTGAGGCACATTGAGTACCTTGATTTTTGAGCCTTGATCATGCCCCTAAGGTCCCAGTGTTGAAGCTCAACTCTCCTTAAGAAGAAGTATTCTTTCCCAATCACCATTTTCTAGAGGGGAGGAAAGGCCTTAAAAATATGGTGCCAAATGGATATTTTGAGTGGTAGTCATGCATTTTGTTGGTGACTTATGAAAAAGACAAAAATACCTTCCACCAGCTTATTATTCACTCCAATATGCTCCTTCTCATGATATTCCCATGAGATTTGGAATTCCTTGAAAAGGGAAATGTGGGGACAACTAAAAACTTTTATCCTCCATTTTAGGATTGATCCGAGATTAGCTTAGGACATGACTACAAGTATTGGCCTTCATAAATGGAGTCTATATGAATATTCTCTAAGAGATGTAATATCACCACTAAAAGTTTAGTCTAATGTCTTACATGTAAGTCAAAGATTGTTATGAAAAGTTGAGTCTCAAGCTTACTTTTTATAAACACAATGGGAAAAGATACTTCAATTACATGAAACAAACACAAAAGAGAGGTAAGGATAAGGTAGAGAAGGGAATCCTTGAGGTATAAAATGAAATCAATTCATTAGTTATTAAACCATGTGACTCTACCATAGTTATACAATTGTAAACCAAGTTTCACCAGAGTTCTACCTCTAATAACATACAGTGGGAGGAGTCTAATGGGAATAGGAGTATGCATTCAGTTTGAGTCATCACTAATGATGAGTACTAGGGGTTTATTATCCAAAAAACATAAACACCATATGATAATTTATATCTTGGAACACAAATTATCAGTACTACCAAAGGGGAAATGAAAGAACTCATACAGAGATTATAATAGCTAAGCACATCATAACCATGACATGCATAGAGCAACAAAGTGTTAATCTAATTAATCTAGCATTTATGATCATTAAACATTAATATGTAATAAAATTGAAACATGGAAGAGAATATCTTTTATAAAATAAATATTGTCTTCATTAAAAGAGTAAAATATCATTACAATAATCAATCTAGGCTAGTTTTTATAGTCTAGAGTGATGAAGGAAAAGCAGGTGAAATCTTGGCTATAATTTGGTAGCTTTTTTGAATAATTTTGATCAACACTATAATACAATAAGGCTCTTCCTTAAATAGATAAGGATTGGGGCTCACCTCCAAAAATCATAAGAATCCGATCTTGGGCCATGATGGCCACTCATTATAGTTATAACTATATTTGAAACTTTAAACAAAATAATCCCTAAAAACCCAAAACATATTTATGGGGGACCATTAGTTGATATGAGGAGGTGGATGAGAGTGACCAACTCCTAATTGCTTTAACTAGTAACTCTCAACTTCTAACCTAACTACCACAAGGTAAAACTCCTTTTTTATCTTGGCTAAGTTCATTTAGGGCTCTTTAAAGGTTACCTCAACCTTAGCTGCTAGTCTTTGGGAGATTTAGAAGGGTGCTTCCATGGATTCCTGGACTCCAGAGACCTAGTTAATGCTCACTATGGACTAAGTTGACAAATCAAGCACTACCTAGGCTCTTTTTGGTTTACCTTGGACACTCTTTCCCTCATAACCTAATCAAATTGACCTAGGTGGACTATAAATTACCCTTGGTCAAAAAGGTGACATCTAAGTGGTATAACATAGAGATATTGACCTATTTGAATTAGGTCAATATATTGTTCTCTCCCTCTTCCAAGGGTCTTATTGTAGTGTAGTCCAAGGTGAACCAATCCTCTATTTTAGCTCCCATGTTCTTGGCATATGTTTGTTACAAACCCAAGTCTAAGGTTAGCATGATCTTAAGATCTAAGAACATTCCCTTATTGACCACCACCTATATCTTCTGACATTTCCCATCAATCTTTCTAATCCTTTCTATGTAGGCCTAAGTCTATTATATAAGTTTGTTGGTCTTGGATATAGTCTCCACTAATTTCCCAAGGATTGAGAAAAGTAGTAGGAGGGAATCCTTAACCTACCTAATTATTCTAACTAGGAAAATTCTCTTCATTTAAGCTTTGAGAGTCTGGACTTGGCCCTACATATCCTTGAGGAGATTTTTAGACATATCATGGGTAGATCAGAGGATAGATAGTGGGTCCTCATCCATACTCTCCTCAGTGTAAGTCCTCACCTTGATGAGGGAGAATAGATCCTAATGGGTCTTCCATATCACAAGGTTCCCCTCCTAGACAAACCTTGACATGAGCATTCTCTTCATACTCCTAGAGGCTCAATCAAAACTCCACTACATCTCTAAGTCACCCTAGATATCCATTTGTAATGCATGTGATCCTAAGACCATCCCTTAAGTTGTGGGTGGTATAGGATGTGTCATTGAAATGGTGGCAAAGGGCATAAGATGAAGTGGAGGGGAGATGGAGGAATTAGGAGTGAAAGAGGAAAGGAGTAGAGGTAGAGGGGGCATGGGAGTGAAAAGAGGGAGAATTAATTGGGAGGCCTAGGGGAAAAAGTGCACCTACCACTATTCCTAAGTTAGGTTCACATGAGGTAGAATTTACCTCAGGAATAATTCATAGAATAATAGGGAAGAGATTGTCTAGTTGAAGGTGAGTCCTATGGAGCCTTGGGTAATGGATAGAGGGGGATAAGGAGCTAGACACTAATATTTTATTATTGGGGTTAGAGGATCTATTGAGTCTTGTAGAGAATGTAGAGTTAGAGAAGAAGGCCTTTAGGTTAGATCTAGAGTGTGGGTCACCTTTTATTTCTTCTTCAACATCTTTCCTTGGGTAGCTTTAGATTTTGTAATGGATTATATGACTAGGATGTAGAGGCCATACGAGATAATGACAAAGGACTTAGAGCTACTAATGGGAGTATTGGAATAGCTAAATTAGGCACTAATAAGGTCCCTATTGTATGGGGTATGCTCTCAAAGGCTACAATCATATTGTTAAAGGTATACCCAAGGGAGGCACAAGGAGGATTCCAATTTGTGAGATGGGAGGAGTGGAAGGGAATGAGGAAGAAAGGACACTCAGAAGGACTAAGGCCAAAGGTAATTGGGTGAAATATATATGGGATCAAAGGGAAATAGGGGAGGCACCACTTGGGAAACTTGTGGGGGTGGAGTAGAACTAGTGGGCAATAGAACTAAGAGTTAAAAAGTGGTGGGAGTGAGGGGTGGAAGGGAAATAAGAGGAGATATATGAATTAGCAAGGAAATATAGATGGGTGCCTATTGATGCCTCACTTCAGGATCACTCTTTCACTTTTGGTCACATCAAATCTTAGGGGTTATGGTGCTAGTGGTTGATTGGGATATGCTTGGGCTACCTGACATCATGTAGTTTGGAGTTGCTTGACCATGGCCTAGTTATTGGAGATCTCAAAGGAGCTATTGGAGGAGGTAGATGAGGAGATAAATTATGAAGAGTAGTTGTAGGAGGTAAAGGTAGAGCTAGAGCACAAGGAGTAATATTTTCTATTATAAGCAAAGTTAGAGTAGAACTCAAGGGGGGAAGTTGGTAGGACTCCATACAAGATCCTTTAGGATATGGCTAGAGTTATTGGAGTTGGGTCCTCAAACTAAGTAAGATAAATAGGAGGCATGAAGGGGCCTACTTGATCCTTTTCTCCCTTTTTCTTCTTAACCATTATCTAGGATAACACCTTTTATTCATTAGCAACATTTAAATAAAGCTCAGCATCATCTTTGGATTGGTGGTCATAGTTTATGTTAAGGTAGGTTGAGCACTACACCAAATGGGCTCAGATTACCCATTTAGGGTCTCATTGTCTGACCTTGCATTTTGAAATGGTGAAGGATTCTCAATTGGCTATCATCTTATGTATTGATGGGAATTTTTAGTATATGTGGTGTCATATGGTGATTCAAAACTATGGGCATGCCTTTTATTGATGTTATACATAGAACTCAAAGATGCCTTCCAGTAGTTGATAGGTGATCTCTTGTTCTACTAGGTAGTCAGGGACATAATATGGTAGGTGGAGAGGGTCCTTAAGTAAACTTGAAATCTATATCATGATGTCATCCTTATATAGCTAGTAGTCTTTGATGGTTTTGATAAAATCTTAGATTTCCCTTGAGAGTTGGGGAATCAAAGCTTCATTGATGGCTTAGTAGACTTCTAGGTAGAAGTACTCACAAATGTCTCAGATTTGATAGTGGAATTGGCATCCATATAGCTTATAAAATACCACATATACTATTAAGCCCCTAAGAACCCACATAGGAAAGTTTGAAGGCTTGAAATAGAGCATCCCATAGACTGCATCTAATAGGTAGATCATCATGTAGAAGTTGCCTCTAGCTTGGGCATTTATGATGGTAAGGAAAAACTTGAATTTTATCAATCCCCCATATCAAGGATGCATGATCATGTTAGGATCATGTGAAAAAGAGGCACCAATATTGTATTGATGTGTTGGCAATCTTGGCCCCTAAATAGGTAGTTTAATAGGATTATACCTACCTAGACATCCTCTTAAGAGGTATAGATGGTGTAGGAATTGATATCATCCTTGTTAACCCATTTAGAGTTGGGGTTCTTATCCTGGTCATGGAGTACATCATAAATCTGGTAGGTGCCCATTTAGACCAACACTACCACTACATCATAGGAGAAAGTGAAGTCTAGGAGGGATTAGTACACCTTGAAGGCATTACCAAATATATTGAAAATATAGTGCCAATATTTGGGTGAGCATACCTATTCATTGACCCTATCTTACACACAAATGGCCTTATGAAGGATGTCACCTAATAGGTTAGTGTAGGGAAATGCCTTTGGTTTGGTAGCTAATTTTTGGAGTCTACACTTATTATAGGACCTAAGGGAATCCTCATACTCATCCTATTGGTCATCATATTTAGAAAAATCCTTGGGGACCTACTCGATCACTTTGAATATATCATTGTAGTGATTATACTTAGTTAAGCTAACATGGAATGTAATGTCTCTATATTTAGGTTCCACCTTTCAGTTTGAGGATGAAACAACCATTAGAGTAGGATAGAAGGGAAATTAGGAATCTCTAAGTGTAGAAGGCATGGGATACAGGGGTTATATGGAATTTTGAAAGTGAGTAGTTAGATATTTATTCAAAGGCAATAATGGTAACCATTAGTAAGAATCTCTTAGCTATTTATAATTACATGCATAAATCATCCTACATTGATGGCATTTGGCAACTCACTTATTGTGAATTTGAATTGGACTTGGTAGCTAGATTTTTCTCTTTATTTCTAAATCTATAAATTAATTTTGAAGCCCATGATCCTATATTGCTAATCAAATATAGTAATGGTGATGGGATGTTTTAAAACTATCCAATTAATTCCAACTTCCCATTATGTTAATGCCCAATGCATGATAGACACATGGTTACATCTCTTAGAGACTTCTCAACTAACTCATACTTTCCAACACATGTCATCTAATCATTGTTCTTCCTAATAATGGTTAGCACCTAGTCACAGCTCTATACTCCACATCATTCCCCTAGGTTAGTTGATGTGTCACTTAAGGATACATGGCACATCCTAATTGGATATCAAGTTTTATCCATACTTTATTCAAATATTTTAAGGCCTTAGGTGGTTACTAGTTAATTTGTACACTTGGTAAAATGGTGCCTTACAATTTGGTTAGGCTCTCCTAGGCTCTGACATATTTAACACATCTAGAGGACTAGCTGATCTGACTCATGGTGACATGGCACCTTCCCATTTAACTAAGCTCTCTTGGGCTCTAATAAGTCCAAGGTATTAGCCACTCTAACTCATGGAAATGTGTCACCTTCCCATTTATTTTATCTCTCTTAAGCTTTGAAATATTTAATAGGTCTAGGGTACTAGCTACTCTAACACTTAGTGATGTGGTGTTTCTCATTTAGATGGGCTCTCTTGGGCTTTGAAATCTCTACCAAGTCTATGGGACTGGCCATTCTAACTCATGGAAATATGGTACTTTCCCATTCAGCTGGGTTCACCTGGGCTCTGACATCTCTAATAGGTTTAGAAGATCAATCATTCTCACTCATGGGATGTGATTCATTCTCATTTGGCTAGGTTCTCCTAGGCTCTGACAAGTCTAAAGGACTAGCCATTATGACACTTGATAATGTGGCACCTTTTCATTTGATTAGACTCTCCCAAGCTTTGACATCTCTAATAGGTATAGGGTACTATCCATTCTAACTCATGATGATGTGGTTCCTTCCCATTTGGTTGGGCTCTCTTATGCTCTAATATATCTACCAAGTCTAAGGGACTGACCATTCTAACTCATGGTGATGTGGCACATTCCCATTCAACTAGGCTTTGACATTTCTAATAGGTATTGGGGACTGGTGATTCTAACTCATGGTGATTTGGTGCCTTCCCATTCAACTAAGCTCTATAAAATACATAAAGTTACCAAGTAATAAAAATAAAAATAATATGATATATTAAAACTTGTCATCTATAGAGATCTTGATTTCCCATGGAAGGAAATGGGTCTATTGATCCAAAAAGGGAACTTAGCTCTACGAGATTTTAAGTGAAATTCAACCTGAAATATTAGCACCATGATTTATAAAAAAACACTCCTTATTTTTAAAGATAAATAAAATATGTATGTTACTACTTGGGCAAATTAAGGTGGTTCATATTCTAAATATTTGAGTAGGCATTGATGATAGGAATAAAAGAAAGGACCTTAAAACTCTAGTTCATGATATTTTTAGAAGGGTCCCTCATTTTGAATAAATGGGGTGTGTTATCCAAAACACAACTGGTATGCAAATATCTTACTCTACTAAGAAACCTAAGATGAAGTATGGTAAGAAGAGGGGTTACATGAAAATACCCATAATTCAAATCATGGTGTCCTCCTAGTAGTACTTATTGACCATTTTGACCACAAGTAAAAATGAGTAATCCATTACAGTCTAAAATTTTATATACAGGTTTATTATATTTCCATAGGGTGTGTCATGATTCATTTTATGTGATTTAATGTGTTTCTAGCTTTGGTCATAGTTCATTTTAGTCTTTATGTCATTTTATGCCAATTGGGGGTCATATCTAGATCATAAATGAAGTGGTATAGTTTTATTTGGTTTCCATGTGTTCTAAACTTCCTTAAAATTTCCAATATGTTATATTATTTCTCATGACTCTTAGGACTAACTTAAACTTGTAGGTGTTAATTGAAAATCAACAAAACAAGTGAAAAAGAGTGCATTTTAAAGGTTGTACAACCTATGGGGAAGAGAGGCATGTGGGAGAAGCTCATGAAGTGGCCCTTTATATTATTTGACTCTATTTCCATGATTTATATACTTTTTAAGTGCCAAAATTAGACCAAAATCATTCTATCTCTCCATCATTCCACTATGCACATGGAACTGGTCAACAGGTCTTTAGATGGTATGGTCAGTAGGAGGACTTCTAAGTCAAATGCTCTTGGTGGTGTATATTAAACTTGGTATTATTATTTTTCATTTTTTTATTTGGAATAATATTTTCCTATACTTTATGAACCATTCTTGAGAAGTTAACTATCTTATTTTGCTAGCTAATCCCCACACCCTATAGGTTTTGCTCCTATTTGAACTAGTCATTACAACTCAATTAATAAATTTGATTCCACAAGATTTATTCTCCATACTCTCATATATTCAATATTTTTTTCAATTTTTGGAAGTGACTTGGTGATATAAACATCTTAGATTGTTGGTTGATACTGCCATTTGTGGTTACAGGCATATTCCATCAAATACAGAGGTCATAGTTCTCACAATGGTTTCATGTGAATGTGATATGATGTTATCCATGAATTCAATGTCATAAAAATCACTTTATTTATAATATATATCTCTCAATATCATGCATTGATCAAGGACACAATCAAGGATGTGATACATAGTTAGTTTCTTACATACAATCAGTTGAATCATGGTGTTTGATGTTCTAAGGACATTTATGGAGGTGTTTGAAGATTAAAAAAGGTTTTGGACATATTATTTCATGATAAATGAATATAAACCTCTCCAATTCCATGAAAATGATAATTGGATAGTTATATATATATATATATATATGTATATATATATATATATGTATATATATATATATATATATATATATATATGTATATATATATATGTATATATATATATATATATATGTATATATATATATAAGTCATACACCATTGGTGTGCATTTATAGTAGACTAAAAACATTGGGATGGAGGTATGGAAACATGTTTCAATCCTTTTAAGTTTAATGGAATAAATTTGAATTCTTTTGATAAGTTTTTTAACTAGTTGAAATCCCATATTCCATGTATATAGCCCTTCTCCACACTCACTGTCATGTATACATAAATGCACATCTATAGGTGGCCCCAAAAAGACTTGAAAGCATTGTTCAAAGGTGTGTGAACATGTTTAAGGACCCTTATTGAGGTCTTAGGATGTTGGAGAGACCATGAAATTCATGTTTGAAACATTGGATTGGAAAAAAAGATTGAGAAGCCACTTCAAGAGAAGAGAACTTAGCTTCAAGGACTTGTTTCCCTTAAATCCCAAAATAGAGGCCTAGCCACTTTTGGTGATGTCATGGAATAGTGTAAAAAGAGGTTTAGATGAATCATAAGTGTCCCATAATGAATGCAACATATAGGGTTAGAACCTTGCAAAGGAGAATGGATGTGTTACTATTGGAACATGATGTTTATAGGTCTCAAATTTTTATATTTATTTACTACAACTTTATAATGCCCTCTACATAATTTAGATTTTCAAATGACCCTACACCATAATACTACAGTATAAAAGATCATACCCATGATTGAATGATATTATTGAGTTTAAGATCACATTTATGGTTCAAATTTCATTATAAATATTTGAATTACAAGTATTTATCCTCCATCAACACCTATAGGTGTACATTACCCATAAAAGTCACCTACAACCAGATTGTAGGTGACTCACAAACTCATGAAGGAAACTTTAGTGACACTAGACCTAAAAACATGAACATTTTCTATTATAATTTGATTTAATAACCTCAAAATTACTATAGAAAAAATGGCATAGGTTTCAAAGAGAAAATGAAACCTACAAGATCCCATTTTCCTCAACAAGGTCAACTACAGTTGAATGTTTATGCAGTGGCCTCGAAGTATGACTATTTCAAGTTGGTATAGCATGAACATGAAATAAATAGATCAAAATTATTATAAAATATCCTTGATAACTCCAATAAGGTATTTTTTAATCATATTCAAGGTCCAACCATGCATTTATATACCTACATGTGTCATCCCCTAAGCAAGACAATACAGTCACAGTTGAATATAATTGAGCATGTCAAGAAAAGGTGAAGGCACCTTGAGTTATAAATGAAAAATAATTATTAGGCATTGTTATATATTCCTCACAAGTTATATTTACTTATCATGATGCTCATGACATGTAAATACATCATAAAATGGTTCTCAGAAACAACCTACAACCTATACTTGTAAAACATACACACAGTCAGCATCTTAGAAGTTTGTTTTAGGTTTTATGAGATTTTAAGGTGTAATTGGTATAATAAAGACATGAAAATTTGTAAAAAAAATCATCATGACTATTTTAAACCCTTCATATGTTAATTTTAATTTATTCTATATGGGAGATGCCCTCTATTTTGTCTCAAATAGAGGGCACTCCCTAAGGGTGCAAATCTATAGGTTTTTAGAGAAAATGATGAGAGGGTGAGCTAGAGGTTGATGGGACCTTGAATTAATATGTTTAAATTTGAGTTAGACATAAACCAACATGTATAAGGATACAAAGGGGTTAGAAACATGTTAGGGTGTTCTAAACCCATAAGTATACAGGTTGAGCCTATTATGCCTTATCTAAGCCTAGATCCCTATAGGGGTATGAATTCATTTATATAACTATAAGAACATTATAAAGAATTGGAACACCTAAATGGGAAGTCATAAGGTTTGTTTAATTTTTTTTTATGTATATAAAACCATAAAAAATCCATTTTTTGGCTCAGACTAACTTAGGATTATGCAGAATGAAGAGAGGAAGCTCGAGAATCTAACTTAAGATGCTCACACCTACATGGAAACTTTGCATGGGAGTTTGAAGAGTTGAGGGATGTTGAATGAGGCATTTAATAAGGATTTTTTTGAATTTTTTCACAAATTAGACTTCAAACCTTTATGAACAAATGTTAGGGGTGAAAACTACTCTAAACCCTCCAAAACCCTTGTTAAGGACCTGATTGGGAAGATGACGTAATAAAGGAATCTAGATTGGATAAAATGGGTAGTAAGGTGATTAGATATTTTAAAATACTCACCTGGTCTACTACCCATCCATTTGATTTGTACCCTACTTGTATGGACAGGGTACTAAATAGATTTTCTTGATAATTTGTATGTTTTTTAGGTATGAAAGGGTTTCAAAGGATGTAATCCATTTTGTAAGAGATCTTGGGACTTTGAATAACCTCTCATTTATATTTCATGCTTTGGATAAGCTCATAACCATCTTTTTTAATAACTTCATCTAAGCCAGTCTAAATTGACATAGTGAACAAGCAAGTGAGAAGGTGAAAACTCTAAGTAAGAATTATTTTAAGGTCTATTTGAAGAATATAAGGCCATGAGGGTTATTAAAAAGTGTCATACACTCTTATATATGGATTTTATTGGAAAACTAAATGAAACTCTAGTGCCAAGTGTGAAGGGTGAGTGAAAGAGGAGTTACTTAGATGTTAGGCAATGATAACTTATGTTTAGAAGAATCTTGATGATTAGGGACACCTCTAATTCATGTTGTAGAATGTCTAGATTCCCTCTCTCTAATTTAAATTATCACATTTATCCCTATTATACTATGGATCATTCTAAGGAGGCTAAATGATGAAGACAATTTTTAGGCATGCAAATAAGAAGTCCTATGCCACATTTTAGGAGTTTCATGATTTTTAAGGAAATTTATCCTATGATACCTTGCATGTTATATCTCCTACTTCATTATATTTCATGTGTAACTCTTTATCTTAGCTTGAAAAGTGTTCTTATGACTCTTAGACTTATTTTTCTTCTCTTCTCTCTCAACTTCTATAAGTAGTAGCCATTTTGGCTCTTGTAGACTAATACCACATTTGGTATGGCAAATCCTTGTTGGTTTGATGTAATATTTTACCTTTGAATAATATAATAAATCTATTTTTGATTTCATAAACATCTTGTTTGAGTGTGTAAAGTGATGAATGGTTGAGTCTTTTGATTTTGTCCTTGCTTTTACTTATCCTTTCATGTCTTAAGTAAGAAGTTATCATTATAATAGATCATATAGAGTGTAGTTAGTGTATTATTCTCCCTTAAAGTGTGAAAGTTTCTTTATATTTATCAATTTGATCTCTGGTTTGCTTACCTTGATTGTCTCATGCATATCACCTTTATATTGAAACACTTATGCTATAACATTTTGGGACTTTGAGACTAGTTTGTATATCTTGTTCTTAATGAGAAAAAGTATTATGGCATAGTGGATATATTCATGGTGTATCACCCCACTATATTATCTTATTTTATGCATATTTATATCCGTTTTCCCTCAAGTAATTAGTAGTATAGGTGACAAGCACTTCAAGACAAATTTAGGGAGCTACCCCTTAAACCTAAAGGTCTACTTCTCCTATAGGTAAGCCCACATACCTATAAGTATTCCAATGTTGCAAAAATATTAGAGTAGTCTTTAAAAACCTACTCTAGGGTGCAAGATTTGGTGACAATAGTTCTATCATGCCTAGTGGGACCCATTATCCTCAAGATAAGTTATCAAGGTGAATGTTGGTTTTAACAATATTAGCTATAAATTGGTGTGCTAGTTAGTATTTGGTGACTCCATTCAAGGTAAAATATGATTCAAGGACATTTTTTTTCACAAATTTGATCTCATACTCCATGGTCCTCACTAGCTCATCATCTAGTATAGTTCTCAATCCTATCAATCCACTTATTCATCCTGAACTTCCTCTTAAAGTTTGATACCCTCATCCTAATATGATTTTTCAAGAATAAGAGGATTTTACTAGCTAGGAAAGTGAAGAGATTAAGTAAAATTAATATCTTGAATAAAACATGGCTAGGCCATATGCTTTTCCTACCTTTAATACTAAAAATCCAATTCACCTTCAAGACTATGATGGCATTCCTCCTAATACTACAAAGAGTGTGCCTACATTCAATGGTGAAAGTCATATCACACCTAGTGAACACATCAGGGATATCTTCAATTTATGTAGTTTCCATAATTTTATTAAGGAGAATAGTACCATTAGACTCCTTTCCATGTATTTTAGAGGGAAATCAATTGATTAGTATAGGAATTTTCCTAGTGGATGCATTATGTTGGTTCTCAATTGTACACCTCTATCATTCAACCTTACACACTTGAAGAGGATGTCAAGATAAGATGAGAAACTACTAATATGTAATTATACCTAGGGAAGGGTTTATCATATAAAATGGATTGAACAAATAAAATGACTAGGATTTACCTACAAAGAGTATGGTTAACTCCCTACTACTTTTGTCTCTACCTAAACCAAGGTCAGAGGACCTGCTGAGGTAGCTTGCTCACATGAAGGAGTTTTGCACTTCAATATCCATGAGGATTCTTGGTATGAAAAGGGAAATATTACCAAAGCATAACCAAACTTGTGTTAAGGTGTGGAGCCTAAAAGCTTCACATATGAGTGCATTTGATAAGTTGCAGGTTTACACAGTCACCAGCGTCGGTCAGGAGCAGTTGAAGAAATGCCAGCGTCGACAGAGGATCGGCTGACGATGGTCATAGGCAAGTAGGCAGGAACTGGCGTCAGTTACCTGTGCCTCTAGAATGTTATTTCCGAGGATAGAACTGAGTGTTTGCATGATGAGTTTTAGTCTTAGTCTTAAGTTCACATTTCTATTATTAGTAAGATTGTTTTTAGAGCCCTTATTCAAGAGGCTTAACTGTTGGTTGTAAGTGCATGCTCAAGTTTCCTAATTCTATATGTAGGAAATATCTTCTTAGCTTATTATTGTATGAGTAGAACATTGTGAATGTTTGAAGGACAGTACAGAGTTGTATCAATCCAAGTTGTTGGAGTTGATTGTACTTGAGAGAGAGAGAGATCTTGAGGAATAGAGATATAGAGAGAGATCTTTTGCATCTAAGAGAGGTGTGGAAGAAAGAAGTTTCTTCAATTGTATTCCTTTTGTAAAGAGTTTAATACAAGTTTTTAGGGTGGTTTCTTGTATCTCTTGTTCTTTGTTATTTATCATTCTAGTTACTTATCTATCTGATTTAATTCCACGTTTATTTCTTTCACAAGTGTAATCATATTTTTGGTTGATCCCCAACAAGTGGTATCAGAGCTCAGATTCACTAACAGGTGGTTCAGATTTGTGTAGTGTGTATTGATTACAGGTTACTCACAGGGGTTTCTACAGGGATTTCTATTTGAGTGGGAGAAGCAATGGTAGAAGAAAGTAAATTGAGAATGGGGAAGTTTAATGGCAAGAACTATCAACATTGGAGAATGCAGATAGAGGACTATCTGTATCAGAAAGATCTTTACTTACCATTAGGTGGGATTGCAAAGAAGCCCAAGGACATGGAGGATGAAGAATGGGAAGTTCTTGATAGAAAGGCTCTGGGGTCTATAAGACTGAGTCTGGCATCCACTGTGATATCTAATTTATTACAGGAAAAAACAATGGTAGAGTTAATGACTACTTTAGCAAATTTGTATGAAAAACCCTCAGCTTCTAATAAGGTATATCTTATGAAGCAGTTATTTAATTTGCATATGCAAGAAGGTGGATCTGTATCTAATCACCTGAATGATTTCCATGGAATTGTTAATCAATTAAGTTCAGTCAATATTGTGTTTGATGATGAAATAAAATCTCTTTTAATATTATGTTCTTTGCCTGAAATCTGGCATGGCTTGGTAATGGCAGTTTCTAATACTGCATCTACTTTGAATATTTTAAAAGTAGAGGATGTTGTTAGTGTTATCTTGAATGAGGAAATTCGTAGGAAAAGCATAGAGGAAACATCAGGGAATGCTTTAAATCTTGAGAGCAGGGGAAGGCAAAAAGAGAAGAGCAAGAGGAGATCAAGATCTAAGTCTAAGGTGAGAGGTAGATCCAAATCCAGAAATGGCAGGAGGCCACAATGCTAGAATTATGGAAAGATGGGGCACATAAGCAGAGATTGCTGGTCAAAGCCTAAGGAGGACAATCAGCATGAAGGAAAAGAAGAAGCAAAGGTTGCAGGTATTGCACAAGATGCTTTAATATTCTCTTTGCATAATAATATAAAATCTTGGGTTTTAGATTCTGGTGCATCTTTTCATGATACCCCTAATAGAGAATATTTCAGTGACTATATCCATGGAGATTTTAGAATAGTGTACTTAGGGGATGATGAGCCTTGTAAGATTATTGGCAAAGGTAAAGTGCAGCTGAAGATGCAGAATGGCAATGCATGGGTGTTGAGAGATGTGATGCATGTTCCTAGCTTGAAGAGAAATTTGATTTCTGCAAGAAAGTTAGGGGATGAGGGTTGTACAGTAACTCTCACAGTAGAATCTTGGAAGGTGACCAAGGGTGCACTTGTTATGGCCAGAGGTAAGAGAGTAGGTACTCTCTATTTATGTAATTGTGTTACTGATATTTCTCCTTCTGTATTATCTACTTTAGATGTGGATGCTAAATTGTGGCACTCAAGGCTTGGCCACATGAGTGAGAAGGGGATGTCAATTCTTAAGTCTAAAGGTAAGCTTTCAGATTTGAAAAGCATGGATCTAGAATTTTGTGAGCACTGTGTATTTGGAAAATAGAAAAGGGTTAGTTTTCTCAAGACTGTGTCTACTAAGAAGAAGCATAAGTTGTAGCTTGTTCACACAGACGTGTGGGGACCGGCTCAGGTAACTTCTATTGGAGGATCATAGTACTATGTTACGTTCATAGATGATGCTACAAGAAAGGTATGGATCTATTATATTAAGAAGAAATCTGATGTATTTGAGACTTTTAAGATTTGGAAAGCTATGGTTGAGAATGAAATAGGCAGAAGATTGAAGTGCCTGAGATCTGATAATGGTGGTGAGTTCTGTAGCCTTAAGTTCAACTGGTATTGTTATACGCATGGAATCCATAGGCAAAGGATGGTTCCAAGGACACCTCAGTAGAATGGAATTGTTGAAAGGATGAACAGAACAATCATGGAGCGTGCAAGATGTATGAGATTGCATGTTGGGTTGCCCTTAGAGTTTTGGGCAAAAGCTGTTGACACCGTAGTGTACCTGATTAACAGAGGACCCTCTACAGTTCTGGATGGTGGAATTCCAGAAGAGGCATGGATAGGTAAAAATTTAGATCTCTCATATCTCAATTTTTTTGGTTGTGAAGCCTTTGTGCATGTAGATAAGGAAAATAGAAAGAAGTTTGATGTTAAGCCTATGAGGTGCATGTTTATTGGCTATGGCTCAGATGATTTTGGTTTCAGATTTTGGAATCTAGGAACTAACAAGGTAATTAGGAGCCATGATGTTGTTTTCAATGAAAAAGTGATGTATAGTGATCAGCTGAAGAAGCTAAATCAATCTGGGCAGAGCAATGGAGAATTGGACAAGGTGACGGTCCAAAATGAGCTCACAGGAAAAAGAAATAATCACTTACAGGAAAACACAGAGACCAACATCGGCAGTATAGAAACTGATGTCGATCATACAGAGACCGACGTCAGTAGAACAGGCATCGGTGTCGATCAGGAAGAACCGGCATCGGCCAGTAATAGGTCTACAGGTGGCTAAGGTCGGTCACTGTTAGAGAATTTGGGTGGACAGCGTGTTGTGAATGAGTCCCAAACACCCATCAGGAGGTCAGAAAGGGTAAGTAAGCCTCCAATTAGATATTCTCCTTCTTTATACTATTTATTGCTAACTGATGGTGGAGAACCAAAGAGTTTTGAAGAAGCATTACAGGTGGAGTCCAAGAGTCAGTGGGAGCGTGGCATGGTTGAGGAGATGGAGTCCTTGAGAGAGAACCAAACATGGGATTTGGTTGAGTTGCCAGCTGGTAAGAGGACACTGAAGAACAGATGGACCTACAGGTTGAAAGAAGGTGAGAATGGATAGATGAGATATAAGGCCAGGTTGGTAGTGAAAGGATTTGCACAAAAGCTAGGTATTGATTTTGGTGAGATTTTTTCTCTTGTTGTTAAAATGACTTCTATACGGGTTGTATTGTCTTTGGTTGCTATTGAGGATTTGCATCTTGAGCAACTAGATGTTAAGACAGCGTTTCTTCATGGATATTTGGATGAGGAAATATACATGGAATAGCCAAAAGGATTTGAGGTCAAAGGTAAGGAGAAGTTAGTGTGCAGATTGAAGAAAAGCTTGTATGGCCTCAAGCAAGCTCCTAGATAGTGGTATTTGAAATTTGACAGGTTTATGACTGAGCATGGCTACAGTAGGTGTCAATCTGACCATTGTGTATATTTTAAGAGATTGGATAATGGTAGATATATTATTCTATTATTGTATGTAGATGATATGATGGTTGTAGGATCACACATGCAGGATATCTTTGAGCTTAAGGTGAAATTAGCTCAAATGTTTGCTATGAAGGATTTGGGAGCAGCAAAGAAAATCCTTGGCATGAGCATTAAGAGAGACAGGAAAAATCACAGGTTGATATTGTCTCAAGAGGATTATGTGGACAAGGTGTTGAAATGGTTCAATATGCAAGATGCTAAATCGGTAAGCACACCTCTGGCTAGACATTTTAAGTTGAGTAAAGAACAATGTCCTAATTCACATGATGAGGTAGAGTACATGAGTAAGGTTCCATATTCTTCCACGGTAGGAAGTTTGATGTATGCAATGGTGTGTACTAGACCAGATATTGCCCAAGTAGTGGGAGTTGTAAGTAAGTACATGGCCAATCCAGGGAAGGAACACTGGAAAGCAGTTCAGTGGATCCTTAGATATCTGAGAGGAACCAGCAGTAGGCACTTGTGCTATGGAGGTTCAGATACTTCTCTACATGGTTATGTAGATTCAGATATGGCAGGTGATTTGGATGGCAGGAGGAGCACCACAGGTTATGTTTTCACTGTAGGTGGAACGGCGGTTAGCTGGATATCAAAGTTGTAGAAGGTTGTTGCCTTGTCAACTACAGAAGCAGAGTATATTGCAGCCACAGAAGCTAGCAAAGAGATGATATGGATGACACGGTTCATGGAAGAGCTTGGAAGGGAGCATGGGAGTTGCAGATTGTATAGTGACAGTCAGAGTGCAATCCATTTGGCTAAGAATTTAGCCTTTCACTCAAGAACCAAGCACATACAGCTAAGTTACCACTTCATACGATAGGTATTAGAAGATGGTGAGTTGAAGCTAGAGAAGATCCATACAGACATGAATCCTACTGATATGTTAACCAAGCCGGTTACAAAGGAGAAGTTGAATCTTCATTCAACTTCTATTGGTCTTCATGATTGAGTTAAAGATGGAGGAGCTAGAAGATGTTGCTGTACAGGTACTGGTGCAGCTATTTATCTCCAAGTGGGAGATTGTTAAGGTGTAGAGCCTAAAAGCTTCACATATGAGTGTATTTGATAAGTTGTAGGTTTACACAGTCACCGGCGCCAGTCAGGAGTGACCGATGTCAGTCAGGAGTAGTTGAAGAAATGTCGGCGTTGGCAGAGGATCAGCCAATGATGGTCACAGGCAAGCAGGTAGGAACTGGTGTCGGTTACCTGTGCATCCAAAATGTTATTTCTGAGGACAGAACTGAGTGTTTGCATGATGAGTTTTAGTCTTAGTCTTAAGTTCGCATTTCTATTATTAGTAAGATTGTTTTTAGAGCCCTTTTTCAAGAGGCTTAACTGTTGGTTGTAAGTGCATGCTCAAGTTTCCTAATTCTATATGTATGAAGATCTTCTTAGCTTATTATTGTATGAGTAAAACATTGTGAATGTTTGAAGGATAGTACAGAGTTGTATCAATCCAAGTTGTTGGAGTTGATTGTACTTGAGAGAGAGAGAGCTCTTGAGGAATAGAGATCTAGAGAGAGATCTTGTGCATCTAAGAGAGGTGTGGAAGAAAGAAGTTTCTTCAATTGTATTCCTTTTGTAAAGAGTTTAATACAAGTTTTCAGGGTGCTTTCTTGTATCTCTTGTTCTTTGCTATTTATCATTCTAGTTACTTATCTATCTGATTTAATTCCGCGTTTATTGCTTTCACAAGTGTAATCATATTGTTGGTTGATCCCCAACAACTTGTACACTTCACCCATGAAGGATTGTCATGTGAAATGCACAAATGTTTTACATCATATACAAACTACTAAAGATAGATGATAGTGTTGTGGCAATCTCCATTTTGACAATTATTTTGAACAATAGGGAGTAAGTGAGAGTTACAACACTAGAATTCAAAGCATACACACCCAACACATTTCAAATAATGTAAGTTCATATGCATCTACAAGGCAAAAAACACTTATAATATGCAAACAACGTGTTGTCTATAAGGTGAGATAGGGTAAAACTAAATTTATTTGAATTATGGATAAAGTTGTGGTTAGTTCGCAAATGAGCACAAATAAGTTCATAAAATAGCTACATTATTTTCATTAACAAGTGATTTTTAGCTTAGAAATAGATAAAATAAAATCATGCACAAATGATAGTCAAAAGTTTACAAATAATGCTATCAATATCCTCTCAAGAATTCCTTCCAATTGAATCCATGTGCCTAAGACAACCCTTATAAGACTATCAATACCCTATTTCCAAATCTCAAAGAAGAAAGGATTTTATACTATGGATATAAACTCCAAATGGATAACATAAAGAAGAGTACATAAGATAACCAGTCTACAAAGCATGTAAAACAAAGCATTATACTTTAACAGATGTAAGGAACAAGAAACTATGAACAGATTCCATTAGTCAATTGAATCAAATTTGTATACAACATGTCTCAAAATTTACATAACATAACACTATGTGAAAGAAATATGTAACAAGGGAGACATTATGCATGCTCTAAAATCTTACCAATGATTTTACAATAGAAATCAATTTAGCACCAGGAAAAATCACACAAGGAGAACTCTTCTAAGCTATAGCTTCAGAATCAAAAAATAATTGACCTCTATAAAGGGATAGACCCCCTTTACTTATATAATTTTATCTAAGCTTAGCATATTCCCAAAGATTTTCTATCTATAAAATTCTTTTATAGGCCTAGAGTCTGTTCAACATTATAACAAACATGGTTCCTCATATTTATGCTCATGCTTTTGTGATAATAACAAACTTGATACTCCACTATAATAGAATATTTTTAGTTAGACACATGGAGGATAATTATTCAAGGGATAAAACAACCTTTTTCTCTTTGTACAATAAATAAAAACATCCCTTTCTTAGACGCATGATTATTCTAAATTACTTTTAAAGGGATGTGCCACTATCAGGTAGGGTATAATAGTTTATCAGTAGGAAATGAGAAAAAAGAAGAAGAAAGATAAAGGGATGAGGGAAGAAAAAGGATCGGGTGGTTCTAACCAAAAAGAAACCAAAATAATTGATCAATCTCTAGAATCAACATTAATAACAGAACCCCTTACCAACCTATTTTTATAATTGGCACATCTGTCAATCATGGAGGTGATATCCTTTCAATCTAAGCTTGCTTAGTATTTTAACTTGGAATTATATTCCTTATGCTATGTGGTGACTTTTTTAATCATGGCCTGCTTATGCCCAATGAGTTCTTTGAGTTGGTCACAATCCTTTTCAAGTGCCACTAACTACCTTATCTTTTGGGCATCAAAGACTCCTTGAGGTGCATCAATGAGGCTTTTCAGAGTATTGAGTATCACTTATTTCATCAAATCACTTGCACCATCAAGATTCACCATTTTCCTAAGGGTAACATCTATTTATTTCCTCATAGTCTTGAGAGAGTTATCTTCTCCCTTTAAATCAAATATTACCTCCTTGAGAATCATCAACTGATGCTTCACTACCAATTGATATTCCTTGGGCCTCTTATGATCATTAGAAGATATAATCTTCTCTGCCACTAAAGTGTTTGTGCCCATGTTGCATATTTCATCCACCTTGGGTTGAATCTTTTCCCAATTCTTTATATGTGAATTTTAATCAAACATATGGGTGTCACATTCTCCTTATTTGTCCACTATGTCATTTAAACATTCGAATGTTGAATGGATAATTTCTTTGGCCCTGGTGCTCAAATATTCTTGTCATTCTTTAGTTTCCCACCCTATGGATTTTAACTCATCAACTTATCTAAATTATACTGATCCCATGGGGAAGAGAGGAAGTTCTAGATCCTTAATGTTAGTTGGAGTTACTAACTTTGGCTCACTTAGTAACTTTTGCAAGTACTAGATCATAGCCTAATTTTTAACCTTCAATTATTCCATGGTGGCTTTATCTTTATCCATCCTTTGTGCCACCATGTTAGCCAAGACTTGTGAGCTATGATTTATCTCCTTTCGTGATGGTTCCTTAAGATTATGACTATATATGGATTAAATTTCTATGGGATAATCTTTCTTCAATGTATCAGGTGGAGGGACAGCTACCTTAACATTCCTTTCTCCTGTGGTAGTGTAGTTGGTTTTGTAATGTGTTTTGGCCTTCTTAGGGGGCTTAGATTTATGCTTCTGAATGATTTTCATTACATTAACATCCCCTATATTATTAATAATGTCTTCCTTCTCTTTTAATTTATTTATGACCGAAAGAAGAGGCTTGGTCTGAAATGCCATCAAGGTTATAGACATTGTGGATTGCCTTGAGACAGTGAGGGGTAGTGTCAATGATGAGATATCCACAAGGAGAACCATAGTCTTGGGTTATGGGTTCAATAAAAATTTATCAATGTATTCATCACTTTATTTCTTATTTTTACCCCTCTCTACTCCATACTCCTTTTCCAAGTCTAGCTCTATTTGTTCTAAAACTTTAAACTCTGACCCGGTTGATGAGACTCATTGAGTAACTTCTCAATTGAACTTCTTTATTCAACTAACTAGCTAGAAGGCTATGTAACTACTTCACCTTATTTATTTACCTAGGCTTCATTCATGGATGAGGCTATGGTGATGCCCTTACTTCCTTTAGGTAACTCTTCACCAGTCATGGCCTTAAGAACCTTATTATGAATTGGGTCATGGACCCTGATGTGAGGGAGAAGACTTCATGGAACTTAAATGGAAGTTAACCCTCTTGAAAATTTATTTTCAATATATTTATTGATAACACCCACTTATTTATCTATTGTTATATGGGTGGGGGTACCCATTTTCAATATTACTCCCCCACCTTCCTTCGTATTCACCTTCTATTTTATTACTAGACCTAACACCTCTAGACCAAAAGGAATGCTTCATGATGAATCTATATTCTATTGTGAACCTTCACACTAAACCACCACCTTAGAAATAGTGACATTTTAGATATTCTTCTTGGGCCCTTCTTTGGCTTTATCCTCAATCTTATCTAATTCTTCAACTCCACCCTAGTCATCTTGGCCTACTAGTTGGGTGATGATATTATCAACTAATGTCTCTATCTCTAAATAAATAGTCTCCTTTTCAAGAGGAACCTAAACTTGCATGGTCTCCAACCTATACAACATAATCAAAAGACAAAGGGTTATCTAAGGTTAGGGCATCTTCCTCATTACGTTTGCTTTCTACCACTGAGGATCCTTATTATGTAAACAAACCCATTATCAAGACCTTTACTAGGGTTTGGGGCCTCTCCCTATGAGTCTTTTGCCTAGTCTTCACTTGAGGAGGAATGAAGGCATATTGTTTCTTCATTACCTCAATAATAGGTCTAACCTCATTTGAATCCTCCTTCTCACTTTTATCCCTTATTCTCTGGGCATATGAGGCTTGGTCCTCTCTTCTCTTTATATGGATTTCCTTGGACAGTGGGTCTTTGAATACAACCTCCTTTTTCATAGCTGACTTACTTGGAGGTTGTAGAGCCTTCTTGACTCTCTTCTACTTTGGTTACTCCCCTTGGTCCTCACATCCTCTCTTTCCTAAATATATTATCAAGGGAAGACTAACTATCACTTATTTTGTAGGTGGAGTATGTGAGAGTGTAGCTAGGTTGGCCATAAGAATGACCACTAGAATGGTTAGTACTATCAGGGCTCCCTTTCCTAAAATGGCTATGGGGGTGGCACTAACCAGCATAACTTCCCTTGTAATAACCTTATCCCAATTTTTTATTAAGCTTATTATCTTTGAAAAAGATAACCAAACCTTCAATTATGTCACTGTTATTTTTCCACATCCACCGATTTGGTGAACTCAATATCCCCAAGCTTGCATTTTCCCTTCCCTATTATGGATTATGATGGAGCCACAAGTTCACCACTATATTATTTGAGGAAAGCCTTTAACTCATTCACCTTACTCATTTCTTTAAGTTTAAGGGATTCATATGCACCAAGGTTGGCCCCATGCTCCTTAAACCACTTGAAGGTTCTCTTCATGATTCACACTAATATCCTAGGGATGGAATCATCCTCTTAAACACTAAAATATGGTTTGGAGATAGGATAGAATTCAATGTTGTTTGTGTTTTACAATGAAGATAATGTTAATTTATCATTTTCCATGTCTTTGGGGATGGGATCAATGTTGTATGTTATAACTTCTTATATTGTTAGCCTCATTAATTCCAATTTCCAAACATCTTATTTAGTGGTGTAATCAAAGAAGTTATCCTTATAATGTGATTGATGCAATATCACATTAGTAGACATATTTACTAACCACCTAATTTCATAATTGGGTCAGGGTAGCATCTTATAGATTACATATAGGCCCATCCCCTACTCCAACCCCTTTGCCTTAGCAACTAAAAGACATGAATAATACCCTATTACCACAAAAAAATTGAAAGGATTATTGATCTTCTTGGATATGATCATTTCATGTGGTGACACCATTTGTCAGCTCATCTCCATCACCACCAATTATCATCCACGTATCTTGGTAGTTTGTGTGGGCATCCTGAGTAACCACTCACCCTAATGTATGTGAATTTTCTAAATTATATGTAAGTGGCACCATATTTTTCAATTACTTATTTGGATATCATGAACATCCTATTTAGGCTTCTTAAATGTAATAAGACACTCATAATTATGTTAAATAAGTAGTTGTAAACTCTACATAAGTTCCTCTTGAAGCCCTCCATAATGATTTCTAGATATATTTCATATATCTTCATTCTATTGAGGTTCCATGTGAGCCCTTGGAATGTCCTATTGTGCACCAAGATGTACATAAAATAAGAATATATGTAGAATGTATTTTATAATTCCTCCTTAGAAAGAATAGCATCTTAGAGTTTCATCATCTACCTATGCAAATTTTCACTAAGTACGGCCATCGAGTCTAACTTCTTCTTCCCTTCCAACATGTAAATCATAATTAGGAAGATCCATGGTTCAATTTTTTTTGTGGTAGGCACCCCATAGATCTTGGCAGCCATGGAAATAACATACTAAGGTAATTCATTAAACTCTACCAGTTTCAAATTGTAGGAAATTCTAGATACCTTTTATCTCTTCTTGGCTAGCCAACAAGAATTAATAATATCTTAGATAGCCTTATCATCCTTTTCTGCATACTCCTAGCTTTCCTCCAAGTAGAGTGTGATGCTCTCTAGTTAGGGGGGAATTCTAAGCATGGTAATAAGGGCCAAATGGGTGAAGGAGCATATAACTAAATGACCACCATCAATAATGGTCCTAGTGTCTAGTTGGTATGCTCGAGCACATGTAATAATGAGTTCTGGGTATGGAGCTGCTAGGGGGAATGTTGTTACAGATGCGACGTAACTCATGCCAACATTACAAACTACTTGGGGGAGTTTTTCTACTATAATACATTTAATAGGGCCCCAAAATATAACCCCATAACATTTATATCCCTAATCAAATCCAAAATTGAAACAATCTTGCCCTTTACTAAGGTTGAAGATGTCACCATCTTTATCTAGCTCTCTAGTGCAATATCTTAATACCAAAAAAGAAATTCACTCGAACAACCCTCAAGCTACCTCTTGACTCCTATAAAATAACACAACACAAAGATCAAATGAGAAACTTACTATTTAATTTGGAGGGTTGTGCACAATAGAGTTTGAAAGTCTATGAAGAATTCACTATAATTACATTCATATACTGCACTTATCTAGGGCACACAAATAATTCAAAGGCATGAATCCAAGCTCTGAATGTAAAGGGTAATTTTAGAATGAATACAACTACCTGAGTTATAATCCCTTACATTTCAATATTGGGTTACCATTAACTCTAAACCCTCCAAAACCCTTACTAAGGACTTGATTGGAAAGATGAAGTAATAGAGGCATCCAAATGGGATATAATGGGTAGGAAAGTGATTGGATATTGTAGATGACTCACCAAATCTTCTCCTCATACATTTGATTTGTACCCTACTTGTATAGATAGGGTGTTAAAGAGATTTTCTTGATAATTTTATTTGTTATGCAGGTATGGAAGGGTTTAAAATGATGTAATCCATTTCTGAAGATATCTTGGGACTTGAACTAACCTCTCATGTCCATTTCATGCTTCAGATAAGCTCATAACTATCTCTATTAATACCTTCATCTCATCCAGTCCAAACTGTCATAGTGAACAAGTAAGTGAGAAGGTGGAAACTCCAAGTAAGAAGCCTTTTAAGGTCTACATAAGGAATATAAGGCCATGAGGGTTATTAAAAAGTTTCATATACTCCTCTATATGGATTGGATTGGAAAATTGAAGGAAACTTTGGTGCCAAGTGTGAAGGGTGAGTGAAAGAGGATTTATTGGACTGTAGGTAGTGATAACTTATGTTTAGAAGAATCTTGATAATTAAAGACACCTCTAATGTATGTTATAAAATGTCTACAACCCCTCCCTCTTATTGAAATCATCACAACTATCCCTATTCTATTTTGTATCATTCCAAGGAGGCTAAATTATGAAGATAGTTTCTAGGCATGCAAATGAGAAGTCCTATGCCACATTTCAGGAGTTTCATGCTTTTGAAGTACACTTATCCTATGAGACCTTGCATGGTCTATCTCCCTCTCCTAAATGTGTAAATATTTCTCATATCTTGAAAAGTATTCTTATTTATCTTGGACTTCATTTTCTTCTCTTCTCTCTCAACTTTTATAAGTAGTAGCCATTTTGGCTCTTGTAGACTACTACCACATCTGGTATGGTGAAGCCCAACTAGTTTGATGTCATATTATGCCTTTGAATAATACAAGTAATCTATTTATGAGTTCATAAACATCTTTTCTAAGTGTGAAAATTGATTAATTTTTGAGTCCTATGATTTTCTCCTTATTTTTCCTTACCCTTTCATGTCTTATGCAATTTTTCACTCTAACATGTCATATAAAGTGTAGTTATTCTATTAGTTTCCCTTCAAGTGTGCAAGTGTCCTTGTATTTAGTAATATGATATTTGGTCTACTTACCTTGAGTGGTCTCATGCATATCGCCTCTATATTGAAATTTTTATGTTAGAACATCTTGGGACTTTGAGACTAGTTTGTAGATCTTGTTCTTAGTGAGAAAAAGTATGATGGCATAGTGGATATCTTCATGGTGTATCACCCAACTAGATTATCTTATTTGATGCATATTTATATCCCTTTCCCTCAATCAATTAGTACTATATGTGACAACTACTTCAAGGCAAATTTAGGGAGCTAGCCTTTAAACCTAGAGGTCTACTTCTCCTATAGGTAAGCCCACATACCTAAAAGTATTCCAATGTTTCCCAAATATTATAGTAGGCTTGAAAAATCTCCTTTAGTGTGTAAGATTTGGTGATAATAGTACAAATAATCACTGATGTATTTAATGGAGTCCCAATTACCTATGATAAATGGGGTATTGGGGCCTCATCGATCACATTGTAGACCACTAAGTAGAAGTGTTTGTAGATGTACCATATATGGTTCTAGTATTGGTGGACATATAAATTATAGAAGACTATACGGATCATAGATCCTCCTACAATCCATAAAATAAAATTAGATGGATTGAAAGTCATCATCTTGTAGACTGCATCTATAAAATAGCTCATCATGTATAAATTCCCCTACTCAAGCATCCTTTATGGAAATGACCAGCTTAAAATTGATCATCCCTCCCATGTCTAGAACTTTGGAGCTAGTGAGGATAATATAGAGGAAGGGTACCCATAATTAATTAACATATAGATAGTCTTGGTCCCTAAATAATTGGTTTAAAAGAATCATATTTGTCCAAAATTCTTAAAAGTTGTAGATCATGTATGTGTTGATTTCCTCCTTGTTAACCCATATGGCATCCAAATTATCAACCCAATCTTATAGAAACTCATAAATTTTGAAGGTTTCAATCCAAGTTTATATTGTCATTATATCATATGAGAAGGTGAAATTTGAGAGGGAGTAATACGCCTTATAGGCATTCTTGGAGATGTTTACAATTTGGTGTTGAGAGTTGGTTGAGAAAACCTAGTCATGGAATCCATTCTGCACTTAGATTTCAATGAGAAGTAGGTTATCAAACAAGTTAGCATAGGATAATATCTCAAGTTTAGTCATGGCCTTATGAATGCTCCATTTTTTATAAGCCTAAAAGACATCTTCAAACTTAGCATGTTCATCATTATCAACACCTGAGTCCTTAGGTACCTATTTGATAGTTTTGAATAGGTCATTCTAATCCTTGAACTGAATCAAACCTTCTAATAATAGGATATAACTATACTTGAGTTTGTCCTTGGGGTTCAGGGAGGATACAGCCATTATAGCAAGATGGAGGCCAATATAAAGGTATTGAGTTTAGGAAACAAATGTAGGGGTATGTGATGGGAATTAGAAAGTGAGGAGTTGATTTGATCTTGAGGGTATACAATGATAACCATTAATGAGCCTTCTTTAGGATATGTATAAAAGCATACATTTTTCCTATGTATTAATGGTGTTTGGTGGCTCACTTATTATGGATTCAAATTTGGGTTGGTGGCTTGATCTTCCCTCTTTATTTCATAATCCAAATTTAAATTTGGAGATCATGATCCTTCATAACCAACTAGATTTAGCAATGGCAATGTGACATTTTACAACTATCTAATCAGTTCTAGGTTTCTATTTTATTAATTCCTAACGTATGGTAGGCACATGGTCACATCTCTTCTAGGTCTCCTAGGAAACCCATATCTTATACCACATGTCATCTACATATTATTTATCATGTTAATGGTTGGAACCTAAGCATAGACTTGTACTTCATGTCATACCCTTAGGAGGAGAAATGTGTCATTTAAGGACATGTGGGACCTTCTAATTAGTCTTTAGTCTCCATTTATACTCCATTTTAACCATCTCAATACCTTATGTATCCCCCCACTTGTACACTTGGTTACACTACATTGCATCCTCTATGTGGGATAGGCTCTCCCAAGCTCTAACATCTCTGATAGGACTAGGAGACTAGTCGCTCTAACACCTTATAATATAGCATGTTCTATGTGGGTTTGGCTCCCTAGGACCTGACATCTCTGATAGGACTAGGAGACTAGTTACTCTAAAACCTTATAACATGGCATGCCCTGAGTGGGCCAATCTCCCCTGGGCTCTAACATCTCTAATGAGACTGAGAGACTAGCCACTCTAACATCTAGTGACCTTGCACACTTTGAGTGGTTTGGACTCTCCCATGATTTGACATCTCTGATAGGATTGGGAAACTAGTCACTCTAACACTTTGAAACATGGCACACTTTAAGTGGGTTGGGCTCCCCCAAGCTCTAACATCTCTAACATGATTAATAGACTACCTGCTCTTACACCCTTATATGTGATATGACCTGAGTGGGCTGAGTTCCCCTTAGCTCTGACATCTCTAACAAGTCCAAGGAACTAGTTGATCTGATATATTTCTATATGGATCTCCTTCATTTATCCATTCATTCTTATAAAACCCATAAAAAATATTAATTGAAATGAAAATACTTTCAACCAATTAATGACTTACCCAACCATTGTTAAGTCTTTGATTTTTTGTGCAAGATGTTGGGTTTGTCACTCCAAGAAAGAATCAAGACTCTAGGAACTTATTTTGAAATCTAACCTACAAGTTTAGTTAGCTAAATCCTTAAAAAAATAAGCCTACTTTATCCATAAAATAAACAATGTTTGCCATTATTTGGGGAAATTAGGGTGACACAATATTTCAAGGACCTTGTTCAGGCAAAGCTAAATAAAATGAAAGAATAGAATCAAGAGATATGGATTTGATCATTTTTAAAGGAGGGTTCCCATATTTATATTAAAATGGGAGATGTTGGCCATAATAAATGGTGAATTACATTAGGAAAGTGATGATAAGCACTTAGAATCTAACCAGTTAATTTTATACCCCTACATAGAACATAGATTGTAAGAGGGATATTCATACATAATAGAAAAATAAGGCACTAAATTCATGTAATATCAAGTGTCATACTAATATTTCATCCTATAGATGGATACCCATGTGTGTAATAAGTGATTCTCAATTTTCCATTTAATTTTAGACTCTACCCAAGTAACAAAGGTTGGAGTGGGTATCAGGTTCATTAAAGGGTGTTAACAGCTAGAAGGCTTGGAGGGAGATGGTGTGGGAATTATTTTTCTACCATATGTACATCCATATCTCTAAAAAATATACCTTTTTCCCTATTCAAGGCCTTGTTCCACTACCATCTAGGCCAAAAATCCTATGATGGAGGTTGCATGTATGGCCCTTTCAAAGAAGACTCAAAATTTAGATTCTACATGTTTTTATTGTGCTTTTCCAAGAGAATATTTTTTATTTTAGTCTCATCCATTGAGGTTTCAATACCAATCCAATTTTGAAATGATGATGAGGAATCCTTGAATACCTAACCAGTCTTTGATTTGCTCAAATAGTGTGGCATTTTCTTGAGATGTTACATTGAGTGTAGCTTTGTGGTTCTATTAGGATGTGGGTTGTTCTAGAATATAATTATTTATCTTAGAATCATTGGCCTTCTAGATCATAAATTTAAAAAGGTTAAATACCATCCCTAACTTACTTATATCAAAGATTCAACTTGGGTCTTCTTACTTTTCAACACTTTTTCTTGAGCTTCAGCCATCACCTGGAGCGGCTACTAGTAGGGATGGGTGTTATAGGAACACCACAAAAACAATACATAAACTAAAGGAACAAAACATAAAAAAAAATCAAACACATAAAATTAAAAAAAAAAAAAAAAAAAACCTATCTATTATATACATTACCAACCCTTGCCAAGATTATTTAGAAATTACACTAGACATGACAGCTGAGAAATAGTGTTTTAAGAATTGTCCATTTATTGGAAGTGGCAAGTCATTACCCTCGAGATCCTTGAGGTGGAAGGCATTATGAGCCATTATTTTCTCTATTTGGTATGGGATAATCTATAGGGGATAAAATTTAAAATTTTATCCTTTCTTCTCATGAGCCTTATCCCACATTAGGACTAGGTTAGAGATTTTAAAGGTCTTGATCTTAACTATTTTATCAAACAACCCTTTAATTATACCCTAATGTTTATTAAAGATTAACAGAGATTCATCCCAATATTACTTTACTTTAATTAAGTAGAGTATTCTATAATTCATCTTATGGTCTAGTTCTAATAACTATTTCATGAATTTATAAGTTGTATCCTGACCATAACTAGCATGATCGGTTCTAGTCCATAAAATAGAAGGAAAGGAGAGATTTTAAGGGCTTGTTTATACTTGGTGTAGTCTACCCATAAAATTAACTTCATTAATGAGTACCACTCCTAGGTATTTTCTCTAGTTGATTTATTGATGGTCATTATGGGTAGTGATCAGATGAGAACCTTAACATGATTCCATTATCATAGGCCCATTCTATAAATTATGTGGATTGGAAGGTAGGACCATTATCACACACCAAAGATATTAGGACCCCAAAATAGTTGGTTATGTTATCTTCTAAGAACTTGATGGATTCAAAAATAGTGCTTCTTTTAGTCATAAATGCCTTGAATCACCTCATATAATAGCTTATGCCTGTGAGGACAAACTTATGATTGGCAAATAAATTGGGGTTGATGAATCCAATAAAATATAATCCCCATTAGGTAAATTATGTTGACTCCATGATGGGCTACAATGGCATTGTTGCATGGGTTTCCATATTATGAAAGGTCTAGCACTGATGGAAAAAGTGAACATGGGCATGAACATCTTTGAACAGTGTGGGCCAATAGTATCTTACCTAAATAACTCTATGGGCCATGGCATTTTTTTTGGGATGATTATCTCCTAGTTTTTCATGGAAACTTTTCATTATTTATTTGGCCTCATCTTGTAACATGCACTTGAGGTAAATTCCTTCATGGTTCCTTCTAAAGATAACTCATTTATTTATTATATATTATGTAGAATTCAACTATAGGTCCCTCTTCTGTGCATGATTGAGTCTCAGATGTGCATTTACATAGAGTAGGAAATGCATGATCAAGGCATACCATTCCACTTGTAACACTCTCCCTTGGTCCACTTGATGCATAGTTATTCTTGGATATATCTTAGTTATTAGCTAGGTGAGTCCCTATCCCCTAACCAATTTTTTCAATTTGATTTATAAGTCATACTCATATAGTTTTGACATTGATCGGCCTCTACATTTTCCCAACTCATTATACCCCAGCATCTACTTTTTTTTGGGTGTGAGAAAATTGTGTGCACTTTATTCCTATGGATGTAGTGTCTAAATTTCTTCATTGCATTAACCAAGGTGTAAGCATACTTGTCTAGGGTAAAATATCTATCATTATTATCCTTGATATTGGTGCTCATGAAATCAATGGGGTGTTCTTCTCCCTCTAACCTCTAGGTGATGCAAGCAATAATGGTGTGTTTGAAATCAAAGGGGTGGATATATAAATATTATGTATAGTCTAGGTTGATGAGGATCAAGGCTTGCATAATGACATCTTTGATATCTTGGAAATCTTTTTGGTTCAGGTTGTCATTCTAATTTCATGTCATGTTTCAATATTTCCTTAAATGGTTTTACTATTCAACAAATTTAGAAACAAACTTATGCAAAAAAGCTAATTTTATCAAAGAAGGATTTTATTTCTTTCTTACTGTTAGGTAAAATTAATTTAGAAATTACATCCACCCTTTGAGGATCCATAGCAATACCTTATTTCATGACAATATGACCGAGAAGATTACCTTCAGTGATATTAAACACACTCTTCTTTGGTTTTATGTAAATTCCATACCTTCATCATCTTTTAAATATTTCCTCTAAATGGCATATGTGATCTAAAAATTACTTTAAAAACATAGTTAGGTCATCCATATAGATTATTATGCATTTATCAATCATTCCTTCAAAATCAAAATCTATCACTCTTTTGAAAGTTATGCCAGCATTGATCAACCTGAAGGGCATTCATTTATAATCAAATGTGCCCCACTTGGTGGTGATGGTGGTCTTATCCCTATCTTCAAAATTAACCAAGACCTAGTTGTATCCTACAAATCCATCCAAAAAATACATCATTTGAGATCCACTCACCATTTTTATTACTTTGTTAAGGGAAGGAAATAGGTAATTATCTTTATCTGAGGCTTAGTTTAAGCTATGGAAGTCTACACAAAGGTAGATTTCTCCATTTTTATTTTGCATGGGCACCATGTTAGCCACCTAGGTGGAATGGTGAATCGATAAAATTATCCCTACAAAAATTAACTTATGGACTTCCTTGTGTATTAAGGGCTCCACAATTGGGTTTACCAGCCTATATCTTTACCTAAATGAATTATGAATGGGTTTGAGGGGAATAGTATGAGTGATCACTCTCAAGTCAAAGACATTAAGGTCTCTATAGGCCTAAGCAATTATATCCTTATGCCTCAGTAATAACCTTCATAACTTTTCTAATTGATATTATGTCTAATCATGACCTACATTGACCATCTAGGGATTTTTTGTAGGATTAAGGTACATGAGTTTACACTTTTGGTCCTCAAACTTGGATTTTTTCACTTGTAAAGTGGGGTCTAAAATATCAAATGATCTTTATAATTATATTATTCCCTTTAGGATCTAATTACCATGAATATTAAGGATCTCATCTTTATCCATCTCATTCTCTAGATTGCTTCTATCTTTCTCATCTATAACTTGGTTCTTAAATATTCCCTCATTACTGAGAAATTGGATGGCCTATTGGTAATCTTAAAAGACCTAATATTTTGTCATGTTGTTAGTGATAGAGGGACATGGTACAAGTTCCATAGAGAACTCTTAAAACTCACTATCATTTAAGGGGGTTAAGTTAGCTACCATAAATTATAGTGAGTTAGCTAATTAGTTTTCCTCCCAAGGGATAGGGATGTTATTAAATACATAAATCATAATCAATTAGGTCCCAAGCCCTATGCTTATACATCTTAAGGTATAATAGATTGAATTTAAATTTAGTCTTGATATGATTGACTCAAAGTCAGTAAATACTCTCAGTTTGTTTGCCTTGTATTTCAATACAAATTATATTCTTATGATTAGTGCTTCATACTCTACAAGATCATTTGTGTAATAAAACTATAACTTATGTGATGTTAAATATCTCCTCCATAGGGGTATATAAGTATAACAGCAACCCCACTTCCTTGTTTGTAATGAGATCCATCTATATAGAGATACTATAGGATGGGAAGGTTTAGGTGATGGCTATCTTGGCCTATGGGTGGCTTTGTGCTCAGCATATAAATTCTTAGATCTAAGGATATTAGATTTACCTTCTCATTAATGGCATTATATTCAATTATCATGTGTTTCATGTGAGGTCCCAAGTCTAGCCATATTTTTTTAGCTACTCCCCTCCATGGTAACCACATATGGGATAAATCTATGGACATATACCCATTTAGGGCTTTGGACTAATCTTTATTAAGGAGTATTCCATAGGCTTCAAAACTCTCCACCACTTGGATGTCTATAAAGTGTTGAATCCTAAGATCAAAATCCAACTATATGTGTACATTTAGAATTTCCCTTATCATTTTCACTTTGGACTTGTTGATCTAGACCACTACTTTATCTAACTTTATACAGACCAATATGAGCTTCTCACATATGCATGTCAACATTACATTGGCTGAGGATCCCAAATCTACTACGTAGTTATGTATATTATTTCAAGACAACTAAATGGTTAATAGTAAAGGGGGTACCTCCATATTATTATTGTGTATGAGAACATTGGTGTGCATTGCTCTTGCTTTTAGCTGGGTTGATGGAGTTGGATTTTGAGTCAAGGATTTTATTAAGATATCATGATGTTCGGTGATTTGAGCAAGTGTATGAAGTGTGATGTTGGATTTTATTTTATTTATTTATTCCACTATGTTATAACCCCTTTATTTTATATTAGTTGGGTCTCTATAGGAACTTAGGTTCTTGAGGTCTTAGAGGTGGGGAGTTATTCCTATCATTTTGGTTCAATGGAGTTATATCATTATTTAGGGGTGTTGAGGTAGTGTGGGGATATTGTATTTGTTTTTTATTTAGGGTTTAATTGATCCTTTTGAATTTTTTAAATGATTTCACCTCATTAATACCATCCTCCAACTCATTTTATTCTTGGCTAGGGAAATCCATGGTCTTAAACACCATAGTAGTATTAGGGGATTTACCCAAGTTAAATGATTCAAGGTGATTGGGGACCACTTAATAATCATCCATTCATTTTATAAGATCTAAAAAGTAGAATAAAACTCTATACAATCTAGTTCCCCATGGGTTTTCATGTTATGCACTCAAAACCAATTGGGTAAGGCTATCTCAAAGATATTAATTTTGGGAAACCTATTGAGTGAGGGTTCTATGGGATTATGAGGATGGTTATAGTTCCTTATAAGTCTTTGATATGTGAATTTTTTACTATAAATCTCTGTATTAGATTTATTCACCTACCTTTCTAGCCTAAAAAATCATTACTAATGTTTTATACCATTCATTGAATGGCATCCAACTTGTTCTTTGTGGACTCTTGGGGTGTAGTTTGGGTATTATTAGTTGTCACCAACATTAATTAGTGTGATATTTAAGGATTTGGTTCATATCCCCCTATGATAAGAAAACCTAGTTGTTGGTTTGAAGTGGGATGACCCAATGGTAGTTGATGTGTTATAAGGAATGGCTAAAGCATTGGGGCATTCTGATTAATGTTGGGTAAAATGCTCAATGCATGCATCTATGATAACACATTAGGAGTGGGGGATATCATATGGCCTTAGGGGTTCATTTATCTATCTACCTTGATGTTTTCTTCACAAGTTAGGGATAGGTCTACTATTATTAGGTCTTTCCTCATAAATATGGTCATCTAAGGGTCCAAAACATTCTTATACATTTTAAGCATTAGATGGGGGTTAGGTTGATCATTGAGATCTCATTAATACAAGAAAATATTTGGTATAAAATTTGGGTATATCACTTTCCTGAAATGGGCAAAGAAGGTAGTACTAAAATGATCCCAACTAGGGATAGAGTCTTTAGGGATGTTGAGTAACCAATCATATGCAGATTCCATCAAAGTTAATCCACATCCTCATGTTATACATTCAAAATCCTAAGGGTAGTTTTATACTAATTTATGTTCTCTTTAGTAGTCCATCCCATACTTGAAGTGAAATAGGGAAGATATCTCTCAAGGTTTCTAGGTAAATCATGGAAAACTCCTATGATGGTGATGGTAGAGCCAACCAACTAGGCCATCTTTGGATATAAATTTAGAAGAGGTTGTGGGGATAAAATAGTTTGGATCATGATAGTTCTAGGTTGTTTGAGCCTAGGTTTTCTATGGAAAAGTAGGGGGAAATCACCAATCATCTTAAATAAGACCTACCCCTGGTAATAGGTGAACTAGTCTCTAGGATGCTTCAAAATCAAATAGTAATTATCATGTTATTATAAATAATCTCAATTTAAAATAAACCCATGCTCAATACATAAACACTTATTACCTTTTCTTCAATTAATAAACCAATGAAAAATCTAAAATGCATAGATTTTCCCTCCTTCTAGTGCCATCTATTATTTGTTCTAAAATTTGGTTCATAAAATACCCATGAGATTGGGTATTCCCAAAGAGGAATATGGGAACAATGATGGAATTTCATTCTTCAATTTAGGACTAATTTGGAATCAGCCTAAGGCATGGTTATGGGTATTTGACTTTACTATGGAGTCTATGTGAATAGTCTCCATGAGATGTGGTGTTGCCACTAAAATTTCAATACAATATTCATGAATAAGAGTATAATTAGCAACCTATGTTATTGAATTTCAGGTATTGTTCTCCTTTGTTTTCCAAACATAAGGGGAAAGGGTAGTTCAATCTTTTAAAATAAACACAAAAGAGAGGGGAGAGTAAGGTAGAAAAGATATCTTCTAGATATAGAACAAAATCAATACATAAACCATTGAACGAAATTCCCTTACCACTATTATACCATTTTGGACTGAGTTTTACCCAAAAATTTACCTCTAAGAACACATAATGAGAAGAGTCTGAGGAAATAGTGCATGAGCATGCCTCAACTATGAACCCTCACTAAATATAAGTACTAAAAGTTTATATTATATTACACATAAACCTCCAAATGTAACTTATAGATAAACACATAAATTAATAGTACCATAAGAAGACAAATGAAAGAGTTCATAAAATTATTATAATATATAAGCATAGCATAACCATAGCATACATTTAATACCAAGGTATTAGTCAAATTAATCTAGCACTAACAAACATACAAAATGGAGATGACAAATAATTTGAGACATAAAACAAGCCTTTTGTAGAAAAATAAAATTGTATTCATTAGTAAAAAGTGTTATTACAATAGTATCAGTCATGGCCATCTTTACAATCTGAATAGATGAAGGAAAAATAAATGAAATCTTGTCTTAAATCTGATAGCACTTTCAAGCAAATTTTAGTCAACCCTTAAATTATACTACTATTATAACTATTATAGATAAGGATGAAATTTACCTCCAAATAGTGTGATATTTCCATCTTAGGCCATGATGACCACTTATGGTTTTTACAACTATAATTTAAATTTCAAAAACAAATCCCCTCCAAGCATTTCAAAATATCCACAAGGGACCACTTAATTAATACGTGGCAGTGGCTGGGAAGCTCCATCTCTCAACTAATTTGATCTTGCATCCCTAGCATCTAGTGAGGTTTCCATAAGGTCAAACTCTTGGTATAACTTAGTAAGGTTCAAAAGGGGTTCCTTGAATATTTCCTTGGCTTGAGTCATTATTCTCTAGTACACCTAGAAGGGATCTTCCATTGACACCTAGACCTCAGACACTTAAATGATGTTTGTCATGGACTACATTGAAATATCAAGAACCACCTTGATGGCCCTTATAATATGGAAGAATTGACATAGAAAAGTATTCAAGAAATTCAATTGATTTATTTTTTGTACAATGAAGCTTTAAAAATCTTGAGTTGTTTGAGAAACCAACTAACAGATAAAAACTACTCGACAACAAAAAAACATTAAAATAAATTAATACAAAGATAACTAAGATTTTGGATCATAAACCCAAAAAAATCCCCCTTGATCCAAAGAGGTATATAAAAATTTAAGAAAATAACTATGAGTCATCCAAGTAGACTCTATTGCAACTACAACTGGTACACTATGCATCTTAGACTGATCAATGCCCTAATCATCCTTGCACTAAATTAAAACAAGATCATGATCTATCCAACTACATCAATCCTCATATAAAATCTATCCAAAAAATGACTGCCCCAGTACTATGTATGACACATCTCAAACTAATGCCCAATAATCACCAACATCTCTTATAGGCCTTTGCTCACACTAACAATGCTAGCAACTCAATGTTGACTTGTACCATAACCACCGACAATTGATCAAAATCTAATATGAATATCTTCTCCCCCTATTAGGTGATAGATGAGAAGATATGCAGCAAATAAACCCAAGTATACACCACTAAAATTCTCCACATCAAAGATCATATTAACACTAGATCTATGAAAGAAAATTACACAAGCCAAAAAATGTTATTACATCAAATACTAATCTTGAGACTACTAGCTCACACAAGATGGGTTTGTTACCATCTCAGAATATATAATCATCAACTATGGAGTAGTAAACTTCACATTCATCCCATCCATTAGAAGAATATATATAATAATATCCAGAAGAGGAACTAGAAGAGTTACCAACAATATTTGCTTTTGCCTTCTATTGATGTCGAGAAGACCTCCTTTTAGAGGGGCACTCTGTAGAGAGATGTCCTATGCCACCATAATTATATCAAATTCTCTCACATCCATTGGAATTAGAGGAAGAATACACATATGAAGAAGAATGCATATGCTTATGTTTATGTCCATGTGAATTTTTGTGGTGATACTTATCCTTATAAGAATTAGATTGATGTCTATGCTTCAAATAATCAGAATGATGTTTATTCTTCAAAGAACTAGAATGATCCCTATGTTTAGAATGATGCTTATGTATAGAAGTGTGTTTTAGAGAGTGTTTCTATCTTTGATAGTGCCTCAAAGAACGCATTCTATTATGCTCATATAATGGATTACCTATTTTGGTATAGTGGGCTTCCTCAGTAGGTTTTTCTTTCTTCTTTGTAAATTATCACTCATGTTGAGTGAGAAACTCACAAATGAAATCAAAAGTAGATTTTTTAAGCTTATCACTAATCTGTAACATTTCTAAAAATTTCTTGTATCTATAGCTAAGGTCATTCAAAACAATAGAGATGAGCATTTCATCATCAATTTGCCCACCAGTAGTGCCATATTCTTAATTCAAATTCTTAGTTTGTGACATATATTTTGAAACATGTTCATCATATATTAGTTTTGTGTTGAGAAACTACATAACAAGATCAATTTTATTGTAATTAGGTTGTTTATCATACAAGTTGTTTAGAGCTTTCCATTCTTTCCAAGCTTCAAACTTGATGGCCTTTATGTGAATTATAACTTGTGCACTGCAATTTGACTTCAATAAAGCAAGGGCACACTTATCACATTTATGAAATTTTGCAAGTTTTATGGCATTAGTGGGTAATATTGGTTTCTTTTCAACTACTTCCCATAAGTCATTAAAGATCAATGTATTTTCCAATTCATTGACCATTCCTTATAATTTTTAGGAGTTAAATGTCCATTTTCAAAAATCAAGCTCACAATTTTAGCCATGGTATGAAATCAAAAAATAAGGAATGCCATTAAGGTTTTGCCTTTAACTTAAAAATAGATTCATATTTACAAAATATTCATAGGAATTTTTAAAAAATATTTCACCTTATAACCCCTATTACACCCTTATATCACCATGATTACAATTTTATTTTGTCCAAAAAAATCCAAAAATCTAATTTGAATTATTTTCACCACTTATAACTCCTTTATAAAATATGGTAAAAAAAATTTAACTAAAATAAATACAAATTGAATTTGATCCTTATACCTCCTACCTCTAAAGATTTATACAAAAAAATCTTTTCCAAGTGCTCTAAGAGGACTTACAAAACATGAAGATAGTTTTTTTGAATTTAAACATGATTTTTCTCTATGATAAAACCAAAATTACTTTTCCTTAAAAAAATCATCCAAGAAAAAAATAATAATAATAAATTAGACTCACTATTTTTGTGGGGACCCACATGCCAATGTGGAGAGAATAGATGTTTTTAAAAACCTAATTCAAGAAATGCTTACTATGTTGTGTTAATTTTCATTGTTGTACGAGTTTGCATTAAATATTACCAATATTATATTTATAGAGGTCATCATACCTCACTTTTAGGATGTTGCATGGTTGTGGTTTGGATGAGGGCTAGCTATTGCAAATATTTTGTATTTTACCATCAACTTGTTTTGCTTTCTAATTCCTAGATTCTTGTCGCATGCTTTTGAGAGGTATTTTCAAGAAAAAGATGAACATAGATCAAATTTTTCTTCCTCAGAAGCAAAAAAAATTAAAGTAAAGGCATTTGACATATGTATAATGAGTCAAAATAGACTAAATGGATTATTTTTCTATAAATTCCAAATTATATCTTAAACATAATATTCAAACAACTGTTACGCTAAATTGATTACATGCCTTTCACTTAAAAAAAACTTGCTTAGATTTCTTCACAATGTCTTTTAGATACTCCATAATTTCATACTCTCCTACATATTATTCTTATGATTTACACATGGTTTGTGCTACAGCCACATTATAATAAAAGAATGATACAAATAATTTATCAAATCAAGGAAGTAAGGAGCCTTTTGACATATGAAAAATAAAAATGTGTTGCAAATAGGATCACCATACTATTGAACTAGGAGAGAAAATTTGATTTCTCTTTCCTTACCAAATATATTTTTATTCTAATACTAGTGATATGATACCATTGATATCCCTTCTACTATGGAATAATTGACATGGAAAAGTATTTAAGAAATTTAATTGATTTATTTTTTGTACAATGAAGCTTTAAAAATCTTGATTTGGTTGAGAAACCAACTAACAGGTAAAAACTACTTGATAACAACAAAAAAATTAAAATAAACTAATACAAAGATAAATAATATTTTAGATCATAAACCCAACACACCTAGTCCCCTTCCTTGTTCACCTTGGTGACTTTTTTCCTCATGACCTGGTCAAAGTGACCCAATTGGACTCCAAATTCTCCCTTGTCCAGTAAGGTTTAGTCTGGGTAGAACATCATAGTGATATTGACCTCCTTAAATTAGGATAATATATTTTTCCTACCATCTTCCAAGGGTCATGTTATTATTGGAGCCATATCCAACCATTCCTCCATAGTTGTTTTCATGTTCCCAACATACATTTGATACAACCCCAAGTCTGATGTGGGCATTAGTTTCAATTCTAGGAACATATCTTTGTTGATTATCACCAATAGATTCCTACATTTCTCTTGTATTGAGCATACCCCACTCTCAAAAAAATTGATCATGGGCCCATTTCATCCTAAAAGGAACTATCTATGATGGGTGAAACATTTATTGATGTTTATCATGTGTTTAACATTGACAAAATTTCCCAAGCATTTTTATGCCTAAGTTTCTAGTTAAGAATAGTTGCCTTAATGTTAATAATATTTTCCATTGCCCTAGTTATCTATATTTTTCTTATTTATTTTATTCAAGTTAACCTATTAATGTTTTTTGAAAGTTTACTAAGTGTGAAGGTTCTCTGAGGTTGTGCCCAACATCCATATGTTTGGCACTTTTGTTTGACATTTCTGTTTGGCACACAAGTTCCTCAAAAAAATTGTCTATTAAATAAATTAGTGCCACACAATGACATCCCACTAACCCATAGATATTAAAACATAGAAAAGTTTCTAAGTTTCTAATTCTTCTAGGTAATCAAAACACTGAGATGTTTCCAAGTGTCACAATCCCACTCACCTAGTGACTGACAAGATCAAAGTTTTAAAGTATGAAATTTATGGGCAAGCAAAGTAGTGATAGCCATTTATGTATTCACATATTGAAAGCCTATAGTCATCAAAGCATTCCAAAATTTCCTAGGTATTCTAGGGTAATTAAATGGCTAGGATGATGACACATATTATAATCTTGCTCATCCAGAGTCTGCATAGCAAAAGGAAGAATACAAAACTTTTATTAACATAGAACACTAGGATGTTTTAGGTGTCATAATATTTCTCACCTAGAACCTTTGAAAATATTAAAAATATTATGATACCCCTAGGGAGAGTGAGATCATAGGATTTTTAAAAGTGTCACCATCCTATAGACGTAAGGTAGTAATAAGATTTTAACAAGATAGAGAATGAACCATGAGGCAGTGGGGAGATGAATTTTTTTTCCATGTGTCCTCAAAACTATTTAAGGATCTGGCCATAGTAAGGAAATGATTCTAGGAAAAGTGGGAAGTCAACAAGTGTTAGAGAAATGGTGTTTAACCATTCAGAGTCAAAAAATAAAATCCACCTGTCAGTAGGATTCACAAAAGGATGATGCCTCATGAAGCAAATTCAAAATATTAAAATAAATAAAATCAAAAACAATCTAAAGACATTGGAACCATTAATTTTCACAAATTAACCAACAACATTCAATTCCAAAAATCAAGAGAATTTAAGAGGCAATATATGCAATTAACCAATTCAATTACAATCAGATTGCCATCAAATTAATAATTATAAACATGAAATTAAGCTCTATCTTGATTAAATAGAATTATCACAATTCTAGAGATCTAGAATTTTGAGTGTATATCCATGGCCTCTACTTCAAATTTTCCACCTCCCCCTCTGAGTATTTCATTATATGGTTTAATCTATATATATACAAAGTTTGATCATGTGGATCTCAATCATGACTTCAAGCATTACTCAACTATTTGGGAGGAAGTTGAGGTAGTAGAGCCATGTGACCCTAAACAGAAACTCTCAACCTTTACACAAAGGTACAGGCAAGACTTGATGACAATCAAATCAGTGGGCTTATACAATGTAGTGGAAAAACTAGAGGTAAATCCCTATATTGATGTAGTTTATGATTTATTTACAAATGGCTAATTTTTTGGATAATTTCTACATGTCCATAAGAATACCACACATGTGGCATATGTTAGTGGGCATACCTTTGAGAAGTATTACTGACTCCCCAACCTAGAAGAAACCTATAACCTATTCCTAATTGACTAATGAATGTTATCCAATATTGTTACCAACAAGTTACAGGAGTGGGGAACATGACCCAACCACCTTCAAGGTCAAGGGACTCATTTTTGTCATCCCAATTTCCACTTTTAGGCTAGGAATCAGGACTTTCATAGCCCTATTAAATAGAATCTATGGTTTTCCAAATATAACCTATGTCAGTGAGGTTTGGATTCCCCTACTAGACACCATCCTCACCTCCACCAAAGTCATTACCATTCATAAAATCAATAGTGCTAATTTGATTCACCAAGTTAGTAGCATAGACAACTGGTTGGATGGTAATTTTTATAAGATATCTTATCTAGTAGATGCCATAACTAGAATATTCCACTTAGCTTTCAAAGAACCTTAGGAACCCTCTCTTGAATATCACAAGAATATAATTTATGATGATTTCAATCTCATCCACATCCATAGATTTAGGAAAAATATGACTAAGTTAACATAGACATTTTATCCAATGGTGTACTAGCCATTAATGGATATGCCCAGATTATATAATCACATCAAAAGGACTCTTGGAAGTATTGGTAGCTATTAGCTCTACCCATAATTCATAATCATCAAAATAGAGTGAACTAAACCCTTCCCATGTATCTTCTTTGATTGGTATCAGATAAGGTGGTAGAATAACAAATTATAGCTCAATTAGTAGATTCCATAGATGTCAATCTAAGAAGTTCCAAATAAGGAGGACTCCACCCAACACATATCAACATTGGTTGCATTCAATACACAAAATAGGATTATTTCCACTCAGTTGGTAAGACTATAACATCCTATAAATTTGAATGGGTGCACTATAGGAAATGGGATCCAAAGAAAAGGGTCATGAATCATCTAAATAAAATTAAATCTAGGGTGAAAATTAATTATGGCCATGTATTATATCCACATGATAAGGTATTCTTGGATGATCTAAATGATACAAAAGATAAAAATAGGATGAAGAAGGTAAATATGTTGATTGTGGTAGTCAAGCATATTCATTAAATCTGAATACCACCAATGAAGATGCTCAAAGAAATGAGAAAGAGCATTGGGATTAAAATACCACTCCTAAACCTCTATCACAAGATGGAATTCAAGGACAAGAGCAAGATGGACCATCTAGGCATGATTCTATAGGGAGTGAACAAATAATCACTCAAAGGCCTCCTTAGCATCTTATCCTAGTGGTCAATATAACATCAACCACCATAGTGTCCACTCCTCCACTCCTAACTACCACAACATTAAAAATTGTGAGCACAATTCAACCCAATAAACTATTTTCTATGTTTCCTTTCCCTCTACTCATGGAAGACCAATAGGTAAGCCTCCCATATTTCCTCCCCCTAATTACTAGATTTCTTACTTCCCTAGTTTCCCCTCCTTCAATAGTAACTACTAATCCCCTTAGACCACCTCTTGTGTACCAGATAAAAGTGAAGGCCCCTTATGTTTCCTCTTAGGTAACTCCAACAAAGGGAGTCTTCAAGGAAAATCAAGGGGAGAAAAGGATAGAAGAAAAGGCTCTAGGGAAGTAAAACCCTTTGAAATCTTAGATAATGGTGAAGATGATAAAGAGAATCTTTTAGAGGGATAATAGTTCAAATATGAAAAATGGGAAGACAAACCAAAAAAATACTTTTTTAAGAGCATTAGTGAGACCATAAATAGTGACCTAGAGGATGAATAGTTGCTATAGAAATCTCAATCTAGTTACACTATGATTTTGAAGACCAATTCAGGCTCAACTAAATTGATTCAGGACCAAGGTGGGGATAATGGATATGAAGTGGATTCAAAACCTCCAGCTTCAACACAAGGGTATTTAATGAGTATATCTCCAACCTCAGCCCCTCCTATCACAACTATGGTATATATGGTAATAATTTCCCACATTGTTGCTACATAATGGTGAGTAAATAAACTTTTCATTCCTCCTCTATTGAAATAATTTATTCTATCCTAGTTAGTTCTATAATAGTTCTTTCTCATGATTTGAATTATTCAACCCAAACTAATAAGTCCCACATAACTACAAGGACAATTTTGAAAATACCAATCACAAACCTCATAACTCAATCTATGTTATCCCCCAACCAAACTTCAAAATGACCTATTAGGGCTGCTCATACATCTATAACTAGTTATTTGTAAAACTTGCTAAGTACCCCTTCTACTTATTCATTCTTTAAATCCTCCATCCCTCAATATTTTGGACTTAATAAATAGGTACACTTTAATAATATAGTATCCTCCACCATAATTTATTCCCCAGTCATTCCTCCCCATCTATTCACCCAATTGAACCTTTTAATTGTCTAGGTGGCCTAGGTAGAGTCTACCATTATTACATCAGTAAAGGGGTTGGAGAAAGGAAATTTAATAGTTGATATAGTGCCTCCTAAAAGGGAAACTAGATGTAAAAAATCCATTCCTCCACTCCCTAAGTTGTTAACATCTTATCCTAATCCCATGCTTCCCCCTGGGCAATCTCCCTCTTCCACTCTAACAGAATAGGTAGAACATTCACAATAATTAGTTGCCTTGAATATTCTTGAATGGATCTAAAAGATGTAACAAGTAGAGGTAGGTAGGAAAGACTTGATAATTGTGTAGCATCCCATAGTCAGCTATCATTTTGACAATAAAGATAAGACTATGATAAAGATAAAGATAAAAACTATAATGACTAAAGGATAGTAAGTGGATTTGGAACAAAGAGAAGATGTGTTCCAGTTAACTAAAAAATGTAGAACTCTCCCTTCTAACTTAGGTTGTCATATGGAAGACCCCTATATTTTTGTAAACTCTGTAGGTGGAATAATTAAGTTGATCTTTAGGGATTATGATCAATCTATGGAGGCCCTATAGGAAAGGAACACCATTTAGCCTCTAAGGGACCTCATAGGTAGTGTACAAGGAGCATCCCAAAAGTTAAATGATGCCCTCCAATTAATGAGAGATGAAAATACATAATCACAACCTAAATAGAGGGATGTCTTCTCCCTATCATAAGACATGAATAAGATGTTATCTAAACTTTATTTTTTTGGCTAAGTAAATAGAGACAAATCTTAGAATTATCTAAACTTAATAACTACCCTAGATGTTGCATGGGCCCAAAACTATGTGTCCTCTAAAAGAGATAGCTTGATTAAATAGAATCAAGAGATGAAAAATTTATTTGGTAAACTCACCAATTAAAAGGTTAAATCCATCATAATTATGGGGGAAATGAGATTCAATGGTGTACTTAACCAAAGTGGGGAATTGGTCGTTAAGACTATCTTTGAAAACCTCCTTCAGATAACAATGAATAGTTTTATATCAGAGGTCAAGGACATTATATATAAGACCCATGATGACCTACAATAATTTATAAATATTTCTAGAAGTAGGTTCCTTAATAAAGAGGCTCTTTATGTGGAAATCAAGGTTGTATTGAAATAACACAAAAAATTAATGGACAAGTTCCCCTAGTTATTCAAGATACCCTTGTTGAATTTTAGGACTATTGAGAATTATTTTTAGGCAAACCATGCTCTCTAATCATAAATTCAAGAAAGTAATTAGGATTCTCATGCCACATCACCCCTACCAATTATCTTTACTATATCATCATCTTCAATGACTAAGCCCACCATTACAACAACTTCAATGATAATAGCCACTAGAGTACAGGTGTCCACCACTTTAACTACCTCATCATAGTAAATCCCCTCCAAAATGATGTTAGTTAGTGGTATCATAAGTTTTGTTTTAAAAATTCTTGTTTTATTGGTATCATCCTTTTCCAAGTGTCCCATGTGTACTCCTTCAGGTGATATTTTCTAAAATAGATGTAAACTTTGAGAATGGCTTAAGTGATGAGGCAACCCCATCCCAAGCCTATATATACATTTATTTCCTAAATTCTAAATGGAGGATAAATTTTGGAATTTAAATATAGATAATAAATCCTTTGGGTTTTTCTATAATTCTATTTTTTATGGTTGTCTCTTTTATTTCTATGTTATATTGAGTATGTTTTTTATCTAACCAATAACAGAGTCTTTCTTGATATATGCAATAGCAGATTCAAGTATCTTGTAATCAATTAATAAGGTTTTACTAATTAGAATAAGTAATATAAATCTAGGTTTATATATATTATTTTCTAGTAATAAGATAGCTAAGTTACTTTTTGGAATTTGTGTAGAGATGTCATTTGGTGCAACTTCCTACACTGATCCATAGCTAGTGAAAGATGCTCATTTGTATTAGTTATAATATTGAAGTTAAGATATGTTAAAATAGTCCTGATAACAAGAAACCATTAATTAATAACTCATATCTAATTTCATTATATCACTCAGACCTTTTCAGTATGTGTGTCAGTTTTGTGTGTTAAAGTAGTAGCTATATGCAATGGGAAATGCATCATATCTATAAATCAATCCTAGCTCAAAAAAGATAAATCCTACTTATACTTCTGATTGGTGATACATTAGATAATTAGGTTCATAATCAATATGGATCCACTAAACCTATCCAATGGATATCTTACCATAATAAATTCATTGTGGAGGGTTCCAAATCCTCCAGTCAAGAAAAACTATGTAATAACCCTAACTAGGTCCTATGTTTTCATATTAACTAAACTAGTTACAAGTAAAGAAAAATCTAATCTAGTGTTCACCAAATATTGTGGCATAAAATGGGGTTAGTAAATATAAAATTAAATATGCATAAGATAATCCTAATTAAGCGATATATAGGTAAGACCCTAATGCATGGAGAGAGAAATATATTCAAAAGACATTACTTATGTTACTTTTATCTACTAAAGAGAAGAACAAAGTTAGATATACTTATCTTGAATACAAAACCATCAAGACTCAATCTTTCCCTTGGGTAAAGGTACTTTACAAGAGGGTTTTTTGGTTTACAAGGATCACAAAGAAAGGCCAAAGCATCCAATACTTCTTCACAAGACAAGATTCTTCTCCAAGTAGAAACCCCAAGCTAAGACTCCTTAAGTAGAATGGTGGAAGAGAAGATTTAAAAAACACAAATTAATAATTAACTCTTGTTATCTCTCTAATAATGGAAAAATGGATGTGTTTATATATGTAGATCTAACCCTAATCCTTTCTAAAAGTTTAGGCTGACAAGGTCAACCTAGTTGACCTAGTATCATCATTATCAAAAACAAATTAGGTCATGGACTAGGTTGGTCAGGGGATGACCTAGACCCTAATAAGTTTTATCCATAAGAGTACAAGGTTGATGGGGTTGATACTGTAACGTAAACTATTAAAAAGGGTTTTAAGTTAGTGAAAGGCTAATGAATGTGGAAAATGATTAGAGGAGGGTGAAAAATAGGAAGCAAAGCATAGGGGAACCTTTTTAGGAGTTATTTGGATTGATAACAAGTGGGAATATGTGATAAAAATCTTATGAAGCACTAATGGTCTACCCACCCCTTTCCCAATGCACCCCTTAAGGCATGCACTTAGAGATATTGAGACTCAATGGATTCCCACAAGATATAAAGCATTATTAATTGATAAACTTTAAAAATATTATGTGTATAAATATGCCCCACTCGAATCTCATCATGTACCACTCAAGTTCAATAAGGGATGGTGCTTCGAGAAAATAACATATCAACACACAACACTAAGGCTAAAAAAGTTGTAGTATTTTAAAGAAAAAATAATTAAAATTTAAATGACTAAAATGGGAATAACTAAGAAAATAAGTAATGTGTACTTTGACTTACCTTTATCACTAGATGGTTATCTATTATGTTTGTAGTGTTGATCATGGAAGGCTCAGAGATGACTTTAAACAAACCCAAGGATACAAAACTAAATATTAAAAATAAACAAATATAGGAAAGTTAAGATAATTGGTGCTATGTGAATGGGATGTACTTGGAAATTTGGCAAGCTAGGGTGTTAAGTGCTATGTTCTACAAAATGACTAAGTTAAAATTTTAAGTAAATTAGGTAATCTAAAATCCAAGGCTACAAAATAATAAAATACTCAAACAAGTAAACCTTGGGTAAGAAAGGCAAACTCACTGATTCAAACCAAGGATTCATGTCAAAAAGGATGGTAATCAAACATCCATGTAGAATTAGTAAAAATCCTTAAACAAAGATGGGCAAGAAAAATGGTAAAACAGCATTGATGAGTGAGCGGTAACAATCCTTACTCAAGTATCAATGGAAAATGGTGCATAAAAGGGAAAATAACTTTAGTGAGTGAGAAGTAACAAACTAACCTCAATCATTAATGGAAAAAGTACATGAAATTATAAATGGACTCAGGTGTCCAAAAAAAGGGTGGCACAATAATAGAAAATGGTAAAAAAAATTAAATCGTGTCTAGAGGTGTAGAGTGATGGTATAAATAAAATAAGCCATAGTCACTCAAACATATTATTTTGTTCTAAATATAGATAAAACTAAAATAAAGTAGTGCTAGAATTTTTTTAAAATGTGAATAAGAGGGAATATAGAAGAAGGAAAATAGATTTAGAATCATACCATCCTATCAAGGGGGGAAATGAAATGGGTAGAGGGGATAATGAAGTAAAAACCAAGGTAAAGTAACTCTAAATCAAATTTAAGACACTCAAATTTGGTTTGTCAAAACAAGAAGATTTTTGACATTAAGGAATATGAATAACTTCTCTTAGCTACATACGTTTTAGGTCAACAAATGAAATATGTAGATCATCCCATGAAGGTTATACGCATAAAAATTAAAATGTACCTACCTTCCCTTAATGTGTTCCCCATTCCTTAAGATCCCTTATAGAGTTGTCAGTCTACTATGAAGATTGGATTATTGCATGAGATAGTAGGTATCACCAATTAGAGGTATAATTATTGAGAGGGGGGGTAAATTAGTGATTTAAGATAATAAAATTCAATTCTTAACTCATAAACATTCAACATACATCAACTTTATCAAGCAATATAAACATGAAAGCACATACATCTAAAGCATACATAAGAGCATATATCACATGAACACATCATATATGTGGGAAACCCTCTTGGAGAATAAAACCCACTAAACCCTAAAAGATGGAATACAAGCTTATAAAAAATATATAACATTTAAAGCAGCACCAAATAATTAAGGAAAACCCATCCCTTATTTTAGTGAGACACCAATCCCACAAGGAACTACTGCCCCTATCTAGCTGAGCACCCATAACAACTAGACATTTAGCAAACTTTACCTTGAAAGGAGGAACCAACACCCTAGGAAAATAAGAACCCACTCAACTACCTTGAAAAAATAATCTTAAACACATGTTTTTTCTCTTCAACTGATGATGACCACTTTTATTTTCACTATTCACCTTCACTCTTTCACCCAAATAGTCTCAAGGGATCACTCACCCAATCAATCTCTTTTAGGCTCATTAGGTCCAATGACCTATTTATCTACCCACATCAACTTGATTATATAAACATAAATTATCTTCTTTTCTCTCTTATGGTACTCACTAACTTGTACCTTCTCTTTCAAAGGTTTTCTCCTTCACTTGAATCCACACATGCACAATAAACACAATTAGTCCAATTATGCTTTATATTTATACCACTCTCTTCCTTTAAGCCATCTTGGCCAGCCAAGATGATTTTCATATTTTAAAAAAATTTAAAATAGGTCCTCATACATGTTACATTTAATAACCACACATTCCTTAGGTTGGTCATTACCTCATTAGTCCCAAACTACCATTACATCTTGGTGAGACCTAAACAAATTAGGCATTCATACTCACACATCATATGTGAGATGACTTGGAATACCATCATGCTTTAAAAATTCTTAAAAAAAATCAAACCTATTTTAATTATCCCCTTTCTTACTCCCATATGGGTCTATGCCATATGTAACACCAACTCAACACTTGAACCTACCAATTAGGTCTCTTTACTCTTTAAGTATTCATACACATAAAACATAGTCTCAAACTTATGAAGCTATAGCTCAAATATTTCACATATATATATGATAAAATCACATGGTTGAAACCTTAAATACCTCTTCAACACCTACATGTTCCTTATATAATTCAATACAGGCTCTAAGTACTCAAATCAATTCTCTCAGAATGACCACTCAGACTAGTCACAAATAGTCAAAATATAGTTATACTATGTCGATTCTTCATATCTGATCAGGGGAAAAATATGACAAATAATTATTTATCATAATCCTTATATACTTATATTACATCTCCATGCTCATTTCTTCTTCAATTCTTCTCAGAACATCTTCAACTCACTCCTGCAACATGGTCACTCAATCTACCAGTGCATTCAACAAACATAGTCAAATTATAAGCAATTGGTAAAACTAAAGATGGATTTTTCAAACCTAAAAAATAAAAACATATGGTCATCATGTATTATATAAAACTCTCCAATATTTATTTCATTTTCAAGCATCAAAATACTATCAAAAACATCTCAATTATCTTTCTCAAGTCACTTGCATAACATGGTCAAATACATATTTAACTTTGGAGATCAATATATTTGAATATAAAAACATTAAGATATTTTAAATCACTTATCTAAATTAACATTAAATTCCTCTTCAACATTTATTTTTACATCACCTTAAAATTCATCCTAGATCAAAATATATAAGCAAAATATTGAGCACTGGTTTTTCTTTTGTTAAATTCAAATGCCAACGGTCACTATGTAAACGTTAAAATTTGGACACTTTGAACTCATCTCATATTCCCTATAAACTTTTTAAAAAATACACACACTTTATCTCCTTATAATTATCTTGTTATTTATCTTGAAATTCTCACCATTGATCTTCGATCAGATCTTTCACGATTGTGCCACTTGGTAGCTTTGTGTGCCTTCTACGTACCCTGTATTATTCAGTCAGTGTGTTTGTGCCACTTGGTAGTTATACATGAAATATAAGCATCATTTTACTTATTGACTTAACAAGTGACATTTATCTCCTATATTATCAAACACTCATTGTTGATCTACTATCAAAGCTTCTAAGATTGTGACACTTTTCACTAGTGCATGCCTTCTGAGCATATTGATTATTTGACTCTAATGAGCTTCCACCACTTGGCAGACCCACATGAAATCTTGACTATTTGACTCAATACACTATATTGTATTATTATCTATTTATATTAAATGTGCATATTTAGATATGTGATCTGATTAAACATTCACTATAGATCTCTTCTTGTGAATTTGGCTAAGTATGGGAACTTAATAAAACTATGCCTAGAAGGCCAGATTTGCACCATAATAACTTTTGATACGCTCAACCTCATGAAATTAAATTTTAACCATATGATCTACTCACATATGTTAATATATCCATATATAAATATACTCCTAAAACCTTCACATGTGTCAAATATAATGTCATAAAATTACTTATTCAACTTTATCTATCAAGATGACTAATTGTGCTTAGACATTAATATGACTATTCAAATGAATTTTTTTCACTTAAATAATAACTCTAATCACTAATAACATCCTATAGTGTATTTAAAACATGTCAATACCATAAATATCATCCATTAATTTGCTATCCAAATCAAACATTGAAGAACCACGCAGAAACACTAAAGCACAATTAAGCACACTTTGTCATTGTCAATCTAACCCACATGAAACCTCATAAAAAACCTTTGTCACCTTAGATAAATCATATAAAAACCTAAAACAATATCCCCCTTTTTGATTTATTTCAACACCAATGCAAATCTTATGCATAGACTCTATCTATCTCTTCAATCACTTTCTCCCCCTTTGACATAATGACAAAGTGGGTTCAAATCTTGATCCTACAGACCTAAAAAGACTTCAAGGACCAATAAAATGAAAGGACCACCTATGATATATAATAAATACTCCCCCTAACATTATTCATACCTCTTCTTGCCTTGATATTCTCAAACATGCTCCATGACTACACTCTTCTTTGATCATACAGAGCTTCTATGAAGACAAAACATATATGAACATCAAAAACTACATGAACTTACCTTGAAAACATTAAGATGGATTCCCCATAAGTCACTTTATCTTAGGAAATCTTTTGATCATCTTCAAACCATTTTCAATAATGATGAATCAACATAATTACCTTCATACTTTCTCTCAAATTCTACTACATAGTCCTCTAAACCTAGGACCTAAAAAACTACTCATAGAGCTTCGAAAAGCTCCTCCTAACATCATGTTCCATCTTATGTCATACATACACTAATTTTAACTTGGAATTTTTTTATCCTTAGACCTATCTACCTATATAACTCACAAGCTCTCTTTGCTCATGCAAGAAGATTTGATACCTTGTCAAAATACATGACTTGGTTTGATCAAGTCATCATGTCAATATTCTTGAATTCTCAACTATAGTATACATCTTCACACTTTTCTCAAGACTAAATAATCTTCACATATGTTCCCCCTCACATCACACACAACTCTTCAAGCCTTTCAAACTATCTGAGTTAGCTCCCCTAACTCCATGCTTCACCTAGATCATGACATCTTCAACAAGGCTTCTCAATGAGCTAGGTCTATCATCAATTCTTTGACACTATCCACACTTTAGTCAAAAACTCTTATCAAAACACCTTATCTTTAGAATACATCCTTAATCAGACACTTATAAACCTTCATTCTCTATCTACAAACCTTCAGAACCAACATCTTTATTCTAATGACCTTTCTTGTCCTATAACATCAATCAAAGCTCAACAAGTATCCACCATACTTCCTCTTATTTTCAAGTGTCTCCTTGAAAATTAGAGAGAGACACCCTTTTGACATAGTGAAACTAAAATTCCCAAAACTTAGGAGACTCCCATATCTCCATACTCTCATTTGAATTGCAATCATGTCTCATCACCAAATTGACTTTGAATGGATCCTTGACTTCATTCTTTGCTTTAGACTTGTCAACAAGTGCAGACAATAAAAACTCTTGACTTTATTTCATGTCTATCATGGAAAATAAACCATCTTTGTTCTCAATCTGATCTATCCTAACAATCTTAGGTTTTCAAAACCATTTTTGACCTCTTCCTTGCACACTAAGAGCTCCATATACCTTATTTTGCTTTTAAAACTCATTCAACTTGGTCTTGAAATTACTAGTAATGTGACCAACTTTATGACATCTAAAATAAACAAGATCATTCAAACCTTTTGCTTGATATTATGGTGATCTTTCTTTGACTAATTTATTCTCCTCTTGCATTCTCTAACAATGTGTCCAAACTAATTACATGCATAAAAATGAATCTAAGATGAATATCTCATTACATTAATCTATCTAAATTGTCTTATTTCTTACACTCTAGGAGCCTAATTGAATTTATCTTGAGTTGATGGTCTTTGCTTATAGAACTTATCAATGTGACCAACTTTTTAACAATTATAGTAAACAATGTCTTCCATACCTTTTGATTGAATATGGTAGTGATCTCCCGTTGATTGATTGCTTCTTCTTACATAGTCCTTTGCCTTATGACCAACAAGATGACAAATAAAATAATTTCCCATAAAATATTTGGCATACCTTGAAGCATTTCATTGTCTAATTGGATTCTTCGTTTTATTTTCAACATGATTTGACTTGTTTTCTTTCATGCTACCATCCTCTTTTCCTTATTCTAATTTATTTTGTTATTCTTCAATCTTTCCTATCTTGATTATGATCTTTTCATGTTCATCCTTTACGAAAACAAGATTAGCCTTCAATTTAACACAATCATCTTATTTATCCCTCATGCTTGAACTTGCAGCCTTGAATTAAATTCTAAGATATTTGATGGTCTCCTTATCCTCATTAGCCCTTTTGGACATGTCATATTTCAATCTACATGCTTGCTCTTTAATAATATTTATAGAAACAAGATTGGACTTAAAATCATCATGCTCACCTTTATTTTAACTCAACTTAGCATTTGTCTCTTCTAACTGATTCTTGAAGTGTCTACATTCTTCCTCTATTAAACTTAGATTTATCTTTGTAACCCTCAATTGATCCTCAAGAATGTAGATCTTTTCTTTATCATCTTTTTATCTTGATCTTTCTTTTAATGATTCTATATCCTTATTTAGTTTGATCTATTCTTGATTCTTATTTTCCTCTCTCTTATACTTGCCTAATAAACTTCCCTTAAGAGAACTAACTTGTGCTTCAAGACCTTTAATCATATTCCTCATTTTATAATTCCTTTTCTTTTGCTCTTTAAGTTCACCAAGTGCACCCATGATCTCAACTTCTAAAGCAACTTCTTATTCACTGTCATTATAAACTACTTTATCAAACATGATGATATTTTCACCCATATTGTACCTTGGATCACCTTCAAGTGCTTAAACTTGCATATAAGGTGCTACTTTGATACCAATTGTTAGAGGTACAATCACTAATAAGGGGTGGGAATCAGTGATGTAAGATAATCTATTTCAATTTCTAACTCATAAAAATTTAGAATACATCAACTTTATCAATCAACATAAACATGAAATCACATACATCCAAACCATACATAAGAGCATACATCACATGAACACATCATATATGTAGGAAACCCTCTTAGGGGATAAAACCCATTGAACCCTAAAAGATGGACTACAATCATATATAATAAGATCCAACATGTATACCATCACCAACTAACTGAGGAACACCCATACCTTAGTTTATTGATACATCTATCCCACAAGGAGCTACTACCCCTATCTATCTGATCACCCATAATAACTAGACCTTTAGCAAGATTTACCTTATAAGGAGGAACCAACCCCATAATAAACCGAGCACCCACTTATATACCTTTAAAATATAATTTTAAACACCTATTTATACTCTTAAATTGATGATGACCATTTTTTTTGCACTTTTCACCTTCACTCTTTCACCCAAATAGTCTCAAGGGCTCACTCGCTCAATCTGCCTCTTCTAGGCTCATTAGGTCCAATGACCTATGTATCCACCTACATCATCTTGATTAGATAAATATGAATGATCTTATTTTATCTTTGATGGTCCTCACTAACCTGTAACTTCTCTTTCAAAGGTTATCTCCTTCTCTTGAATCCACACATGCACAACAAACAGAATTAGTCCAATTATGCCTTGTATTTATACCACTCTCTTCCTTTAACCCATCTTAGTCAGCCAAGATGCTCTACATATTTAAACAAAATTTAAAATATTTCATCATACATTTTACATTTAATAACCACACATTCCTTAGGTTTGTCATTACCTCATTATCCCCAAACCACCATTAGATCTTGGTGAGACCTAAAATAATTAGGCCTTCATACTCACATGTTACATGTGAGACTAATTAGACCAAATTCATCTTTTAGAAATGATTCAAACACATCAAATATATTCCCAATATCTCATTTATTTCTCCCATATGTATCTATTCCACCTATAACACCAACTCAACACTTGAACCTACCAATTAGGTCTCCTTGCTCTTTGGGTCTTCATACATAGAAAACACAATCTCAAACTTTTGGAGATATATCTCAAATATTTCACATATACATATGATTGTATCACATGGTTAAACCCTTAAATACATATCAAACACCTCTATGTGTCTTAGATACTTCAACATAGTCTCTAAGCACTCAAATCAACTCTCTCAGAATGACCACTCAGATTAGTCACAAATAGTCAAAATATAGTTATATTATTTTGACTATCCATATACTATTATGGGAAAAATATGATATAAAATTATTTATAATAAGCATTAGAGACTTATATTACATCTCCATTCTCATTTTCTTCTTCAATTCTGCTCAGAACATCTTTAACACACTCCTGTAACATGGTCACTCAATCTGCCAATGCATTCAACAAACATAGTCAACTTATAAGAAATTTTTCAAACTAAATATGGATTTTTAAAACATTAAAAATCCATAAATATTTTCTTCATTGATTATAAAACACTCTAAAATATTTGGTTCATCTTGAAACATCAAAATACTATCAAGAATAACTCAATTATCCTTCTTGGGTCACTTAAAAAACATGGTCAAATACATAGTCAAATTTGGATCTAAATATATTTAACTATACAAAAATTAATATATTATAACTCATGTATATTTATCAACCTTGAATTATTATTAATTTTTATTTTTACATCACCTTCAAATTCATCCTAGATCAAAAGATATAAGCAAAATACTAAGCACTAGTTTTTCCTTTATTAAATTCAAATGCCAACGGTCACTATGTAAACGTTAAACTTCAAACACTTTGACCTTATATCATGATCCCTATAAACTTTTAATAAATACACACCATTTATCTCCTTATAAGTATCTTTTTATTTATCTTTCAATGCTCACCATTGATCTTCGATCAGAGCTTCTGTGAATGTGCCACTTGGTAGCTTTATGTGCTTTCTTCACACCCTGTACCATTTAGTCAATGTGCTTGTGACACTTGGTAGTTACACACACAATTTGAGAATAATTTTTCTTATTAACATAACATGCATCATTTATCTCTAAAAAGATGATCAAATTCTCACTATTGATCTACTATCAAAGCTTTCTATATTGTGACACTTGTCACCAATGTATGCCATCTGAGCATATTGACTATATGACTCAATACATTCTATTAGATCATTATCCAGTCATATTAAATTCTCACTATTATATATTTTATCCAATTAAATTCTCACCATATATCTTTTCTTTCAAATTTGGCTTAAGTATGGGAACTTCATAAAACTCTGCCTAGAAGGCCAACTTTGCACCTTGATAAAATTTTCTACACTCAACCTCATGACCTAAATTTTAAACCATATTATTTCCTCACATATTTTAATCTATCCATAAATAAATATAATCCTAAAACCTTCACATGTGTGAAATAAAATGTCAAAAAATTATTTACTCATTCTTATCTATCAAGATGACTGCTTGAGCTTAGACATCCATATGACTATTTTGATGAATTATGTTCACTTTCATGAGCACTCTAATCACTCATAACATCACATAATATCTATAAAACATTTTTATATCATAAATATCATCCATCAATTACCTATGTAATTCAAACACTGAAGAATCATGTAGGAACAATGAAGCACATTGAAGTACACTTTGTCATTATCAATCTAACACACATGACACCTCATCATTAACCTTGGTCACCTAAAATAAATCATAGACAAACCTCTAACATAACCATAAAGTTTTTTGAATTCATTTATTCCAATATACTAGCCTATCACACCCTAATATACCTTGGCTCTATAATAAGGCCAACTATGGATTTCGAGCTTTGATTAGAGATAAGAGATGTGCTTATAATTACATATTTTGGTGTGATTTTTACTTTGGAAATTTTTTAGATTAAATTTTATATATCATTTCCTTTTGTTTTTAAATGATTTGGATTTTAACTTTCTTGATATATTTTTCTAATCCTCCTCCATACGAATTTGGAAAACCAAACATGGGTGCTAAAGATGACATTCATTCGAATATATGGGACTTGGTTGCTAAGAAAGAGAACCTAGAGAAAATGGTGTCTCAAATTCTCATAATTTTAGGTGAAATAAAATATTTATCTTGAATTTGACCTTGTTTTATCCAATGTGTAATTAAAGGAAAGGAAATCAAGAGGAGTAAAACATGAAATAATCAAAATTACTCAAATAGCAAAAAAATTGACAAAGGGTAAAAAAGGGATATAATAACATTGAAGTGTGATTCCTTATCATAATAATGAGGTAAATTTAGGAAAACATGCTAGCACAATTTGTTGTGTAAATTTCATCTACAAAAGAAGCAAAATATAAAGTTTAGAATAAAGATCAAAAACTTATAACCATTACAAAATATATCTTAGAGAGGGAATGAAAAGATGGTGATTTTATGAGGAAGGCTAGGTTCTATCCATGGTCTTACACTATAACTCATAAAAAATAAACCTGAGGGGTGTCAAAAGCATGTGAAAAGTAAATGGGATAAATATGGTATTTGTGAGGAAGGTCAGGTCATATACATGGTCTTACACTAAAAATCACAAAATATAAACCCATGAGGGTGCAAAAAAGTGTTTAAAAATGATGAAAACAAATAAGACAAAAGGAAATCATGAGGAAAATTTGGTCCTATCTATGATTTTATAATGCAACTCATGAGAAAAGGGGAAACCAAAAAGACCAAAAGGAAGGACTAAGGTTTGTGAAAAGAGATAAATGTTACAAAGAGTGAGACCCATGTAAGTATCCTATAAAAAGTGTTAGATAGAAAATAGAAAGTATGAAAATAATGGAAGGATTTAGGCAAAATACTTCTTGAGGGATTGCGCATTGGTGGGTTCTTTGAAAATATAGCCTTCATTGGTTTGAAGGTGATATGTGATTAGACCAAGAATGTCTTTGACTAAATAAGGTCCCTACCATTTTTGGGAATATTTACCTTCTTTGTCATGAGTATAGTCTAATTTAATGACAAGATCACTAACATTAAATGTGCAAAATTTAACTCATTTATTATATTGTTTGGTAATATGAGCCTTGTATTGGAAATTATGTTTTAAATAAGAAAGATAATATTCATTATGGAGATGAAGAGAATGAAGATGAGATTCACATAATTATTCATTTGGTATGATACCATGAAGATATATATAGAGAAATTAAATCTCAACTTCTAATAGGAGGATTGATTTAAAATCGTAGACTAGATAAAATGGCAATGCCCTAGTGGCAGTACATATGCTAGTGTGATAGGACCAAAGAGTGAGATATAAATGAAGATTCAAATCCATATGGGTGTCATGGATTATCTTTTGGATAATTATATTAATAATTTTGTTTATGGCCTTGACTTGGCCAGTACATTGTGATTGGTAGGATGTGGAGAATTTTTTAACAAGGGGCATATCCTTGATCCACTTGGTGAAATATTCTATGGATGTGATTATAAAGACATTCCCATCTTGAGATTGAGGTAATTTGCCTATGAGATCTAATCCCCACATTGAGAATAGAGAAGGAGATTATATGATTTAAAGCATGACTAGAGGTAAATGAATTAAATAATCATAAATATATAAAGAAGTAAAATTTCTAGAAAATTTTATGGCATCCTTTTCAAGAGTGGGATAACATTATCACATACTTAAGCATTTACAAGTTGTAACATGTCCACTACACTGGCCATCACACATGCCCCCATTTGCTTGTTCAAGAAGAGGAGGGACCTAATATTTCATAACACAACAAAGAAAGGTACCTTTATAATTGTGATAATATAGGATGTTATATTTAAATACATACTTAAAAGCTTATTTATGAATGTGAGTCCTTTTATAAGAGTCTAGGTTGGGAAGATAAGTTTGATGTTCAAAAAATTGAATGATCTTTTTATACCATGGGCTTTATCAAATAGTGATAGCCTCAATGTGGTAAATTAGTGAAACATGTGGTTGAATAGAGGATGGACATTTTATTATTTAGATAAGAAGAGTGGGATTGATAATAACTTGGTACAAAAGAGATGTTAAAGAAGCAATCGAATTAATAATTGAATTTTGATCTTGAAGAATAGGCTTAATGGTGAAATAAATGAAATCTTTGAAAATATTAATTATAATTAGATTATAATAAATGATATTTTCACTTTTACATTGGTTATCACCATTGACTTGGTATAAAATTAGATAGGAATCACCTAAAACACTAAGTTATTGGAGATCTAAATCAAGAGTAGCTCTCATACCTAAGATTAAAGCTTTGTACTCAACCATGTTGTTAGTGACATAAAATGTTAAGGAAAATGGTGAAGGGGTGAACTTTCCAAGAGGGATCATAAGAATACAACCTTCCCTAGCTCTTTGAAGGCATTTATAACCATTAAAGTGAAAGGTTCAAGTATCTTCATGTAAATCAACATATAAGTGATGAAGGGGATCAAAATTAATGATAACATAAGTGGTTTGATAAAGCATATAATATCAAAAAAAATTAACATAGGTAATCATGTTTGACTTTTCTATAACATTTTTCATAATATATAAGGCCTCAATTGATATAGTATATGGAATTTTCCCTTCCAATATCATCTTGTTGGGAAAGCATTTCACCAACTAATATGGGTATGGAAGAGGTATACAAGATCAACGGTCAATAATTTAAAGGTGGATCAAGAGTAGGTGCGTGAAGTAATGATTCTTTCATATTATCAAATGCTTTTTTACATGAATCTATCCATTATAAGGTATTACCTTTCGTAAGAAGATAATTGATAGAATAAATATGGTAATCCATTTTAGGAATGAATCATCTAATTGCCCCAAGTTTATTGAGGCAAGTGCGAATGTCTATAATGGATCGAGGGATGGGCATGTCGATGATAACATTGATCTTGGTTGGATCAACATTAATGTCATGAAGAGACACTAATAATCCTAGAATCTTTATAGATGTGACATTAAAAACAAATTTGTAAGTATTTAATTTAACTTTATATCTAAGGAGGTAGTCAAATATGATAGAAAGATCTCAGAGATGAATCTTTCAGATTTTGGATTTGGCAATGATATCATCCACATAGGTCTCTATAATCTTGTAAATAAGATCATGAAAGATGTGAGCATTACCCATTGATAGGTAGATGTAGCATTTTTTAGGTTTAAGGTAATTTTAACATAATAATAAGTTCCCCATTCTATGGTGAAAGTGGTCTTATGTTAGTCTTTAGGGGTAATGTGAATTTGGTTATAACCCAAAAAACTATCCATAAGAGACAACATTTCATAACCAGTTATGAAATCGATGATGGTATCTATTGAAGGTAGAGGAAAATTATCCTTGGGATAAGTAAGATTAAGATTAAAAAAATTAATACAGATGTGAGTGACCATGGTGACCTTCTTTCAAATAGGGACTATGATAGAAACCCATTCAAAATAGTCTACGAGTTTGATAAACTCAGCATCAAGAAGCTTGATAATTTATTTATGGCATAAGGTGGAAATTCATGTTGCTTTTAGAATACCAATTTGGTATCAGGGTTAATGGTAATATTATGCACCATGATTCTAGGTTCAATACCAAGAATGTCCTCATCTGACTAGGCAAAGATCTCATGATATTTATTAAAAAATAATCTAAATTTATCATGTTTAGTTGGTGTGAGTTCATGAGAGACTATAATTATTTAAGGGTATGATGGACTAACATAATTTATTCAAGTGGTTTATTTGATAATCATAGCATTTCCATCTTGGAAATGATATGGTGCATTAGGTAAAGAGGAAATTGGATTGGTTTTATGATCGATGCTAGTGATGAAGTTATTAAAATAAGGGGACTTATTTTTGAAATTCCCAAGTTTGTGATGTTGTCAAGGAAATTGAGGTTATCAAGCATGAAATAATTCAAGAATGGCTCATCACTAGGTAGAGTGGGAATAGGACCATGATATTCGACATCTACTTTGAGATCAAGAATTTGATTACCATGGTGATCATATTTAGAATGTATTTGACATACATTTGTGGCCTTGGCATCTAATATAATCTTAGGAGTAGGGGGATAAGGTTGATCAGATGAGAATGGTGTATCATTAATTTCATTGATGGAGGAAGAATTAGATGTAATGATTGGATCTTTAGGTGGTATAGAATATGTAGGGATTTTTGGAAGTTCAAAAATTAGGATTTTTTATACCACTTAGGGAGTATTAATAAGTGGATAATTAATGGGAGGTACATGACCTTCAGGAGATAATTCAAAATTATTGGAAATGGTATGAACATCATAGTTGAAAGCATGTATTTGGGATAAATTTTTTGGATAATGCTAAATATCCAAGTCTTAGGATTGAGTTTGGGCCGTGATGTAGTTATCATCATAGGTTGGAGAAATGATACATGCTTGAGATTTAGGAGGAGTTTTAGAAGGGGAGATTCTTAGATCATTGAATTTGTGTGGAGACATGGTTAAAGGATCTTGGAATAATTTTTCCACTCCATAATCATTTTATGTGAAGGCATTTTGTGGGTAAGAAATGTCATGAACATTACATGGAGGGGGAAATCAGTGATCTCATCAGTGAGAGGGATAGTGTGATCATGAGGTAGTAAGGAAGGAGGAAGCCACTCTAAAATTTCATGAGGTATATTGGTAGTGTTTCAACTATGTTACAAGTCATTAGTTTCATCATCATCTAAATCAATAAGAGTGACATGTAAATCTAGATTAATGTTGATGAATTTAGGTAAGGTAGTACTATTGATTATTGGAATGGTGGGAGTATGATATTTAGATTTAGGATTAGAAATTTGAATACTCAAAGGGTTGAGATTAGCCTCATGCTTATACCATTTTCCACTATGTAAGAACTTGATGCATTGGATAACAAAAGAGGTGATGGCCTTCATTCAAACCAATGACCATAAGATTATGTTGTAAGATAGGGGTAAACCAAGGACCATAAGATTAGTTTGAATAGTCTTATGTCCAATTGTAATGGGAAGCCAAATACAACCAAGTGGATTTTGATTATTTTTATCAAATCCATGATAGGTTAATTATGTTTTCTTGAGATGATCCTTATTATATACAAGTTTTTATATGAGCCACAAAGATGTCACATTAATACCAAACCCTTCATAAACTAACACTTTATAAATAAGGTTAGTATTAATTTCTATTTTAATGAATAGAGGTGGATAATCGGAATGAAAAATTATTTCATCATTAATCATGTCTTCTTAAAAAAATTTAATGAAAGGTTTAGAATAAGGACAAATGGATTCAATGGTATGAACATTGGTAGGTTGAGGCTCAAGAGAGGGTGGTTCCTCATTTATAGAATATGTATCTTCAATTTCTCATAATTATTGTATAAGGAACTTGCAATGATAATGAGAGGTTTGAACTAACTATATAAGGTGAATCTTGTAAGGCATGGAGTTGACTTATTCAAAAAATTTCCAATGGGATTTATAAGAAGAACCAATGTGATGTTTAGAAGGTAAGGTAGTTTTGAAGGATTGGAAGTCATCAGTAGTTCAAAAGAAGGTGATGGTTCCTCATTAACCTCCAAAACTAAATGAGTAACTGTAGTATCTTTTAGAAGTTGTTCTTCCAAATATGGTTTCTTAGGTTTTGTGATATGATCTTTATGTGTTAGTTTGTGATGATAGTTGACTTTACCTATGTTAACATATTGAGACTTTTTGTAATATTGGTCATAGTCAGCATCAATATCACAAAAATCCTTGGTAGTTTGTTGAGTTGTATATGTGGGAAAATATTTTTGTTATTATAAGAATAATCTTTGGGAACTTATCATTTTTGAGAAGTAGTATTATATTCTTGGTGATAGAGTTGGATCATGGCTTTGTGATTGAAGGAATCACTAAGCATGTAGGAGATAGAAAATTTGGTAATCCCTCAACAAGTTTTATGGGAATGACTAATGTCATCATAGAACCAACAAAATTTAATAGGTTTATACCATTTACAAGGATTATTGGAATAAGTAAAGGTTTTAGAAGGTGCTAATAATTATTTCATTTATTGCATAGTTAGTGGTGTGAGAAGATGGGGGATTGTTAGCTTTGGAAACTCCTAGTTTGGTTTGAGGAGTCTTTCTAGTGATGGCATTAGTAAAAGTTTGAAAATATCCCTTAGGGAATTTGGTATTATGTTCGAATTGCTTCATAATGAAGTCTTCATGTTTGGCTTAGTCAAGATCTTTGTTAAGCTTTTGAGGGGCAAATGTTTGAACCTTATATTAAAGTGAAGGGGTAAAATTAGTTATAAAGAGTTTAAATATATTATCATCAATCATGTTATGTTTGACCTTATGGGTCAAATATTTTCATATTTTAATAAAATTATGAGTTTATTCAATGGGAGATTGCTTAGCATTCATGAAATGGCCAAGGCAATTTTTGAGAAGGTCGTTATGTTTAAACTCTTTAGCTAAAGGATTGACTAAATCTTCTAGTTTCTAGATGGAATGTTGGGGAAATGGTTGTACCATTATAATACATCTCCATTGAAAGTTTTAACTAGAATTTTAGTGGTGGTAAAAGTATTATTTTGGATCCATTCTTTAAAAAGATTAATAAATGCTTTAAGAAAGGATGTGGTGTCTTGGCCCATCATACTTGATAGCTAGAGAGATGTTAACAATATCAATGGAAATGATGAAAGGAGAGAAAGGCTCATTTTTTATGTTATAAATAATTTTTAATTCTTTATAGGTTTAGGACTTTAATTTCCTAAGGCATATCTAAAAGGTGGAGGAATAAAATTTTGATTATTTTGAGGAATGTTGATCCATATTGATCAAATGACATCGTAATTGCATCATTTGAGAGGTTTTAGATGTTTATGTTATACTCATTTGTTGATTATCCATATTGATCAAATGACATTGTAATTTCATCATTTAAGAGGTTTTAGATGTTTATATTATGTTCATTTGTTGTATGAATTGTGTAAAAATTTGAGTCATATCAATTAGTGGGTTGGTGTTTGTAGGAGGACTCCCCAAATTTTTATTAGGGGGAGGGTTATTGGGGAGTGGATTACTAGTGGGATTGTTGGATAGAATTGTGTCAATTGCTCTGACATTATCTTGAAAAGCTTGAAGATGATATTTATCATAATAGGTACAAAAAGGATCTGATCCACCTACTTAATATTGAGTGTGATTTGAACCATGTTAAAACCCATAAATGAAGTAGGGGAAGAGGTGCTCTAAGAGTGAGGGTTATCTTGGGAGGTAAAGAAAGGGAGAAAAGAATATCTTGTATAGTGTCTAAATGGATTCAAGTTGTCCAAGAAGATTCTAATAGGAGATTTCATGATATTTTGAGGAAATGAATAGAATTTTAAGCAAGAATAAAGAGAAATCAGGGACAAAGAACTAAGTTGGATGGATATAGAAGGAATTCATCCAGACAAAGAACCAAATTAGTTAGATAGAAGAGCAAGGTTAGTAATTAAATTTAACATAGATTGGGTCAATAGAGTACTAATGGAAAAGGGTTTGAGAAGAGTATAGAGTCGATTGGGTTGATTATGTACTGCTAAACAGAGGGTAGAATATAAAGATAAGAGACACAATCATGTTGGTTGACTATGTACTATTGGATAGAATAAAGATAGAGTCTGTAAGAGACTATATCAACCAAAATGATAATTTTATGAAATAGGATGAAATTTTTCAATATAGGTGAATCAAGAATGAAATTAGAGCCATAAATAATTAGATCAATGTGAGTGATCCAATTGGGGCACACAACACAAAACCTTGCACCAATGTTGGCCAATGTAAGTTTTTGTAATATAACACTCAATGATAAGAGAAAAAGTAATAAACTAAAAAATAAATGATAAATAAGTGGTAATCTTAAGTGTTATTAGATTATTAGAAAGTATTGATTTAAGTGTGATAGGAAATTTGTCTGAAAATAGAGAACTAGAAAGAAATCTATAGATGGTTTCAAGATGTTTGGGTTGAAAGGAATCTATGTTGGCAATGGTACTGGCTTGGTATTAGGGACTACCCCCTCACTTCATAATCCCATAGTGATAATGGTGTTGAGTTCTTTGCTAATATATACAATTAACCACATATTTATAGTTGTCTAGAAAACCAAGTTGGCTTCCCACTTGGTGATGAATTCCAAGTAGGTAGGCTTTGGGGAAACAAGTGTTTAAATGTGTTTTGAATATTTTTTGATTTGGTAGTGTGTGAAAAAGATCAAAATAGTGTAACTAAATGTAAATTTTAAAAACTACCTATTTAGATTATATGAGTTACTCTAAGAATGCAAACAAATAAAAAAGGAAGTGTCAATTTAATTACTATCAAATAGTTATTAATTCCTTGATGAAGAATAGTACAAACTTGGTTTAGTCAAAACTATATGCAAATAATATAAAATAGAGTCAACTGGGTCATTTCTATTCTATGAAAGCAAGTTCTTACATAATAGAGTTGAACAAGTTGACTATGTCCCTCAGATAAAAGATAGAATATAGAACTAAGTTGACTAGGTCAACTTAGTTGGCTATAGGGTTATAGTTTTAATGGCTACTAACTTGTATAAAACATAACTAAAGAAAGTATTAAAATGATAGAGAGGTAAGAGAGGAACCTTGGTGGGATTTAATATGGTTATGACTACAAATTTTATGTTCAAGTGCCTTAAATGTTGCTTTCAAGTTTTGAAGACTAAATCAACTAGTTCGACCCATTTTTGCAAAACCCTATGTGTTGAATAAGAATTAGATGACTAAGTCAACTTATTTGACCTAGTTTGTTGATTTGAATGATGCTAGAGAGAATAAGATGATAAATTTGACCCATTTGACCTTATATGCTTATCTAGAATTGAAAAAGGAGTATTATGTTGACTTGTTCAATCTAATAACCTATATTTAATGAAGATCTGCATAGATAGAACATAGTCATTTTGATGCAACTATGTTTTAAACCTATGAAAAAAAAGTTATAACTATACCAAATGGTTTGATACAGTATTACAAATATATAGAAATATAATTAGAAGATATAAAATGAAAGAATGAAATAAAACCTGTAGGTGTTAGATTCATGTTGGGTTCACCAGAATGTATGCAATGGGAAATATAGTAGATCTATAAATCATTCCTATCTCAAAGAAGATAAATCCTACTTACACTTCTGATTAGGGATATATTAGATAATCAGGTTCATGACCAAGATGTATTTAATAAACTTATCCAAGAGATATCTTACCATAATAAATTCATTAGGGAGGGTTATAAATCCTCCAATCAAATAAAACTATGCAATAACCCTAACTAGGTCATATGTTTTCATATTCACTAAACTAATAACAAGTAAAGCAAAATCTAATATAGTGCTCGCCAAAGCTTGTGGCACAAAATGGGGTTAGTAAACATAAAATTAAACATGCATAAGAGAATCCTAATTAATCTATCTATAGGTGAGACCTTAATGTATGGAGAGAGTAATATATTCAAAAGCCATTACTTATGATACTTCTATCTACTAAAGAGAGGAGAAAAGTTAGAGATACTTGTCTTGAAGATGAACCCATCGAGACTCAATATCTCCCTTTTCCAAAGGTGATTTGTAAGAGGTTATGGTTTTTAAGGATCACTAAGAAAGGCTAAAGCATCCAAGACTTCTCCACAAGACAATATTCTTCTCCAAGTAGAAACCTTAAGCTAAGACTCCTTGAGTAGAATGGAAAAATATTAGATTGTAAATAAGTGTAAATGAATAATTAACTCTTGTTATCTCTCTCAAAATGTCTAAATAGATGTGTTTATATAGGCAGATCTAACCCTAATCCTTTCTAAAATTTTAGGCTACCAAGGTTGACTTAGTATCTTTATTGACAAAAATAAATTAGGTCATGTACTAGATTATCTAAGGGCTAACCTAGACCCTAATAAGATTTATCAATAAGAGTACAAGGTTGATGGGGATGACAGTGTAACAAAAATTGTTAAAAAAGGTTTTAGGTTAGGGAAGGGCTACTGAATGTGGCAAATAACTAGAGGAGGGTGAAAAATAGGAGTAAAATCTTAGAGGAATGCTTTTAGGAGCTATTTGGATTGATAACAAGTGGTAATAAGGGACAAAAATCTTACAAAGCATCAATGGTCTTCCCACCCCTTTCCTAGTACACCCCTTAAGGTGTTTATTTAGAGAGATTAAGACTCGATAGGTTCTTGTAAGATAGAAAGTATTAGTTATTGATAAAGTTTTAAAATATTATGTGTATACAGCAGTATATAAGCATTAGTTTTTTAGCATTTGTCCTTGTTCTAGAATTGGTTATAAATAATTCATGCTTTTTATTTATATATCCCTTTTTCTACCTTATTTACCCTCTATTTATATTTTATTTTAGTCCTATTTGATTTAGAGTAGAACCATCATCACCCTAATCTATCCACATAGATATAGGATATATATCCATAACCAAACCCACAAGGTTAGCAGTGGAATTGCTCATAGTTATTCCACCACTAGTCACTACAAAACCCAATACCTACTACTCATGCCTCAGAGTGAAGTTAATCTTCACCGAGATCATAAGACATTATAGGTTACCTCTTATTTATTTTTAGTGTATAAAACTTAGAACAACATAAAATCTAGCACTAGAAGGAGGGTATATTTTCTATCTAGACTTGAACATCTCTTAGTAGTACTAGATATATCCCAAAGACTAACCAAGTCCACCTCTGGAAATAACCTATTGTATCCACCCCTATAGGCCCATATAAAAATTAGGTCAAACAAAAGTGTGTTGAGGAGGTCCCAAGCTAACTCATATTCTCCAAACAGATGACTACCCCCATGTTAAATAGCCCAACCTTAGTTGATGGGTTTTACCTTTAATATTTTATGAGGTATTTATATGCAATTAGAAATCTATCAAATATATAAATCAATCCTAACTCGAATAAGGTAAATCTTACTTACACTTTCAATCATAGATACATTATATATTTTGGGTCATGACCAAGATGGATCTGTTAGAACTAGCCAATGGATATCTTACCATAATAATATGACTAGGGATGATTCTAAAACCTCTAATCAAGAAAAACTATGCAATAACCCTAACTAGGTCATATATTTTCATATTCACTAAACTAATAACAAATAAAATGAAGTCTAATATAGTGCTCACCAAAGCTTGTGGCATAAAGTGGGGATAATAAACATCAAAATTAAACATGCATAAAAGACATATACTCACATCAATGTATACATAATCCTAATGTATGGGAGAGAAGTAAAAATTCATATTTATATACTCTTATAAAAGAAAAAAGTTAGGAATACTTACCTGTTAAGATAACCCATCGAGCCAAAATCTCTCCCTTGGCCAAGGTGCTTTGCAAGAGGTCATTATGGTATGTAAGGAAGACAAGGATAAATCAGCTCTAAGATACACAACCTATAAATGTATACAAAATACTTATCCATAAGATTGTGTGTGTGTGTGTGTCCAAAAAAACTATGAAACCCTAAATTATGTTCCTAAAGTAGAATGGTGGATAAGTAGATGTGTAATACATATCTCTTCATCTTCTCTTCTCTTATTAATAAATGATGGAAATGGATTTGTATATATAGGTAGATATAACCCTAATATTTTTCCAAAATTTTAGCTAATAAAGTTATCCCAATAGACATTGTATTATTAATTAATAAAAACAAGTATCAATTAGAATACAAAGTTGGTGCAGTCAACTTTTGTATTATAAACTGTCAAAAAGGGTTTTAGGCTTAGGAAGGGCTAATGAAAGTGGAAAATGACTAGAGGAGGGTGTAAGAGAGGATAAAAGGTTTAGGGAAGTACATAGGATAAGTTTGTGTTAATATCAAGGAGTTTTAAAAATGGTAGGAATGATACAAAGCCACAAAAATATTGATAATCACCAATGGTCTACCCACCCCTTTCCTGTTGCACCCTTTAAGGCATACACTCACAAAGATATTAACTCAACAGGTTCCTATATGATAAAAAGTGTTATTAAGTGGTAAAGCTAATAAAAATATTATGTGTATAAATCCACTTTAATCTCATCACATGTCATGTGAGTGTAATAGGGGATGGTGTTTAGAGTAAAAATATAGCAACACATGAAATTGAGATAACTAAAAAAGACATACAAAAAATAATGCTAAAATGAAATGTAACTAAAAGAACCATATACATACCTTGACTTACCTTTCTTATGAATTACTACATGTAAATATCTTAGTATTGATCATGGAGAGTGCAAGAATTTCATTTGATAAACCCTAGGGATATAAAATTAATAATAAAATCAATGTATGCGTACATAGGATGGTTAAAGTAGAAATGAATTACTTTGAAAAATTGGAAAATTATGATTATTAAGGCAAGGTTAGAACCAAAATATCATGTAAATAACAAAATTATTATGAATGAAGAATAAATGATATTAGAACACACTAAATCACATTGGAAAGCATGTAAAACATACATGGCAAAAAGGAATGTAGAACATACTAAATCACATTGGGAAGCATGTAAAACATATATGGTAAAAAGGAATGTCAATGAAAGAAAACTCTAACAAAGATATGCAAGCAAGTGAAAAGTAACCCCATGTAAGATAAGCATGTTAAATCAAACATAAATAAAAACATGGATGACTAAAAATGAAATGTAAGTAAATACGTAAGACAAACATGAAAAATTCATACATAAAGAGAAACATGTAAGAATGTCAAATGTCATATGTAAGATAAGTAAAGTCCACAAAAATCAAACAAGAATATGATAGATAGATAAAAATCAAAATATTTAAACTTAGTGCTTATTCTAAGATGCAATGTAAGAAAACACAACCACCTAATGATATGACTAGCATCATAATGAGGGTAAATAAATGGTGTAAGGGTGTTTTTGAGGAAGGTATGGTCCCCTGAAAGGTCTTATAATACAACTCACAAATTATAAACCAAGAGGCATAGTAAGGTAGATGTGATTAAGGATGTGATCAGCTAAAATCAATATCCAAAAAGGGGAATATCAAGGAAATATGATGTAAATAAGGAACATGAGGTGACACATGGGTGATGTGAACATCCTTAGCAAGAATGAGACACACTAAGAAAATGAGAAAAGCTAATAACTATCAACATTAAAGATTTAGGACATTTTGAATAATAAACACAAATCTTGGGCTAACAAGTGAAGTACATAGATCAACCCATGAAGGCTATATACATGAAAATTAAAATGGACCTACATTTCCATAATGTGTTCCCTATTATTCAAGACCTCTTATAGAGTCATCAGTCTACTGTGAATATTGGGTACTTGTGTGATAAATTAGGTGACACTAGTTAGTATATGATATAATGGGACCTCCTACCCCATTTTATTGGCCTACTCCACCCCAATGGACCTCTAATTTATCATGAGTCCAACTATGGATTTTGAGCTTTAGTTAATATAGGAGATGTGTAAAATATAGATCATGTCTTTTGGTGTGATCTAACTTTTAATATTATTTTTGCCTTTTGTTTCTTTTATGATTTGGCTTTTTCTATTCTTTTGGATTTTTATATTTATCCTCCTCCATATGGATTAAATGAACATGAGTGAAATAAGTGACAAACACAAGAGAGCTTACACTTGGTCACTAGAGAAAAGGACCTAAAGATCAAGGAGTCTAAAGACTCCAATACTTGTCCACAAGTAAGTGTGCAATATTAAAACTGACTAATATGTTGCTTAAATGAAAGGAAATAAGGTGAATGTGGGGATAATGAGAGATCCATCTATGTAATAAGTGATACAATGATGAATGTGCTCATAGCTAATCACAAGGAGGTAAAATAGTGTTATAAAAGGGATGGGGCTATGCTATAATAGTCATGTCATTAGAGAATCCATACTGACCTACAACAGATCTAACACAAGCACCAATGAAAGTAGTATTCATCCCTTACATTATTTAAATATGTGATAATGTGGTAATTTATGAAGAGAGCCTTGTCTTATCAATGGTCTTATATTATAACTCACAAGGTAAACACCAATGAGGCAAATGCTAAATAATGGGGGGAATAATCATAACGATACTAAGATAAAGAATGACATAAAATGACAAAAATGAAAGAGATGTATAAGAACCAAAATGAAAATAAAGGCCAAATGTAATGTTTAATAAAACTAAAGAACCTATATATACATAATATTTTTAACTTTTATCAAATATTGATGTTTTACATCTTACAATAACCCATCACGACTCAATCTCTCTGAGTGCATGCCTTAAAGGGTGAATCAAGAAAGGGGTGGGTAGACCTTTGGTGCTTTAAAGGATTGTTTTCCCTTATTGCCACATTATTTCCAATCAAACTAGTTCTTAAAACCTTTCCCTAAGTTGTTTCTCCTCCCTTACACATTCCTCGAGTCTTTTCCTCTTTCTATCCTTCTTTATTACCTTTTTGACCTATCCAGTACACTACATCAACCTAGTCAACCTAATGTATTATGGGGTCACTTTAGCTCTTTTATTTTCTTAACTTTCTGACCAACCTAGCACAGATTTTAGGTATTAGCCTGAGAATATACTAGGTCAACCTGGTCAACCTAGCATAACTGACATGTCTACATGATTTTTGGGTGAGATGTTCCTATATATACAAGGTCATTTTGGTCATTATAATAATATTCAATCAAGAGTTATTATTCACTCATGCTTCCTCACAATCTACTCTTCCATCATTCTACTTGAAGAGACTTAGCTTAAGTTTCTTATTTTAGAGAATCTAGTCTTGTGGATAGGTCTTAGATGTTTTGGCCTAACAAAGAGATCCATATGAACCAAAATAATCTCTTGTGAAGCCCCATTGGCCAAAGGAGAGATTGAATCATGATGGGTTCACATTCAAGTAAGTATATTATAAATTTATTTTCCTCTCTTTTAGTAGATAGAAGTAGCATAAATATTGGCTTGAATAATATTAATTTTCATATTCTCTGTATTAGGGTGTTACTCAAACTTACTTTATTTGAAGTTCCTATACATATTTGATTGTCTTGCATCTAACCCCTCATATTATGCCACAATATTTGGTGTGCACTAGATCAGTTTACTTTTCTTTTTATTAGAATAGTTTATTTTTTTGTTTATTATCATGAGTCAAATATCAAATCATAGGACTCTTTTAGGGTTGTTGTGCAATTGTGTTAGACTATAGGATTTGGAACCCTTCCTAGCATGATATGTTATGACAAGTGATATAATTGATCCCTTAATCAGGTCTAAAGGATCCCAATATTGGTCATGATCCTACTTAACAAGTGTATAGCCAATCAAAAGTGTAGGTGTGCTCTATTTTATTTGATCCAAGATTAATTCATGTACATCATGCAATTTTGATTGCATACATTGTGGTGAACCCGACATGAAACTAACCCTTTTATGATTTCTTTCACTTATTTTCATTATTTTTTGTCATCATTTCTATCATATATTTTGACACACTAGTTTGATTTTATCGACCTATTTATTTTTCTCTATGCATAATAATAGGCAACTAGATTAATCAACTTGACCCAATATAGGTTTCCAACACTTTTCAAAATTCCAGTTCATCCTACTAGGTTGACCACATCAACCTAGTACATTTTTAGCCACTTTATAGCAGGTTCATGTACAGCCTGATCGATTAGCTTGACCCAGTATAGGTTCTAGCTTACCAAATTTCTAAATTAGCCTATTAGGTCAACTAGTTTAATCTAATGCATTTTTAATCTTCTAATTCAATCATATAGGTCAACCAAGTTGACCTAGTGTATTTTTAGCACTTTTTTAGCTTCTATAGTAAGTTTCTATATTGCTTGGTCAACTAGCTCGACTTAATTTGTAGGATTTTGAAAGTTTTCTCCAAAGTTACAGATCATCAATCTCCTTCTTTTCCATCTTTGAACCATCAAGGTTAGTCTTCTATTCTCTATATCTTTCCTTTTCTATACTTTCCTTTCAAGTTTTCAATCTTCAAAACTACTTCTATATAGTAAACTAGATCAACTTCATCGACCTAGTTCTGTGTTCTGTGTTGTTTGAAACAACTAGGTCAACTTGGTCGACCTAGTAGGTTTTTGAAAGCCTATCTTCAGTAGTACTATATCAACCCTATTGAACTAGTTTTGTATGTCATGTATATAGTTTTCTCATTATACCTTATTTCAAATTTGGAATTCACCTTGTATGTTAATCACATCTTTCCTTTCAGTTATTTGCATGCTTAGAATAGTTCACATAGTCTAATTAGGAGGTTTTTAATTAATCACTTAGTTTCACTATTTCTATTTTATGCACACATGGCCAAATCACATAACATCAACAATCATTTTAACATTTGACTACCCAGGCCAACTTACTTGGATTTTATTACCAAAGGGGAAGCTGACTTGATGCTCTGGTCAAGTATAAAACATGGTTAATGGTATATTTTGGCTAAGCACTCAACACCATTATCATTATGGTGTGTGAAGTAAGGGGGTAGGCCCCAATACCAAGCTTTTATCATTGCCACTACAACTCCTTTCATTCTAAACTAACCTGAAACCATCCATAGATTGTTATATAGTACCTTGCTTTCAGCCAACTCCCTATCATTTAAAATTATTCTTAATAATCTAATTAACATTATAGGTTGACCAATTAGCTATCTTTACTTTCAAGTTATTTGCTTGTTATTTGATCAATTTTATGTGTAAGAACTTACATTAGCCAGTGTTGGTGTAAGGTTTTGCCTTGTGTGCATCAATTTGATTAGTCAGCATCAATTTAATTGACTATTTTTTTACTTTTAGCATTTACTTTCCTAGATTAGCTATAAATTTATCTTTTTCTATTTCCCATTCTATCATCAATCTTTTAATTTTTCTTGTCTACTATACTAGGTCAACTTGGTCAACCCAGTGTTTTCTTAGACCCTATTTTCTACCCTTGTTTTTATACTAGGTCAACTTGGTTGACCTAGTATAGTCTGCAAGTCATGTTTTTACACTAGGTCAATCTAGTTGACCTAGTTTTGTTTCCTGCTTTCCCTATTTATCAATCTAGTCCTTTATCTCTTCTAATTTGAATCCTATTCATTTTCCATTACTCAAAATGAGGTCTCCTATCAAAATATTTTTGGGTAGTCTTAATCTATTTAGATCCTATATGGGATGTTCATTTATCTCCTTTTTTTCCTCCCAAGAGCACCATCAATCTTGGGAAATTTCTTCTCCTCCATCTACAAATTATAACATGGTTCAAATAAAAACTCAAAATGAATTTGATGGATCCAATCCTTTCTTCACCTACCAAGAAACCTCCCAAAATTTTTAAACTAATGTGGGAGTGATTGATACAAATATCTTTAACAATCCCACTAATATCCCTCCTTCTAATAATCCTCCTCCTAACACCACTTCTAGGAGTACTCCTTCTAACACCACTCCACCACTTGATACAACCCATTTATTAGCCCAAGTGATTCAACAAATGAGCATTATGAAAAACTCTAATACTAATCAAATGATGCAACTTCAACAACACTTGATCAATGTGTCTAATCAACCTCTAATCATGCATCCTCAAACTAATCCTAACTACATTCTTCCACCTCTTAGAGATGCCTCAGGTAATGTTATTACTCAACCAATAATGAATAACAAAATACTTCAAATTATTCAAAATAAGCCTTTATCTCCCTTCATTATATCTATTAACATAGGTAACATATCGCCAACTATCAAATATGATGGGACTAAAGACTCTACCTCATTTCTTAAAGCCTTTGGTAATCTCTATAAAGAGTGGATCCAAATTAATACATTATCTACTATTAATCTCTTAGTTAAAACTTTCACTAGTGATGTACTAGAATGGTATAATCAATTACCCCAACATTCTATTTGGCATCTTGAAGATTTGGTCAACCCTTTAGTTAAAGAGTTTTAACATAATGATCTTCCTGAAAATTGTCTTGGCCATTTCATAAATGTTAAGCAATCTCCTAACAAATCATCTCATGACTTTTTCAAAATATGGAAATCTTTAGCTCATAAAGCCAATCATAATATGTCTAATGATAACCTATTCAAACTCTTTATTACCACTTTAACTCCTACTCTTTAATACAAGGTTTGAACCTTTGATCCTCAAACTCTTAGTTAAGATCTTGACCAAGCTAAATGGAAAGACTTTCTTATGAATAAATTTGAACCTAGTTCTAAACTTCTTAAAGGATCTTTTCAAACATCCAATGTTATCACTAGTAACACTTCTCAAACCAAACTTGAAGTTTCCAAAAGTGATATTCCTTTACGATCTCACATACCTATTTTGGTACATCAAATGAGATAATTTTTACCACCCTCTAAACCTTTCATATATCATGATGCTCCTCCTAAGTGGTATGATCCCAATTTCTTTTGTTGGTTTCATGTTGACATTTGGTATTCTCACAAATCTTGTAGAGGTCATTCTAAATGTGTTATTTCTTACATGCTTTGTGATTCATTCAACCATGAAACCATGATAAAAAATAATCATCAAAAATATACTAATGCTTCTTAAAATGTAAATCTTCTAAATATTCTACATATAATAACCAAAAATCTTCTTCCCATAATCAATCAACTTCCAAGGATGTTTCTGCAATTGACACTAATTATGACCAATAATTTTACAACTCTCAATATGTCAATATGGATAAGGTTAATAATCATTAGAAACCATCTCACAAAGATCATGTTACCAAGCCTAAGAAATGTTCTTTAGAGTAACAATTGCTTAAAGACACTACTATCGACAATATTGAATCATAAGCATCTGAAGAAAAACTTCCTTCTTTTGATCCTCCAACCACATCTATTCCTCCAAAGTCTAATTTGTCTTATAAACCTCATGTTTCTTCTTCTAAATCTCATTAGAATTTTATTGAATAACTTAAATCTATGCCATGTAATATTCTTCTTATGGAGTTGGTTCGTAATTCACCTTATCATCATAAATTCTTCACGCAATAATGCCAAGAGATCTAAGATACATCTTCTTTAGATGAAGAACCACCTTCTATCGATTCTCAACCAACTAACATTAATACCATTGAATATATGTGTCCATATTCCAAGCCTTCCATTGAATTCCTTGAAGAGAACATGACTAATGATGAAATCCTCTTTCATGTCAATGATCTACCTCTCTTCATAAAAATAGCCATTAATACCATCCTTATTCAAAAAATTCTTATTTACAAGGGTTCTAGTATTAATGTGACCTCTTTATGTATTTTACAACAACTTGGTTATAATAAAGGTCATCTTAAACAAACCCATCTTACTTATCATGGTTTTGACAAGACCAATCAAAATCCACTTGGTTATATATGGCTTCCCTTAACTATTGGTCCTAAGACCATTTGGACAAAACTCATGGTTCTTGATCTTCCTTTATCTTATAACATACTCTTTGGTCATCTATGGACTCATTGAATGAGGGTCATTGCTTCTTTTGGAAGTCAATGCATCAAACTCATATATAATGGAAAATGTTATAAATATGAAGTGTATCCCAACCCATGGAGTATTCAATTACCTAATCCTAAACCTCAATATCATGTTCCTACAATCCCTAAAATTAATAATTCTCCTTTACTAAAGTTCATCAATATGAATCCTAATTTACAAGTCACTCTTGTAGATTCTGATGATGATGAGCCCAATGAATTATAGCATACTTACAACATGACCAAATTAGGAATACTTATCTTCGAAGGCAAACCCATCAAGCCTCAATCTCTCCCTTGGCCAAGGTACTTTTCAAGAGATTATTTTGGTATGTAAGGATAGAAACATAAATCATCTCTAGGATACATAACCTATCTAAGCATCTAAAATACTTCTCCAAAAGACAAGATCCACATCTCTAAAGAAAATATGGAACCCTAAGATCTATTCCTCAAGTAGAATGGTCTATAATTAGATGTTCATTTGCACTTATTCACTATTAATTATTTTCTTATGAAATGGTGGGAAATTAACTTTTATATATATATATATATACACACACACACACACACACACACACACATATATATATACATATATATATATATACATATGTATATATGTATGTATATATGTACATATACATATGTATATATATGTGTGTGTGTGTATATATATATACACATATATATATACATATGTATATATGTATGTATATATGTATATATATATATATACATATACATATATATATATGTATATGTATATATATATACATATATATATATATATATATATATTTACATATACATAATGTGCATATATATATATATATATGTATATACATTATTTTCTTATGAAATGGTGGGAAATTAACTTTTATATATATATATACATATACATATGTATATATGTATGTATATATGTATATATACATACATATATACATATGTATATATATATATGTGTGTGTGTATATATATACACATATATATATACATTATTTTCTTATGAAATGGTGGGAAATTAACTTATATATATATATATACATATATATACATATGTATGTATATATACATATATATATATACATATATATATATATATATACATATACATAATTTACAAGTCACTCTTGTAGATTCTGATGATGATGAGCCCAATGAATTACAGCATACTTACAACATGACCAAATTAACTCCATATATTTTAGAATGGGTTCCTCCTCTTTTTCCAAGATATCATACCATTCCTCTCATAGATGAGATTTCTGATTTCCCCCTCCATGCAATTCCCAAGAGACATCTTTACCTAAATATGCTTTTACGTGTAATGATTTTAGAGTGGCTAAATTGTTTCAAGATCCTCTCACCATGTCTCCTCGAATATTTAGTACTATTGGGTTTTTACCTTTTGAATATCCTTCTGAATCTCAAGCATGCACAATTTCTCCCACATATAATGATAACTATATCATGGCCCAAGCTCAATCTAGATACTTGGATGTCTTACATTATCAAATGACATTAGCCCAAATTCATGATTTCAATAAGAATGTGCATACCATTTTTTTAGATACTAACTTAGAACTTGAGGGTTATGTGCTTCTTATTAATCCTCTTATTATCAATTCTCCTTAGGTGGTAGAGCAAGTCACACCTTCTGAACCTATGAAAGTACTCTTATCTTCTTTACCTCTTTTGGATCCTCCTATTGAATCTAATCCTTCTCCTATCAAAGAACTCATCAAAACTCCATCTACTTCTTCTAATCCATCTACTTCTTCTACTTTTGAAATCACACTTAATACCAAGGTAACTAATGTCCATCAAATACATTCTAAATATGATTGCCATGATAAAAAAAATTAGTTCTAGAAGTAGATGTTGAGTATTATGGTCCTCTTCCTGCTTTTACTAGTGATGAAGCTATTCTTGAGTTACTTTATGCCCAAAAAACTCAACTCCCCTGGAAACATCATAAACTTGAAAATTTTAAAACTAAAACTCCTTGCTTCAACAACTTTGTTGCTAGCATTGATCCCAAAACTAATCCAATCACATCTTTACCCAATGTGTCACACCACTTTCAAGATGGTAATTCAATTCTTATTAAAGAAACAATGAATATAAAATATGGTACTCCCTTCTGCCCTCAACCATTCATAGTTTCCAAAGAATTTTCACCCTCTGAATATGATAATTTCATCCTATCTTCTGATAAGTATCAAGAGGCATTCACTTGGTCTTACCAAGACATGCATGGCATCAACCCTAGCATAGTGTTCCATAACATCGTTACCTATCTTGATGCCAAACCTATGCATCAAAAGCAACATAAATTTCCTCTTGAAGTTACTAACTTATGCCATAAATAAATCATCAAACTACTTGATGCTAAATTTATTAAACTTGTGGATTATTCTGAATAGGTTTCTAATATTATTCCTATTTGAAAAAAGGTCACTATGGTCATTTGTATTTTCATTGATTTCCATAATCTTAATATTTATTGTCCAAAATACAACTTTACTTTGCCTTCAATATATGCCATTGTTGATTCCATGGCTAGATATGAAATGTTATCTTTTATGGATGGCTTCTTGAGAGACAACCAAATTCATATAGCTCCCAAGGACCAACATAAGACTACTTTCACCACAGAATGGGGCACCTATTATTATTTTAAAATTCATTTTAGTCTCAAAAAGTTTTGGGACACTTACCAATGTGCAATGACTCATATATTTCATGACCTCTTCCATAAAATTGTTGAAATATATGTGGATGATCTTAGTGCCAAATCCAAACACTGTATAAATCATCTTTTTGATCTTGCCATCATCTTTGACTATCTCATCAAATATAAATTTTTGACTTAATCCTTTCAAATGTGTCTTCAAATTTACATCTAGAAAATTTTTAGGATTCTTAGTCTCTCTCTATGGCATGGATGTTGATCCAGCCAAGATTAATGATATTATCAACATGTCTATTCCTCATTTTATTATTGGCATTCATACCTATTTAGGCAAACTTGGGGAAATTAGATGATTTATTCCTAAGATGGCTTATCAAATTCACTCCATTAATTACCTTCTCAAAAAATGTATAGCCTTAGAATGGATGGATCCATGTCAAAAAGCATTTTATAGTATGAAAGAGTCATTGCTTCATCCACCTACACTTTGTCCTCCTTCCAATGATAAACCTTTGATGCTTTATACTTCTTCCACACCTATATCAGTTGAGGTAACTCTTTCCCAATAGGATGATATTTGCAATGATTATTCTATCTACTATATTATCTAAGGCCTCATTGATTATGAAACATGTTATACCAAAGTTGAGTGTGATTGCCTCACTATCTATTATGCAGCTGAAAATATTCATCACTACATGCTTTACCAAACCACTTATGCCATAGTTCATTCTGATCCCCTTCATCATTTATTTTCTAAATCATTTTTTATTTGAGATATAATTTTCAATTGGATGGTATTACTTATAGAATTATATCTTTTCATCATCATGAAAAAATCTATTAAAGGGCAATTCATAGCTAACTAAATTAATGTAGCTCCTATTCCAACCACTTCTTCCCTTCCAGGTAACCTTCCAGATGATAATATCCTTTACATTAAAGTTCTTAATCAAGAAATTTCTCTTAAAGATTATTTTCATATCTTTACTACCGATCTTAAATCTAATTAATTTTACAAATCTCCCACTTCCTTCGATACTACTAAACTAAAGGTAGTTATAAAGGAGCTCCCTAAAATCAATGTTGACTTGCATGAGGATACTTGGACCCTTTACTTTCATTGTGCTAAATGCCTTCAAGGATCTAGGATAGGTTGCATTCTCACTAGTCCTATTGGCAAGATAATTCCCTTAGATTTCCTCTTTATATTTGATGTCACCAATAATATGGCTGAATACGAAGCTCTTATATTAGGTATGAGAGATACTCTTGATTTAGACATACAATATCTTCATGATTTGGGTGACTCACAACTCATTTTACATAAATTTAGTGGTACATATCAATGTAAAAGTGAAAACCTTATCACCTATCATCAAATTGTGATCACTCTTACCAATAATTTTGTCTCTATTACAATTGAGCCTATTCCCAAAGATCAAAATTCCATTGTTGATTCTCTTATGTCTTTAGCTTCTCTTTTTCATCCACATCAATTTCTTTCTAATCCTTATTTTATCATATAAATAATCAAATCTCTATCATCTACCCACCCTCTTAATTCACTTATCTTCCACATCGAGGTTATCACCATCCGACAATGCCTGTGGTATCAAGATATCATCCAATTCTTAGAACATCAAACTTATCCTCCTAACTTGGATTCTTATGAAAAGACATGTCTTCACAAACAAGCTTTCAAGTACATATTTAGACATAACATCCTTTATTATTACAATGTCAAAGGTACCTTTCTCCATTATGTCATGCAAGATGAGGTCCCTCATCTACTTGAACAAGCACATGGGGGCATTTATAGTGGTCAATGCAGTGTACATGCTAAAACCTATAAATGCCTACATATAGGTTACTATTGGCCTACTCTAGAAAAGGATGCTATTGAATATGATAAAAGTGTCATCCTTGTCAACTTTATGATGATCTCATTCATTCACCTCCTACTAAACTTCAAACTATTGAATCTCCCTGGTCATTTTCCTTATGGGGATTCAATCTCATTGGTAAAATTCTTCATTCCTAATATGGTCACATCTTTATTATCACTACTACAAATTAATTTACCAAGTGGGTTGAAGCCATGCCCCTTGTCAATGTCACCAGTCCTACCATATCTAAGTTTATTCTTAACCAAATCATTTACCATTTTAGCATTCCTCACACCATCATTTCCATCAATGGTGTTAATTTCAAAAATAAACATGTTAAACAACTTTGCACCAAATTCAAAATCAATCACAAGTTTTCCACTCCTTATCATCTATATATCAATCATCAATTTGAGGCCACTAACAAAATTCTTGATAAAATTCTTCAAAAAAAATTCATGAAACCCACACATATTGTCATCTTAATCTTTATCCCACACTTTAGGCCTATTAGATTATCATTCATACTGCCACTAGGGCAACTCCATTTTCTCTAGTCTATAGTTCTAAGTCAGTTCTTCCTCTTGAATTTGAGCTTCCTTATCTCTACATATATCTTCATGGAATCATTCTTGATGAATAATTTCATGAATCTCACCTTTATGCCCTTTATCTACTTGATGAATGTTGTCTCTCTACCTTAAAACATTACCACCAATATAAGGCTCACATTGCCTGATAACATACCAAACGTGTTAAAATATGCACATTTAATGTTGGTGATCTTGTCCTTAAATTAGACTACACCCATGATAAAGAATTTAAATACGTCCAAAAATGGTGGGGCCCATATTTAGTTAAATACATCCTTGTTCTAAGTACTTACCATCTCTAAACTAATGAAGGCCATATTTTCAAGGAACCCACTAATGCTCAATTCCTTAAAAAGTACTTTGCTTAATCATTTCCTTTTCATCATGATTTCTATATATATATATCTTTCTAATATTATTTTTATAGGTTACTTAAGCATGGGTCTCTCCCTTTGTAGTAGTTCCCTCTTGTTCACTAAACTTTAGTACTCCCTTTTTGGTCTTTTGGTTTCTTGATGTACCATAGTCTTCATTATCTTATTTTTCATTTTCTTTCAATTTACCAATGTTATTTTAGTGCCCCTTGGGCTTTTTTTTGTGATTTTCTTTGTAATACCATGGATAGGACCTAGCATCACTCACAAAAAACCATATTTTACTTATTTTCCTTCCCTTTTTATTGCTGACCAATGTTGTTTTGACATCCCTTTGGTTTTTATTCTTTATGAGGTGCTTTTTCAAAAGGCTCCCTCACTTCTTGCTTATTATCACCCTCATGGGTCTCTCTTTTATGAGTTGATTTGTAATACCATGGATATGACCTGGACCTCCTCATAAAATTACCATTATTTTCATGTTCTTTTTTATTCTTGTTCTTAAAATTTAGCTTTTTCTTCTTTTTCTAAATGAAATTTGCATAACAATCTATGTTAGCATGTTTCCCTCCATTTCCCTCAATCTCATGATAAGGAATCACACTTTACTATCATTGTATCCCTCTTTTGCCTTTGTCACATTTTTTACAATTTGAAGCAATTCAAATTGGTCCATGTGTCATTCCTCTTGATTTCCCCTTTCTTTCATCTCCACATTGGATAAAACAAGGTCAAAGTCAAGATAGCACTTTTATTTCACCTAGATTTATGAGAATCTTAGACCCCATGCTCTTTAAAGTTTCTCTCTCTTAGCAACCTTGTCCCAAGTTTTAAAATGAAATTCATCTTTATCACCCATGTTTGGTCTTCCAAATTTTTATGGAAAAGGAATCTTAAAAAATCCATCAAAAGAAAGTTAAAATCCAAATCATTTGAAAATAAAAGGCAATGATATATAAAAGGCAAACATACAAATCTCAAAATTTAAATTCACACCAAAATACATGATTATAAACACATCGCCTATCTCAAATAAAATCTCAAACTCCATAGTCAGCTTCACATAGAGCCAAAGTCCTTTGGGGTGTGGTAAGCTAGTAGATTAGAATAAGGGAATTCAAAAAAACTCTATGATGCTACCTACTTTCTCACACAAGTACCCAATCTTTATAGTAGACCAACATCTTTGTAAGGGGTCATAAATAATTGGGAACATGTCATGGGAAGGTAGGTCCATTTTAATTTTCATGCATATAGCTTTCATGGGATGATCTATATACTCCATTTTTTGACCTACGACTTGTGTAGCTAAGAGAAGTTCTTCAAATTCCCTAAGGTTGACGGCCCTCTTATTTTGACAAACCAAATTTGAGTGTCTTGACTGCGATAAAGATTTTTTATACCTTGGTTTTTCCTTCATTCTCCCCTCCACCCATTTCATCTCCCCCTTTGACAGCCAAATTGTGATTCTAAATATGTTTTCCCTCTTCCCTAAATTCCTTCTTCTTCATTTCTTAAAAACATGCTAGCACTACTTTGTTTCAATTTTATATATCTTTAGTCATAAAATAAAATATTTGAGCAACTTTAGATCATTTTATATTTACTAGACTTAATTTACTTTCCTTTTACCTTTTATCATGATTTTGCTATCCTAATGTTATAGACACCTGAGTTTGTACCCTTTTTCCATTGTTGAGTGAGATGTGGATTGTTACTATTCACTCATCAATGTTGTTTTCCTTTTATGCATTCCCTTTTTCCATTATTGAGTGAGATGTGGATTGTTACTGCTCACTCATCAATGTTGTTTTACCATTTTGTTTTTATTTTTACCATTGATTTATCTTTCTTATCATTCCTTTTTAATAATGTATCCCTGGTTTGATTTGGTGAGTTTACCTTTTCTTACTTGAGGTTTACTTGTTTGAGTTTTTTGGTCTTTAGTAGCCTTGGATTTTTAGTTACCTAATTTACTCTTGTTTGAATTGGTCATTTGGTTTAACATGGCACTTATCACCCAATTTGCCAATTTCTAAAGTACGTCCCATCCACATAGCACTAGTTATCTTAGTTTTTCTTATGTTTTTTTTGTTTTTTCTCCTTAGTTTTATATTTCTAGGTTTTTCAAAAGTAGTCTTTGTTCCCTACATAATAAAAAATAAAAACACAACTAAAAACCATCCTATGATAAAAGGTAAGTCAAGGTACGCATTATTTTTAATTTTCATTTATTTACTTTTTAGATTAGTCTCCCTTTCTATCATTAAATTTTAGTTATTTTATGCTTTTAAAATACTACAACTTTTTTTAGCATCAATGTTATGTGTGGCTTTATGTTCTTTCTGAAAGCACCATCCCCTGTTACACCTTAATAACACATGATGAACTTTGAGTGTGGCATATGTATACACATAATATATTTAACTTTTATCAAATACTGATACTTTACATCTTGAAGAAACCCATCATGACTCAATCTCTCTAAGTGTATGCCTTAAGGGGTGCACCAAGAAAGGGATGGGTATATTTTTAGTGCTTCATATGATTATTGTCCCTTAGTACCACATTATTTCTAATCTAACTAGTTCTTAAAACCTTTACGTAAGCTATTTCTCCTCCCTTGCATATTCCTCTAGTATTTTCCTCTTTATATCCTTCTTCTCCTTCCTTGTTACCCTTTTGACTTGTCTAGTACACTAGGTATACCTAGTGTATTTTGGGGTCACATTAGCTCTTTTTTTTTCTTAGCCTTCTAACTGACCTAGCATAGACTTTAGGCATTATCTTGAGAATGTACTAGGTCGACCTAATCAACCTAGCACAACCAACATGTCTGAATGATTTTTGGGTGAGATACTCCTAAATATATAAGGTCATTTTAATCACTATAATAATATGCAATCAAGATTTATTATTCACTTATGCTTATTCATAATTTACTCTTCCACCATTCTACTTGAGTATATTTAGCTTAGGTTTCTTATTTTAGAGAATCGAGTCTTGTGGATAGGTCTTCGATGATTTGGCCTAATAAAGTGATCCTTAAAAACCACAAAAACCTATTGCGAAACCCCATTGTCCAAGGGAGATATTGAATCATGATGGGTTCACATTTTGGTAAGTATATTCTAACTTTGTTCTCCTCTCTCTTAGTAGATATAAGTGACATAAGTGTTGGCTTGAATAATATTACTCTTCATATTCTATGTATTAGGGTGTTACTCATACTTACCTTATTTGAAGTTCCCTATACATATTTGATTTATTTGCATCTAACCCCTCACATTGTGTCACAAGATTTGGTGTGCACTAGATTAATTTACTTTTCTTGTTATTACAATAGTTTAATTTTTTATTTATTAGCATAAGTGAAATATAAAATCATAGGACTCTTTTAGGGTAGTTGTGTGATTGTATTAGACTGTAGGATTTGGAACCCATCCTAGCATGATATTTTGTGATAAGTGATACAATTGATCCCCTAATCAGGTCTAGTATATCTCCATATTGGTCATGCTTCTGCTTAATAAGTATATACCTAATCAAAATTGTAGGTGTGCTCTATCTTATCCGATCTATGATTAATTCATGTACATCATGTAATTTTTATTTCATACAAAACCCAAAGGTGACAATGATGCTAGTAAAGTGTGTTTATGAGGAAAAATTGGTCCTATCCAAGGTATTACTATGCAACTCACAAACTATAAAGTGAAATAAAATAAAATAAAATAATCTAAAGGAAATAATGGTGCAAGTAAAATGAAACTAAAATAATTAAAGTGCATAAAAACAAATAAACACAAGATAAAAAATAACAAGTAATATCTATTCTAACATCTTTATCAAAGATGAACGTGTGAAATACAATCCTATGTGTCTCAAAATATTGCTTGAAGCTGAATTTGTTTGTATTATGTATTGTATAATTAAAGTGGGCATCATAATATGCCCCAATGGGTGAGTGTATATAGGGATGGGTGAGTAATATTCCCCAAGGTATGAAGGGACATGTGAATGGGAATTGAAATATGCCCCAACATGTGAGGTAGAGTGAGTTAACATTGAACCATTAGAATGATTTACATTGGGTTGGTAGGTGCATTTATATATAGGTAAATGTGTTGATTTTTTATATTTTAAGGATATTGAATTTGACATAGGATGTGTAGGAGAGGTATGAAGAGGTAAAGGAGGTAAATGAGGACCATGTAAGATATGTTTTGGATTAGGCATTTGAACTAAGTAATCTTATGGTTCATGTGACCTAAGAGGTTGAGGTTCAACGTATGCAATGATAAGTTTAAATGTGTTCATGTTAGGTATCCTTTCATTATTACTATAGTGATAAGGATAAACTATGGTTTAAAAAACATTAGTATATGAGGTGTAGCTATGGGATAATTTTTTTGTTCATTAGGAATTTGATGTTGATGTGATTGTGATTCTTTAGATTAAATTTATGAGGCTTAAAGATAGTCTTGATAGCATTATTTTATTAGAGTATTAAGATTGAAATGTGGATCAAGAAAGGAATCAAGAATAAATAGAATAATATCATGACAAGACTCATGAGAATGACCTGTAATAGCATTTCACCAATAAAACTTATTAGGATTGTATCATTTTCAAGGAGGTTTATAAGGATCAAATCTCATGGGTTTAGAGGGTTACAATTTATTATTAAGTTGTTTTAGACTCAATGGAGGGTAGGTTGGGTTAAAATTGGCTAAATTGATGCTTCATTTTGAGGTTGGGGAGGCTTGGATGTATTAATTTTATGATAAAATGATTATAAATGTTCCTTAGTAGTTATTTGATGTGTTTCAAATTGAGTCATAACAAAGTCTTGCCTTTTTGCTTAGTCTACGGCTTTTTCTAAAGTTTTAGGAGAAAAGATTAAAATTTTGAAAAAAGGGGAACTTTAAGAGTAGTAAAAAATAGTTTTAAAAGATTATAATCATTCATATTATGGTCCACTTTGTGAGCTAGAGACTTCCATCATTTAATGAAAGTGTGAGCACATTCATTAGGAAGTTGTTTGGCATTGATAAAATGGCTAAGGTAATTTAAGAAGATCATCATGTTAGAATTCCTTCACTATATCATTTACTAAATACTCTAGTTATGAGATGGAATTTCTAATAAGTTGGTTGTACCATTCAAGTAAATCACTAACAAAGGTTTTGGTTAAGATCTTGGTGGTAGAAAAGGTATTAGTTTGAACCCATTCCTTATAGAGATTACCAAAAGACTTAATAATTATATTAGGGTGCTATGTACCTATGGATATTATATATTTATGTATATGGTTTGATGGACATGCCAACATGTTGTTATGATCTTGATATTCAATATATGAAGAAACACCCTTAAGGTAGGGAAACACCATATAATACTCCTTTAAGAAGGAATAACTCCACAATGTCTCTTTGAGGGGACAACCTCCAATATCCTCTTACAATAGAGGACTCAATGCTTACTTGATATCCTTACCATGATAATAATCTCATATATATATATATATATATATATATATATATATATATATATATATATATATATATATATATATATATATATATATACATCTATCTAACCCATGGATGGGTAACCTCCTAATCCAATGTAGGCCGACCATTACCCAATGTACTAATTCCATGAATTACTCTATTATACTAATATATTGTACCCATATAACTAAGGGGATGTGTGCCACATGTCAGCATCTCCATCAACCCATATACATCAATATATCATATCCCTAGGTACATAGCATAGGGTCCTTAATCCCATCACATGTGATAGTTGGAGAAATGTTTCCAATATCTATGGATGCAATGAATATATCTAAAGGTTAATTTTGAAGATGTTGAAGAGTTTTTTAATGCAAAGTAGGTTAAGGGATGATATTCTCATTGGAATATCTAAGAGGAGGGGGGGAAATTATGATTTGGTTAAGACATGATGACTTGAGGTGTCTGAATAGTCATGTGTAATAAATATTATTGCATTTGCATCATTTGGTAATGATTATTTGTTTGTATTATGTTCATTTGTTGAAATATTTGTGTAATAAATTGAGTTGTGTCAATTTTTACATTAGTATTTGAAGGTGGGGTATTAGTGTTGTTAGGAGGGGGATTGTTAGTGTTGGTGGGAGGTGTATTGGGTGGAGGATTCCTAACATTGGTATTAGGAGGAAGATTCCCAAAATTAATAGTGTTAGTTGTCCTAATTGTGGTATAATAATAAAGAATATTGGTAAATCCACCATTTTTATTAGGAGTGTAAATGGTATTATCATCAAGGTTTTTGAATAATCAAGAATCGTATAGATCATTGATTGGATTAATTTCAACCATGTTGCTTTGGTAAGTGATAATGTTAAGTTCTATTATTAAGGGTGTAATAAAATTATTTTCACCATTGATAGTAAGAGGAGGACTAGGATGAAGGACCTCAATTATATTACATTGTGTAGTGATTAGTTTTGGATTAGGAAAATATGAAGGAAAAAATTGAATAGTTTCATCTGAAGTAATAAAATAAGTGAGGTTATGATCTAAATCTTTAATTATGAAATGTTATTGAATAATCATAGGCTAAAAGGATGACATAATTATTGAATTATACTAGATAACCACACACATAATAGTATCATCCAAGGTGTATAGATTCAATAGGGTTTAATGTGTACTATTTAGATAAGACATAAAATGAAGATAAAATCAGCCAAACATAAAATAGGGTTGGCCCACAAGTACTAAGTCAATTAGGTCAACTTAGTAATACTTTGAAGTAGGGATCTAAATTAATATAAAGTCATCTAATAAGGAATAAGGTCATCCTAGAGTTACTAAGTCAATTGGGTAAACTTAGTACTGTAGAGAGAAACTTTTAATTGAATAATAAGAATATAGAATCGAACAGGTAGACTATGTACTATAGGTAGAAAAGGTGAATCAGGAAATGAGAGAATGTGTTGACATAGATGAAATTGTTTTAAAAACATGAAATATTATTTATAAACATATGAATTAAACATACAAGTAATTAGATTGATGTGGTGGGTCTGATTAGAGTACACAACACAAATCTTGCACTAATGTTGGCTAGTGCAAGTTTTGTAATATAGAATATAATGATCAAATAACAAGCATCAAATTGAAATAAAAATATAGCTAAGTGATAATTCCTAAGTATTTTTAAGTTATAATAAATTTTGTAATTATTGTGATAGAGAGTTGGTTGTAAAAAGGAACTAAAAGTCAATCTAAGGTTGGTTTCAGGTAGTTTAGCTTAAAAGAGATCTGTATTGGTAATGGTACTAACTTGGCATTGGTTCCTACCCCTTAATTTCAAAATACTATAGTGATAAGGGTGTTGGGTGCTTTTCTGATATATACCATTAACCACGTATTTATACTTGGCTAGAAAACCAAGTCATCCTTCCCCTTTGTAATGAAATCTAAGTAGGTAGGCTTTGGGAAGACAAACAATTTAAATGTGTTTTGAATGTTAAGTGATTTGGTAATGTGTGAAAAAGATTAAAATAGTTTAACTAGAATGGTAATTTTAAGAACCACCTATTTAGACTATGTGAGTTATTATAAGCATGCAAACAACTAAAAATGAAATGTGAGTTAATTACTAACAAATAGTTTTTAATTCCTTAATTAAGAGTATTAAAGAGTCAGTTCAAGTAACATTATATGAAAATAGTATAAAACAAAGTCAATTGGTTCACTATTATTTTGTATAAGTAAGGTCTTTAAAAACATATTCGAATAAGTCAACTATGTCTCTCAAATAAAATATAGACTACAAAATTAAGTTGACTAGGTTAACCTAGTTAACTATAGGGTTACATTTTTAAAGACTACTAACTTGTGAAAAATAGATTTGAAATAAATACTGAAATGATAGAGAGAGGAAAGAGAGGAACCTTGGTGGGATTGAATATGGTTAAGATTTAAAAAAATTATGTTTTGATACTCAAATGTTGCTTTGAATTTTTACCAATTGGGTCAACTAGTTCAACATGGTTTATAGAAACCTATATGCCAAAAATAAATACTACAAACTAAGTCGACTGGGTTGACTCAGTTGGTATAACCTAACTACCAAAAATAAGCATTATAAATAGAGTCAATTGGGTTGACTTAGTTGTTATAATCTAATTGAATAAGAATGTTGTGTTGATCAGCTCGATCTAGTTACTTATGTTCATTGAAGACCTACATAAATAGAACATAGTTTATTTAATATGACTATGTATAAAACCTACACATATATTTTTAGAATTATACTGATAGGTTTGATATATTACTATAAATATGGAAAAATATAATAAAAGTATAAAAATTATAGTGTGAAAAAAAACCTTCAAGGCTTAGATTCACGTCAAGTTTACTAGAATGTATGTAATAAGAAATGTTGTAGATCTATAAATCAATCCTAACTCAAAAAAGATAAATCCTACTTACACTTTCAATCATGGATACATTAGATATTTAGGGTCATGAACAATATGGATCTACTATACCTATCCAAGGGATCTCTTACAATAATGATATCACTAGGGAGGGTTCCAAAGCCTCTAATCAAGCAAAACTATGCAATAACCCTAATTAGGTCCTATGTTTTCATATTCACTAAAATAATAACAAATAAATCAAAGTCTAATCTACTACTCACCAAAGCTTATGGCATAAATTAGGAGTAATAAACATCAAAATTAAACATGCATAAAGACTTATACTCACATTAATGTATACATAATCTTAATGCATGGGATAGAAGTGAAAATGCATATTTATCTAATCTTACAAAGGAGGAACAAATTTAGGAATACTTACATTTGAATATGAACCCATTGAGCCTCAATATCTCCCTTGGCCAAGGTGTTTCATAAGAGGTGGTTGTGGTATGTAATGATGACAAGGATAAATTAGTTTTAGGCTACACAACCTATCAATGCATCCAAAATACTTCTCCACAAGATAAGATCTGTATCTCCAAAGAAAGTATGAAACCCTAAGTTATGCTCCTCAAGTAGAATGGTAGATAAGCTTATGCATTATATATATATATATATATATATATATATATATATATATATATATATATATATATATATATATATATATATATCTTCTTCTTCTCTTCCCTTCTTAATAAATGATGGAAATGGATTTGTATATGTAGGCAGATCTAACCCTAATCCTTTCCAAAATTTTAGTCAATAGAGTCAACCCAATTGACTCTATATTGTTAATTGATAAAAACAAGTATCAATTAAAATATAAAGTCAACCAATTTGACTCTTTATTTTAAACTATCAAAAAAGGTTTTAGGATTATGAAGGGCTAATGAAGGTGGGAAATGACTAAAAGAGGGTGAAAAAGAGGATACAAGTATTAGGTAAGTACGTAGGATAATGTTATGTTGATAGAGCATGGTTGTAAAAATGGTAGGAATGATACAAATCCAAAATAATATTATGAAACATCAATGGTCTGCCAACCCCTTTCCTAGTGCAATCTTTAAGGCATGCACTCAGAGAGATTGAAACTTGATAGGTTCTTAAAAAATAGAAAGTATTAGTACGTGGTAAAGTTAATAAAAATATTGGGTATATATTATCCATGCCCTATCTAAAAATCCCAAGAAATACCTTTCCACCTTTTCTCCCTCAGGGGGTAGAACCATTAAAGAACATGTGAAAGCCCGTAGAAATGATCTAGGGATACTCAATGTAGTCCATGAGAATTTATCTTGATGGATATTCCCATTTACACTACAAGATACCACCTATGACTAGTTCTTTAATATTATTGAGGGTTCCATCACATCCTAGGCTGATTACTAGACAACATTTTTAGGATAGTTTGGCCAAGTCACTAACCCTAGTATTGTCTACCAACTCTTTGCCATCATAAAGAGAACCTAATGAACCCATCATTGCATTTAATGCAACATTCCAAAAAATGTATAGTCAGATAGACATTTCATATAAGATAAATGTTACATTAGCTCTGGAGATGTATAAAAATACCTTATATCCTATGATTATAGTGTTTGTACATAACTAGTGTCTTAGACTTGACCTCGGCATATGCCAAAGCTATAGAGGTTGATAGATAGATAAACCCTCAGTTGTAAGGCTTAGTAGGAACAAATATTTATCAAGCCAATCTGATGTTAAACCTAAATCAAAACTCTATAACCCATAATCAAACCCAAACCCATATACAGTTGCCCCTTTCTCATGTTACATCCAACCAAAGTCTAGGTTTCTTGAATAATCATGTCCAAGAAGTTGATCCTCATAAAATCCAAGCTCTAATCATAGTCAACTCTTCCACTACTCAAGGTATTGTTACTAATTACAATAAGGTTAAGATAGATTCCATATAGAGGATGGTAAATAAGTTAACTAATGAGTTCTTAACTACATATACATGTATGGGGAATGTTGGCAGACAAAGCACCAACTAGATATTTGGTTACTAGAGATACAATAGGCCCTTCAATAGACAAGGGAATAATATTGAGTAGCTACCTAGTAAAATGCCAAAGATGAACATAATAGAGGTTGCATTGCCCAACTAGTGCAGAGTTCATAGCATAGCCAGAATGGAGAACTGTATTGCAAAGAATTTTTTATAGCCTTTGAAATTTTTCAAAAGGAAATGGATAGGTAAGAAATACTAGAAACTCTTCCTGAGATAGCTCCTCTTGACACTTCAAGTCACTCTAGCATTGATATGGTCTTTGATACATATGATTTTCCATTTCTAGTGGAAGAACATAATGAACTAGAGGATGTCACAGATGAAGTCCATCATTTATAGCAATTCCAAATAAATAATTATAATCCAAGGAATAAGTAGCTTTTTACTACCTCTACACCTCCAAATAATAATTCTAGTACTCCTTCAAATACAAAGAGCAGCAATAATCCACCTCCCCCAAAGGAGAGAGATCAAAATCAACCCACATAATCATTATGAAAACAGGGGTATAATATCATGGAGGATTTGAATAATATCAAATCCAACATCACCTTACATGAGTTAGCTTCGATCACCAGTCAAACAGAACTACTATTAAAAGCCTTGACTAGAAGATATTTTGTAGACAAATCCAAGACTACCCAAGAAAATGTTATGATCTATAAGGACAAACATATGGTTTCACTCTTCCTACTAACATTTAGAATATTTGATAATAATGTTCACAATTTCCTAGTTGATTTAGGAGCTTTATCCAATGTGATGCCTATAATTGTATTCAAAAAATTAGAACTAACCCTAGATAAGTCAAAAAGGTTAGTCTTGATATTAAACAAATCTACATTACCTTGTGTTAAGAAATTGTTAAATGTACACATAAATTTGGCCTTTGATTTGTGTGTACAAAAAGTTAATTACATGCTATTGGTCAACATCTTAGAGGCCTACAATCTATTACTCAATTAGGATTGGTCAAAAATCATTGAATGGATATGTAGCCACTGATTTTTCACATATGTGGCTACCTTGAAAGGGTGTGGTCAATCAAATCTAAATTGATTAATAGCATAAAATTAATTACTTAATCATAAAATACAGTGTTAATAATGATAAAGTCAACTTCGTGTCTTCACATGCTAGTATCTACACATTCACTATTGAACATAGGTTTTAACACCAAGAGTTTAAAGGTCCTTAATAGATATGGACCCTTTACTTTGATGGTGTTTGATTAAAACAAAGATTAGGTATTGGTATAGACTTAACAGACCCTGATGGAAAGCATTACCTAGTAGCATATGAGTTGCAGTTCCCTTACACCAATAACTAGGTTGAGTATGAAGCATTGATCCTAGGCCTATAGTTTGCCTTGGGACATGATGTCAAATAATTTTAAGCATTTGGTGATTTATAATTGGTGGTTGACCAAGTTAGAAGGAAATATCAATGCAAGCTAGCATACCTAAATAAATAAAAACATAGAGCCTAGGACCTTATTGAACCCCTTAAGGATTTCAACATCTGATCTATTCTAATGGAATAGAACTAATTGATAGATTCATTAGCATCCTTAGTTTCCAACTTAATGCCACTCCTATAATCTAAGATGCATAAATTTTATTTGAAGTTGGTACCTTGTCCTTCAATCCTTGATAATTTAGAAAATTTCCAAGTCTTCAAGGATGATCAATATATCACCGAATTAATAAATAATTTTGGAGCCTTTGAAGAAAAAATTATAGATGAAAAGGAGTTTGAATTTCTAGGAGCATAGGACCTTAAGAAGGATGGTATCATACAACTCAAGTAAAATAGAATCCCCATGGGTATGGTATATTTAGAAAGGATCTTCAACATATATCCACAAGCTAACAAGCAAAGCTATCCAAAGACATATCAAGATAACTTTGGAAAAGAGAATTTTAGAACTCAAGAATTCTTTCAATATGTTAATATATTTCTAGCATGTACTCATGATGAAAATAATAAGTTGAAATAAATACTAATGAAGAACAAGGATGTGATCACTTGGACCTATAAAGACTTAAATACTTTTGATCTTAGGGTGATCAACCATATACTATTCCCTTAAGTCCAAATCATAGACTCTTTAGACAACATTAAAGGCTCATGAATCCCATCTTGGAGCCCCTCATTTAGACTAGAGTTCAAAAGCTATTAGATGATAAAATCATATTTCTTATCAGGCACTCTACCTAGGTGGCAAACTTGGTACCCATTAAGAATAAGAATGGTGAAATAAGGATATTTGTCAATTTTTAGAACCTAAACTAGTCTTTAAAGAAGGATAACTACCTTCTATCTTCCTTAGACAAGGTAATCTAGGATGTCAATGGGTCTAAAATGATGTATTTAGATGGTTTCTCTAGATACAACTAGGTGCTAGTAGAAGCATAGGACTATATGAAGACTACTTTCACCATGAAGTGGGGCACATATGCTTATAAAAGGATGCATTTTAGCCTCATCAATTTTGGCACAACATTCCAATGAGCCATGTACCATGAATTCTAGGGACTTATTGGTAAGTGCATCATTATCTATATGGATGACCTCACTGTGTTTTCCAAAAATAGAACTGATCATGCAAGCCACTTGTAAAATGTGTTTGATAGATGTAAAAGATATGGAATATCCCTCAACCCAAAGAATATCATCATCAGGGAGATAAATGGCAAGTTTTTGGGCCATATCGTCACCAAGGATGGAATTTCTATTGATTAAAACTGGGTTCACGCCATTTCAAAGTTGACACCTCCTAATAATAGAAAATAATTTAAATCATTCTTCATTAATATCTACTTTATGCATAAATTCATATCTAGGTTTGTTGATATTATCAAACCATTGAAAGCTATATTTAAGAAGGATGTAAAATTAGAATGAATGTTAACAGAGGTTCTTGGGTTTTCACTAGAACATGTTAATTATGAGAATAGAGTGTGAAAAGTTGCATCAAAATCTTATAGGATGGTTTAATCAAGACTTTGAAAACATATGCAAGTTTTATAGTAGATAATTTCAATTGTTTAATATCTCAACGTATGATGTAAACTAATTATAGATATAAAAAATTACACATTAGAGAAGCATAATAAGGGAAACATTCATAATAACATAGAAAACTCTATGATTATACCATAAAAAAGTACAAATGCTTAGAATTCATAATAGAGGATCTAGTACTAGAGATTATAATAAGGAAACCTTCATAGATCAAGGTCTAGTTCTATAAATATTCTATAAAAAATCTCTCTAATCAAAATAATAATCACTATTATTCTACTCACATAATAGTCAACCCTTCTATTGCATTCTTTCCAAATGCATATAAGAATTAGTTCCTATGGTTGTAACTTACAAATTTACCACACTGATAATAGTTCTCCATGTCACATTCAGTAGAATCCTGACCAACCTAGATATTCTTTTAAAAACTCCTAAAAACCTACAATAAAATATAATTATATTTCCTATAGGATATTTTCATACATACAAATGGTTTTACATTTACCTTTTACCACTAACACTTTCTCTAACTTAAAAGGTTGTCTCATCTTGAGATAATGTCACAGAGGTAATATGTCTAAAAAATAAGAAAAGCTGACAAAATTTAGAAGTGCATAGAATTCATAGACTTCACTCAAGGTGTTGATAAATTAGTTTTTACCTCGTATGCACTACTTAACCACCCTTTTGTGTTTTTAACAAAGTAACATACTATTTTATTTCCCTTACTGGTTTTTAATAGACTAAGTCTACATAGTACTATGCAAGCTTCTAATTACAAAAAAAATAACCAAAATTTCAAAATTTTGGACCCTATGCAAGCATTTTTTGATAGGTGGTGGCATCTTTATCTATTAGATGATCTATCATAGCTGGATTTATGGAATGATCTTGGATTCATCTACCAGTGGTACAATGCTTACATCGATGAGGACCAAGTCATCCTTATGTTAGAGGTACAATCACTGAGAGGGGGGGTGAATCAATGAATCAAGATATTTCAAAACTTCAATCTAAATACTTAAAACTCTTAGTCATACACCATAAGTAATCAAGAAACAAATAACCCACTCATAAAAATGAACATGAAAGATAAGCAAGATGAAACAAGATCTATGTGGGAAACCCTCTTGGAGAGAAATCCCACTCTCAAGCCTATAAACACATGGACTACTTGTCCTATAATATGATTACTAACATGAGACTTTAGATAAGCACCCACTTCACAAAGAGCACTAACCCATAAAGATGACAAGCACCAACTTGCCTAATATGTTGAGAACCAACACAACATCTATGAAATGAACAATTATATAACTTTGATTGCTTCTTAATCTGATGGATAAACCCTAAAAAATAACCTCTTTCAATCCTCTTCACTCATTCAAACCTTCACACATAAGCAAGGCATCCAAAACCACCTTTTGCATAAATATACACACACTCACTTATTCTCATGCTTCAAACCTATAAATTTAACATTAGAATTATGACCATAAGGTCATACATGTAATCCACACTCTGATCTACCTCTCAAGACATCCACATGGCTCTCATAACCTTTACAAATATTTTTGCTCATCTACACACATTTGCTTGTTCTCATGCATCAAACCTATAAATTTAACATTATAATTATGACCACAAGGTCATACATTAAATTCACACTCTAATATGATGTATTTTACACATGATTATGTACTTCTCTTTCTTTTACTCTTATTCACCCTTCAATTTTTTTCAAACGACCTCTCGCTCAATCTGCCTCTTCTAGGCTCATTAGGTCCAATGATTTGTGTGTCCTCCTACATCAAATTGATAAGATAAACATGATTAATCATATTTTCTCTTTGATTTCCCTAAATTACATGTACATTCTCTTTCAAATTTTCTCCCCTTTTCTTATCATAATGCTCTCTCAATTCCACTCTAAATAGGCCAATTATGCCTAGTATTTATATTATACACTCATCTAACCCATCTTGTTTGGCAAATATGATTACCATAATTGTTATACATTTGAAATAGGTATTCATAAATGTTACATTTAATAACCCCACACTCATTAGCCTGGACATTACCTCATTAACCCCAAACCACCATTAGGTCTTGGTGAGACCTAAAATAATTAGGCCTACTCATCCATACATTACAACTTCAACTCCTTGGGACACTTTTAGCTTCTAAAAAATATTTTAACACATTAAAATATCTCAAATATACCCTTTATAACTCCCTCATGTTTCCATTCCACATTTAATACTAACTCAATACTTGAACCTACCAATTAGGTCTCCTTGCTCTTCAGGCCTTTATACACAAAAAATATAGTCTTAAAGTTTTGAAGCAATAACTCAAATATTTCACATATACATATGATTATATCACATGGGTGAAACCTTCAAGACCTATTTAACACCTCCATGTGCCTTATACATTCAAACATAGGCTCTAAACACTCAAATCCACTCTCTCAAAATGACCACTCAGACTAGTCATATATAGTCAAAACATAGTCAAGCTATTTTGACTCTCCACAACTAAATATGGGAAACATAAGATCTATAATACCTTATAATTAACATTTTAGACTTATTTGAAATCTTAATATTCATTTTTTTCCTCAAATTCACTCAGAACACATTTAGCTTACCTTTGCAAGATGGTCACTCAAATTGCCAATGTATTCAATAAACACAGTCAACTTCTAAGCCTTTGTTCATACTAAATGTGGATTATTAAAACCTTAATAATCCACATATATGGTCCTCATATACTATATAACACTCTTAAATAGTTATCTCATCTTAAAACATCAATATACCATCAATACATCTTTAATTACCCTTCTCAGGTTACTTGCAAAACATGATCAAACACATGTTCAAATTTGGAGCTCAATATCTTTGACTAAAAAAATATTCAAACATTATAACCAATTTCTCTAGATTTTAATTCAATTCCTCTTCAAATTTTCCTTTTACACTATCGATAAATTCATCCTAGATCAAAATATATAAGCAAAATACTGAGCACTAGTTTATCCTTTTACTAGTTCAAATGCCAACGGTCTCTACTTAATGCAAAATCATGTGTAGACACGTGTCTTCATCTCATGTCCTCACATATCTTGCTCAAACATGATATATCTCTTTTTTAGATTCCTATATTTAACTTGAATTTATCACCATTGATCTTAGATCTTTGCTTTTGAGATCAATCCACTTAGCAGCCCCATGTGCCCTCTATGTACCCTACAGTCAATCTCCAATGAACTTCCACCACTTGGCATCCCCTTATGCCCTCTACATACCCTACAGTTAGTCTCCAATTAACTTATGCCACTTTTAATCCCTATATATCTATTCAGAATTCTATTGACTTATTTACTAATGTGCATTGTTGATCTTCCTCTACACAGTTGAATGCACTCTATCAATCTTGATCTATTGCTCAAACTTTGTGAATGTGACACATAATCATCGCATTAATTCTAAATATCTTTGAATAATTGAATTCATGATCACCCTTGATCTTTATTTTATAATTATGATGCTCATTTTTATATCCCTATCTAGTTAGATTAATTACTCATCATAGATCTTCATTGCTCAATTAAACATTTACCATAGATCTTCAATATCACAAATTTGGCTAAGTATGAGAACTTATCAAACTTTGTTTGAGAAGCCAAATTTAAACCTTAATAAATTTTGTTACACTCCATTTCCATACCTAAAACTTGAACCATATGATCTCCTTACATAGGGGAATCTATCTATATATCAATTTGATCTTGAAACCTTCACATGTGTGAATGTTAACATCATCAATCTACTCACTTAGCTTTATCTATCAAGATTACTAATTGAACCTACACACTCATCTGATTGATATAATTAATTCTTTTCACTTTCAAAATCACTCCAAGAACTCCAACCACGCCATAGGGTCTCTTCAACATGACCATATGATCAATAACATCCACCATCTACCTATCCAAGTCAAACACTAAAAAACTATGCAAGGACACTAAAGCACACTTTGTCATTTTCATTCTAATACACATGACACCTCATCAACATCCTTGGTCACCTTAGATACATCATTGAAAAACCTCCAATAATACCCCCCTTTTTCATTGATGTCAACACCAATACAAATCTTATATTTAGACTCTATATCTCTCTTCAAGCACTTTCTCCATCTTTAACATAATGACAAAGTGGGCTCAAATTCTGATCATGTGGACCTAAAAGGACTTCAAATACCAATAATAGGAAATGACAACCTTTGAGAGATGATACAAACTCCCCCTAATATTTTTCATACTTCTTCTTACCTTGAGTTTCTCCAACATTCTCCATGACTACACTCTGTTTTGATAAAAATTTGTTCTATGAAGACAAAACATATAAGAGCAATAAAAACTACTTTAACTCACCTTGAAAAAATTAAGAGGGACTCCCCCTTACATTATACACACCTCTTCAATCCTCTTTAACTATATGAGTTAGCTTCCCATAACTCTATACTCTATTTGAAAAGTATCTTCAACAAGTCTTCTCAATAAACTAGGTATGTTAACAACTCTTCAACACTATCCACACTCAGTCAATATCCTTATGAAACCACCAATAGATATCATATCTTAATTATATCAACTTAAACAACTGAATTAGACATCAATAACTCTCATATCAATCTCAAAACAATTTCCCTTTATCCTCTACAAGCCATCATGGTTTTAAAACTTTTTAAAGCACTCTCATAGAACTATCTCATCTTTAGAACACTATGAACTCCATGATAGACATAACTTGTCATATACAAAAATCTAAGACCTTCTTCATGATACCAACAATATGAAAACATATTTTCCTCATAATCTATACCAACCTTTCCTTTAGTCTTCATCATTTTTACTAATCAATTTAAGCAAAAAAAATTGACAAGTTCTTACCTTCAGAACCAAAAACCTTGAACACACCTTGAGCATACTAGAACAAGATCAACACAACTTTTTTATGAAAATAAAACATTTTGAAAACTCATCATCATAACACTTTGAAGTAGTTACATAAAATTCATTGCTCCCTCTTAACCAATCACATCTTCTCATGACCTTTCTTGTTTTGCAATATCAACTAAAACTCAACTAGCATCCACTATGCTTCCTTTTATTGAAAAGTGTCTCATTGAAGCCTAGAGAGAAACAACCCTAACCCATAATGTCTTATAACAATGTGAAACTAGGTAAATTACACACAACTCCTCATATTCTCTCTCCTTCTTGGATAACTTTAACTGATGATTCTTTTTCTTCTTTTTTTGCTTAACTAAATTAACTTGTTTATCTTCTTTATCACTTTCCTTTTATTCTAGAATAATATTGAAAATACATGGAGAAAATAAATATTATTGGCATACCTTTTCACTTGAAGTATCAATCTCACATTTCAAATCATCAACACTTGACATTTTCAACTAATATTATTTATAGGAAACTTTCTCAATAGCATCAGTTTGTTTACTTAAGTTTACATATACCTTAGGACAAGTTTTAACTATATTGGTCTCTTTAGTGAGCTTTGTCTCTTTATTCTTAACATGAGCAGATAATGAGTACCCTTAGAATTATTCAACCTTTGTAGCATCTTCTACCATGGAAAATAGTCCACTTGGACTTGCAGACTGATCATGGCACATACTTTCCACTTTTAGTTTCCATATTTTAACTTACCTTCTACCTTGCACTCTAGGAGCCTAAAATGAATTATTCTAACCTGAAGTCCTTTATTTGTAGAACTTAGCAATGTGATCAATTCCTAGACAATTGTAGAAAACCATTATTCTTGATGAAAACTCATCTTATCTTACTTTGTTAGGACAAAATCTTGTAATGTGTCCTATGTCATGACAGCTATAACACTCACTTTGAATCACAACACTTGATTGATTATTCCATTCATATTTTCAAGCAAATTCATTCCTAGAAAGTCTTCTACACTCTCTAACCTTTTAACCAAATTGATTACAAGAGTAGTAGTAAAAATTAAAGTTTGCATAGCTTAGTGTATTTGGTTGTCTAAATTGGTTTTTCTTCCTTTTGTTAGTAACTTCATTTCTTGAATAAGTATTGATCTTCAAAGTCTGATTGTTATTATTCACAAAAGTCTTCAAGTCATCATGAGTAGTATTCTTTTATTCTTCTATATATCCAAGACCAATTCTATCACTTTAATATTTTTAACTACTCAAAATTTTATCTAGATCAAATGATCCCTTTTCAAACTTCATAAATGACTTCATTTGATTTGAAGTCTTTTTCAACTCATCTCTTAAAGAACTAGTCTCAGTTACATACCTTGAACATTCAACTTCTTTGGCCTTCAAGTTTACAATCACAGTCTCTAACTGATAATTAAGAAGTTTGATTAGATTTTTATACTCTTTAAAGTCCTCATCTACTCTTTCCTTGAACATACTAAATTTTACCTCATAGTCCTTTATTTAAGAATTAAACTTCTTGGTTTTCTTCTTCTCAATCTTTATATCTTCAAGGGAATTCATCAACTCAATCTCATAGTTTACCTTGTGTTTTTCATCATTTGTATCACCTAAACTAGCTCTAATCCATGTAGATTCTTCTTGATATGAGCAGCTACCTTCTTCAACCATGAAGAGGGATTTATCTTCATTAAGACCATAATCTTCATGATCATTCTCAGAATCACTACCGCCATTCTCATCAGATGATCTATAATATCCATTGGTGTAGAGACTCCTCTTATCCTTGTAAAACTTATTTTGGCCATTATACCTTTTGAAATTATTCTTGCTCTTATTAGACCTAAATTTATTCTCATCATTATCATGATATTCTTCATGTTCTTAATTATCATTTCCCTTATGCTTATGAGGAAAATTGTTGGCAAAGTGACCTATCTCTCCATAATTGAAACATTTGAATGGAAGTTTACTCTTAAACTTACCTAAACCTATTTTTAGTTTTCTTGTTAACAGAGTTGTTAGTTCATCATCATCAATTTTAGAAATATCATCATCCCTGACCTTATTACCTTATAAATTATTCTTTAGCTTCTTTTTTTATTGAAATATACTTCTTTCTTTGGTGGTTTGTCCTCATTAATTCTCATCTCATAGGCAAAAAGAATGCCATGCAATTCATCCATCTTCATTTTGGTGAGATCATGACTTTCTTCTATAGAATAAATGTTTAAATCAAATTTGAAGGTGAGATACTTTAATACCTTTTTCACTATATTTAATTCTTTAATAACCTCTCCCATGCCTTTGATCATGTTCACTACCTCATCAACTCTTAGAAGATAGGAAGCCACAATATCCTCTTCCTTTATTTTGAGACTTTTAAATTACCTTTAGTAGGTTTGTAGTTTGGCCAACTTAAATTTTGATTCTCCTTCATAAATGAGTTTCAATTCATCCCAAATATCATTGGTAGACTTATAATGGATTACTTTGGTGAACTCAGCCTCTGAAAGACCATAAATGATAGCATTCATTGCTTTGGAATTGTTCTCACTCAACTTCTTATTTGCAGCACTAGTTAGAAGATTAGGTGGCATGAAATAACCATCCAAAATAGATTTCCAAGTGTCAAACCCCAATGACATGATGTAGGAATTCATTATTGTACTCTAGAAAGCATAATTGGATTCATTGAACAATAGAAGCTTGCTTAATAGAGAAACCTTGAGAAATTGTCATTATACCTAAGATTACCTTCAAGTGGTTAAACTTGTATAGAAGATCCTACTTTGATACCAATTTTTAGAGACACAATAATTGAAGGGGGTTGAATTAGTGAATCAAAATATTAAAAAACTTAAATCTAAATCCTTCAAACCCTTAGTCATACACCATAAGTAATCAAGAAGCAAATAACCCACTCATAATAATGAACATGAAAGATAAGCAAGATAACAAAAGATATATGTGGGAAACATTCTTGGGAAGAAAACCCACTCTCACACATATAAACACATGGACTAATTGTCTTATAATATGATTACTAACATGAGACTTTAGTGAAGCACCCACTTCACAAGGAGCAATAACCCCTAAAGATGACAAGCACCAACTTGTTTAAGTTGTTGAGCACTAACACAACATATATGAAATGAACAAATCCAGAACTTTTATTGCTTCTCAATCTAATGGAGAAACCCTAAAAAATAACCTCCTTTAGTCCTCTTTACTCATTCAAACCTTTACACATAATCAAGGCATCCTAAACCACCTTTTTAATCAATCTACACACCTTTGTTTATTCTCATGTATCAAACCTATAAATTCAACATTAGAATTATGATGACAAGGCCATAAATGTAATCCAAACTCTAATTTTCCTCTTAAGACATCCACATGGCTCTCACATCTTTCATAAATATTGTTGTTCATCTACACACTTTTTCTTGTTCTCATGCATCAAACCTATAAATTCAATATTAGAATTATGACAAAAAGGTTATATATGAAATCCAAACTTTTATCTGATGTCTTCTACACCTGATGATAGACTTCTCTTACTTTCACTCTTTTTCACCCTTTAATCTTTCTCAAATAGCCTTTAGGGCTTACTCAATCTGCCTCTTCTAATCTCATTAGGTCCAATGACTTATGTGTCTTCATGCATCATTTTGATAAGATAAACATGACCAATCCTATTTTCTCTCTAATGGTCCTAAATTACATGTACCTTATCTTTCAAAGTTTTTCTCCTTTGCTTATCACAATGCTCACTCAACTCCACTCTAAATAAGCCAATTATGCCTAGTATTTATACCATAATCTCATATAACCCATCTTGGTCAGCTAAAATGCTTACCATTCTTATTCTACCTTTGAAATATGTCTTCATATACATTACATGTAAGAACCCCACACTCCTTAGTTTGGAAATTACCTCATTAACCCCAAACCACCATTAGTTCTTTGTGAGACCTAAAACAATTAGGCCTACTCACCCATACATTACAACATCAAATCTTTGGGCCATTTTCAGCTTCTACCAATTCCTTGAACACATAAAACATATCTCCAATATACCTTTGCTAATTACCTCATGGGTCCATGCCACTTGGAATACCAACTCAATACTTGAACCTACCAATTAGGTCTCCTTGCTCTTTAAGCCTTTATACATAGAAAATATAGTCTCAAACTTTTGAAGCAAAAATTTGAATATCTCAATATCCATATGATTAGATCACATGGGTGAAACATTTAGGACATCTTCAACACCTCCATGTGCCTTAGACATTCCAAAATAGGATATAAACACTCAAATCAACTCTCTCAAAATGGCCATTCAGACTGGTCATAAACAATCAAAATACATTCAAGTTGTTTTGACTCTCTATAATTGAATATGGGAAACATAAGATATCCAATACCTTCTCATGAAATTTTTAGAATTCCTTGACATATTAATATTCATTTTTTTCCTTAAATATACTCATAACACCTTTAACTTACCTCTACAATATGGTCACTCAAATTTTTAATGTATTCAATAAACATAGTCAATTTCTATGCCTTTGTTCATATTGAATATGGATTGGTCAAACCTCCATAATCCACATAGATGGCCCTCATAGATTATATAACACTCTTCAATATTTATCTCATCTTTGAACATCCAAATACCATCAATAAATATTTAATTACCCTTCTTAGGTTACTTTCAAAACATGGTCAAACACACAATCAACTTTGGAGCTTAATATCTTTAACTATATAGACATTCAAACCTTCTAACCAATGTTTTTAGATGTGCCTTGAATATTTATTCAACTTTTCCTTTTACACCATGAATAAATTCATCCTAGATCAAAATATATAAGCAAAATATTGAGCATTAGTTTATCCTTTTTCTAATTCAAATGCCAATGATCACTGCTCAATGTAAAATCATCTGTAAGCATATGTCTTCATCTCATGTCCCCACATAGATTACTCAAACATGCTTTATTGATATCCTTACAAGCCTCTTGACTTTAACTTGAATCATTCACCATTGATCTTAGATCCTCTATTTTGAGTTCAAGCCACTTGGTAGCCTTGCATGCCCTCTACATACCTTATAATTAGTTTTTATTGAACTTATACCACTTGGCATCCCTGCATGCCCTCTGTATACCCTAAAGTTAGTCTAAAATGAACATCCACCACTTGGCATCCCCAGTGCTTACTGAGAATTTTGTTTACTTATTAACTAGTACACACCATTGATCTTCCTCTACATAGTTTAATGCACACCATCAATCTTGATCTACTACTCAAACCTTGTGAATGTGACACATGTCATCATCGCATTCATTCTCAAAATATTTGACTAATTAACTTTGTGCTCACCATTTATCTCTATCTAAAAATTATAATTCTCACCATTAGATCCTTATCTAGTCATATTAATTGCTCACCATAGATCTTCATCCCTCGATTAAATGTTCACCATAGATCTTTGATATCAAAATTTTGGATAAATATGGGAACTTATTTAATTCTATCTAAGAAGCCAATTTTTCACCTTAATAACTTTTTCTAAGCTCAATGTCTAGACCTAAGACTTGAACCATATTACTCCTCACATAGGGGAATCTATCCATATATCAATTTTTTCTTGAAACCTTCACACTGTGAATGTTAACATCATCAATCTTCTTATTCAGCTTTATCTATCAAGATGACTACTTGAACTTAGACACTCATATGACTACTCTGATGAATTTAGTTCACTGTACCAATAACTTTAAGCACTCAAAACACCCCATAGGGTCTCTATAACATGACCATACCATCAATAACATCCACCATCTACCTATCCAAGTCAAACACTGAAGAACTATGCAAGAACACTGAAGCACACTTTGTCATTGTCATTCTAGCACACATGACACCTCATCATCCTTGGTCACCTTGGAGAGATCACTGACAAACCTCCAACACCTTGTAGGACTTTTAATTGAGAAGAGCCTCCTGAGTATTATGCAAAAGATCACATAGTGGAGCTTGATTATACATAAGTTAGTGAATATTCATGTTATCCACCCCAAGAAAAGCAAATTTCACCATGTTGACTTTGTTTGTGACTTCTACATGGAGATGTAATAACTTATCTATATGTCTTTTCACTCACACACCGATGAAGAAGTTAGACAACATCTAGTTCTACTAAGCCTGCATAGTTTACATGATTTTATCCCTTTCACCAAGTGGTTTTATAGTATAGCATCCATGGTAGTAGGAGTTACATTGGGCACTGTGATTGTAGCTTTTGTGAAATTTGTTGTGGCAAATCTAGGTTGTGTAATGGTCTAAACCTTATCCAACTGCTTCTTCTAATCCAGTAGGTGAAGTGTAATTTACATAGCTTGAGCCTAAGAATTATCTATTATAGTACGATACTTAGCTAAAAACTTACAAAGGACCTCAATCTCAACTTTTATGGCATTCCCCTTCTGTATGATGCTCACTTCATTGAAGGTTTACCAATCTATGGTGATCTTGTTCAATAAAAGAACAAGTTGGTCCTTGTCTGGGAGTGAGGGATGTATAATTAGATGTTTTTAGAGGTCATGATAGTCATCCTTGATAGTATTTTTATAAATGTATAGTTATTATTTAACTATAAAATTGGTATCCTCAAGCTCCTTTACTTATTACTCCAAATCAATTACCTTCTACAAAATAGATTCTTGGAACACAGTGGTACCTTCAAGCTGCTTGGACAATGGCAACTAGGAAAAATCCAAGGATTCTTTTATTATCATAGAATTCAAGGTCATTCATGTGAATGGTGTAATCATAGGTGCCATCCTCAATCGATCTATGGCCAAAGAAAAAATGGTGCCCTATGTAGAGGTAGCTAGCATTTCCCACAAACAAATGTTAGATAGGCGGGATGGAGCACTATCATCCATCAAGGCAACCATAATTCCTATTACATATGTTTGGGGTATCTTTTGAGGGGTCTAAATTGTACTAGAACTTGAATGTGTTGTCACATATTGTGCCTACACAATATTTATTTGGGTTTCTTTCACAATCTTCTTCATAGCTTCCTCATGTGCCTACTTTGTAGTGTCTTCTTGTGATTTATTCTTAGTATATTCTTAGGATTTCTTGGCATCCTCTTCTACATGTGCCTTATGTTGTCATTCTTGGACCTTGGCCTACTTATGCACTTACTCTTGCATAAGCTTGTTATACTTTTATTCCTTAGTTATTTCCTTTTGTCTGTGCTTTGCTTCTAATTTAGCATCTTTGTGTTGTTGTGTTACCACTTATTATTGTTATTTATCTTGTTCTATATGATAGAATAATAAATGTGATTGCATACGAACACCAGACATAGATGTGAGACCAATAGCAAAGACATTCACCATAAAATAATGAGATCAAAGTTGAACACGCCATAACATAGATATACATGGGAAAACCTTCAAAGAGGTAAAAAACTCACAAATATTATTCATATTATGAGAAACTAACAAGTACCCAATATGGTCTTTCTTCCTCTCACTTCTTCTTTTTTCATTCATCTTACAATATAAACTCTTTATTATATAGGCAAGGTAATCTGTCCATTATAAATGACTTTTTCCAACCACCACATTAATGGCTCCAACCTATCTAAAGGTCATTTAATATATTTTATTATTTACTTATACAAGGATAAACTCATGATAAATAATAAAATATATTATTATTTAATCAATTTAATTTAATGTATTAAGGGTACATAAATAATAGTACTTAACCATTAATTGTTTCAATACTCTCCCTTAATGTTAAGTGGGGATACATGGTGATTTTTAGGAGGTAACAACATAACAAAATTACACTCTATGAACCATACATGATGAGTTTTAAGAGCTAATAATTGAAGGAAACATCTTTCATCATGCCATAGTCACCTTTAAAAGAATTATTCTATGTAAACATAGCCATCCAAAGGTATTACACTATTTAACTATAGACACCCAAAGGTATTACACTATGTAACCGCAATCACATAATCACATTTAAAGTAATTACACTATAGAACTATAGATACCCTAAGGTATTACACTATGTAACCACAATTACTAGTCACCTTTATAAGAATTACACTGTACATCCATAGACACCTAAAGGTTTTGTACTATGTATCCATAGGCAAATTTAAAATAATTACACTATGTTATCCTAAACCACTTAAAGTGAGTTTAGGCTAGCATGATTATGAGACTACATCCCATAGTGAAAATACATCCCACAATTTCTCATGAATAATCAACCAAACATATTTCAGTCTTTTATAACATAAAGACCTCCATGTTACTATGTGTTGGGTACAATGTAGACTTCCATATAAAGTTTACTAAAATCACATTAAGTGATATATTAAAATGCTTTACAATAAAAATAAGTATACAAAAATAGAAGGAAATAAATGACCCACATAACTGTTAAGAAGTGACATTGTCATGCACACTCCCCCTCAATGGCAACTTTGATAAGTTCAATATTGAATAAACTTTTATAGCCTTTAATTTGTTGGTGTTGCATTGGATTTTTCATCAAAGTTATTAAATTTTAACTTTCACATGATGTTCTTCTATCATCCTTCATAGCCACAAGGCTTATTTAGAAACTTTCACATGAAATGCTCCAAGTGATAGAACCTACACCAAACATAAACATATATCTAGAAGTAGAATCATCATAGTATGGTTAGCATCATAGTAACAAAATAAATTAGCATAATCAAAGAAAAAATAATATAAACCAATGTTTCCAATTTTTTTTATATATCAAAGTATTCACTTTGCTAATTTCCAATTATCCAAGTATAGATCTTGCATGAATCCCAAAGCAACACCCACATCTTATGAAATGTCTATCCTAATAATGGTTAAATAAATCAAAATACCAACAAAATATTTGTAAATAGGAGTTAGCTTTATTGCACATAGTTTTTGTATCAAACTTTAACATAACCTCAATAGAAATATATGCAAGCTTGTAATCAAGCATGTTAAATTTAACAAGTAGGTTATGTGATGCACATACAATAAATTAACTAATAATTTGATAATAATTTAACTAAACATTACATATATTATTCAGAATAATTTTATATTATAATTTGAGTCATGAATATTTTTTCTTTCTTTTAAAGTTGACAGTACAAGTTAACATTTTATACTAAATCAAAAAAAAGTTTTAAAAAGAAAAATTTTAAATACAATTTATACTTGATTTTGTAATAAATACACATATTCTAATGTGTAAACAATACTAGCCACTTTATTTGATTATAAAACAATTCAAAAATACAAATCATTGTAACAAGGGTGAAAGTTGTAAGTGTCATAAGTATCATAAATAGTGTCACAAATTACACTATTTGAATAATTTTTTTATAAAATCAATAGTAAAAAGTTCAAAATCAAATAAAATACCATCCCAATGTGTTTGAAAGGTTCAAAAATTTAAATATCGATTGGTCACACAACCATCTTTGATAAAGATTATGACAAGTCAAGGGTGTCAAAAGTGTCGAAAGCGTTGCAAGCTTCACACGTGAGATTTTGCATGATTAATAACCATTTTTTTAACTAATTATTTTAAAAACAATTAATTAATTTTGATCAAATATATATATAGGGATTGATATTTAATTTAAGGACCTTGGATCTATAAATATTTTCTAAAAAATACTAGTAAACTTTCCTTTGTCTAATACAAGACTTCACATTCAAGCTACATGATTTAATTAATTTTGATTTTTTTTTTAAATAAATATTAAATGCATGTAAAATAAATATCTCATGATTGTATAAATAAAAAATAAATAAATCTTTTTTTGGAAAATACAAGTCAACACACATGGCCTACCATGTGTTTGCATGGAAAATTGGCTAAAAACAACTCACCCACTAAGCACTAACTTATGTCTTATGTTTAATATTTTTCTAGCCTAATTTTTATTTTTATTTTTAAAAATAAATAAATAATAATTACATACTTTCATAATAAAATGCAAGCATTTATATAAAATTTGGAAAAAAAAAAGATTTTTAAAAAAACTTAAGTGAGGTCCACTGTTTGGGTGGAATAAAGCCAATTAAATAAATGTTTTATTTTTAAAATTTTTGCATTAAAAATTTAACATAACCATTAATTATTTGTTGTATCATGTTTTGTACAGAAGCATGACACAGGTGGAGAGTAGGGAAGGATTGTAGGAGCTCTAGACATCCATTTTCAGTGATCCAAAGCTTGAAAACACTTGCAAATTGCCATCCAAAGCTACTGGTAGACCCATATATATGATTTTTTGAATATAAAATAATATTTTAATTCTCCTAATATTTTTATGGCATACTATAGAACCCAGGTAGAAGTAAATAAAATCTAGATTTCCTTTTGAAGTAAATAAAATCTAGATTTCCTTTTGAAGTAAATAAAATCTAGATTTTCTTTTGATGCTCTTCAGGGTCTGAAAATAGCTCTAACAAGCTTAAATATTTTAGAAAACATGAAATCAACCTTTAAATATTATAAAATTACTGAGAATACATGATTTATAATTTTTTTCTTATTCCATGGCCATACAAGCTGAAGCATGATGCTTGGGAGGAGAGAAAAAAAATTAAAAAAGTTATAAGAGACCAAATCAGATAAAGTAAATATCAAAATTGCTTGGAAATGCCCAAAATAAGCAAATTAAAAAAATTGAGATTTACTACCTAAAATATGATATTTCATTATTTTTTATCTCACATGTGTTAAAAAATAACATTTAAGAGGAGAGAGAAAATTTTGAAATGAGTTATAAGAGTCCAAATCAAGTGAAATAAAGGTCAAAATGCTTAGAAATGGTCAAACTAAGCTAATGGAGGGACCAAAATGGAGATATATTGTACAATTTTTTTTAAAATAAGGCCATACAAAAGCCATAAAATAATTTCTAAGTATTGATTCTCTCACTTGTTGGCTCTCTTAATGTTTGTAACTCCTTGTAAGTGTTAGATCTGCAACTAAAGAGCTTCAACCACCTTCATATAGGTTTTTAGTCTAAAAAACAAGAAAATATTAAAAAAATTAATGCTTAAAAAAGAATTTTTACCCCATTTTAATATTTTTAGTTAGATCTATGACATGAAAATAGGCTTAAAATATGAAAAATTACATAGATCTGAGATTTCTAGGCTTTTAAGAGAGGAAAAAGTAGAATAACTTACTTCTTACAAAAAGAGAAGCTTGAAAATTTTCATGATCATACCATGGCTTGAAAAATGGATGAATCTAGGCTTGAACACAAGCTAAAAAACTTTGATCTATGATCTTGCCACTTGATCACACATCAACTAACTTTGATACCATGACAAAATAAGCAATATGATTGCATGCGAACACTAGATCTAGATGTGAGACCAATAACAAAGACATTCACCATGAAATAATGAGAGCAATGTTGAATACACCATAACATAGATACATGGGAAAACCTTCAAAGAGGTAAAAAACCCACAAAGATTATTCATATTATAAGAAACTAACAAGTACCTAATATAGTCTTTCTTCCTCTCACTTCTTTTTTCATTCATCTTACAAAATAGACTCTTGATTATATAGGCAAGGTAATTTTCCCATTATAAATGACTTTTTCCAACCACCATATAAATGGGTCTAACCTATCTAAAGGTTATTTAATATATTTTATTATTTAGTGACACAAGGATAAATGTATGATAAATAATAAAATATATTATTATTTAACCAATGTAATTTAATGTATTAAGGGCACATAAATAGTACCACTTAACCATTAATTATTCCAATACTATAATGGTAGTTTCTTGCTACATTTTTTTGTTTTCTTCTTCCTCTTGTTGTTATCTTAGTACCTCAGCATCCTTATCTTACTTATGAGCCTCTTCTTATTTGGCCTAGCATTAGGCTTATTCCTATTCTTATTGCTCCTCCTCTACGTTAAATTTATCCTCACCCTTATCTTTGCGCTCTTCTTCTTTACATATGTGATGCTCAGTTACTCTCTGCACTTCTTCATGTGTGGATTGTTGTTCTTCCTCAGTTTGATCTTCAAGTGAGACTTTATTTGCATCAATATTGGCCTCCAAGAAGTATGATGGTGAGGAGTTAAGGACAAAAATTTTCACCTCTACTTGAGAAACCTACCCCTTACAAACCAAGCATCATATTGGTTTTAGTGTGTTAGCTTCATGTGCTTTCTACACTCTCATCATAGACTCTCCAATGGCATGTACAAAAACATGTGGGGTATCTACCCCAAATCATTGATGACTACATGGAGTCTGCACATATCATATAAGTTATTCTAGGGGTTAACTTTTATGGCTTCTAATTATGATAGGCTCATAGTGCTCTTCCTATCTCAAAAATTTATCGAATGCATTACAATTTGGCCTCTTTATCCATGGTATCTATGATGATAGAATCAGGGTAGGGAGGTAACTTGATCCAAAGATTTTTTAAAACTCTATTTTTCACTTGGATGGTATGCACTAATTTCTAGAAAAAGTATTATTTATATTCCTCCTTCTCATATAGGTCTCTATCCATATCAACCATCATCATCTTGTAGGCCTATTGTTCACCACTGCCCATGTGAAGTAAGTCAGAAAACCCAGTGATTTTAGGTATGCTTAATTTATCTAACCATATGATCTAGCTGTGAGTCTTTTTCCTTAGAGGAGATAGAGATCGCCTACCCTTGGGCACCTTACACTTCCTTGTATCTTGGATTTGTGTGGTTATTATTGAAGGTTGTGTAGTTGTAATTATAGGGTGTAGAATAGGTGGTGATACTATCTATAATGGGGTTGCTCATATTGTTATGATTGAATTCTATTTGTCTACCTCATTTTGTACCATATACATATAAATAAAATATGGGAATGGCAGACTTGATACCTTGGGCAGTTCTTGAATTTTGATGGCAATGCCCTTTGGCAACTTCATGATGACTGCATATTATCCCAAATACTATATGACATTAGGTGGTATATATGGGTTGGCTATGATTACCTCCACCAACTAGTTCCACCATTAGGTAAACTTGGCTTGGTGCTCAAAATAATTACTCTACCAAGTTTAGGTAAGGTTTCTAAACTACACATCTAGCTAGTAATCAATGTTAGGATGAAGGTCACCCTCAGGTGACTTCCATTGCATAATACTAATAGTAATAACAAAATTTGGTAATGGAAATCTTACTTCACCATCACCAAGACTTTATCAATGTTTAGAGTGAGTTTGTTAACCAAAAACTCAGGCTAGTTGAATTCCTCATTCGATGGGAAATCTTGATGACCCCTTTTGTAGCTTACTTGGTATCCTTAGTTGTCTACCAGAATATTTGTGAAATGTATTCCATCAGAATTCACTTTAACACATCATCAATGTCCTCCATTGGAATTCTCATGAGCTATAGGAGTACTTATCTTGAATCTCTAAAAATATTGGTGGTGTTCATGATTTTTAATGGGCTATAGATCTCCCCCTCATAATCATTCCTATCACCCTTACCATCACAATCATGTTGATGTGAATGGTGATATCTTGGGAAAGATAAATCTTTCCCTCATTGTATTGACCTAAAAATACCTTCATTACATCTCTGAGTTACCTAAAATTAGGTAATTAGAGTAACTATTCCACATCTATGTTATGTAGTCTATGTGGTTACGCTAAATCTAATGGTTATGCCCCTTCAACTGTGTCTGACACAAACATTCATAACTCAGCATTGTGAACAAACTCATAGGCATCTGGGTCTGTGAAGCATGTTTGGAAAAATGCCATGTCGATGCCCATGTCCTCTCTTTTATACTTGTATGAATTTTTTGATGAGTTATGATCGATCAAATCCATCAATTCTGCATCATTTACTTTGATGCTGAAATAATTGCCTTGGATGTACGAAGTTGAGACTCATCTAAGAGTAATAATTACCTTGAAATTTTGTAGCACTTCATTATTCTTAGTAGTGGATATGAAATTAGCCTCTCTGGTGCCAAATTTATAGCTTTTTACACTACCTTTTATATTATTTTATGTTAATGAGCTATGTTGTCACTCAATCCTATATGTGTGAGCTTTGAATAAGTTGGATCCATTTTGGCTATGTGCTGACATGACATTTAGTTACGATGGTGATTGATGCTATTTGACCTATCATTTTAATTGAGCTTTGATCATATGCTATTATTCTATTTTTGACATTGAACCATCACTTTTTGAATAAATTTATCAATCTACCCCCATACCTAATCATTAATTACAACATCTTGATTGTTAAACTCCACTATCTACTTGAGATTTAGTTACATGTGTCCTTCCTAGACTTAATTGATGTCATTACACTGTAATCAATTATCCATGATGTTACATTCCTTCAATGCATCGGTATTAATGGAATCGTATAATTTATCTTGGATACTTATTATCCCTTACCTCTATACACACACTTAGACTTACCTCACATGTGCTGGAAAAAAAACACAAAACCCCAACTATTCTAAGATAAATGCTTACAATCAAGACTACCATATATTTAGTGTGATATAGCACCTTTATTCCATGTTTTACTAATTTAATATTGGCAAAAATTCAAATTACAACCATTTATCCACCCTAGTAAGATATTTCCATGTAAATCTCATAGGACCATTGTTCTAGGTTGTGAAATTTCATGAATGATGTAGGGCCTTTCCACTTTATATTAATATTTTTATGGAAAGATTTGAACCTATTATCATATAAAATAACAAGTTGATTTACCTAAAATTCCTTTGTTCACATATTTTTATCATGGCATACCTTTTGTCTACTCTTGGTTATCTCCTGGGCCCATAGTGTTATGTGTCTCACTTCATCCATGTGATTCAAGTATAGCAACTTGTTAGTCATTGACTCTTAATTACCCATTCATAACACATTTGTAACTCATAGACATGGAAGCACATATTCCATAGGTATCATTATTTCTAACCCATAGACTAGGTGGAATAGTGTAAACCCTATTACACATTTATAATGTGTGTGATAAGCCCATAGGATTATAGGAAGCCTATCCTCCCAGTCATCTCACTTCACATCATAGATCTTAGTAAGAATTTTACCTATCACTTTGTTTTCATCTTCAACTTAGCCATTCACCTATGGATGATAAGTTATGCTTTTATGATGTGATATCATGAACTCATCCATAAGGGTCTTGATGGTCTTATTCATAAAGTGAGTTCCTCTATCACTTATTAATTTAAGAGGGTAGTCAAACCTAGTGATGATGTTCTCATATAAAAACTTGGTTGTGTCCTTCGCATTACAACCTAGATTCATAAAAGCTTCTACCCATTTGGTAAATAAGTCTATCATAGTGATAATATATGTTACATTACTATGTTTACTTAGAGGATTGATTGGTATTATAAATTCAATCCCCCACTATTCAAATGGTTATTTCACTAATTGTTGACCAATTTTACCCAATAGGCAAAATTTTGGCCCCCTTCTTCCTTTGATATTTGTGCCAGTCATTTCCAGGTTGCACAAGTTCAATGCCAGTGGTTCTTCCTTTGGTTCAGTCATTTATTTCACCTCTTGGTTCTTCAGCACTTGTTTCATCTCCAAAGTTCAAATGCCCTAGTGGAGGGCCAGCACTTCATCATAAAGAGGACCCAAGTTCAATTCAGTTTGGTTCGAAGTCCAAAGTTCAAATTTGTTCAATGAATTTAACTAAGTCCTAAATTCCTCTGAGCATGGCATAAAACAAAAGTAAAGGGCCAGGTCGCTTATAAAACAAAATTAAAGGTAGATGACATTTCCACACACTTTTTGTTTGCGGGAAATGTCTGTGGACAAAAGCCCATGGAAGGCACAGTGGAAAGCACAGCAAACTGCCTGGGAGAATTTCCACAAACTTTTTGTTCGTGGGAAAATGCCTGTGAACAAAAGTCCACAGGAACATATAAAGGCCCGATAGACCAGTCCAAGGCAAACAACACCCACTAAAGGCCCCTGAAGGGTAGATGCCCTTGTGGGGGACTCTTGACCTAAGTAAAGGGGACTTTTCCAAAGGCTAGAGGGAAGATACCAGGAAAATAACAAAGGAAAGAGTACCCAAGAAGGTGCTAAGGAAAAATCAAGCCGCAGAGAAGCTAGCAGGGACAAGGATGTCCTAGGAGCCGTCAAAGTTAGCAAAGTGAGGTGGTTGTGTTCAAAACAAAGAAAGTGCTAACCAGAAGGAGCTCAAAATGTAGTGACCTACCAAGATGTTCACCCCAGGGGCCAAATGAGCCAGATAAGACAAAATAAAGAAAAGACAAAGTGACAAGCATGGTTCTAGCAGGTCCCTTCTAGAAGGATGACATCAACAACAGTGTTTTCTTCTTCCCAATGAGGGACACGATAGCCCACTTGCAAGAAAAGAGCACCAAAATGAGCCTCTTGGGTTTTTCCATATAACATTGCAAATTGGTCATTTTGTAATCATCTTTTCACAATTTTACAAGGCACAGCCCTGTTGAAATTTCCACTTGAATCAAATAAAATTAGTTTTTTACCTCTTCTTGGATAGATATTCTATGTATGTCCTGACTATTTGATTTGTGTTCAGTCATTGTCTTTTGATGCTCTCACAGGTTTAACACCAACACACCAGTTATCTACAAAGTGCCATTTTTTGCAGCTGATAGGAGAAGAGCTCTATTTGGAAGTATAGAATAGAGGAAGTCATTTACAGTATGTATTTCATAGCATCTTGGTGAGTCCCTATTTCTATGTTTTCATAAGAACCTCCCTACCATTTTCCTGTAGCCTGGTCTTTCTGCCAAGTCTGAGTGTATGTATGTTGTTTTGTCTGATCCTGAGTGTGGATGTGAGAAGGTCATTTCATTTTGGTGTATCACCTCCTTAGAGTAGTTTGTTTTCCTACAGTCTCATTTCCCTTTTCAATCCCCCCATTATATAGCTATATATATATACTTATATTTTGCACTTACTGAAACAAATAATGATGCATCAAAGGGAGCTAGCCATTATCTAGAGACTCTCCCCTCTAGCTTCGTCAATCCCATAGGTGAGAGGGGAGTTTCCATGTTGCGAGGAGAAAGCAGGAGTTCGACCTCCTTGCCCCCAGGTGCAATTTCATGTGTCAACATTTTTGGCACGCTTGGTGGGACACATAGTTTGATAACTCAATAAGGTATTAGGATTGATGCTGGTCCTATCACAGCAAATTCAAAGTTTTCTAGCATCTAGTGACTCCACTGGTAAGAGCTTCAATTTTCTAATTAAGACTAGTTTCTTAACTTTCTATGCCTAAAGTCACTACAAGGTCTGCTTCAAAAGGGGTTCCTTTCAATTTCATTGAATTACCTCTAAACTCTGCTAAAAGACTACGATTTGAGAGGACCCATCCTTATCCAACAATCAATCCTCTTAGACCTATTGTAAGAGACACGATCATAGCAGAACCCTAGTTACAGCCAATCCCAGCCATGGCATTGCCTTTTGCAACTTTTTGTGGTGAGAGCCCCTTGAATCTCCCACGCTATGATCCAATTCTAGGAACAGCTCTCAAGAATGTGCCTTCTTTCAATGGAGTGGGGCCCATTATAGTCATCAAGCATATTAGGAATATTACCAACCTTTGCAATATTCACAATGTAACAGAAGAAAATATTGCCATCAAATTGCTAGCATTGTCTCTGAAAGGCAAAGCTCTTGACTGGTACGGCACCTTGCTTGTGAATTCAATACATTCCTGGAACAAATTGGGCACTCAATTAATAGATCATTTTGGGGAAAATAGTGATGGTCTCTCACTTGTTGAGCAGCTGATGACCATAAAGAGAGCTCTGCATGAGTATATGCAGGACTTCAACATGCATTTTCAAAAGACTTTGGATAGAATTCCCATCCTGGTAAGACTGACTCCTAGCTATGCTTTCTTGTACTATTTAAAGGCATTAAACAGTGATATTGTTGTGATGATCCAATTTATGAGAGGGCATATATTACCTGTTGCTTATGACATAGCCATAGCAGCTGAAAATTGCTTGGTTCAAGATGGGAAAATCACCACTAGGCCTCACATGCCACTTTTCCCACAAATGTTGCCCCCAATTCAAACTGTTACTCCCATAATTGCTCCCCTGCCTATCATTGAGAATCCAGCTATTGTTCTATCTAATGAACTTCATGAGGTTAAAAGTCTGTTGCAAAGCATGTCAAATGAGCTTGTAGCTCTTAAAAGGCAGCAAGCTCAAAGCAACAGGCTGAACCAGGGATATCGGCATTATGGTCAAGCACCTAGACCCCCTTTTCAAGGCTATAATCAAGGACAAGGTCAGCTCACTCAGACCAGGCCTTTTCAAAATTACAACTCAGGCCCCCTTTCATCATCTAAAGTCATGGTGTTGATTCAGAACAATCTAGTACAAGATCAGTCAAGCTATTCGACCATGGGATATGGTCAAGAATAGGCCATTTACACAAATGAGATGATGAATTATTTCTAGAATGTAGACAATCAAGTAGCTACTCAACCCCAAGTCTTTGAGTCCCCAATGCAGCCCAGCACAAATAGCAGTTAGGCCCAGCCTAATTCTACCCTGATGAATCATTTAGAAGGGGAATTTTACTCAGTAAATTATGTGGGTGCCACAGACAATCAGGCTAATTATGTTGCAGCCAACATGAGGTTTAAGAGAATAATAGTGATAGAAACCCAGGCTACTACCCAAGTGGTATTAGCACCTTATCCATCACACTCCAATTAAAAGGCCCCAAACTTTAGGCAGTCATTTATACCTTCAGCCCCTCAGCCTACAGTTCAGCTTGGAATCAACCCCAAAGAAAAATTGAAGGGAGGCAGTCCCCAAATCAATATAGTGGACCAGATGAAGAAGTTGCATATGAACATCTCTTTATGGGATTCATTATCTCTTCCAAGATAGAAGGACGTATTGAAGAAGGAGTTGCATGAGCTAGATCAGCAAGCTGTCCTAGCAAGCACCGATAATGTCTTAATGACAAATAGATAACCTTCCACTTCAAGTCAGGTAAAGAAGGAAGAGATAACTCCCCCTTTCTATGTATCCTTGGTTATAGGGGATTTCTTGGTACACAACTGCATAATTGATAGCGGGGCTAGTACTTCAGTGATGCCCAAGTGCATTGTTGACAAGATGGGACTGAAGTATGAAGAGATGAACAAAGGAGTCCTGCAGCTAGATGGGACACCTAAAAAAATGGTTGGGATTGTGAAGGGCTTGGTCTTGACATTGCATGCTTTCCCAACCTTCTCAATTTCCCATGATATAGTGGTAGCGAATGTTCCTCTGTATTTCACAATTTGCTTGTCCAGGGACTTCACATCAAAGATAGGTGGCTATCTAGCAATGAATTGGTCATATCTGGTTTTTAGAACCAAGTATGAGACCAAGCTAAAAATTGAGTCTGAGCCACTCTACAAGGACCATTTAGAACCATATTCACCCAAGGTAGTGAATGTCAATTACACCATCATCGACCCAGAAGAGTCCCAAACAAACCAATCTCTGTACTCTGCTCTTGAAGGAGTCACAAACTTACTCTTGGATGAGTGGGGAAATGATAATTTTGAGCATGATCCTTACAAGTTCATTGAGGAGGCAGACCTTGGATTCTACTACATGCATGAAGAAGGCACCTTCATGCCTAATATAATGAAGGCAAGCAAAGAAGATCTTGGCTTATGGCAGCTATATTTTGACAGTTCCAGAAGTAAGTTGGGAGCTGGTGGTGGGGTGATGTTGGTCTCCCCCTCAAAAGAAAGGTACTTTTCAGCTTTACATTTCCAATTCTCTTGCATAAGTAATGTTTTAGAATATGAGTCTCTTATACATGGCCTTGAATGGGCAAGAAAAAGAGGGATTAAGGAATTGCAAGTTTTGGGAGATAGCGAGTTAATTTTAAATCAGGTGAAAGGCCTGAATCTAACCAAGAATTCCAAGTTGAAGTCTTACAAGCATAGAGTTTGGGATTTACTGGAATATTTTCTTGCTTTCAATATCATTTCCATTCCCAGAGAGAAAAATAAACAGACAGATAGGCTAGTAGCAATTGGTGCTCAGTTTAATGTTTTTAAAGAAATAAGTCGAGATTGTGGTTCGTGCCACTTGAAAGTGGTGGTTCAGCCCTCTGTCTCGAACAATGTTGAAAATTGGCAATTTTTCAAAAGTGACCAGCAAATAGATTTATTTCTATAGGAGGAAGCTAAGTACCCAGCACAAAATCAAGTGAAATTGCAGCAGCAATACGGCAATCAGATTGTTCAATTGAAGAACAATAAACTCCCTAAAGCTCTGGTCACACTTGAAAGCATCTTCAATGGAGATGACCAATTGAGAAATGACAAGGCATGCATCACAATCAAAGAGGAGAATTATGAAAGAGTTGAAATCTTCAAAGACAAGTTGCTTGCACTTGTAAAAGTCTGCACATTTTAGGAAAGGCAAGCTTTCATTTCACTGTGTCAAGAATTCACTAATGTTTTTGCATGGGATTACAGTGACTTGAAGGGCTTTGACACAAGGCTTACCTAGCACACCACTAAATTAGAAGAAGGCACCAAGCCAGTCACATAGAAGCAAAGACCTATCAATCTGATAATTGAGCCCCTCATATAGAGGGAATTGGCCAAATTGATTGAGTCTAGAATTATATTTCGAATCAAACATTTCTCTTGGCTGGCCAAACTTATTCCTATTAGAAAGAAGAACAGGGAGATCAGGTTGTGTGTTGACTTTAGAGACCTTAATAAAGTATCTTTAAAATATCACTATCCCCTTCCAAGCATGGAGTAGATCCTTCAGAAGGTAACTAGTAGCGAGTGTTTCTCCCTCCTAGATGGTTATTCAAGGTATAATCAAATTCTAGTGCAAGGTTGTGATCAGCACAAAATGGCCTTCACTACTAAATAGGGAATGTTTGCCTACAAGAAGATGTCATTCAGGCTATCTAATGCTGGTGCCACCTTTTAGCGAGCCATGGACATGGCTTTTGGAGGCTTGATAAACAACAACGTGCTGGTCTACCTCTATGATGTGACAATATTCTTTAAGGAAGTGAGCCAACACATAGAACACCTCAAGAAGATTTTTGAAAGGTGTAGGGAGTTTTCCATCTCTCTTAATCCAAAGAAGTGCATGTTTATTTTTCATGAAGGGAAACTCCTTGGCCACATCATGTCCAAGGAAGGCTTATCCATTGACCCCGAGAGAGTTTGCACTATCCTGGAGATGTCCCTCCCAAAGCACAAGAAAGGCCTGTAGAGTTTCTTTGGTAGGATAAACTTCATTCAGAGGTTCATTCCTAATTTTACCGAGATAGTCAAGCCCCTAACCTCTATGTTGAGGAAGGGTGAAGAGTTCAAGTGGATAGCTCAAAGAAAATATAGCTTTGAGGCCATCAAGTAGCCATAACTCATGCTCCTACTTTGATCAGCCCCAACTTCAGCAAAGACTTCAACCTCTACACTTTCAGCAATGAAGAGGTGATATCTGCCATGCTTACCCAAGCAAATGATGATGACCTCAAATAGCTGCTTTCTTTTTTTAGCCAAGGGTTAGAGGACTTTGAAGTCAGGTACATGTATGTAGAGAAATAAGTCTTGGCAATAGTACAGAGCCTAAATAAATTCAGGCATATGTTGTCTAATAGTAGGATTCACCTCATGGTCCCACATCTTGGCGTCAAGGACTTCTTAACCAATCGAGACCTAAATGAGAAGAGGGTAGGGTGGATTATCAAAGTGATGGAGTATGACATAGACATCAAGATCACCAAGCTAGTGAGAGGAAGAGGCTTGTGTGAACAGCTGGCTACTGACTTCAAACAAAAAAGGGAAGATAGCTTGTTAATTCATGATGTAGCCATTGCAAAAGAACTAGCTATCATAAAGGATTGGACGTCAGACCTGAGGCATTTCCTTATCACTGGTGAGTACCCATAGAATCTTGATAAGACCAAAAGCAGGTATTTCAAACTTTAGTCTCTCCCTTATGTCTTGGTTGATGAAGTATTGTTTAGGAAGGATCTCTTTGGGGTCATTTTAAGATGCATTGACCCAAACTAGGCTGATAAGGTACTGGCTGAGTTCCATGATGGGCCAGCAAGTGGTCATTTCACTCTTAGAGCTACTGTAGCAAAGATAATGAGAGTTGGCTATTTTTGGCCTACTCTTTTCAAGGACACCCATGCTTGGGTAAGAAAGTACCAAAAATGTGCACTTTTTGATGGAAAACAATGTTTGGCTGCCATGCCTCTACAGCCCATTCGGGTGGAGCAACCATTCATGCAGTGGGGCATGGATTTCATAGGGATGATCAATCCTCCCTCTAGTGCTAGACAAAAATGGGTCCTGACTGCTACTAATTATTTCACAAGGTGGGTGGAGGTTGTCGCTCTGAAAGAGGTAAATGAAATCGTAGTCCTGGAATTTTATGAGGACCTCGTAACAAGATTTGGGGTCCCAGCCACCATAATCTCAGATAACACCTTAGCTTTTCTGGGAACTAAAACTTGTGAATGCATGCTAAGGTATGGTATATATCTTATCACTTCATCAAATTACTACCCATATGGGAATGGGCTAGCTAACCCCACCAATAAAAATTTGATCAGAATTATAAAGAGGACCATGGAAGAAAATCAGAGGACTTGTCATGCCAAGCTGAAGATAGCTTTGTGGGCTGATCGAATCACTCTGAAGAGATCAATCAAAAATTCTCCATATATGCTCATATACGGAAGGGAAGCTAGGCTTCCCATCTCACTTGAATTGCCAGTATTGGATCTCATCCACCAGTTGTAGTTAGAAGGAGGAACCATCATGGAGATCAAGTTGTGCGAGCTGATGGAGCTCCAAGAGATAAGGGACTGGGCTATGGCTTCTATGACCAGTCACCAATAGCAAGTAAAAAGACACTTTAATAAGAAATCTTCATCAAAATATTTCTCTAAAGGAGACATTATCTTGAAATGGGATGAAGACCAAGCTAAACCTGGAAAGTATACAAAATTTAATGCCCTATGGAGCTGTCCTTACATAATCACTCAGTGCAAGCAGCATAATGCATTCCAACTCTCCAAGTTGGATGGTGAAGAACTACATATCCCAATTAATGGGATACATCTAAAGCATTTCCACTAAATTTTGGTTCACCTATACATATTTTTCCTTGTTTCTCTTTCCTGCTTTCCCTAGGTGCAGTTACATAGGTAGTGTTTTTTAGCCTTGTGTGTTTCCCTTGCGTGTGGGGTAAAGCTTCGTGTTTGATTCTTAGATTTTTTTGGGGCTATTACTAACCTTCATTATAGTTACATTTGACTTTGCACCCAATGGACTACAAGAAACTAGGTTCTAAGCATTGCAGGCATGCTTCCCCTATGAGTCACCATTTTGTTGACCAATTTTACCCAACAGGCAAAATTTTGGCCCCCTTCTTCCTTTGATATTTGTGCCAATCATTTCTAGGTTGTACAAGTTCAATGCCAGTGGTTCTTCATTTAGTTTAGTCATTTGTTTATCCTCTTGGTTCTTCGGCACTTGTTCATCTCCAAAGTTCAAACGCCCCAGTAGAGGGTCGGCACTTCATCATAAAGCAGACCCAAGTTCAATTTAGTTTGGTTCGAAGTCTAAAGTTAAAATTTGTTCAATGAATTTAACTAAGTCCCAAATTCCTCTAGGCACAGCTTAACAGAAAATCAAAGGGCCAGGTCACTTATAAAACAAAAGCAAAGGGTTGGGTCACTTATAAAACAAAAGCAAAGGCAGATGACATTTTCATGAAAATTTTGTTCGCGGGAAATGTCCGCAAACAAAAGCCCACGAAAGGCACAACGGAAAGCATAGTGAACTGCTTGAGAGAATTTCCACAGACTTTTTGTCTATGGGAAAATGTCCATAGACAAAAGTCCACAAGAACATATAAAGGCCTGACAAACCAGTCCAAGGCAAACAGCACCTGTCGAAGGCCCTCGAAGGGCAGATACCCTTGTGAGGGACTCTTAACCCAAGCAAAGGGGAATTTTCCAAATTCTAGAGGGAAGAAGCCAAGAAAATAACAAAGGAAAGAGTACCTAGGAAGGTGCTAAGTAAAAATCAAGCCGCAGAGAAGCCAGCAGGGATGAGGATGTCCTAGGAGCCATCAAAGTTGCAGAGCGAGGTGGTCATTTGTGTTCAAAACAAAGAAAGTGCTAACCAGAAGGAGCTCAAAATGTAGTGACCCACCAAGATGTTCACCCCAGGGGCTGAATGAGCTAGATAAGACAAAATAAAGAAAAGACAACGTGACAAGCATGGTTCTAGTAGGTCCCTTCTAGAAGGATGATGTCAGCAACAATGTTTTCTTCTTCCCAATGAGGGACGCGATAGCCCACTTGCAAGCAAAGAGCACCAAATTGAGCCTCTTGGGTTTTTCCATATAACATTTTGAATTAGTCATTTTTTAATCATCTTTTCACAATTTTACAAGGTGCATTCCTATTGAAATTTCCACCAAAATCAAATAAAAGTAGTTTTTTACCTCTTCTTAGATAGATATTCTATGTATGTCCTAAGTGTTTGATTTGTGTTCAGTCATTGTCTTTTGATGCTCTCACAGGTTCAACAATAACACACCAGTTATCTACAAAGTGCCATTTTCTATAGTTGATAAGAGAATATCTCTATTTGGAAGTATAGAACAAAGGAAGTCATTTACAATATGTATTTCATAGCATCTTGGTGAGTCCCTGTTTTTGTGTTTTCATAAGAACCTCCCTGCCATTTTCCTATAGCCTGGTCTTTCTGCCAAGTCTGAGTGTATGTATGTTGTTTTGTTTGATCTTGAGTGTGGATGTGAGGTCATTTTATTTTATTGTACCACCTCCTTAGAGTAGTTTGTTTTCCTGTAGTCTCCTTTCCCTTTTCAATCCCCCCATTATATATATATATATATATATATATATATAAAATATATATACCTATATTTTGCACTTGCTAGAACAAACAATGATGTATCAAAGGGAGTTAGCCCTTATCTAGAGACTCTCCCCTCCATCTTTGCCAGTCCCATAGGTGAGAGGGGAGTTTCCATGTTTCGAGGAGAAAGCGGGAGTTTGACCTCCTTGCCCTCGGGTGCAATTTCCTGCATCAACACTAACATGGGTTGTAAAGGTATGTCATCTTCTTGGTGCATCTTTCCCATTCTTTGGCATATATCACACTCCTATGCTACTCTTTGTGCATCCTAAGATAGATAAGGTCACCAAATTCTACTTTTCAATATTTACCTCATAATTTCATCTCCTATAAAGTGACCTCCTGAAACTCCCTGATGCACTTCATCCATTATCTATATATGGTCATGATCTAGAGCCACTCTATGTATCACTTTATATTTTCCTAAGTAGTACAACAATCTATTAAAAATACCATACAAAAGAGCTCTAATGATCAATTTTTTCTTATCTCTCTTTGTATCATGTTTTAGGAATGTTCCCTATTCTATAAACTATGTGATCTCTTGTAGTAACTTTAGAATCATAGTCACCCTAAATAGGTGTGCATATAGTGAATCCTCTTGGAGTTCCTTAGGTTCTTTTCCATTATTAAGTTTCCTAAGATGGTCTTGGCTGACATTTTACCCACATCGTTTGATATTAATCTAGAATTGAAATTCTTGGAAAAGCATTAGCCAGCATTATATTCATCCTCATAACATCAGTTTATTCACTAGGTATCACAGATATTGATGATCAATGAATAATTTGAATAGTGTGGATAATAATTTATGCATGAAATTTTGTAGTACAAATACTATCGCTAAGGTTTCTTGCTTAGTTGTCATATAATTCTTCTCTACAAATGACAACTTTCTGCTTATAAAGTGGATCAAATGATTCAATCCTCCTTTTAGATATGTGATTACTAAGCCAACTATAACCCTAAATCATCCACATACACATGAAAATGTTTACTCTAATTCAAGAAAACTAGGATTGAATTAGTCACTAGTCTCTACTTTAAATCAATAAATGTGGCCTAACAGTCCTCTATCCAAACAAGCTAGACTCTTTTTCATAGTATCTTCTCCAAAGATAATAATATATTGGCATACCCCTTGATGAATTTTTGGTAGTAATTTGTGTGTCTCACAAAATCTCACACTTCTATTTAAGTCTTGGGTGGTGGCATCCCCATAATGACTATGATCTTAGCCTAGTCTACTAGAATTCATTTACTACACACTACATGACCTAATAAAACACAAAAGGGTGTGAAAAAAAACATTTATTTATATTTATCACTATTTGTAGTGATCTACATATCTCTAAAAGTAACTTAAGTTCTGATAAATGTTCTATGAATAAAGAGAACACTACCTAGTCATCCAAGTATACTTCCAAGAAGTCATGGATGAAATCCTTGAATGCAGTCAACACAACCCTAGAAAACACTATAGGTGTATTTTTTAGTCTAAATGGCATGACCTTGTAATCAAATGAATGTCATACTATTGTGAATGTGGTTTTGGTCTTATCCTTTTCTACAATGGGTATTTAATGGTAACTCTTAAATCTATTTAGAAATGAGAATACTTAATGCCCTATGACATCCTCTAAAACTTCATCCATGAAGGGTGTTGGTTGAATATTTTGTCTATCAACGTACTAGTAAACAAAATAAGTATTATCAGCCAAATTAGGAAGATTAGTCATCCTAATGTGTAATTTTATCACATCATAAGGAGACTGCTCTCTCCTCTCATCAAGGGGAGGTTCCCTGTGAATATGCTATGTATATATATATATAGAAAGTAATACTCAAGGGTAGGACAAGTCATCCATCTCTCTTTCTTCATAGATGATGTATACAAAACAAAGGAAAAACTCAAGGGAATGACAGACAGCACTCCTCTTCTTTTAGAAGAACTATTCAGCCAGCCACAAGAATAGTCCTAAAAATAAAAGCAGAATGTAACTAAGAGTATGGTAACCAACAAATCGAGACAGAGTACAAAGTCTCTATCTGAAATACTTAAGAGTAATATACGAAGGGTAATGAAAGCTCAAAGTATTTTCAAAGTCATTTACACAAAAATGAAAATAAAATACACTGAAGGTAGCTATGGGGGCACAAAGTCTCTCCACAGTTGATTTTTCAAGACACCTTCCTGACTAATTTTACTAATTCTGCTTGTTAAATTAATGGAACAAAAAAGATATCACTACACAAAGTCTAAAAAAGTCCCTTGCTTTCTTATTCCATTGATAGAATATGATTAATAGACTGATCACAAAGTCTCAATGATGCCTCTCAATTTGGGCAGAGTTTCATTCAGATTGTCAAAAGAAAGATCCTTTTACAATGAAAGAAAGTCCCTTATATAGCCACTTCAAGAAGGACTCAGGAACAGTAATACATCATGATGCATTGGGAACTATTAGGAAGACAAGCTAGAAATTTGGGGCATTTTACCCATTTGATCTTCTCAATGTAGATAAACAAGCCATGTAATTGAAAGATTGCAACTTTCAATGTCCACCTGGTGGTTTGATCTTATCTTCATCATTCCTCCTTTTTTGGTTAATTGAATTGGGTCCTGGATTCATTCATTATTCTGCCTTTCCTCACTTTCTACTAGTTTTGGTCTTGAATTTTGGGAATGCATTTGGGTCTGTGAATTCAAAGGATCAATGGCTATTTCATTATCTTCAATTTGACATTCACGCGCCCGTCACTATGTTTCCAATGGCTAGTCAGTTGTGTTAAATTTGACGTCTTTGGGCACGTCACCCCTTGGTCTTTTTTTGGATTTTGGTTTTTCCCTTTTGGGCCTTAAGAAGTGATCCTTGAATGGGTCAAAAAGGGCCCTTTACTTTGGCTGTCAAGAGTCCCCCACAAGGGCACCTGCCCTTCAGGGTCCTTTGACAGCCCTTTGCCTTGGGAGTCCCCACGGACAAATCCCCAAGCTTTCTATTTGAGGCTTCCTTCAGGCAAATGTTTCCCATAGACATTTCCCTAGGTAAAATTCCCATGGACATTTGTCCCATGGAAAATTCTCACGAATAATTTTCCTGGGGAAAATTCCTGTGGACAAAAGTCTGCAAAATTTTGTTCCGCAAAATCTTTGACTAGTCTTCAGACTTTGCTTGCATTTGCTACTTAGAATTCTTTTGGACTTTTTGTCTAAAGGAATTCCTTCAGATAGAAGTCTAAAAGAATTAAGTGTTATCCAATTTTCAAATGCCTTAAACAAATTTGAAACAATTACCTTTCAGCTTCCTTGAAAAATGACCCTTTTGAAGGGTGCTTAAATGGATTAAGTGTCCTCCACAAGGGCACTTATCCTTCAAGAAGTCTCCTTTTGCATTAAACTACCCCTTTGAACTTTGACATTAAACCAATCAGTTAAACCAATTGGTTGAACCAAGGCTTTGAACCAATAGTTGAACTTGCCTTTGAACCAACAGTTGAACCTTCTCGTTGAACCAATCGGTTGAACCAAGGCTTTGAACCAAAATGGTTCAAGCCAATGGTTTAAGCCAATGGTTCAATCGAATGAACCAAGTGAATGAACCTACTATTGAACTTGTTCATTGAACCAAGATGTTGAACCAATTTTTGGTTCAATGGTTCAAACAAAGCTTTGAAAAAAATGTCTTTGAATCTGTTGTTGAACTTGTAGACGTTGAACCAAAGGATGAACTGAAAGAATGAACTAACTGAGTAAAAAAAAAAATGTTGAACCGCTTAGTTGAACTGAGCCATTTGAATTGTTCCTTTGGTTGAACCTGCCATTGAACCTTGAACCCATTGAACCTTTGAACCAAAGTGGTTCAACGGTTCAAGAAACCTTGATTTGGCCAAGTGTCTTAAAGCCAATGAACCAATTGAAGTGATTGAACTGAAGCTTTAAACTAATTCTATAAAATGACCAAGTGTTGAAAACCAATTCTTTTGACTGAAACCATTTGTAGAAGCCTTTGAACCTGTATAAATGAACCTGCCTATAGAGTCTATAGAAATAAAGTCCATAGAAATCAACATGTAAAACCCATTGAACTTGACTTGTAGAGTTCATAGATTTTTTGAGAAACTTGGAAAATGAGGAATTTGAATGTCTAGGACAAATTTTGGAAATGGAAGATACAATTTTGGTCTGTAGGACCAAAATAGTTCAAATGTTGTCCCAAAAATGACTACTACTTTTGGGGGACAACAAAGGGAATGGGAAATGGGTCATTAACACAATCATCATTAAGGATGTGATAGTATTCAAATATGCATATTTCCCTAGTCTTCTTTAGTTGTACTACTATCTTGCTAACCTAGTCAACTTTCTTGACTAGGAAGATAATGTATGCTTCCAACATGTGACCAATTTTAGCTTTCACTTCCATCTTCATGTTTGGGTTTAACCTATATGGTCTCTTCTTGATTGGTCATGTGCACTCCTTTATCTCTATGTACATCTCCCCCAAATAAGGATCATAACCTTTGACTTTTACAAAGGTTATATGAAATACATCCTAATAGTATTTGAGAAACTATAAAACCTTTGATATATCTATTTATGTCCATTAGTTTCTAATATGCACCATTTTCGGTGCATCTTCTATGCCAATATTTGTTATTTTCCTTTAATGGATCTTGATGCATCTTAAATTCTTCTTTGGTAATGAAAGTCAAATAATATCCATTTTCCTTCACATTCTGGGAACTATATGTGTCATAGATTTTCTTCCTTTATTTCCTCTGTCACTAGTTCTAGTAGAGGTTCTAACTCTCTCTGGCTCAAAAATACCCCCTATAGCTATGTAATCCTCATTGTCTATCCTAGAGGATGGCTCATCCTCATCTTGTATCCTATGGTAGGGTTGAATTCGTGTTTTGGCCTTACCTTGGCCAACTTCTTGAATCTATAGGATCTATGTCAAGCATTTTTCTTTGACTTCATGTGAAACTAGTTCCTATGGTACTGGTAAGTCTTCAACTATTTTGTAATACATAAAGGTTTTCATATTTTCTAAATCCACTTGTACCTAAGGATTATCACTCTCAAACATGAACATTTTAATGAAATCATATTGGATCTATGCTCGATGCTTTATTTCTCTTCTTCACTCCAAATGGATGTACCATGTTGTAGGTAAAACACCTAGGGTATAAATGAAGCTATGTCGATAGTAGTTAGGAGTGATACCCTATGACATCCATACCTCAATACACCTATACATGTGAACTTATAGGCATTCACCCTCCTGATAGATAGGCTAGTCTCTTCTTACAATCTCTAGCAGCTCGAATCAAGCTAGTAGCATTTTGCATGCTTCTTCCCATGTTAAATGCTCATCCCTATAGACAACCCACTAGTTTTCATAAATTCCTTTCATCACATATTCAAGGTCAAAAACCTTATGGTTCACATTTGGTACATACTATTAAAATCATATGATGAACTTGTTAATATCCTTTGAGCAAAATATTGGGGTATTTATTACTCAATTGCAAAGACCATGTGTAAAGGTCATAGCTCATGATCTTATTTTACCCATTTTATTACATGGGTGTTTGAGTCTCCACTTATTGAAGAAGCTCTATCCCATGGGAGAAAACCCTCTATATTTGGTTCTATGTAGTTTTGCTCAATATAACCTATTTGATATAAAATATATATTAGATTGTGTTAGAGATCTTACCATCATTGATCACACATCCTCCTCAACCTTCTGATGGATCTCAAGAGTATTCATCCCCATCTTTCCAAAGAGACATTCTTTAATAAGAATATGAATCTACAAAATAGTGTTTTTATAAACTATACTCTATTAATCATAGAGCCTTTTACTTGTCTTCAACTATGAACTTCATCTAACTGGTATTGAAACTAATGTAAGGTGATTCTGGCTCAATGATGTAAGGCCTAGATTCAGTCATGTTTAGAATAATGTCAATGATCTTTTATCCTGATGAGACTCTAACTAATTCATGACTATGTTGATAGGCATACATCCATTTTAGGCCCACTTCTTTCCTATTAGTGCAAGGTAGTGATACTCATCTATCTTCATATTGATCACTTCAAAATAACCTTACAGATTGAGTTTTATGACTTTGGTTTCTACATCCTCCAAGTGACCAATAGGTTTGACTCTTACATAGTCCACAAAGTTGAGCATGATGGGACTATAGCTTAACATAGGTATTTTCAAGGCTTCCCAAGGGGATCCAAAGATCATATTTATAGTTCTTCATAAGTTGAATATAGAATTAGATATTTTATACATTGCTAGCTTTATATTCATTCTCACATCAATGTCCCAAGTTTTATTAGTCTTTACAAACCAATTTATACTTTTTTTTATGAGATTTTTACATAGATTCTAGCAAGTTATGGAGCAAGTTCATGATGCTTTAGGAGATATCTTCATTGTATAACATACTAAGGAGTTTCATTAAATCCATCAATGTAGTGACAACCATGTTTTATCTTAATATATGCAATATCTACCCATACATTTATGCATCAAGATCTATAGCATCCCCTTCATTCATCCCTTATTGTTGGATTGTCTTCAAAATCTACGTAGCTACTCACATCAAGCCTTTTTTAGTGGAAGGCTCAGGATATTTGTCTGGTCATGCCTTTTTAATACCCAAGTCTTTAGGTAGTTCCAATGGAGGTAACCCTTGTTCTACATGTTATTATCTAGTTATTGCCTATAATGTGGAATCTTCCTTTAGCTACACATGAATCATTTAACATTTATAATAGGTCTCTCCCTCTATTTTCTTTTTAAGACTAGATAGTCTTTTGTATTGTGTTGTTTTGTCACCCTCTAGTATGCATAGTAAGGTTACCTTTTGGTATTTTTAGGGTAATTTCTCTACACATGGTTTAGCCCTTCATAGAGATAACAACGAATGGGTGTCTTAGGCCCATTATTTCCTTAACCTCCTTATGCACCACCTTGATATCCTCCTTTATTCCCCTAAAATCCCCATCTACTTTGGTGTTGTTGCCCAAAATTTCTAGTGTTTCTTGATGTATTCTATCCTTTCAAAATGTATATTCATTAAATTTGGCCACTTGTGGTTGTTGTGGGTTTAGGGCCCATCCTAACTATTGTACTTGAGGAATCATAGAATTCCATGGAGCTTGGTATGGGTAGGTCACAGTTTATTATGGGAAGTTTTGCAAGATGATATTCTAGTTCTGCATAGAAGGTAGGGTACTCTCTAGTGGTTATGGTTTTTATTGTGCTTTAGGGACCCAAAACATCACCAAGGGATTCTGACCTGGTATGATTCTCCCTAAGTTATGAGTAGCATGTGGCACAATTATGGTTTTGTGCATATTAACCATGAACACATTTTTAGTGATATTTTCCTTCATTTTTTGGAGTGCCCAACAATCCTTTTCATCATTTTTAGGTGACATATATAATTTATAGTACATGTTTTATGGGGTTTTGATTTACTTTTATAAAATATGATACTATGAGGTTGCATGCCTTACCACTCTGCATATCTCATAAAACTCTGTCTTAACCCTAGGGCATTTATTTATATGATTCCTTTATTGTCTACACTCTATGTACAATATATCTAACTTGGGTCTCTTATCCCTTCTTTGAAAATAATCCAATCTCCTCAAAATAGTTTGTAAGGTAATTTCTACTTTGGATGAGGGTGCAGTTGCATACCATATTCTTCAATCTATTCCACCCAAATCATAATGGATATTGCATTTGTTTTATCTCTAAATTGGGTTTGGGATATGTAAAATCTTAACCTTGGTATTAAACCCTCTACAAACTAAGTGACTTTATCTTTATCTTCCAAAATAAATTCTACTTTGTTCATGATGTCAAAGAATATGTGATGGTACTCATTAATAGACTCCTAAATTCCTTATCAAATCTCATTGAAATATTGGATTATTTGGATTGAAATCTTATTAACCTTGAACTTTATGATGATCCAATTCTTAACATCATCTAGGGATACTCTGGCTATATTTTTACTAAATATGAAATCCAATGCATGTCCACTCGAAGCACTAATCAATTCAAACTTCTTTATATTGTCATTAGTGATTGATTTTGTTTATAATTTCATGTCATAAGTAAGTAAGTATTGTTTAGGGTCTGTAGACCCATCATAAAGATTTAGGTATATAAAATCACCTAATTGATCTACCATAGTGGAGTTTCTTACAGGTATCATAATTGATTTGGTTGTAATTGGTATTATAAATGGTTATGAGTTTAAAGACTTCTAGTCACTTTGAGGTGGCTCCTGATCTGGTGGTGGTTGTGACATATCCTCTAATTATGTGGATGTGGTAGTTGTAGATATATCTCCATCATCTCCTTCTTATTCTTCCAATTTTTGAAGTTGTGTAATGAAAGCCTTAGCCTACACAAGAATTAGAGGATATGTCTTTGTAGAAAGCAATGTTATTATGTTCTTATTTTGTCAGTCTGATAAAATATATGCAGCTTCATGATATGTAACCTTTTATATTCTAGGTTATTTATATGAACTTCATCTAGAATTTGTCCTTTCTAAGTGTCATCATTTAAAGTTTTATAGGAATTACTATGATTTTGAATAAAATGGACTTGGGAGATGTGTGTTTCCTTGGGAAATGACTTTTATCTCTAAATATGTATCCCTATAAACTTGAACCTATATTATGTCTATGACTATAAGGTAATCCTTGATTTTCTTTCTAGGATAGTCTTTCTAAAAACTACAAATTTTTACCCATATGTTCTAATTCTATACTAATACCTTCTTTCATCTACAAAAAATCCTCATCACTTCTTCATGCTCTATCTCTTCTTGGCCTGGGATCCTCTCTCTATTTTTATTCACCACATCCTTCTCCTTCATTTCCTTTCATCAAAATCATCAATGCTACTACTATTCCTCCTATTCATAATGTCTTGAAACTTGCCTTGTTTATTCCATCTCCTTTTTTGTCTCAACTCTCTTTCTAACTCCAGAGTTTTTTGCTAGTCCTTTTCCTCTAGATTCTCCATGCTAGACTTAGGTTCAATCTCTATATTTTCATCTTTGATTCATTCTCCCCTATCTTGTACACACTGCCATATGCCCTAAATGACTACTCCATATTATTAGGAGTGGGCACCATGGCCTTTTTTATAGCCAACATTTTAATCAATGTTGGTAAACACTACAAAAAATTTCCTTTGATTCCTCTCAAAAACAAGTCCTTCACTATGTCAAAGGATAAGTATCCTTGCATTGAAAATACAATTATATATATATATATCAATAGTGGAATTTATCCAATGATCAATCCCAAGATTTCAATTTATCTTCAGATTTTGCAACTATTCTATCTCACATTCATTCCACTCAATGGTGTCACTTACTCTTGCTAAAAATAATGATATTCAATTTGATCTAGCTAATCAACTAGCAGGCCTAGTAATTCACACCAAAAAAATCTCACAAATTTCATCATAGAGGTGTTCTTGTATAATCTCTCTTGGAGTATACCCAATTCTTGAACCTTATCTCTCTACAAATTTAATGATTTTTTGGTCCAACCAGCTCTCTATCTCTCTTTGGGTTGGTAACCATTGTAATATCTCCATGCTCACTACACCATTATTAGTAAAGGTTATTGGTTTTCCACTATGACATGTTAATTATGTGGGTACAGTATGCAAAGTTACATGAAAATCTTATAATATGGTTTAATCAAGACATTGAAAACATATACAAGGTTTATCATAGAGAATTACACTTGTTTAATAGCTCAATGTATGATGTAGCCTACTTAAAGTTATAGGAAATTACACATTAGATTAATAAGGGAAACATTCATAATAACATATAAAACTCTATGATTATACCATAAAATAGTGTAAATGCTTAGAATTCATAATAGAGGATCTAATACCAAGGATTACAACAAGGAAACTTTCATAGATCAAGGTCCAGTCCTATCAATATTTTATGTGAAATCTCTCTGATCAAATAACAATCACTATTCTTCTACTCACATACTTGTCAACTCTTCTATTGCATTCTTTTCAAATAAATATTTTATGTGAAATCTCTCTGATCAAATAACAATCACTATTCTTCTACTCACATACTTGTCAACTCTTCTATTGCATTCTTTTCAAATACATATAGGCATTAGTTCCTATGGTTGTAGCTTCCAAATTTACCACATTGAGAATAGTTATCCATATCACATTTCGTGGAGTCTTAAACAACCTAAAGATTCTCGTAACAACTCCTAAAAACCTACAATTTAATACAATTGTATTTCCCATAAGATGTTATCATACATACAAATGGGTTTACATTTACCTTTTATCATTAAAAATGGATAGCTGAGGCTAAGGGTTCCTTCTAAGAACATTAATACAACTATTGCTCAAGCCCTAGTGTTGATTAGTCCTGACTTCACCAAGGACTTCTACTTGTATTTATTTGCTTCATAACATACCATTGTTGCAGTACTCACTCAAAAGGTATATGATAATGGACATCCAATTTCCTTTATGAGTATATATTTAAAAGAGGTAGAGCTGAAATATTTTATGATAGATAAACAAATTTATGCATTGAGAAAAGTTGTAAATAAGTCTAGGCATTATATCCTAAGAAATAAGACTTGTGTCATGGTCTTGGACCCTGTGGTCAAGCTCACTCTTAGCCAAAATGAGTTGGGTGAAAGAATAAGTAAATGGATGGCCTAGTTTTAATAATTTGACATAGAAATTAGATTTGAGCAAGCAAAGGGATAATCCATCTAATGACTAAGAAAGATCCACACATTTTATTTGAGCAAATCAATGAGGTCCAAATGGATAGAGTAAAGTGGTATGAATAGATCATTCACTATTTACTCATAGGGGCATGCGCCTTTGAGTTGAATAGAGAATAAATACAAGATTTAAGTCTCAAATCCACCCACTACATGATAAAATGAGTTCTATACTGAAAAAAATTAGGGCTTAGGTCTAAAATACATCTCAAGAGAAGAATTTATGGATAAATTAGAAAAATTACACCAAAATTTGGGTAATGGTCACCCTTCTTGGATAGCCATGTCCCACAAAATATTAAAAATGGGGTACTACTAGCCCACTATTTTTAGAGATGCCCATGCCTATGTTAGGACCTACCATGAATGCCAAATCTTTGGAAAAAAAAGGTAAATGTTGTTATGCCCCTACACCTAGTCATTAAAGGTTTCCCTTTTACACAATGGGGCTTTGATTTCATTAGGGTAATCAATCCCAACTCATCAATTAAGTACAAGTTCATCCTCACTACTATAAATTATTACACTAGGTGGACTGAAGTTATGGCTACCAATAACTCTAAAGCTTAGAATGTCATCAATTTCCTCAAATAAAATATACTAACCAGGTTTAATATCCCTATATACTTGGTGAGAGATAATAGAGTAGCTTTTCAATCAACTAAATTCACTAAGTGGACTTTTAATAACCAGATTATAATTAAGTCCTCATCAAACTATTATCCCCAAGGGAACAGTGTGGCTAAATATAAAAACAAGAAATTGATAGATGCCATTAAGAAATCTATCTAGGATAGACCAAGAGACTAGAACCTATTGTTGAATTATGCATTGTGGCAAAATAAGATAAGACTAAAGTAGGCCTTCAAGACCTCACCCTTATTATTAGTATATGGATGATAGCCTATCTTCCCCATTTATCTTAAGATCCTAATGTATTAAAAAGAGTATATGGCATAATATCTTAGGTTTTAGTCTAGATTGTTGGAAATATCCCAACTAGAATATGTAAGGAATGAAGCACTGCAAATCTTCAGTAGACATCAATATGTTGTCAAAAGTGGTTTGATAAAAAGTCCAAGATCAAAGCCTTTAGAAATTTAGACCTAGTTCTTTGATGGGATAAATTTCATGATAATAATGAATAGCATGATAAGTTCACTCCCTTGTGTATTGGACCATATCAAGTGTTTTAAATCTTAGGTGATAACACTTTCCATCTAAGAGACCTTGAAGGTAAAAATCTATCCTTCATGATCAATGGGTAGTATTGAATCAATACTTCAAGGTTGCCCCTATTAAGGATGTTTATGAATAAAGGGACCATGGAAGAGGTAAAATTTAGATCAAGTTTTACTACTTTCATAGATAATTTTCCTATTTTTTATTTTTGGCTTTATTTAGAGTATATTTTATTATTTTCTATTTCTTTAGTTTAGTTCCATATTTTCTAGAATAGTTGTCCTTTATTTTAGAATAGTCTGATTGTCTCCCTTTTGAATTATCATAATTATATCCAATCTTATGTGCTTCTTGTACCTTTTTTAACCTAACCACTAAAATAAGGGGATCATGTCTTACAAATAATGGTGAATGAGGTTGGGAGGCTTAAAATGGAATGCACAAATTGGTTGATTTTCAAAGTTTACTCCCTTGTTGTTGAGATCTCCAAAATTTAGTATTGCAATAAGAAATTAACCATGGTCATATCATAGTTAGATACTTTCATCAAGTATGTAAAAGTATCTCTTAGTGTTATATGCAAATTTAGAAATATTTCCCATCTGTTGGGTCAAAAACACCTCTCACTCTAATACTTGTTTTGAGATAATAATCATTGATACAGATGCTACTGATAGGGGCATTCTAGTAAATTGAATTTTGGTCTTTTATACCTACACTAGGTCACTATGGTTCCCTACCCTCTCTTCCTTCTATATTCCCAAAAAAATTCTATCAATACATCCCAAAGAGTGATCAAATAAACCTAAAATGAATCTAAATGTTATCAAGGATCACATGATGAAATAAGATCAATGTATCATGCATCATGTTTACAAAGGGAAAAAAGGGGGGAACCAAAGAAATCTCTATCGAGACTATAAATGTTTGCTAACAGTAGAGCAATGAACAAGGTCCATGATATTTTTTATGCCTTAAGGAAACCATTGTGAAACCTACAATTTATTCTAAGTATTTACTAAAAATATCAAAATGATGATAAAAGAAAATCCCTCCTTCACACATAGATCATAGGTATGGGCAAGGTTATTATGTTGCATGAAGTTTTGGGAGTTTATTTCATATATTTAATTTAATTATAATTATAGTATATTATTTTTACTCACTTTGTAATTTCTAACCAAAGAATTTGGGTTCTTGAATACTTTGGAGTATTCCCCCTGTAAGTCATCATTTAGTGTACTCAACATACCCCACTCTCAAAAAAATTTGAGCAAGGGCCTATTCAAACCTAAAAGGAATTAGCTATAATGGGTGAAACATTTATTGATGTTTATCATGTGATAAATAATGATAGAATTTTCCAAGCATTCTTATGCCTGGGTTTTTATTAAGAACAATTGTCTTAATGTTAATAAAATTTGTCATTGCCCTAGCTATCTAGGTTTTTTATGTTCATTCTATTTAGGCTAACATATTAATGGTTTTTAAAAATTTCCTAAGTGTGTAAGTTATTTGAGGTTGTTCTTGGAATCCATATGTTCAACCCTTTTGTTCAACATTTTTATTCATCACATAGGTTCCTCAAAAAATTTGTACATTGGAGAAATTAGTTCCATGTGGTGATAGTGCACTAACCCATAGATATTCAAACACTTAGAAAAAAATTAAGTTTTTAAGTCTTCTAGGTATGTGGAGCACTAGGATGTTTTTAAGTGTCATAATTCTACTCACCTAGTGACTGATAAAATAAAATATTCAAAGTACAAAAATTTTAGGTAAGTGGAACAGTGATAGCCATCCATGTGTCCCAATCTTGTAAGCTCATAGTCATCAAATTATCTGAAAAGTTTATAAGTCTTCTAGGCAAGCAAAGAGCTAGGATGATGACATGTGACATGATCATGTTCATTTAAATTCTACACAACAAAAGGAGGACTAAAATACTTCTAGAGAAGTGGAGCACTGGGATGTTTCTAAGTGTCATAATCCCACTCACTTGGAGCTTGTGCAAATATGAAAGATAGTATGATACCTCTAGGGAGAGAGATATCGTAGGATTTTTAAAAGTATCACCATCCTATATACCCAAGGTAGTAATAATATTTTAAAAAGGTAGATAATAAACCATGAGGTAGCTAGGAGGCAAAATTTTGCCACATATCCCTAAAACTATGTAAGGATTTGACCATAGAAAGGTAACACTTTTGGGAAAAACAAGAAATAAAAAACTGTCATAGACAGTGTGACAAATCACTCAAATCCAAAAAATAAAATCCACATGGCAATGGGATTCATAAAAGGATGATGCATCATAAAGAAAATTCAAAATATGAAAATAAATAAAAGAAAAAAATGAGTCAAAGTCATTAGATCCATTAATCCTCATAAATTATCCAACTACATTCAATTCCACAAAATAAGTTAATATAAGAGGCAATATATGCAATTAACCAAGTCAATTACGATAACACTGCCATTGAATTAACACTCACAAGTGCAAAATAAATCTCTAGCCTAATTAAATAGTATTCATGCAATTTTAGAGAGATATAAATTGAGTGTATAGCCATGGCCTCTGCTTCAAAGTTTTCACCTCCCCTTTCTCCATTTCAGTGTCTAATCTATATACAAATACAAATTTTGATGAAATGGAATTCAATTGTGACTTAGAGTATTACTCAGCTATCTAGGAGGAAGTTGAGGTAGTATATCCTTGTTTCCCTAAGAATAAAATCTTGACCTTTATATGAACATGCAAATAGGACTTGGTAGTGATAAAATTAGTGGGACTACATGATGTAGTGGAAAAACTAGAGGTAATGCCCTACATTGACCTAGTTTATGATTTGTTTATAAATGGCCAATTTTTTGACAAAATTTTGCATGTCTATTAGAATAACACACATGTGGCTTATGTTAGTAGGCATGCCTTTGAAAAGTATTACTAACTCCCTAACCTAGAAGAACCCTATAACCAAGCCTTAATTGACCAATGGATGTCAGCCAATAATGTTACTAGAAAATTACATGAGTGGGCATATGACCCAACCACCTTCAAGGTTAAGGGACTCATTTATCCCATCCTAATTACCAATTTTAGGCTAAGAATCATGATTGACATGGCCCTATTAAAAATAATCTATGGTTTCCTAATTATAACCTATGTCAATGAGGCTTGGATTCCCCTACTAGACACCATCTTCACCTCTACCAAGGTCATTTTCATTAGGGAAATCATTTTTACTTATTTGATTCACCAAGTTAGTAGCATAGATAACCAATTGGATATCAATTTTTATATGATGTCTTATATAGTTGATGTCATAACTAATAGTCCACTCAACTTTTAAATAACCCTAAGAACCCTCTCTTGAATATCCTAAAAACAATATTTATGATGAGTTCAATCTCATCCACATCCATAGATTCAAGAATAACATTACCAGGTTAATAGAGACCTTATATCCAATGGTGTTCTAAGTTATTTAGGGTAGGGATATGCCCAGATTATCTAATCACATCAAAAGGACTCTAGGAAGGATTGGTAGCTATTAGCTCTACCTAGAGTGCATAATCATCAAAATATAGGGAACAAAGGCCATTCCCATGTATCTTCCTTGGCTGGTACTAGATAAGGTGGAAGAATAAGAAATTATAGCTCAATTGCTAGATTTTGTAGATGTCAATCTAAGGAGTGTTAGACAAGGAGTAGTCTACCCAATGCCTATCAACATTAGCCAAATTTAATACACAAAATGGGAACATTTCCACCTAATAAATAGGATTAAAACATCTAATAATTTTAACTAGGCATCCTATAGGCAATGGGATCTAAGGAAAAGGGTCAGGAATCATCTAGATAGACTAAAAGCTAGGGTGAAAATTGATTATGTCTATGTGTCATATCCATATAATGAGGTATTCCTATATGCTCTAAATGATATAGAAGTTCAAGATATGATGAACAAGGTAAATATGTCAATGGTGGTGGCTAGGAATATTTAATACAATCTAAAAACCACCAAGGATGATGCTCAAAGAATTAATAAAGAGCATTGGGATTCAAACCCCCCTCTTAAACCTCTCTCAAAGGCTAAAATTTAAGGAAAGGAGTAAGATAGACCATTTGGTCATGCTTCTATGGGGAGTGAACAAATAATCACTCAAAGGCCTCCTCAGCATCCCATTCTAATGGTCACCATAGCATCAACCACCATAGTGTCCACTCCTCCACTCCCATCTACCACAACATTAATTCATACAAGCATAACTGAACCTAGTAGACTATTTTCTATGTTGCCTTTCCCTCCACTCATAGTATCTCAATAGGTAAGATTCCCATCTTTCCTCCCCTTAATTACTATATTTCATGTTTCCCTAGTTTCCCCTCCTTTAATAGCAACTATTACTCCCAATAGACTACCTCTTGTGTACCATAGAAACATGAAGGCCCCTTCTATTTCCCCTTAGGTCGCTCCAACAAAGGGATCCTTTGAGGAGAATTCAATGGGATAAAAGGCTAGATGAAAAGTCTTTAAGGAAGCATAACCCTTAAAAATCTTAGATAATGGTGAATATGATAAAGAGAAGCTTTTAGAGGTATAATGGTTTAGAAAAGAATAATAGGAAGTCAAGATAAAAACCTCCTTATTTGAGACCATTAGTGAAACCACAAAGAGTGACTCATAAGATGAATTGTTTCCATATGAATGGATCAACTAAATTACTTCAGGACTAAAGTGGGGACAATGGAGATGAAGAAGAGTCAAAACCTCTAGCTTCAACATAAGAGTAGTCAGTGAGTATATCTCCAACCTCAGTCCCTCCTAGCACAATGGTGGTATCTATGAAAACATTTTCCTAGATTATTGATACATAGGGTGAGTCACAAGCTTCTCATTCCTTGTCTATTCTACTAACTACTTATGTCTTAGTTAGTTTTATAGCACCTATTTATCATGCTTTGGATTCTATAGCCCAAACCAATAAGGCCCAAGAAACCATAGGGCCAACTTTGTAAATACCAATCATAATCCCCATAATTTAGGTTGTGCCACCCCCCATCCAAACTTTAAAAGGACTTATTGAGGCTAATCATACATCTATAATTGATCATATTCAATACTTGCTCAGTACCCCTCATATTTATTCATTCTTTAATGCCTCCATCCCTTAGTATTCTAGACTCAATAAACATGTGAACTTTGATAATATAGTCTCCTCAACCATTTTGTCTTCCCCATTCACTCCTCCCTATCCATCCACCTAATTAGACCTTATAATGTTAGGGTGTGGAGCTAAAAGCTTCACCAAGGAGCATACAAAACAGGTTCGGGTCTACACAGACACCGGTGTCAGTCAGGAGCGACCGACGTCGGTCAGTTGCAGTTACAGAGGCACTGACATCGGCAGTAGGGTTGGCCGGTGACGGTCATAGGCAAACAGGCAGGAACCGATGTCAGTTACCTATATGTCCAAAAAGTGATTTCCGAGGATAGAAGCGAGTGTTTGCATGATGAGTTTGAGTTGTAGACTCAAGCTCGCGTCTCTATTATTAGCAATATTATTTTTAGAGCCTTTGTTGAAGTGGCTTAACTATTTGTTGTAAGAGCATGCTCAAATTTCCTATTTCTATATGTAGGAAAGATCTTCTTAGCTTAGTATGTTGAATGTATGAGAGTTGAACTGTAAGAGTAGAACATTGTGAATGTTTGAAGGATAGTACTGAGTTGCATCAATCCAGGTTGTTGGATTTGAGTGTACTTGAGAGAGAGCTCTTGAGGAATAGAGATCTAGTGAGAGATCTTGTGTGCATCTGAGAGAGGTGTGGAAGAACGAAGTTTCTTCAATTGTATTTCTATTGTAAAGAGTTTTTAATACAAGTTTTCAGGGTGTTTTCTTGTATATCTTGTTCTGTGCTATTTATCATTTCATTTGCTTATCTATCTAATTTATTTCCATTTTTATTGCTTTCACAAGTGTAATCCATTATTGGTTGATCCCCAAAAAGTGGTATCAGAGCTCAGGTTCACTAACAGGTGGTTCAGATTTGTGTAGTGTGTTTGGATTACAGGTTGCTCATAGGGGTTTCTGCAGGGATTTCTGTTTGAGTGGGAGAAGCAATGGCAGAAGAAAGTAAGTTGAGAATGGAAAAGTTTAATGGCAAGAACTATCAACACTGGAGAATGCAGATAGAGGACTATCTGTATCAGAAAGATCTTTACTTACCGTTAGGTGGGATAGCAAAGAAGCCCAAGGACATGGAGGATGAAGAATGGGAAGTTCTTGACAGAAAGGCTCTTGGGTCTATAAGACTGAGTCTGGCCTCCACTATGATATCTAATTTGTCACAGGCAAAAACTACGGTAGAGTTAATGACTACGTTAGCAAATTTGTATGAAAAACCCTCAGCTTCAAATAAGGTATATTTAATGAAGCAGTTATTTAATTTGCATATGCAAGAAGGTGGATCTGTTTCTAATCACCTGAATGATTTCCATGGTATTGTTAATCAGTTAAGTTCAGTCAATATTGTATTTGAAGATGAAATAAAAGCTCTTTTAATATTATGTTCTTTGCCTGAAAGCTGGCATGGCTTGGTAATGGCAGTTTCTAATACTGCTTCTGCTTCGAATATTTTAAAAGTAGAGGATGTGGTTAGTGTTATTTTGAATGAGGAAATTCGTAGGAAAAGCACAGAAGAGACATCTGGGAATGCTTTAAATCTCGAGAGCAAGGGAAGGCAAAAAGAAAAGAGCAAGAGGAGATCAAGATCTAAGTCTAAGGGAAGAGGCAGATCCAAATCCAGGAATGGTAGAAGGCCACAATGCTGGAACTGTGGAAAGTTGGGGCACATAAGCAGAGATTGCTGGTCAAAGCCTAAGGAGGAGAATCAGCATGAAGGAAAGGAAGAGACAAAGGTTGCAGGTATTGCACAGGATGCTCTTATTTTTTCTTTGCATAATAATATAGAATCTTGGGTATTAGATTCTGGTGCATCTTTCCATGCTACCCCTAACAGAGAATATTTCAATGACTATATCCATGGAGATTTTGGAATAGTGTACTTAGGGGATGATTAGCCTTGTAAAATTATTGGCAAAGGTAAAGTGCAGCTGAAGATGCAGAATGGCAACACATGGGTGTTGAGAGATGTGATGCATGTTCCTAGTTTGAAGAGAAATTTGATTTCTGCAAGTAAGCTAGGTGATGAGGGTTGTACAGTAACTCTCACAGCAGATTCTTGGAAGGTGACCAAGGGTGCACTTGTTATGGCTAGAGGTAAGAGAGAAGGTACTCTCTATTTGTGTAATTGTGTTACTAACAAATCTCCTTCTGTTTTATCTACTTCAGATGTGGATGCTAAATTGTGGCACTCAAGGCTTGGCCACATGAGTGAGAAGGGGATGTCAATTCTTAAGTCTAAAGGTATGCTTTCAGGTTTGAAAAGTATGGATCTAGAATTTTGTGAGCATTGTGTATTTGGAAAATAGAAAAGGGTTAGTTTTCTCAAGACTGGGTCTACTAAGAAAAGGCAGAAGTTACAGCTTTTTCACACAGACGTGTGGGGACTGGCTCAGGTAGCCTCTATTGGTGGATCACGGTACTATGTTACATTCATAGATGACACCACAAGAAAGGTATGGATCTACTGTATTAAAAAGAAATCTGATGTTTTTGAGACTTTTAATATTTGGAAAGCCATGGTTGAGAATGAAACAGGCAGAAGATTGAAGTGCTTGAGATCTGATAATGGCGGTGAGTTCTGTAGTCTTAAGTTTAACTGGTATTGTTACACTCACAGAATCCATAGGCAAAGGATGGTTCCAAGGACACCTCAGCATAATGGTATTGCTAAAAGGATGAACAGAACTATTATGGAGCGTGCAAGATGTATGAGATTGCATGCAGGGTTGCCCTTAGAGTTTTGGGCAGAAGCAATTGACACCGTAGTGTACCTGATTAACAAAGGACCCTCTACAGCTCTGGATGGTGGAATTCCAGAAGAGGCATGGACAGGTAAAAAGGTAGATCTCTCATATCTCAAAGTTTTTGGTTGTGAAGCCTTTATGCACATAGATAAGGAAAATAGAAAGAAGCTTGATGCTAAGTCTATGAGGTGCACTTTTATTGGCTATGGCTCAGATGATTTTGGTTTCAGATTTTGGAATCTAGGAACTAATAAGGTAATTAGGAGCCGTGATGTTGTTTTCAATGAAAGAGTGATGTACAGTGATCAGATAAGGAAGCTAGATCAATCTGGGTAGAGCAATAGTGAATTGGACGAAGTTATGGTCCAAAATGAGCTCACGGGAAAAAGAAATAATCACTTGCAGGAAAACACAGAGACCGACGTCAACAGGTTAGGGACCGGCGTTGGCAATACAGAAACTGATGTCGATCATATAGAGACTGACGTCGGTAGACCAGGCACTGGCGTCGGCCAGGAAGAACCGGCGTCGGCCAGTAACAGGTCTACAGGTGGCCGAGGTCGGTCACTGTTAGAAAATTTGGGTGGATAGATTGTTGAGAACGAGTCCAAGACACCCATCAGGAGGTCTGAAAGGGGAGGTCTGAGGTGGACAGGTGCAGCTCTTTATCTCCAAGTGGGAGATTGTTAGGGTGTGGAGCTAAAAGCTACACCTTAAGGTGAACAGATAGGAGGGTTTCTAGCGCAATCAGTCACCGGCGTCGGCAGGCCACACCGACGTCGGTCAGGGGACGAAGAAGGGAAACCGACAACGGTAGGAGGTCGGCCGACGTCGGTCACCTCCAGGAGGGCAGGGACCGACGTCGGTCACCTGTAGCGGTCTAAACTGCTGTTTACGAACAGTCAGTTAAGTGAACGCAAAGTTTGCATGGTAAAGGCTTGTTCGAAGCCTTGAGCCGCAAGTCTAGTCAGTGTATGCATGAGATCTATATAATAGACTCATGGGCTGTATTGTCAAGTGGAGAATTTGGAGAAGAGCTATGTGAAGCTTGGAGAGTTCTTCCCATGGTGGAATCAAGTAGGATTCCCCATGTGTGTTTAAGTAAGATCAGGTTTGACTTGCAGGGGTGTATGGATGTGAGGTTCAGAAAGGAGATCAGCGCGGGGACGTTAGATCCAAGGTGACAGCAATACATCAGCAAGGTCATGGAGAGATCTACTTGGAGTACGGTTGTGTACTCGATTGTACAGATGTGCAATGAGGTGAACAACAGCTTGTGTTAGCTGTGTGTTGTGACCTATGAGAGAAGATTACTCTGGAGGGAAGTTTACTGTAAGCCCACAGGATGTGGAAGAAAGAGTGCCACCTCTTTGTTGTAGATTCCTTTGTAATGAGTTGAATATAATTGTATATTGCCTCTCATATTCTGTGTGTCTTCTCATTGATAGTTATTTGTTCTTCTGGATTTCGCATGTTTAGTTGCTTATACATTGGTAATCATGTGTGCTCTTAATTCTGACAAGTTGTGTCAGAGCTTTGGGGAGTTTAGTTCCTATCAACAAGTGGTATCAGAGCCTTGGTTGTAGGTTCTTGAGCTTGATACCAACAGGTGGTATCAGAGCGAGGTTGGACGTTCTCAGAGCGAGCTTGACTAACAGATGTTCCAAATCTGTTAAGTGTTTGTTGATTACAGGTTACTCACAGGGGTTGTTGTTTGAGTGGGAGTATAGCAAGGCAGAAGATGGTACGATGAGAATGAAGGAAATCAGGCACAGAATTAACACCACATGGAGTGTGGTGGGTTGTCTTCGAGTGGGAGCTTGGAGAGGAATACAAGCCAAGATACAGATTGGACAGAGTACTGGTTTTGGGTACAGGTGCAGCTCTTTATCTCCAAGTGGGAGATTGTTAGGGTGTGGAGCTAAAAGCTACACCTTAAGGCGAACAGATAGGAGGGTTTCTAGCGCAATCAATCACTGGCATCGGCAGGCCACACCGACGTCGGTCAGGGGACGCAGAAGGGAAACCGGCGACGGCAGGAGGTCGGCCGACGTCGGTCACCTCCAGGAGGGCAGGGACCGACGTCGGTCACCTGTAGCGGCCTGAACTGCTGTTTACGAACAGTCAGTTAAGTGAACGCAAAGTTTGCATGGTAAAGGCTTGTTTGAAGCCTTGAGCCGCAAGTCTAGTCAGTGTATGCATGAGATCTATATAATAGACTCATGGGCTGTATTGTCAAGTGGAGAATTTGGAGAAGAGCTATGTGAAGCTTGGAGAGTTCTTCCCATGGTGGAATCAAGTAGGATTCCCCATGTGTGTTTAAGTAAGATCAGGTTTGACTTGCAGGGGTGTATGGATGCGAGGTTCAGAAAGGAGATCAGCGCGGGGACGTTAGATCCAAGGTGACAGCAATACATCAGCAAGGTCATGGAGAGATCTACTTGGAGTACGGTTGTGTACTCGATTGTACAGATGTGCAATGAGGTGAACAACAGCTTGTGTTAGCTGTGTGTTGTGACCTATGAGAGAAGATTACTCTGGAGGGAAGTTTACTGTAAGCCCACAGGATGTGGAAGAAAGAGTGCCACCTCTTTGTTGTAGATTCCTTTGTAATGAGTTGAATATAATTGTATATTGCCTCTCATATTCTGTGTGTCTTCTCATTGATAGTTATTTGTTCTTCTGGATTCCGCATGTTTAGTTGCTTATACATTGGTAATCATGTGTGCTCTTAATTCTGACAAGTTGTGTCAGAGCTTTGGGGAGTTTAGTTCCTATCACAAGGGTAAGAAGAAATTAGTGTGCAGGTTGAAGAAAAGCTTGTATGGCCTCAAGCAAGCTCCTAGGCAATGGTATTTGAAATTTGATAGGTTTATGACTGAGCATGGCTACAGTAGATGTCAATCTGACCATTGTGTATATTTTAAGAGATTTGATAACGGTAGATATATTATTCTATTGTTGTATGTAGATGATATGCTGGTTGCAGGATCTCACATGCAGGATATCTCTGAGCTTAAGGTTAAATTAGCTCAAACTTTTGCTATGAAGGATTTGGGAGTAGCTAAGAAAATCCTTGGCATGAGCATTAAGAGGGACAAGAAAAATCACAGGTTGATATTGTCTCAAGAAGATTATGTGGACAAGGTGTTGAAACGGTTCAATATGCAGGATGCTAAACCGGTAAGCACACCTTTGGCTGGACATTTTAAGTTGAGCAAAGAACAATGTCCTAATTCACATGATGAGGTAGAGTACATGAGTAAGGTTCCATATTCTTCCACGGTAGGAAGTTTGATGTATGCAATGGTGTGTACTAGACCAGATATTGCCCAAGCAGTGGGAGTAGTAAGCAAGTATATGGCCAATCCAGGAAAGGAACATTGGAAAGCAGTTCAATGGATCCTTAGATATCTGAGAGGAACCAGCAGTAGACACTTGTGTTATGGAGGTTCAGATACTTCTCTACATGGCTATGTAGATTCAGATATGGCAGGAGATTTGGATGGCAGGAGAAGCACTACAGGTTATGTTTTTATTGTAGGTGGAACGGCAGTTAGCTGGATATCTAAGTTGCAGAAGGTTGTAGCCTTGTCAACTACAGAAGCAGAGTACATTGCAGCTACAGAAGCTAGCAAGGAGATGATATGGATGACACAGTTCATGGAAGAGCTTGGAAGGGAGCATGGGAGTTGCAGATTGTACAGTGACAGTCAGAGTGCAATCCATTTGGCTAAGAACTCAGCTTTTCACTCAAGAACCAAGCACATACAGCTAAGGTACCACTTTATATGGTAGGTATTGGAAGATGGTGAGTTGAAGCTGGAGAAAATCCATACAGACAAGAATCCTGCTGATATGTTAACAAAGCCGGTTACTAAGGAGATGTTGAATCTTCATTCAACTTCTATTGGTCTTCATGATTGAGTTGAAGATGGAGGAGCTAGAAGATGTTGTTGTATAGGTACTGGTGCAGCTGGTTTATCTCCAAGTGGGAGATTGTTAGGGTGTGGAGCTAAAAGCTTCACCAAGGAGCATACAAAACAGGTTCGGGTCTACACAGATGCCGGTGTTAGTCAAAAGCGACCGACATCGATCAGTTTCAGTTATAGAGGCGCTGACGTCGGCAGTAGGGTCGGCTGGCGACGGTCACAGGCGAACAGGCAGGAATCGACGTCGGTTACCTGTGTGTCCAAAAAGCAATTTCCAAGCACAGAAGCAAGTGTTTGCATGATGAGTTTGAGTTGTAAACTCAAGCTCGCATCTCTATTATTAGCAATATTATTTTTAGAGCCCTTGTTGAAGTGGCTTAACTATTTATTGTAAGAGCATGCTCAAATTTCCTATTTCTATATGTAGGAAAGATCTTCTTAGCTTAGTATGTTGAATGTATGAGAGTTAAACTGTAAGAGTAGAACATTGTGAATGTTTGAAGGATAGTACTGAGTTGCATCAATCCAGGTTGTTGGATTTGAGTGTACTTGAGAGAGAGCTCTTGAGGAATAGAGATCTAGTGAGAGATCTTGTGTGCATCTGAGAGAGGTGTGGAAGAACGAAGTTTCTTCAATTGTATTCCTATTGTAAAGAGTTTTTAATACAAGTTTTCAGGGTGTTTTCTTGTATATCTTGTTCTGTGCTATTTATCATTTCAGTTGCTTATCTATCTGATTTATTTCTGCATTTATTGCTTTCACAAGTGTAATCCATTGTTGGTTGATCCCCAACATATAATTAAGTAGGTAATCCAGGTAGAGTCTACCACTATTACATCAGCAAAGGGGTTGGAGAAAGGAAAGATAATAATTGATATAATGACTCATAAAAGCATCAATGGATGGATAAAATCCATTCTTCCTTTCCTTTAGCTGGGAAAATATTCTCCTAATCCCATCCTTCCCCCTGGGTAGTCTCCCTCTTCTAATCCACATAAAAAGTAGAACCTTCATAACAATTAGTTGCTTTAAATATTCTTGAATGGATCCTAAAGATGCAATAATTAGGGGTAGGTAGGTAGGAATTTAATCATTATGGATCATCCCATAGTTAATTTTCATTTTGACAAGGAAAATAAGACTATGTTAAAGAGAAATATAAAACTATGATGGTTGAATGAGAGCAAATGGAGTGGGAATAAAGAGAAGATGTGTTCCAATTAACCAAAAACCATAAAACTCTCCCCTTTGACTTAGATGGTCATATTAAATACCCTTATAATTTTGTGAACTCTATAGGGGATTAATAAAGGATATGTTTAGAGGGTATGATCAATCTATGGAGACCCTATAAGAAAGGATGACCATTCATCCTCCAAGGGACCTCATAGGTAGTGTGTAGGGAGCATCCCAAAAGCTATATGATGTCATCTAATTAATGATAAATTCAAATATAGAATCACAACCTAAATAGGAGGATGTATTCTCCCTTGTATAATACATGAAGAAAATGGAGGTCAAGCTTTATTTTTGGGCTGAGTAGCTAGGGATAAAATCTATAGTCATATGAACTTAATAATTGCCTTGGATACTTCATAGGCCCAAAACTATTTGGTCGCTATGAGAGATATCTTGATTGAATGACATCAAGAGATGTGAAATTTAGTATGTAAAATCATTAGTTATGAAGGGTAAGCCATCACAATTCTAGGGGAAATGAGAGTCAATGGTGTACTTAACCAAAGTGGGGAATTGGTCTTTAAGACCATCTTTGAATACCTCCTCTGAATAGCAGTGATTAATTTTAGAGTAGAGGTCGCAAGCACAATATGTAAGACCCATGATGACCAATGAAAATTGAAAAAATTTAATAAAAGCAAGGTTCTTAGTATAGAGACTCTTTATGTGGAGATTGGGGTTGTATGGAAATCACACAAAAAATTACTAGACAAGCTCCCCTATCTCTTCAAGAGGCCCTTGTTGGATTTCAAGACCATTGAGAATTATTTTTAGGTGATCCATGCTCTCTAATCACATATTAAATCAAGTAAGTAGGATTCTTAGGCCATGTCATCCCCATTGGTTGTCTCAACTACACCAACATCTTCAATGGCCAGGCTTACCATTATAATAACTTCAATGGCAACAACCACTAGAGTACAGGTGTTCACTACTACAACTACCTCATCAATGAAATCCCCTCAAAAATTATGTTAGTCAGTGGTATCATAAATTGTTTTTTAATAAGTTTTTTATGATTAGTGGGATCCTTTATTGATTGTCCCATGTGTACTCCTTTGGGATATTTTTTTTGAAATGGATGTAAACTTTAAAAATGGCTTGAGTGATGATACACCCCCATCCCAAGCCTATATATACATGTATCTCCCACATTTCAAAGGTATGAGAAATTTAGACATTTCAATATAGATAATAAATCCTTTGGGTTGTTATATAAGTCTATGTTGTATGGTTGTCTCTTTAATTTATATATTATATTAAGTACATGGTTTTTATCTAACTAGTAATGTAGTCTTTCTTGATATATACAATAGTAGTTTCAAGTAGCTTGTAATTGATTAATAAGTTTTTACCAATTGTAATCTGTAGTAGCAATTTATGTTGATAGATCTTATTTTCTAGTAATAAGATAGCTACGTTACTCTTTAGAATTTATGTAGAGATGTCATTTGGTGCAACCTCCTAGACTAAGTCATAGTTAGTCAACGATGCTCTTTGGTTTTATCTATAATCTTGAAGTTAAGATATGTTACAAAGTCTTGATAACAAGTAATATTTAATTAATAACTTAGATCTAATTGCATCATATTCCTCAGACATGTTCACTATGTTTGTCAATTTTATGTGCTAAAGTAGTAGTCTATAAACACTAGTTCTTCAAAATTTATCCTTGTCCTAGAATTGGTTAGAAATAATTCATAATTTATATTTACATATCCCCTTTTATACCTTACCTTACCCTCTATTTTCATTTTATTTTATTCCTATCCACTTTAGAATAGAACCATCATCACCCTACTCTATTCAAGTAGATATAGCATTTGTATCCATATCCAAAACAACTAGGTTGACAATTGCATTGCTCATAGTTATTACACCACTAGTCACTTCAAGACCCAATACCTACAACTTGTGCCCTGGATTAAAGTTAATCTTCATTGAGATTCCAAAATGTTAGAGGTTACTATTGATAAATTTTGCCAACATTAGTCAAGGTTGATTATGTGAATGTTTTTAATAAGATTCCATTTATGGATTGAAGACTCAAAAAGGTCTCAAAAACATCATAAAACCTTCATCAATCCAAAACCATGATCATGAACCACTCATGAGTCCAAATTTTGATAGAAGTTTCTTTTATTCCTCTAACTAGGAAGTTGCAAGCTAGTGAAGGCAATTTTAAAATGCTTGGTACATGAAGGAAAAGAAGAGTTGGATATAATGGTATTGTTAAGTAACTAGGTTACACCCTTACTAAGGAAAATATTTTTTTACATCCACCTCAAACCTAAACCAACATTGGAGTGACCTATAGGTTATAGATTGACTAAGATGTAGGTCAAACCTCTAGTTTTAATGGGGCTATCTCCCCTAATTTTTCACTTTAACCCTCTCTAATACTTGATCATATTTCAATAAAAAGGGTAAAGAGATGAAAATTGGTAAAATAACTACTCTAAAGTGGTGATGCACTAGTTATTGAAGATCCACTCTAAGTCTATCCTTTGAAACCCACTAATGAACCTAAAGAAAACTACAACTAATCAGACTTCTTGATGGTTTTCTAAGAATGAATATTTCATATTGAGATTGAGTAAGAGTTTTAAAAATTGAAGGACAAAGGTCTATATTTGCACAAGACACTATTATCTTATGATGCTTCAAGAATACCTATACTTGCCAACACTTCATTTAACCTATAATAGACTAGTAACTTGAAGTTAGGTGCATGAAAATACGTACAGATAAAAACATCATCATACATTCTACACATCAAACTCTCATGAATCACATTATCATTTAACAATAAATATGCAAGTATTCTCTTATTAAGTCAAAAGAGTACAAGGCAATTTTAGTAGAGATTTGTTACACCCAACTAGTGGATGCCAAAGTAATAGCTCAATTACTACTTAAATATAAGTTTGGAATAGAAGAGATAATATTTGAGGCATGTGAGAGGCCATCAATGAGGCCAAGGTAGTGTATGGTTGTTACAACTAGCATATCCATCCTCCTCATGTGTTGGCACTTCTTCAATGAGTCCACTTTGGCATTGAGAGAAGGTATGGAAGTTGTAAATCCCTTATTTAACTCCATTACAGCCTTGACTATGTTCAAAATATCCCAATATTATCTCCAATAGTAGTTACATAACATAAATTGGATATGGATAGGCCTTTAAGAGGCATTAAATAGGCTTTCTTTTAATGTGCATGTAGACTTGTCCTTAAAACTGCCTCTACCCTATCATAATGGTTTTAAATTTGGGATATGCTCACCTAGATGACATTTACCAATGCCTTAATTTGATTAATTAATTACACCATGCCATTTTATTCATGCTAGACTCTTCTACTTACAAGTTAAGTAGTCTTGTTCTTCATCTTTTTGCTTATATTCACTACTTAAATGATCAAATAGTTGGACTAGGATTTTAATTCATATAAGAAGACTTAGATAATTCTTAGATTAACCCTTGTGAATTGGCATTGATATCTCTCAAGTGTTATTCACTTAAAAACACATTATCCCTACATGACTAGGCCACTAGAACTAACTTGACAAACTGGTTTCTTAGGAGAAGATAACAAATACACTTAAAGTTAGTTCCATGGATAATTTTGGCATCAAAAGAGTGGAATAAGCCTTAAACTTACCTTTCCCATAGTTTTTAACTTTTATTTAGGCTTGGTAACACATTTTATACCCAAAACCCTCTAAACTTGCACTTTTAAGAGGTGTTTGTGTTATTTTTGTACCATCAGGTTCCATGGACATGAGCCCCTCTAAGATGGAAACATGCTCCAAATGTTAGTCAAGCAAGTCCTGATAATTTGAATGTAATTTTCATTAAAACTTCATAGTCTAGTTGTTATTAGGATTTAAGGGGGTTCAATAGTGTTTGGGGGTCTTAGGGATGGTTCATAGAGATCAAAGTTTGGATCTCTAAACCAATTATGCCAAATTTAAGCTAATAGACATCCCCACCTTCCCTAAAGTGTTGGGATCCCTATGCATAGCACCCAAGCTATGATGAGCATTTAAAGATGTTATTATCAGAGAAACATACTCACTGAGTAACTCCTATGTGTCTTTAGGTAAAATGGTCCACTGTAGAAACTTTTCCTTAGGTTCAAATTATCCAAAGGGCTTCCAAAAATTATGATATCTTTCACCAAAAATCTTAAAAGAATTTTTACTTTCCAATTTATTCTCTACTTCACTTTTTTATGACATATTCATAGTGGGGGCCATGGATTGGTCTATTTACATACATGAACTTTGAACACTAGCCTAAACCCTAAGGTTTTGAGCCACTCCTACACTATATACAACCTTAATATTACACTAGAGGTTCTATGGAGTAGCACCATTGGCCTAATTAGGCCATTTGACTTCCTTTAAGAGCACACAATCATCTATCTCAACACTTGTGTTTATTTACTTGTTAAACTAGTTATGGAGGTCACTTTGGTGGCTACTAGAGGACTTTTTAAGATGATCTAGGATTAATTCTCCCTCCCTAACTTCATTTTCTACATAAATACTCCCCATTCCATTGTTTTTAAGATTAAACTAACACTCTTAGGCCTATTCCATATAATTTGACTCCTACACGAGCTAAATAGTGAGTCATTTTGATGATTAGAAGGCTTGAGGAGACCCTAAAGGTAATTTCATGGTCAAAACACTTCATCTAGATTGGTTTTAAGGTAAAACTCCACCATCGGGTCACTTATGGGGTTTTTACAAGCTTTGAGATGTCCACCATCTTAATGATGGTTCATAGCATAAGAATGTCTAAACTAAGAAAAAATGCCATGAATATATAGTGTAATAACCTCCTCATCTTTCAATAATGGTTTATGTTTCCATGCAAAGGGTGTCTAGAGATAGGAATGTTTGAAGGTGACACTAGGTTTGTCTACAGACCAATTTTGACTACTTAATTTCTTAAGGTTCATTCATAAAGGTTAGCCCCCAAATACCAACCAATCTTTCATGACTCTTTAGTCCATAGGGAGACTTAAACTTTCCTATGAGATTTGGCCTTGAGCCTCATTATGATGAAGGGGGTGAGCACTTGAAGGTGAGCTTTGAATTGATTGTGTATAGGGTGAGTGGTTCAAGCAGGGTTTGAAGACACTTAGACCATTTTCCTCACTTAAACATCTTCATACACCCATAATTAACCATCCAACTTTTTGAAAGAGCTTGGAGGAAACTTAAGATGGCAGTAGGGTTTGTGAGTAGGCTTGTGTGATTGTCTACATTGGCCTATCTCTAAGGCTCTTTATTGTAGCTATTAATGCTAAACCTTTTGGAGGAGTTCTAAGGACCCTTATCACCATTTCATAAGATCCAAAACATTATGTATGTCCCAAACTATCTATAGATCCTTCATGGCATTGATCCACCCTTCAACCCATAGGACCAACTATCATAGGTAGGGATTGGTCTGATACAAAATAGTGGGCATACCCATTATTTGTCTATCCCAAATGAAGACATGGGTACCTTGAAACACTCTACTAATTCTTTAACTCAGTTAACAACTTCTAAAAAAACACTTAAACACTTTGTTCATTATCTAAAGTTGACTGCAAGATGCACATAAGAGCTAGACTTGAAGGTTTGTTAGTTTTATGAGCTCACATGTGTGAGTCAAGTACAAAAATTTATGTGATAGGATACTTCAATACCTAAGGGAGAAACATCCATAATTGGTTTGAGAAGCTAAGCCAAAAATACTTGAAAACCATTCAATCCAACTTGGCTTTTGTAGATGATAATGGCATACAAATTCCTTAATTTCTTAAGGAATGTTCATAAATCTGACAATACCAATCCCAAGATAAATACCCATGGGTGGAAGATGTCTGAGTATACCTCCCCTGGCCAAGAGCTAAGACCTCCATTCTTTCTCCTCTATATGGTATAAGCATAAACCTGATGAGATCTCTAAGCTTTCCAATGAGCTCAAGGGGGAGATTAGATGGTTTTGAGATTCCTTTGCACTAAAACACATTACTTTCTTCTCCATTTGACATCACTAACCTTCCTCTGGAAAACCATGACTCCATTTGAGTTAGTTCATAATGTATGGATTTGTACCACTAAAGAAACCTTTATAACTTACCATTTCTCTATAATTATTCTTGTTTCAGACCTAAAGACATCATTAGGAGGTGTTTTGGAGATAAAATATGTGTCATGTGACATTTTTAACATGATGGTATGAAAAGAATGAGTTGAAAAGTCACTATTTAGCATGTGTGGGGCCCATTTGGGAGGAGTTAGGTGTTGACCATGATGGTAATGGATTCGATGAGGTATGAAAAGGTCTATTAATGGCATAATGAAGCTTATGGAGTCTATTTAAGGCTTGTGAGGTTACTTAGTGGTCTATTAAGGCCATATTAGATCTCATTATGACCAAAGTCATTGATTTTAGCACACATATATGATCTTAAGAGGCATATAAACTAAATATCATGTAAATATCATATGAAAAGACCTTAATGACCTATTAGAGAACTCAAATTAATCCTAAGACACTTCTCATGATTTTTTTGAAAGCTTGAAAGTGAACATACCTCATGTGACTGAGCAAAACTAATGTGTTGGTGAGCCTTTATTAAATTGTCTCCTCGGTTCACCTCCACCATGGCATTTTTCACATGTTGGATCTCCATCCAAGTGACCAAGGACCATATAAATATGTTTTATCATCATGATAATACTTGATTTAATTTTAATATAATGTATAAAATCTCACAAATTAGAGCTATAACATGACAAGACAATGAATTGTTTGAACAACCCTCCAAGTTCACAAGGATAAGATGCAATTATGAGACCAATAATATATCAATACTTAAGGCATTAGTTTGGCCCCTTTCTAGGTCTAGGACTATAAAGTGGTCAGCATTTCTAGTGACTCATCTGGCTTGACCAACCTACTATTCAAGGAACTCAAAAAAAATTGAAACCTACTCTTGATGGATTTAGCAAATGGAACATGACTACACATGAACTCTACCTTATACCTTGCATACTTTGAAATAGTGAGACACAATAGAGAAATAAATTAGAAACATGAAAAGACAACACACAACTATCAACAACAAGACCAAGCAATAAACACTAAGCATATACAAAATCACTTAAAGCTAAAATACAAACCTAGCTACTATGTACAAGAGTAACATGAAGAGACTAATAGCATAACTTGAGGAACATCTCATTAATAGGGATGGAGATTTTCTCACCATTCAATATAGAAATTTGAAGGCATTACTTTTCTTATAGTTGGTGATTATATAAGGTCCACTCCAAAGGCTTTCAAACTTAGAGTGTTTTCTTAGCTTTGCACGATCTTCATCCCACATGAAGACTACATCTCTAAGTTAGAATGTCCTAGATGAATCCCTTTTGTCAAATGATTTATTGAATTGATGTTTATTAGATCACATGGCATGCATATCACTATCTCTTATCTCTTTTTACTATATCAGCTCATTCATCCTCACTTGCATTACATCATCTTCCAAAATTTTAAGTTGGTGAGCAAGCTCTAAGGGTGGTATTTCAAGGGAAATAGGTATCCTTGACTCCCTACCATATACAAGGATGTATGGTTAATGTATATTATAATTATTAGGGGTAACTCTATCTGCCCATAAGGTGGTTCTCAACCTTATATTCCACTTTATTTAACTATCCTCCAAGGTTCTCTTGATGATCCTTATCAAGTTCTTATTTGTAGACTCTATTAGACCATTGCTCTATGAGTAATAGTTTGAGGAAGCCTTGAGGTAGATGACATGGCTAAGGTCCCACTCACATACCTTAGCACTACAAAATTCCAAGTCATTATTTGAGATGATTGTTGAAGGTACACCAAATTTGGTCATAAGATTGTCATAGAACTCCAAGATTGAATTCTCATTGGCTTCCTTATGTGTAGTTGCCTATACCCACCTTGTAAAGTAATCAACGGCTATTATGACCCACTTATTTCTAGCACTAGGAGGGTAATAGATCATTCCTTTGAATTATAATCCCCATTACATGAAGGGTTGTTCAACTTGGATTGGTTGTAAGAGAAGGGCAGATAAATTTTATTTGCCAGTGAACATGACACACTTTGAACACTTTTTGACCCAAATATGTGAATCCCTAAATAATATATGCTAAAATTACCCAGCTCTAATTATTTTGGAGGTTATGGTCTTGGAATCAAAGTTCCCACTAGTAAGCCCATCATGAAATTACTCAAGTAGCTCATCAACTTAGATTAATTTGACACATCTTAAAATAATACCTCCTACATCCTTCTTAAATATCACTCCATCTATCAATACATAGGGTATGCTCTATAGTCTAAAATGTCTCTTTTTGGTCTTATCTAAGACATTAGGACACTAGCCTATTTGATGAAACTTGACCACATCATTGGTCTAGCTAAGAGGAGTGGTGTTTATAGCTACCTATTGACTATCATGGATTGCCAACACTATGTCTTTACCTTCACTTATGATACAAGATGCTCACATAGACCTATACCTATGATTATCTTGGTCACTATGAACTTAATGTCATATTCCATACACTTTATTAGCCACCCAAATCTCTTCTCATTCAAATCTCTACTAAGTATAAAATCTTTAATGCTTGGGTGTACTACCATCACTATGACCTTGTTGTTAGATTCCATGTGCCTAAACTTCTTCAATCCTCTCATAAAATCAAATACATACTTCTCCGCAAAGGAATATCTTTCCTCATATCCTTATAAATATTAACTAAAGAAGTCAATTGGTTTTTCTAGGCCTTCATCATTATGTTGCATAAGAATATCAGAAATTACATCAGTTGTGGAGAATGTATACAAGAAAATTATTTACTAAAGTCATGGTTAAAGAGGGTGGGGGCTTGAGATATGGCATGCTTGATGGCCTCAAATCTCATCTTCCCTTCCTTGCTCCATGTGAACTCTTTGTGCTTATTAAGCATGTGATTAAGAGGCTTAACTAATTCTAAAAAACTTGGAATAAACCTCCTTATAAAGTTGGTCTTCCCTAAGAAGCTCTACAAACTTTTCTTGTTCTTGGGCAGAGGTAAGGCCAAGATTGATTCAACCCTCTCAGGATCTATAGAGAGACCATCCTTTTACACCACATGCCCCAAAAATCTTCCCTCATAAATAATAAAGATGCATTTCTTAGGATTTAAGGATACTCCAAATTGCCTACACCTATAAAAGACTAACTTTAAATATGCCATGTGATCTTCTAGATATTTTGAAAATGTGGTGATGTCATCAAGATAGATGACCCCCATTTCATTAATTACCCCTTCAAATGAAACATCCATTTCCCTTTGTAAATTTTCCCCTGTATTGGACAATCCAAAGGGAATTTTCATGTATGCATATGTGCCCCACTTTATAGTGAAGGCAATCTTATGTCTATCCTCCTCTTCACTAAGATTTGGTTGTATCTAGAATAACCATCAAGAAAATAAAACATTTGAGAGCCTAAAACCTTTTGAAGGATCTGATCCATGGAGGGTTTTGGATAATGGTCTCTTAAAGACATCTTATTAAGGTCTCTAAAATCAACACATAGGCATATCTCTCCATTCTTATTCCTCACAGGCACAAGGTCTGATACCCATGAGGAATGTTTAATGGGGAATATGATCTTAGATTTAATTAATTTGAAAAATTCCATTCTCATGAACTCTTCCACCTTAGGGTTGACTGGTCTTTGCTTCTACCTTGCCATTTTTTAATTATTATCTAATTCTATGGTGTGTTGGGCTAGCTTGGGGTCAAATACTTTTATATCATGGTACTCCTATGCAATTTACATCTGCATACTCTTGGCACAAGTCTATGAAGTCATATCTCTCTTTTGTTGTGTTCACTTTTCCCAGCTTAAGTAATTTGTCTTTAAAGATGACTATCTTCTCATAATGTGCTTCTTTAGTTGAGATACTCACCATATCCCTTCTCATTTTATCATCTTCATTGAAGATGCTCTCTAATGTCACTAATCCCTTGGGCAGATTTTTAGTCCTTAGCTTCACTATCTGATCATCAAATTGATGCTACAACTTACCTTGATTCTTATGATAGAATTATGCCTCATGCATGAGAAAGCAAGCAATCTACTCATCATTATTAAAGACCTACCAACTCACCTCATTGTCAAGTATAGATGGCTTATATACAACCTTGATTTTATATTATCCTTGATTTTTTTTCATTCCATCAACAATTTCATATTGGGCACCAATGGTTGCAATTTTTGCATGGTGATTGGACTCCCTTGGCATAGCACAGATGTTAAATTTTAAGAATTCATCTAAGAGGTCCCATACTAGATGATTTTAGGACTTAAAAATATTATTATTATTTACACTAACACCCCTCACTTGATACACTACTATCTCACTATCACCTTTCACTTGTAAAAATTTTATGTCTCTTCTCCTTATTGTAATCTATGTATAAGGGATTCATATTCTATTGTGTTTTAAGTACAACTAAATTAAAACCTCACTATATAGTAGTACCTATGATTTGAAGGGGAAACAAGCATTACTCCAACCCCACTTCCATTCTTTGACCTTGATTCATCAAAGAACAAAGCCCATATGCCATCATGCTCTTGAGTTGGGATTATAAGACTAGGTACAATAACTCCTTCCTCATGCATAAAGTATACACCTAGTCTTGTCTCTTCAATGGTATTATAGGGGTAAAAACCATGGTTTTCAACTACCCATTCATCAAGGAGAATATATGTGATGCCTTCAATATGGTCCTTGGGTTCTTTCTCACTAATATATCATCCTCATCTAGTATAATGTAGTTTACATTAGATAGGTTAGACTTATAGGGTTCTAAGTGGAACCTAGAAATAGTTTCAAACCTAATAGTGACCCTTATCCCATATCTAATCCTAAAGACCATGTATGACCAGTTAGATGAAAGGTATCCTCCAATATTTATAGTGAAATCCTTAGATAGGTGTTGACCCAATTTTTCCCCTCAGGCAAAATCTCAGTCACCTTCTACACCTGCTTTACATGGCCAGTCATTTCAGGTTGCAAGGTCCGTCTTCAGGGTTCGACAGTGCCATTTCAGAGCATTGGTTCATCGGCCTCATTCGTTGACATTCACGGTAGCGAAAGATAGAGTCTTTGAATGTTCACACAAGGGGAGAGAAAAAATTGGGGCATTTAGCACTAAGGCAAAAAAGAAGGGTAGACAAAATGCAGAGGGCGGCAAAATCACTGCCCAAAACACTGGCAGGTAAAAAGAGACCACCTACACACATGCAGAGGGTGGAAAAATTTCCACGTGAAGCAGCCGGCAGAGAAAAAAAGATCATTAACATCGGCTGATGTTGGCAAAACTGCCACGGTTGGTATCTTATCAGCCGATGTCGGCATAAGTCCTACATGCAGTCCACAGTAACGGGTAGAAAATTCACCACCCACAACATTAGGTGGCAAAAAATACCTGCAGAGCATAGGAAAAATCTTGCCCAGCCGCCGGAGGAGAGGACCAGCATGCAAAACAAGGCAACAAGCATGGTCTTGGTAGACTTATGACATCAGCTACAGTGTTTTTTCACTCTTTCCAATGAGACTCCTCTTGGATTTTCCCTATAAATGGGTAGACTTGTTCATTTATCAGGATCTTCCCCAATTTTGTAAAGAGCACTGCTCTGCAAATTCTCCACCTAAATCAATAAAATACAGTTTCTGCCTCCATCTTGGATTGATTTGTTGTGTATGCCATGAGTATTATTTGTGTTCAGTCATTATCTTCCATGCTTTCATAATGCCAACAAACCAACTATCTACAAGGCGTCGGTTCTGCAGCTAAAAGGAGAAGAGCAATACTTGAGAAAGACAGGACAGAGTAAGTTGCTTGTAAGTGTGCATTTCACAGCACCTCGATAAACTTTTGTTATGTAATTTCCATTATAGCCTCCCTGTTAGTCTCAGCAACCTAGTTCTTCTGCCAGATGCGTAGAGTATACTTGCATTTCCCTTGATTCTGAGGGTGGATCTAGAAGGTCAACCCTTTATTTTGGTGTATCACCTCTTTTAGAGTAGGTTGTTTGCTTTCTTGTACTTTCTTTTTCATCCCCCCCAGTATATCTATATTTTTACACTACCTGAAACAAACAAGATACATCAAAGGGAACTAGCCCATATCTAAAGACTCTCCTCTCCTGCTTCGTCATCCCATAGGTGAGAGAGGGGTTTCCATGTTGCGGGGAGAGGGCAGGAATCCGTTCTCCTGCCACTGGGTGCACTTTCCAGTGTCAACAATAGGCATAGGGAAAAATATGGAGGAAGATCAACAACCATGACATATTGTGAGATAGTACAATTGGGGCAGGTAGCTAACACAATCTTGAGATATTTTAGGACACCTACTATTTTTTTGGGAGACCCATCTAATTTCAAGACTCCTTTCACATTTGGTTTACACTTGAGATCTAGTTTATCCACTATAGATTTTGGCATGACTGAGGTAAAAGAACCATTATCTATCATGCAATTGTGGACAAGACAATCTTATTAGAATAATTAATGGTTAAGTGGTGTTATTTATGTACCCTTAATACATTAAATAATAATATATTTTATTATTTAACATGATTTTATCCTCATGTAAATAAATAATAAAATATATTAAATAACCTTTGGAGAGGTTGGACCCATTAATATGGTGGTTGGAAAAGAACACATTATAATGGTCAAATTACCTTGCTTATATAATAAAGAGTTTATCTTGTAAGATGTAATGAAAAAAGAAGTGAGAGGAAGAAAGACTGTATCGGGTACTTGCTAGTTTCTCATAATATGAATAATATTTGTGGATTTTTTACCTCTTGGAGGTTTTACCACATATATCTTGTGTTGGTTTTATGTATGCCTTTTCTCTTTATATAATATTTAAATCCATTGCTCGTATGCATTATTTTACATGTTTTATTATGGTATCAGAGCTAGTTGATGCATGATCAAGTAGAAAGATCATAGATTAGAGTTTTGGCTTGTGTTCAAGTATAGATTCATACATTTTTCAAGCAATGGTATGTTCATGAAAGAATTTGAAGCTTCCTCTTTAGTAAAATTAAGTTCTTTCATTTATTTCTCCTCTTAGAGCCTGAAGATTTCAGATCTATGCATTTTATCAAATTTCAAGCTTATTTTCATAACATAGATCTACTTGGGTGTCTTGAATAGGCTATAAATGTTTCTTTGAGAATTAAAAATCATAAAAACATATCTCTATGTTAGTGTAATGATCTTTGTAAAGGTATTTGAAACTCTCTAGTTGTAGATATTAGCATATAGAATAATTTCAAACCAAGACCAGTCTTGAGCACCATTTTTTGGACTATTGAAGGCCTAAATCTCATAAAAATTAGAAAGAATTTCATATTTATTATTTTTATAGCTTGAAATTCATTCCTAAATGCCAGATCTCTATTTTTTACCAGTTAACACTCTTATAGAAATCTTTAAAGCTACCAATTATAGATATATAAGTCTAAGTCAGCTTGAGGTGTTATTTTTTAGCATAAGAAAGCTAAAAATGAGTAAAAAAAATTTTTTGGGCATTAAATCTCTATTATGGTCACTCCATCTACTTATTTTTGCCTTTTCTAAGCATTTTTAACATTTACTTCACTTGATTTGGACCCCTATAGGTGATTTAAAAATTTTACTCTCCTTCCAAGAGTCTTTGTATGACCTATGAGGTATAAATTTTATTTTATTTTAATTAATACCTACATATTTTTTGATCTTTCTATGGCCTGGAAGAGACAATTAGGTAGATTTGGCAATTTAAAGCCTCTAGAGACTCTGTGAAGAACTAGTTTGGATTAAAAAAATTCTCTCCCCAAGTGCCATTTTTTGGCATATTTCTAGTTGTATGGCCCCTAAAAAAATAATAAAAAAACAATTCTCAATATTTTTTATATCTGTAAAAGGTGATTTCTTAGTATTTTAGCCATTAAAAGCCATTAGAGAGGCCATCTAAAGGAGCAGAGAAGAGTTTTGAGTTTTTCCATCTGCATGGGTGCTATAATGAGCCATAACAGTAGAAGTAATAATTAAATATCATTGTACAAGTAGAAAACCTCAGATTTGATGCTCTAGGATGCTTTGGAAGGCATTTTCAAGTCAATTTTAAGCTTTAATTCATCCAAAATAGTCATCTAGAGCATGTTCTACCCTCCTCTACTCTCCACCTATGTCATGATTCTACATACTAAGTACTATAGCTGAATTAAAATGGTTAGTAAAGCTTTAAATCAAAGTATTTAAAAATATATATTTATTTATTTAATTCTATATTATCATCATAAGCCTATGGATCCCACTTATGCTCTTTCAATCATTTTTCCAATTTAAAATATTTGCATGTATTTATTTATTTTTATGCAATTATTTAATTTCATTTTATTTTATTTTATTTTTAAATAAAAATAGAACCTAAAATGGATCAAAATTAATCAAGAAAATTTAAATTGCTAACAAGGCTTGGTGGTGAGTTGGTTAGCCTAACTTTTCTAGCACACTTGTATGAGGTAGGTCTTGTGTTCAAATCCCTTCAATCCTTCCTTTTGGTCAAACTTAGTTTTTATTATAAACTATTTTTTTAATTTGCATGCTCATTCACGTGGGAACTTGTGCCTTATTTGATAACTTTGTTCAACATTTGACCCTATCAATTTATAGGTTTTAGCATGTTTCAAACACATTAAGGTCCTTTATTTGATTTGAAACCTCCTACTATTGATTTTATAATAAGTTGGTCAAATAGTGCAATTTGTGACACTATCTATCATGAAATTTTGGACAAGGAAATATCCTATTATGACTGATAAGTATAATTTAGGTGACTTAACTACCTTGGGAGCTTTGACTTCACTAGGTTGACTACCATTAGCATAAACTGCACTCACCTTATCAACTTACTTGTTCATGAGAGAGAGCTTGGAGAGATATTGTTGAAGAAGATCTTTTTGCCCTAAAATTAGTATAACATTCCACAAAGAAATTATAACATTAGACTTCTTCATGTATTCTATAATACTGAAGGGAGAGTTGTCACCTTTAGGTTGCAACTTGGAAGTAGAAGCATCACTTGTGGCTTGAGTGACTTATGGGATGAAGGGACTCTTCTGCTACTGCCCATGTGTTTGAGATGTTTGTTATGTTGGAGAGGTTTTATTGATTGTAATTTGAGTGGAAAGCTACTAAGTCACTTAGGGATGTGTTAAAGTGGTCTTAGATTTCCCCAACTTATCATCAATCATCATTCTCTTAGCCCTTATGTGGGCTATAACTAAATCATCTAGTTTGAGCACATTTTTCCCTAAGTTTGTTGCCACTTAATCAAAAATATGTTCACCTTCTTTAAATTTTGTAAATGTGGTCTCAGTAGGTGTTTTTCTCACATTCCCTCCTTGTTGGCTTGGCACTTTTGTTGGTGTCATGATAGGAATATCACCATGAGGCATTAGAGGACATAATTTTGGAGGAGGAATGGTGTCATGAACTTGAAATGTAGGACCCTACTGCATATAATATTTTTTACATACTTACCCACTTTTAGACATCACCATCTCACTTGATTACCCCCATAAATCAAACCATTGAGCTTATTTTTCAAGGTTATTTTGTGTTAGTACCAATGCCCTTGAAATTCGTATGACATTGGGTTTATAACTATTATAAGGTCTAACCTATGTGATCTATCCTTGGCCTTGTTGGTTGGGTGGATAAGGGTGTCTATTATACAGATAAGATGAGTATGGAGGTTGATAAGGGGTTTGATGGATCTATAATAATTATGTTTTTGCCTCTCTAAGCCTAACAATTTATTGTTTTGAGATTTTAGTAACCCCTTAATCTTACCAGGACTATCTACCTAGTTACCATCAGATTGGTCTTGGTTGTTTGGAGTTGGAAATGGAGAAATGGTGGGTGTATTAGGTTGGATCTCTAAAAATAAGGGAAGGAGGGGCCTAAGACTCAATTTTCCTTTTTGAATCAAATAATTTTATGCTCTTATAGATATTTCATATGCCTCTAACAATGTGGTCCCACCCATGGACTGTATCATTATATAAAAATCAAAATTCAAGGCCCTTAGGTAGTATATAAAGGCATAATTAGGTGTAGGCTTGATGATGACAAGAATCCTATCCTATGTTTTTTGAAATTTATAGTTAAAATCAACCATAGATTCTTAGGGTGCCCTCTTAATTGAGGTTTCTCAACTAGTGACACATGATCACTTCTATCTTCAAAATGTTTTTAAAGGAATTCACCAAATTCATACCAAGTGTTTATGGAGGCAAGAGTGATACCTCTATACCATTGAAGATATTTTCCTCTCAAGGAAGTAGCCAAGAGTCTCATGGCTACATTTTCTTGGGTGATGTTGTATACTAATCATAAGTTGGAAATATCATTAATGTGTTCCATAGAAGTAGTGGAGATTTCCCCTATGAATTATGGTAGACTCTTCAAGGTATCAATTGGGATATCAGAAAATTGGTTAAGGTTTAAATGGATGCCATCATTAAAAGGTATAAATTCTTGAATTCTAGGCCTTGCCATTGTAATTAGAGGGCTCGTAACAGACTATATATGGATATAATTGGTAGAATTGGGAGACCTGAGATAATTTAGGGGTGTGGGATTTGGGTTAAATCTAGGAACCCTCTTTCTCCTTGAAATATCTAAATATATCTCAATAAATTCAATCTTCTTACCTTTTGAAGCTAACCTAGTGGACACATTTTACATAAAATTGCCTTCCAATCTACCACTGATTATCTTCAACCTTCCAAATGTCTTTCAATGTTGTCAAATCATGACAAAAAAGGTCTCTAAGTAATTTGATATCTGGTCCCATTGGGTGTGCCATAATTATTAGGTAATTAGGTTGTACTCTTGCTAAGGAAAAGACTGTTCACATCCACCTCAAACCAATAACAACATAAAAGTGACCTATAGGCTATGGGATGCCTAAGATGCAGGTCAAACCTTTAATTTTGATAGGGATAGATCACCTAATTTTTCACTTCAACTCTCTCTAAGATGTAATCCTATTGCAATGAAAATGGAAAAGATATGAAATTTGATAAAATAACCTACTCTAAAGTGGTGATGCACTAGGGATTAAAGATCCACTCTAAGTCTATCTTTTGAAACCCACTAATGAACCTGATGGAGACTAAAATATATCAAACTTATTGATGGTGTTATAATCATGAATATTTCATATGGATTTTGATTAAGAGTTCCACAACTTGAAAGACAAAGGTCTAGATCTTTAGAAGACACTATTAGCTTATGACACTTCAAGAACACCTCTACTTGCCAACACTTCATACAACCTGTAATACACTAGTAACCTAAATTTAGGTACAAAAAATGACCTATATATGACAACATCATGTTGGAAATATTGTCATTGATGTCAAAGGTCTAGCATTATTGGTGATAAAGGCCCCATTGCATTTAATGTTGTTTGTAATAAATATATCTTGGCTAATATGAGTTAATATTTATTTAATATTAACGAATATATTTTTAGTTGCATATGAGACAAAAGAAGGGCCCATGGAGAAGTCAAAGAGTCAAAAGAAGGATGGGATGCATTTTCCCATGAAGATTCATCTTGGGGAATTCCAAGAGTCACCAAGTGAAAACAAAAGAGGAAGGGTGCAATTTCTCATGAAGGAACAATTTAAGGAATAGGAAAATTCACCAAGATGAGGACAAAAGAGGGAAGGATGTTTTTGATCATGAAAGGTCACCACATGACTTTTCAAAGGCAAGAATATGAAGGGTCATACAAGTTTGGTGCCATTTTCCATGAGGATTGAAGGGTCATAAAGGGGGAAGACCAAAGGTCATTTGGAAAGCTATAAATAAAGGCTTGAGAAGCCATTTGTAAATATGAGAGATAGAGGTTGATTTGATATTGTAATATCTAGCTTAGAAGAGCAAATTGTGAGAGATATATATGATTTGTATTTGTTATATCTAGATTATAAGATCAAAGGTGAGAGAGAGGAAAGAGATGTTGTATTGATCTATCATTTTTTGAGATATCAACATTGAGAGATAGGTGTGTGGTATACACAAAGGGGTTGGTGATCTTGTGGGTTGGTGCTCATGAATTGTTGTTGGGTTGGTGCTCAGCAAAGGGGTTGGTGCTCTTGTAGGTTGGTGCTCATGAATTTTTGTTAGGTTGGTGGTCGGCAAAGGGGTTGGTGCTCTTATGGGTTGGTGCTCACAAATAGTAGTTGGGTTGTTGCTCGACAAAGGGGTGTGGTGCTCCTATGGGTTGGTGCTCATGAATAGTTGCTAGGTTGGTGCTCAGCAAAGGGGTTAGTGCTCCTACAAGCTTGGCTTGCAAATATTGTTTGGGTTGGTGCTCGTTCATATACTTGAGATTGTTCTCTGTGGTTTTTCCCACATTGGGTTTCCACGTTATATTTAGTGTATCTCTCTATCTTGTGTGGTGTTTATTTGTTTGAGTTTTATTACATATCTTGAATATTTGATTAAGTGGAATTTGGTTAAAGAAAATATTAATAAGATATATGATATACTGATTCACCCCCCTATCAGTATATCCCATGCTTAATAATTGGTATCAGAGTAGGTTCCTTTTTGAAAAGTTTTATAGCTTGAAGGTAGATCGGGAAAGCACAATGGTTGGGTCACAGGAAGGATTTTCTACAATTAAGGCACCTTTGTTTGATGGGATGAATTATGCTTTTTGGAGCATGAGAATGAAGGTTTATTTGATGGCCCTTAGATTTGACATATGGAAAGCAGTGGTGGAGGAATATGAAGAGCCATAGACATTTGTAATTACTCCATTAGAAAAGAAGGCAAGTGAATGTAATGTTAAAACTTTAAATGCTATTTTATGTGGTTTATGTGAATCTGAATTTGTTAAAGTTATGCAATGTAAATCTACTCATGAAACTTGGGTAAAACTTGAGAATATTTACAAAGGTGATGGAAAGGTTCAACAAGCTAAGCTACAGACTTTTAGAAGGTAGTTTGAAAGTTTGAAGATGGAAGAAGAAGAAGATATAACAAGTTATCTTTTGAGAGTTGATCAAATTATAAATCAGATTCAAGGTCTTGGAAAAATATTAGATGAGTGAATGGTGGTGCAAAAGGTTTTGAGATCTCTACCAATGAGATATGATGTAAAGGTTTCAGCAATCGAGGAGATGAAGAATTTAGCCAAGCTAAAGATGGATGAGCTTCATGGTATTCTCACGGCATATGAGATGCAGACAGAACAAGATAAACCCTCAAAGAGAGAAGTGGCTTTCAAGACATCAAATAAGGAGAAAGCTAAGATTCAAGAATCAAGTGATAGTTTCAGTGATGATGAAGATGACAATGGAGCACTTTTCATTCACAAGCCAAAAAGAGGAACAGGTAAATATCAAGGAAAATTACCTTTTAAATTTTTTAATTATGGAAAGATTGGACATTTTTTAGCTATATGCCCAGATAAGGTTAATGATGATGATGAAGAAAAGTCTACATACAAGAAGAAGAGCCTGTATTCTAAGGATCCTAGCTCAGGGAAAGATAGTGGAGTCAGCGATTCAGAAGAAGAAGAGATTTTATTCATGCCATACATAAAGATGATCAAGAAGAAGCAGAGGAGGAAGCTGAAGTGAATATGGAAGGAGAGCTCATTTGTGCCTTAGAAGAGTTAGAAGATGTTTAGAAGAAGAATCAAGGATTAAATCACTAGATCAAGGAAAATGAACAAGAGTCAAAGGAAATGATTGAAGATCTACAAGCACACTTTGAAGAAGCCAAGAAGAATGAAGAAGACCTGACAGCACAGTCAGAAATAGTAGGAAAAGAATGTCAAAGGTATGTTATTGAAATTTCCTCTTTAAAAGAAGATATTAGAAAGCAGTTAGTGATAAAGTAGTCAGTGATTCAAAATTTGAAGATAGCACTAATATGATAAGATATTGGAAAGTCAAAAAGCAAATTTAGATAAGACAGGGATCAGATTTGATAATAAAAAGAGCTATGTTAAAGCTCTTACAAAAGAGGAAATAAAAAGGGGAGAAGTAAAAAATACAGAGGACATTTCAAATAGAGAAGGCTAGGGAGAACAAAGCTACAAAAGACAATCAAGTCAGAGATATACAGACAGTTCTTATTTTTATGGCTATTGTTTTTATTGTAATGGATATGGTCACAAGAAATTAGAATGTAGAAAAAGAGCTAAAAATTTCATAACTATCAAGGAGAGTCAAGTAGAAGCCACAACTCTTTTACTCCTCTATCAAGCTTTGATAAAGAGACCATAGTATGCTACAAGTGCAATAACTTTAGACACATAGCTTGGTATTATAGAAGCGTGTTTGATTTAGTCAAGAAGGATCAGAGTTTTCAAGCTCCATTCATCAAGAAGAAGGCTCAGACATATTCATGGCAGAAAAAACAACCTAAAGATTTTATGATGGTTCAGACAACTCTGCATGTAAGAGGTAAAGATCAGCAATGGTTAATTGATAGCGGATGTTTGAGGCATATGACAGGTGATAAAAGTAAGTTCACAACTCTAAAGAATATCAATGGTGGTATAGTGAGATTCGGAGATAAAACCACTGCCAGGATAGCTAAAAAAGGTACTTTAAGTTTGGATTATGGTAGAACTAAGACTAAGAATGTTTTATATGTAAAAGGTCTTAAGCATAATTTGTTGAGTGTTAGTCAAATATGTGATCAAGGATACACATTAAGGTTTCATGCTAAAGGTTATGAGATTAGAAGAAAATATTCTAATGAGTTGATTGTAGATGCTCAAAGGATAGGGAATAATGTATATGTATTGTCAGATATCTTCTCAAAGGCATGATCAAAGAACACATTCAAAGATCGGCGAGAGGAGTTGGGAGTAATTTCTATTACTACCTACCATTGATGTTCAACATCAATTGAGGGGGAGCTAAGTGTTAGCTCTAGGTAGGCCCTTTACCATTGATGTCAAAGGGGGAGAATAACAGGTACAGGTACATGTGTAGAAAATAGGTACAAGGAATAGGTACAAGTTGCTATAGTAAGGGGGAGTTACTGTATGTTTTTAGATGACAGTATGTGTAGGTGACAAGATGTGGTAGTTTCAAGATTGAAGTTGCCATCAATGACAAAGGGGGAGATTGTTGGAAATATTGTCATTGATGTCAAAGGTCTAGCATTATTGGTGATAAAGGCCCCATTGCATTTAATGTTGTTTGTAATAAATATATCTTGGATAATATGAGTAAATATTTATTTAATATTAATGAATATATTTTTGGTTGCATATGAGATAAAAGAAGGGCCCATGGAGAAATCAAAGAGCCATGGGATAAAGACAAAAGAAGGATGGGACACATTTTCCCATGAAGAGTCATCTTGGGGAATTCTAAGAGTCACCAAGTGAAGACAAAAGAGGAAGGGCACAATTTCTCATGAAGGGGCACTTTAAGGAATATGAAAAGTCACCAAGATGAGGACAAAAGAGGGAAGGATGTTTTTGATCATGAAGGGTCACCACATGACTTTTCAAAGGCAATAATATGAAGGGTCATACAAGTTTGGCACTATTTTCCATGAGGATTGAAGGGTCACAAAGGGGGAAGACCAAAGGTCATTTGGAAAGCTATAAATAAAGGGTTGAGAAATGATTTGTAAATATGAGAGATAGAGGTTGATTTGATATTGTAATATCTAGCTTAGAAGAGGAAATTGTGAGAGATATATATGATTTGTATTTGTTATATCTAGCTTAGAAGAGAAAAGGTGAGAGAGAGGAAAGATATGTTGTATTGATCTATCATTTATTGAGATAGCAACATTGAGAGATAGGTGTGTGGTATACACAAAGGGGTTGGTGCTCTTGTGGGTTGGTGCTCACGAATTGTTGTTGGGTTGGTGCTTGGCAAAGGGGTTGGTACCTCTTATGGGTTTGTGTTCATGAATTGTTTTTGGGTTGGTGCTCCTATGGGTTGGTGCTCATGAATAGTAGCTGGATTGGTGCTTGGCAAAGGGGTGTGATGCTCCTGTGGGTTGGTGCTCATGAATAGTTGCTGGGTTGGTGCTTAGCAAAGGGGTTGGTGCTCTTACAAGCTTAGCTTGCAAATATTGTTTGGGTTGGTGCTCATTCATATACTTGAGATTGTTCTCCATGGTTTTTCTCACATTGGGTTTCCATGTTATATTTGGTGTCTCTCTCTATCTTGTGTGGTGTTTATTTGTTTGAGTTTTATTGCATATCTTGAATGTTTGATTAAGTGAAATTTGGTTAAAGAAAAGATTAATAAGATATATGATATATTGATTCACCCCCCCTCTCAGTACATCTTGTGCTTAACACATCATTCATAAATTCTACACATAAAGCTCTCATGAGGCACACTAGCATTCAACAAGAAATTTTCAAGTATTCTCTTATTGATTTAAAAGAGTACAAGGCAATTTTGGAAGAGCTTTGCTATACCTAATCAACGGATGCCAAAGTGAGATATCAATGCCTACTTAAATATAAGTTTTAAATATTAAAGAGAATATTCTAGGCATGTTAAAGGCCATGAATGAGGCAAAGGTGGTGTATGCCAATTAAAATAGGCCTATTCATCCTCCTCATATATTAACAATTCTTTAATGAGTCTAATTAAGCATTGAGATAAGGTATGGAGGTTGTAACTCCCCTATTTGACTCCATGAAAGCCTTGACCATGCTCAAAATATCCCAATATTCCCTCAAATAGTAGTTACATAATGCAAATTAGGTATGGATAGGCTTCTAAGAGGTATTGAGTAGCCTTTCTTTCAATGTGCCTATAGACTTATCCTTGAAACTACCTATACCCTATCATAATGGTCTTCAATTTGGGATACACTCACCTTGATGATAGTTACCAATTCTTTAATTTGATTCATTAATACCACCACTCCATTCCATGCCTACTATACTCTTCTACTTTCAAATTAAGTAGGCCTATTCTACTTGTTCTTCATCTTTTTGCTTATATTCACTACTTGAATGATCAAATAGCTAGACTAGGATCTCAACTAATCTAACAAGATTTAGATAATTATTAGATCAAACCCTATGCATTGTAATTGATATCTCTTAAGTGTTATTCACCTAAAAACACATTATCCCTATATGACTAGGCCACTTGAATTGGCTTCATAGATTGGCTACTTAGAGGAGCTAACAGAGACACTTCCAATCAATTCCATGGACAATTTTGGCATTAGAGGAGTATAATAAACCTTTAACTTACCTTTAACATAGTTTGTAACTTTTGGTTAGGCTCTAAAACACATTTTATACCCAAAACCTATAAACTTGACCTTTTAGGATGTGTCTATATAGTTTATATACCATCAGGTGCCATGGACATGAGCCCCTCTTCATTGGCAGAATGTTCCAAGTGCTATTCAAGCAAGTCCTAAGCATTTGAATTCACTTTTCATTGAACCTTCCTATTCAAGTCACTATTAGGGTTTAAGGGGGGTTTAAGAGTGTTTGGGCATCTTAGGGATGGTTCATAGAGATAAGATCTTGGATCTCTAAAAAAATTATGCCAAATTCAATATAATAGACCTCCCCACCTTCCCTAAGGTTTTTGGATCCCCATACATAGCACCCAAGCTATGATGAGCATTTTAAGATGCTCTTGTAAGAGAAACATACTCACTGAGTAACTCTTGTGTGTTTGCAAGTAAAATTATCGACTATAAAAACTTCTCTTGAGGTTTAAATTAGCCAAAGGGATTCCAAACACTATGATAGCCTTCACCAATAAGGTTATAATCATTCTTGCTTTCTAATTTGTTCTTTGCTTCACTTTGTGATGACATGGTCATAGTGGGGGCCATGGATTGGTCTATTTATAGACATGAAATTTGAACATTGGCCTAAACCCTAGGGTTTTGAACCACTCCTGCATTATATATAACCTTAATATTACCATATAGGTTTTATAGAGTAGTACCATTATCTAAATTAGGCCATTTGACTTCCTTCAAGAGCACACATTCATCCATCTCAACACTTATGTTTATCTACTTACTGAACCAATTATGGAGGTCACTTTTCTAGCTACTAGAGGACTTGTTCAGATGCTCCAAACTCATTCTCCCTCCCTAAATTTATTGTGTACACAAACACTCCCCATTTCCTTGTTCTTAATCTCAAACTAACACTCTTAGGCCTATTTAATATAATTTGACTCCTACACGTGCTAAATAATGAGTCACTATGATGCTTAGAAGGCTTGAGGAGACCTTAAAGGCCATTTCATGGTCAAACCACTTCATCTAGATGGGTTTTGAGGTCAAACTCCACCATCAAGTCACTTCTAGGGTTTATGCAAGGTTTGAGATGTCCACCATCTTAATGATGGTTCATAGTTTATGGATGTCCAAACTAGGAATAAATTCCATGAATCTAAAATGCATTGACCTCCTCATCTTTCATGAATGGCCTAGGTTTTCATGTAAAGGGTGTGTGGAGATATGAATGTTTGAAGGTGACACTAGGGTTATCTATAAATCAATTCTGACTACTTAATTTCTTAAGTTTCATTCATAAAAGGTTATCCCCAAACTTCCAACCAATATTTCATGATTATTTAGTCCATATGGATACTTAAACTTCCCTAAGATATTTGTCCTTGCTCCTCCGTGTAATGAAGTGTGTGAGCACTTGAAGGTGAGCTTTAAATTCACTGTGTATAGGGTGAGTGGCTCGAGTAGGTTTTGAAGAAACTTGGACCATTTTCCTCACTTATTTGTAATTAAAACCTCTTTATAAAGTCTTAAAAAAATTTGTACACCCATCATTAACCATCCAACTTGTTAAAAGAGCTTGGAGTAAACTTAAGATGGTAGTAGCATTTGTAAGTAAGCTTTTGTGACTATCTACATTGGCCTATCTCTAAGGCACTTGATTGTATCTTTGAATGCTAAATATTTTGGAGGAGGTATATGACCCTTATCACCATGTAGTAATTATCTAAAACCTTTATAGATCCCAAACTATCCACATACCTTTCATGGTATAGATAAATCCTTCAACCCACAAGACCAACTATCATAGATAGGGCTTGGTCTGAGACAAAATAGTGGGTATACCCACTATTTTTCTAGCCCAAATAAAGACATATGTACCTTTAAATACTCTACCAACTCTTTAACTTAGTTAACAACGTCTATAAAAACACTTAAACACTATGTTCATTATCCAAAGCTAACTACAGGTTACACACAAGATCTAGTATTGAAGGTTTACTAGTTATATGAGCTCACACATGTGATTCAAGTGAAAAAAATAATATTATAGGCTCCTTAAATACCTAAGGTAACAATATCCATCATTGTTTTGAGAAGACAAGCCAAGAATCCTTGAAAACCATTCAGTCTAACTTTGCTTGTGTAGATGAGAATGGCATACAAATTTTTTAAGTTCTTAAGTAATTTTTAAATATATCACAAGAAAAATCCCAAGACTAATTCCAATGGGTATAATTTTCTTTATTTTACCTCCCTTTTCCAAAATATATGGCCTCTATTCTCTCTCCTTAGTATGGTATAAGCATAAACTTGATGAGCTCTCTGAGCTTGCCAATGAGTTTAAGGGGGAGATGGGATGGTTTTGAGATTTATTTGCACTAAAACACATTTATTTATTATCCATTTTACATTAATGACCTTCCTCTATAAAATTATGACTCCATCTGAGCCAATCCATAATGTACAGATCTGTACCACTTAGAAAAACTCTATAACCAATAGTTTCTCTATAATTATTCTTGGTTTAAACCTAAATACATCATTAACAGGTATTGTGGAGGGAAAATCAAGTTCATGTGACATTTTGAACTTTATTGTATTAATGTATGGGGTTGAAAAGTCACTATTTAGCATGTGTGGGGCCTATTTGGGAGGATTTAAGCATTGACCATGATGGTAATGGATTTAATGAGGTATGAAATGGTCTAGTAATGGCATAGTGAAGATTATAGAGTTTATTGAAGGTGTGTGAGGTGACTTAGTGGTCTATCAAGGCCATATTAGATCTTATTATGACCAAAATAATTTACTTTGGCACACATATATGATCTTAAGAGGCATATCAACTGAGTATCATGTTAATATCATATGAAAAGACCTTAATGACCTATTAGAGACCTCAAATGAATCCTAAGACACTTCCCATGATGTTTTTTAAAGATTTAAATTGAACATACCTCATGTGATTGAGAAAAACCAATGTGTTTATGAGCCTTTATTAAATTTTCTCCTTAGTTCACCTCCACCATGGCATTTCTTACATGTTGGATCTCCATCCAAGTGACCAAGGACCTTCTAAACATGTTTGATGATCATGATACAATACTTGATTTAATTTTAATATAAGTTATTAAGGATAAAAAATAAGAGATATAACATGAAAATACAATGGACTATTTAAATAACCCTCCAAGCTCACAAGGATAAAATGCAATCATGAGACCAATGATAGATCAGGACTCAAGGCATTAAGTTGACCCCTTTCTAGGTCTGGGATTATAAAGCAATAAATAAGTATTAGGATAATATTTTGGCTCCTATTTTTTAAATATTACATTAATTTGTTTTATGTTATAAGTTCTTAAATATATTAACAATCATTGATACGAAAAGGTGCTCTAAACCACTTCTTAAACCCCAATGGCTTAATTTTAGGCAATGATTTTGCATTTTTGAGTTATTTATTTCTAAATTAAAAAAAATTAAGATGTTATATGGAATAAATTACATTTATACACCTTATTCAACCAAAATTTTAATTCAAATAATGGATAAAGGTAAAGGTATAGGTTGTAGGGTTTCAAACAAGTAAGAGAGATAGTTAGAAGAGGCATTTTTTGAGAGGTTTAAGTGTTTGGTTGAGTGTATAAAATGATTGAAATGATTATATGGTTCTTTAAAATTCATAATTAAAAATTAATTATGTTTTTAGGTCTCATAAAACTCAATAAAATTTTAAAAATCAGACCTACAGTCATTTAGAAATGAAATTGTGTAAGCTAAGAAACACCAAAAAGTGCATATTTTGAGTTTTATTAAATGAAATTTATGAAAATTTGACATGAAAGTATCTTTTTATGTCCTTTAATTTTTAAAAAAAAAAATTGATATATTTAATATACTTATATATATATATATATATATATATATATATATATATATATATATATATATATATATATATATATATATATATATATAATTTCAAAACACAAGTGTATTTATGAAGGAAATCAGGGCTTCCTCAATAATTTACTCATATATGGAGTTAAAAATGAGTGTTTCAGATCTTTGCAATGACATAACATGATTTTATAGTGTTTATAAATTATATAAAGTTATTAATTAATTCTTATTAAATTAAAACCAAATTAAAATAGGCTCATACCAAAAAAAAATCTCTAGGTCACCCTGTGGGCACCAAGCAGTCATTTTTTTGAATTTTTGTTTGAAGTTTGGTGAAGAGTTTTCAATATTTTAAAAAAATTATATGTCTTCCTAATTTATTCCTATAAAATTAGAATATTAGGAGTGTTTTTTTAGTCTTATAACTCATTTTATACCCCAAAATCTAAATTAGGGTTTCTTTAGGCCTAGAGATTCAAAATGATATTTTTGGGAGCTGTAAGTGGAACTTAGAGCTAAAAATTTGTTTTAAGGTATATGACACCATGTTTATGATTTTTAAATAATATTTACACTAATTTTATATTCAAAAAATATAAATTCATAAATTTTTAGGTTCTCATGGTGCATTAAATAAGTCTTCCAAAACCACAGAAGATAGAAGCATCTAAGAAGAACCAGTATGAAGAATTGTTATTGTCATCATCAAATACACTCTTATCAAGGATATTTCATGAATTTCAAAAAATATTAAATATCCAATCTCTACCACTTTTTCACCACCCTTGAGGAAGAAGATAATTCATTAGCTAAATCATTGCATTGTACCCTCAATAACCTTGCCTAGTCAAACACATATTATCTTTGCTAACTAGAGATCAATAAAGGGTTTTGTTGGTTGTCAAGATTAACTCAAGGTTAATAACAAGTCTCCATGCATGAAAAAATATATTTTATCTCCTAATATGCCCCATTTGGGCTAAATTTAAAAAATTCAAGTAAACAAGAAGAAGAAACATTCAAGTCAAGAAGCTCAAGTCAAACTCCAAGTTACAAGTCAAGATAATTCAATTAAAACTCCAAGATACAATAAATTTAACTAAATTAAAACTTCAATATTCATGCAAGATCAAAATGAGTTTAGTACACCTATTCAAAATGAGTTAACTATAGACAATTAAAAGCATGAATGAAGAACCTTTGACTTTTTCAAACTTCTCTCTCTTTCCTACACCACCATACTCCAAGGGAAAAAGGTTTAAACTCAAAATTTACTATGTAGTAATTTTTAATTTGAAGTTTTAATATAAGTTATATTTGAAGGTGGATTTTAACAAGGAGTGAACTATGACTAGACAAGGACTCATTCCTAGTTTGGAGTTGCTTTGTCTCCTCTCTCTCTTCTTCCTTTCCATATGTATATTCATTTTTGAGATATTAGGGGATAATTTGATTTTATATTATATAAATTATAAAAAAAAATTTACTACATCACCTTTAAAGTAATAAAGATATGATTTTTCCTCTGTTTTCAATCTATTCATGAAGTGTGTGTCTTGTGTTCATTAATGTAACCTAGTGAATGATTATTTTCCTATGTTTTTTTTAAACTTTTCACCTTTATATAGTAAATTAGAATTTTTTCAAGTTGTATAAAGTGTCTAAGTCTTATTTATACCTAATCTAGAAGTGAACTCAACCAATATTCATTCCTTCTAAGCTAGTGTGAGTATTTGTCAAGACCTATGTATGAAATACTAATACAAGAGTCATTGTATGAAAATGAAGTGAATGTGTGCAAGTTATTTAGATTAAAAAATGTTTCAATTATAGTCATAATTGAATTTTATATTGGTGCATCACCTTAAATTTTTAATTGTATGTTCAATTTTAGCTTGTGTATTCCTCCTTTTACCCTTTTCCTAGACAAGAAAGCACTATCTGAGAGAGTTTAGAGAGAAGTGGGTAAGTGTATCAAAGGGAAAGATAATTTCATCTAGAGATTATTTCCAACATAAGTTCACCCACACCTTGAAGATTTTATATTATATCAAAAGGAGAGAGAACAGGCACACATTCTTGTAAGGGTGCACTTTTGAGTGATAATAATTTGTAGTATATCTGATGGGACAAAGATTGAAGCCAAAAAGAGACATTTTTACTAGTAAAAATTATTATTGCATGCCTAATGTGACTACAAGGTATATAAGTAGAGACAATTTCAACTTCAAATCCCATAATTAACATGGTTGTCTCAAGGAACCAAGTATTTATTCCTTTCAATGATGGAATCCCTCTCAATTTGGCCCAATATGATGATATCCCAAACTCAAACCTCAAAATCATACCATATTTTATAGGTGAAGATTAAAACACACCCATAGAGCATATCAAATATGTTTTCAACTTGTGTTCATTCCACCATGTTACCCAAGAGAATGTTTATATCTATTTACTTATTACATCTTTCAAGGGAAAGGCATTGCAATGGTATAGGAATCTTCTTTTGAACTCCATAGCCAATTGTGATGATTTAAATGCAATATTTTATAGATAATTTGAACATAAATCATACCATTTATCCCTTATTGAGTATCTCACTACCATCAAGAGATCAACACATGAATTTATGACTGATTTTAATCTTATATTTCAAAAGACATGGAATAGAATACCTCTAATGATAAATTCATCTCTTGAATATGCTTTCTTATACTTTTTGAGAGCCTTGAATTTTGATATTTCAGTTATGATTTAGTCTATGGGTGGTAGGACACTCCCAGATACCTATGAGGTTGCCATTAGAGCTAAAAATAGTCTAATTCAAGCTGATAAACTTGCACCTAGGCCTCTAATGCTATTTTTTCTAGAATTACATCCTATTCTACTTCTGTAATCACCATTAGTGGCTCTAATTCTATCCCCTCAAGATCAAGTTCAAGTTCCTCATAGTTAATCTAGTAGCTTGGAGAACTAAAAGGTATGTTACAATCTTTTGGTAATGAATTATTTTAGCTAAAGAGGCAACAATATCAAGCCAATAAGTTATATCAAGCACTAATCAGCCCACATATCATCCATATAGAGATTAAAGACATCCCTACCAAGGCTATAGAGATAATAGGCCTCCATATCAAGCTCAAGGATAGACCTAATGTTCCTTCCTCATCCAAGGCCCCTATTCTAGTATAAAATAATTTGATGCAAGATTCAATTTGGTAGCCTTCTAACACCAATGATGTGCAAAATCAAGTTTTAGTAGAATAGAATATGGCACTTCCTCAAATGACATAAGAGGAAGACTTTATTCAATAAGGATAACACAATGAAGCTATGATGCAAAAATAGAAAATGAATCATAGACAAGTACAACAGGATGCAATCTTAGAGAATTTTCAAGTTGATTATCATGTGGTATTAAATCAAATTAGTGAGCCTAAAAAATCAAATAACTTTGTTGCACCCATTAAAATAGCCAAGATAATGCATATAGATAAGTCTTAAGAGGTAATTAATGCTTAAAATATTCTTAATATAGTTTATAAAAGTACTAATGATCATATTATTTCCCATTTAGCTCAAAAAAATCAACATGTTGAAGCAATCTTCACCAAATACCTCAAGTACAAGAGCATCCCATAGTGCCCTAGATTCTTATGCCACCAAATGGAACCTATTGCCCTCCTACCATCTCATTTTTTAAAGTAATACCCATTATATGGATTAATAAAGAATAACATCCAGGTGAAGAGGAGAATTTGTCAAGAGAGGATGATCAAGAGTTATGTTGGTCAAATGAGTTTCAATTTGACATAGAAGAAGATCATGTTGCAACCCTTGACAATCAAAATCAAATAGAAGCTAAAAGTGAGGATCAAGAAGGTCAATATGACCTATGGAATTAGTATTTTGAGTTGATTCAGGACTCTAAGAATATTATTATGCCTACATCTCCTTGTAAAGACATTGATAAAGTGGTTGCCAAATTTGGAAAACATGTTCAAGAAGATGTTGATCAAAGTATATTTCAAGAAGATCCTAGTAAAGTTAAGATGTAGTCTTTGGAGTTCCTTGAAGAGATTGAAAAAATTTTAGTATTTGAAAATCAAGATGGCATATCCACATATGTCACAAAAATACAAGAACATTGTTATGATGAGCCACTAAAGGCTAAGATTATAGTTGTTCCTATAAATTAGAATGTGGTTACATTGGAGAGTTTTCTTAGTGTTAAAGAGAAACATGAGGAGATTATTGAACCACATTATAATTTTTTTTGTATTGAACATATTTTGGATTCATTTTATTCACTTGGAGATAATCCAAAAAGGTTTACAACCAGTAAAAGAGTGGATCCAACTAGAATGACACTTAAACGGTAATTTATTCTTCATCTTTGTCAACTACATGGAGAGGACTTGAGAGATTTTTTATTTGATCCTAGTGTCATGTCATATTTTAAATAATATTTTTAAATTTTTACTCACCTCTAAGTGCTATTAGGTACATTTTTTGTTATTTGTATTAGTTTTTACTTTCCTCCAAGTGATATCTTACATATTTTTCAATTCATAGTTGTTTTTGTTTCAATTCAATAAGTGCTTATGAACAAGTGTTGTAGTTTCTTGAGGGAATTTTAAGTTTCATATTTGGTGATATTTTCGTGACCCAATACCCCAATGGATATATCTACTGGTCTTTATTTTTTATCAGGCAAACATCCTAGCAAAGTCACTGAGAATGTTGATAAATTTTACCACCATTGGTCAAGGTTGCTTATGTATAAATTCTCAAGAAGAATCCATTCAAGGATTAAAAACTCAAAAACATTTACACAAAATAATAAAACCATAATAAATCCAAAACTATTTTTATGAACCACTCATATGTCCAAATTTTGATAGAGATTTATTATATTCCTCTAACTAGTTAGTTGCAAGCTAGTGAAGGTAATTTTTAAATTCTCAGTAGATGAAGGAGAAGAAGAGTTGGATAAAATGTTTTAGATTGAGGTAAAAACAGGTTTTGAAGGGGCCCCAAAACCCTGTAACAGAGAGCAAAATAAAGAACATCTAAGCCCACAGGCAACGCCTAGAAAACACTACAAAGAAGTAGCAAAAATAGGTTTTAAATGGACCTGAAACCATTAGAGACGCATCCGGTCAAAACCCAGAAACAGAAATCTGGTAGCACAACAAACAAAAGATAACAAAAGGAGAACAAAGATCAGTACCAGTTTCTAAACCAACAAGAAGGACGAGATTATTCATCCAGTTCCAGTATCAAGTTCATGGCTTCTTTTCCTTTCAAAGCAGTTTCCTGGGTGGTAGCCTCCAGCAAAGCTCCTTTTTGAGTATCTTTCTTTCTAGAGCTTTGCCTTGTCCTTTTGCTGGGACCCTCTAGTGCTTTGGTCTCCTCATTGGCTCGTTTACCTATATTGATAGTAGCTTCACAAATGTTGGACGTTACTTCCTCCATTTTCTTTTTGTTGTCCTTTATTAGTTCTCAGAGGTTGTTTTCATAATCTTTGAGCTTGACAGGGATCTCACTTAACTGATTTTCCATGTTGTTTACTTTGTTCCAAGCAGCTTTCAGAGAATCTTCCAAAGTTTCCGCTTTTCTCTTGAGATCAATGATCTCCCTACACAACCAGGAATCAAATTGGGAAGAAGACTCAGCTTTACAGTTAACCCAGGTCATAGGTGTGTGTGTTTCATCATTCTGATTCTTCCCTCTCCAATCCTCAGACTTTTTATTGGGGCTATTCCTGGCTTCTTCAAAGAAGTCTTCTTGACTCTTTTGTTCCCGCTCTTTGATTCCAGTTTGAATTTCCATATCCATATTTTGAATATCATCCTGGATAAAATGTTATTAGGGTAATATTGGATAAAATATTACGTAAATATTAAATTCATTATGTTTATGTTATATTTACTTAACTTTATGGACAATTCTTAAGAAGGAAAGGTGCTCTAAGACCCTTCTTAAACCCCAATGGCTCAATTTTAGGCATTGTTTTTACATTTTTGATTTATTTATTTCAAATAAAAATTTGTGTGATATATTATGGGGGATAAATTAACTTATTAAAAAATCATAAATTAAAATTATAATGCAAATAATGGATAAATTTAAAGGTATAGGTTGCAGGGTTTCAAGCAAGCAAGAGAGACAGCCAGAAAAAGTATTTTTTGAGAGGTTTAAGAGTTTATTTGAGTGTATAAAATGATTGTAATGATAATATATTTTATTCTAGGTAATAATAAAAAAACAATAATATATTTATGCCTCATAAAAATCAATAAAATAGCAAAACTTGGACCTATAGGCATTCAAAAATAAAATTGTGCAAGCTAGGAAACACCAGAAATGTATATTTTGAGTTTTATTAAATTAAATCTCTTTAAATTTGACATTAAAGTATATTTTTATTTTATTTAATGTTTAAAAGTTTTTTCATGTCTATAATATACCTGATGAGATAAAAAAATGTCAAAACATGGGTCTATTCCTGAAGAAAATCAAGTTTATCTCTCTAATTTGCTCACAAATGGAGTTAGAAATGAGTGTTTCAAATCCTTAAAATAGAATAAAATGATTTTAGAGTGTTTATAACTCATTTAAATTTATAAATACATACTCATAAAACAAAAACTAATTTAAAATAGGCTTAGACCAAAAAAATATCTTTAGGTCACTCTGCAGGCACCAAGCAAACACTTTTGTGAATTTTTGTTTAGAATTTTGGTGAAACATTTTCAATATTTTAAAAAATTTAAAGGTATTACCCATATATATATATATATATATATATATATAATTATTGTTTTTTCAGTCTTGTAACTCATTTTAGACCCCCAAATCCAAATCAGGGTTTCTTGAGGCCTAGAGAGCACAAAATGACATTTTTAGGAGTTGTAAGTAGATTTGGAGATAAAAATTTGTTTTAAGGTATATGACACCATGTTTATTATGTTTAAATAATATTTTCACTCCTTATTTTTTTTAAATACAAATTTATCAAGTTACAGGTTCTTATGGTGCATTCAAGAAACTTGCCAAAACCACAGAAGATAGAAGCATCCAAGAAGAGCCAATATAAAGAGATGATATTATCATCATAAAATTAATTATTATAAAGGATATTTCATGGAGTTATAAAAAATATAAATATCAAATCTCTCCCACTTTCATGCCACCCTTGAGGAATAAGATAATTCAAAAGCTAAGTCAATGCATTATGCCCTCAATAACCTTACCTAGTCAAACACATATTCTCTTTGCTAACTAGATATCAAGAAAGGGTTAAGTGTTGGTTTTCAATATGAAATAAAATTTAATAAGGAGTATAAATTAATGAAAAAATATATTCTCTCTCTTACTATGCCCTATTTGGGATAAATTTATAAAAGTCAAGCAAACAAGAATAACAAACATGCATGCAAGATGCAAGTCAAGAAGCTCAAGTTAACCTCCAAGTTACAAGTCAAGATAAGTGAAGTCAAACTCAAAGATGTAATAAATATAAATTAATTAAAAATCCATGATTCATTCAATATCAAAATTATTTAACTAAATATTAAAAGGATTTCAATACAAGTTGTTTAAAAGGAGTTAACTAAAGAAATCAAAAGCATGCATGAAGAACCTTTGACTTTTTAAAACTTATCTCTCTCTCTCATAATACACCATACTCTAATGTAAGAAGTTTTAAACTCAAATTTTACTAATTATTAATTTTTAAGTTTAATTTTAAATTGAATTTTGATTTGATGATGGAGTTGAAGGAGGAGTGAACTATGACTAGACAGGGACTCATTCCTAGTTTGTAGTTGTTTTGTCCTCTCTCTCTTCTTAATTTATATATGTATATTAATTTTTGAGATATTAGGGGAGATTATTAATTTTTAATATGTAAAATATCTCAAAAAAATTACTACATCACCTTTGAATCAATAAAGAGCCGATTTTTCCTCCATTTTCAAGATGTTCATGAAGTATGTCTCTTGTGTTCATTGATGTAACTTAGTGAATAATTATTTTCATATGTTTATGTCTAAATTATTTACCTTTATGAAGTAAATGAGTATTTTTTTAGTTCATATAAAGTTTTTAAGTCTAATTATAACCTAATCTGGATGTGAATTCAACCAATGTTCATTCCTTCCAAGCTAGTATGAGTGTTTGTCAAGACCTATGTATGAAATAATAATGCAAGAGTCATTGTATGAAGATGAAGTGAATGTATGCAAGTTATTTAGCTTAAAAATTTTGTCAATTATAGGCATAATTTAATTTTATATTCATTCATCACCCCAAATTTTTAATTTTATGTTTAATTTCATCTTGTGTATTACTCGTTTTACCCTTTTCCTAGTCAAGAAAGCACTATCTAAGAAAGTTTAGAGAGAAGTGAGTGAGTGTATCAAATATAAACAGCCCTTAATCTGGATATTATCTTCAAAATAAATTAACTTACACCTTATATATTTTAATTTATATAAATAGGAGTGATAATAATCACACTTTCTTATGAAGGTGCACTTCTGAGTGATAACAGTTGCCTCATATGTATTTTTTAGTGTGTGTAAAACTTAGAAAAATAATTTATAATCAATCATCATGATCCTATATATGTAATAATTATTATTCTAAATTATCACATTGTTCTCCATCATATTCTCCACCACCTTCACCAAAATTTATAAGAGTAGTAACAGGTCATCTTTGACCCACCCAATTAGCCTGGTGGGGAAGGACTCTTCACTTGGGCTTATAGGGTCCAAACCTAACATTTCATATATTTGAGGAACTTATCTGACATATCATGGGTTTCCTATAGAATATAAATTGGATCCTTATCCACCTTTTCCTCCCCAGTTGGAGTCTTCACCTTGTTTAGGGATAACAAATCTTGTTGGATTTTCCAGACCACCAGGTTCTCCTCCTAGATGAAATTCTATGTTAAGGTCCTCTTCATTCTTATTTTGGCTTGATTGAAACTCTAAAACATGTCTAGATCACCTTGGATTATCATATTTGGTATTTTTACCTTGATACCATTCCCTAGGTTCTATTATTTGTTGAAGGGGTGGCAGAGATGGTGATGAGGGGTAGAGGATGAGATGGAGGGGAAATGGAGGAAGTAGAAGGGGTAAATGAGGAAAGTAATGGAAGAGGAAGGGGCATGGAATCAAAGGGATTAAGGAAAAAATGGGACACTAATAGGAACATCTATGCCCACTAGTATTCCTGGGTCATTCCCACTTGAGGGGCAATGACTTGCAAGAGAGGGGTGTTCAATAGAAGGGAATAAAATAGTTGGTTAAATCCAATTCCTTAGGTACTAGGGGAAATGGAAATAAGGGGTTAGGGAATAATGCATAGAATTATCATGAATAGTTATGGAGGAACTATAGAGGTTAATGAAGGAGGTTGGACTAAAATTTAAGGTTTTTAAATTGAATCCCAAGGGTGCATTACCTTCTAATTTTTATTAGGTCTCTTACCTAAGTCAGCCTCAGATGCTATGGTAAAAGGACAAATAGGGATAGCAGGAGACATGAGGGGTGACTGTGAAGGTTATTGGACTATTAATGGAGGCACTAGGATGACTAAAGGGAGTGTTAGGATGGTTTTGATGATTTGAGATTCATTCCTAATTGTTATAGATATGATAACCAAAATATATGTTCTAGTAGGTACATGGATTTAAGGCATGCCTAACGGAGGTGTTGGGGAGGTTCTAGGTTGTGGAATAGATAGGGTGGAGAGAAAAAAAGAAGTGAGTATGATTAAAAATACCAAGGCCAAGGGTACCTTGGTCAACAATGGAGGGGGAACAATAGGGTTAAGAGGAGGAACCACTTAGGCATCTTGTGAAAGGGGATTGAAACTAAGTGGTGCTATGAGAGGGAGTTGGAAGGTACCAAGAGTGAGTGGAGGAACCTAAAAAGAGGTGGGAATGAGAAGGGGAACCTATACTAGGTTATTGGAGGCCTCATTTTGGTCTTACCTTTAGGTTGTTGGTGACATCAAACCATAGGGTCTATGCAACCTAGGGTTGAGGTGTTGGTGGTTGAGTCACCTATGCATGGGCTATCTAACACCAAATAACATAGGTCTAGCTTGGTTGTGGCTAGGCTATTATAGCTACTGAAGGAGGTGGAGGTGGATCCATATCAAGAAGAGTGGGATATACTAGAGGAGGAAGAGGATTTAAAGCATGAGAAACAAGATATATTAGAGGAGGTGGATGGGGCAGAGCATGAGGAATAGGAGTTATTAAAGGAGATAAAGATATGTTTGAGGGTTGAGGAGGTAGAGCTCATAAAAGAGAAGGTAGTGAAATACCCTAAAAAATACTCTTAGAAATCATGGGAAGAGTCAGGTTGATATCCTCTATAGAATAAGTAGGTGCTAGAGGAGGTTCAAATGGGCCCATCTAGACATTCTTTCCTTTTTTGTTTTCTTTTGGGCCATAATTCAATCTAGTACCTCCTGATCACTTGTAGCTTTTAGGTACATCCCATTTTCATCCTCTAATTGGTGGTCATAATTGGTGTTGATTCATGTTTATTACCTCTCCAAATGAGCCCTAATCATACCCTTAGGGTCCTAGTGTTGAATATCATCTCTCCTTAGGATGAAGGAGTACCACCTAGTTGTCATTTTATAAAAGGGTGGGAAGGACTTGTAAACATGGTGTCAAATGGATATTGTGAGTGTTAGGCATGCCTTCTTGTTGGTAACATATGAAAAAGATAAAAAAAATCTTTCCACCAAATAGTATATGATCTCCTACTCTACCAATTGATTTGAAATGAAGTATGGTAGGTAGAGCAGCTGCTTAATAATGCCCATGATTCAAATCATGATGTCCTCCTAGTAGTACCAATAATCATCAATGGCTATAATGGAGTCCCTAATTTTCTATGATAAATGTGGCATTGGGGCCTCATTAATCACATTGTAGGCCATCATCTCTAAGTGATTTCAAATGTCCCATATATGGGTCTAGTACTGGTGGCCATATACCTTATAAAAGACTACATATACATTGAGCCTCCTAAAATCCATGCAAGAAAATTAGATGTCTTGAAAGTGAGCATCCCATAGACTACATCTATGAGATAGCTCATCATGTATAAATTTCCCCTACTTAGGCATCCACTATGGCATTGACTAACTTGAAGTTGATCATCTCTCCCATGTTCATAACTTTAGATCTATTGATGATCATATAGACGAGGGGCACCCATAATTAATTAACATGCAAGTAGTCATGGACCCTAAATAATAGATTCAATAGAATCATACCTACTTAGGACTCTTCCCAAAAATTTTAGACCACCAAAAAGTGTGGATCGTGTATGCATTGATGTCTTCCTTATTAACTGACTTAGAATCTAGATTATTGGTCCAATCCTATAATAACTCATAAAATTGGAAAGTTTCAATGCAATTTTGTACCACCACTATATCATACAAGAAGGTGAAATCTAGGAGGGAGTAATACACCTTATATGTGTTCCTAGAGATGTCTACAATTTGGTGCTAAGAATTAGTCAAGAAAACATATTCATGGATTTCATTCTACACTCAAATGGTAGTGAGAATTAGGTTACTAAATAAGTCAATGTAGGGGAACATCTCAAGTTTAGTTGTGGCCCCATGAAGACTGAATTTCTTTTAATCCCAAAGGGAATCTTCATAATCAACCTAAATATCATTATCAAATATTTATTCCTTGGGTACTATTTGATAATTTTGAATAGGTCATTATAATGCTTAAACTAGGTCAAGCCTTCTAGGATCAGGGTATCCCTATACTTGAGTCTAACCTTGGGGTTCAAGGGAGATGCAGCCATTATATAAATATGGAGACCAATATAAAGTATTGAGTGTAGGGGAAAATGCAGGGGTATATGATGGGAATTAAAAATGAAGAGTTGATTTACTCTTGATGGTATACAGTGATAACTAGTATTGAGCCTTAGGATATTTATAAAAGTATACATTCATCCCCCTGTATTAATGGCATTTTGTGGATCACTTACTATGGATTCAAATTTGGGTTGTTGGCTTGATCTCCCCTCTTTATTTCCTAATTTAGAGTTAAATTCAAATCTCATGATCCTTAGTTTCTAACCCAATTTAGAAATGGCAATGTGATGTTTTAAAACTATCTAATAAGGACCAAGTTTTTATTTCTTTAATGCCCAACATGTGGTAGGGATGCAATCACATCTCCTTGAGGTCTCCTAGGAAACCCTTACCTTATGTCATTTGTCATTTTTCTATTAGTTCTCATGTTAATATTCATCACCTAAGCATAGCTTTTACTTTGTGTCATACCCTTAGAAAGGGAAACGTGTCATTTAGGGACACATGGGACCATTTGATTAGTATTTAAGCTCCATATGTACTCTAATTTGACCATCTTTGGGCCTTAGGTGGCCCCCCACTCATATTCTAGTTGCACTATGTGGTATCCTCTGAGTGGGTTAAGATCTTCTAGGATCTAACATATTTGAAAAGACTGAGAAACTAGCAACTCTAATACCTTATGATGTGGCACACTCTGAGTGGTATAGGCTCTCTTAGGCTCTAACATCTCTAATATGACTAAGAGATTGGCCACTCTAACACCTTTTGATGTGGCATGCCTTGAGTGGGTTGGGCTCCCCCATGTTTTGACATATCTGATAGGACTAAGAGATTGGCCACTCTAACACCTTGCGATGTGGCATGCACTTAGTGGGTCTAGTTCTCCCAAGCTATGACAACTTTGCTAAAACCAAGAGACTAGCTATTCTAACACTTTACAACATGGCATGCTCTGATTGGGTTAGGATCTCTTTGGATTTGACATATCTGATAAGACCAAGAGACTGGCCATTCTAACACCTTTATGATTTGGCATGCCATGAGTGGGCCAGGCTCCCCCAGGCTCTTACATCTCTATCAGGTCAAAGGGACTAGTCAATCTGATATCTCACTACATTTTTCTCCTTTTTTTATATGTATGTTCTTTCAAAACCCACAAAAAGGATTAAGTGAAATGAAAATACTTTCAACCAATTACTAACTTACCTGACTAGCATTAACTCTTCAATTTTATACATAGTACATTGGGTATGTTTCTCTAGGAAAGAATCAAGACTCTAGGAACTTAATTTTAAATATAAGTTGTAAGGTTAGCATCCTAAATCCATAAAATAATAATCTAACCTTAGCCATAAAATAAACAAGGTTTTATATTGTTCAGGGAAATTAGGGCAACACAAGATTTCAAGGACCTAGTTTAAGAAAAGCCAACTATAATGAAAGAATGGAAATGGGAGCTCTAGTTTTAATCATTTTTAAAGGAGGGGTCCTATATTTATATGAAAATGGGGCATGTTAGCCAAAAAAAATAGGTCAATATTTACATTTTCAATTACCTAATACCAAATTTGAATGTCTACACAATTCCCACCTTTTAGTCTAGTATTAAAAATTATATATTAAAAAGAATAGAGTAAGAAATTTTAGTACCTGAGTATAGTTGTATGTGGTGTTTCAAGGTATGACATTAGCATCTATATTTCTCCATGAAAAACCTAAAATGAAACATGTATAAATCAATGTCCAATCCTAATAGTAAATATGAAACAATATAGATCATTGAAACATTTTAAATTGAAAAAGTAAGGAATGACTACATCTCTATGTGTTGAAAATAAAGCTACCCTCTAAATCCATTGGAGAATGGGGTGATTATGCATTAGTAAATATCACTTCTAAAATTTTGAATTGTGAATAATATTCCCCTACCCTCATTTGGATACTAGGAAATGATATTAGTTGAGAATTTCTAAAATCTCAACTTCACACCTCAAAATATCATAACTATTTTGATGTAACTCGTACCAAGTTTGTATGCCATGGGTGGAGCCCCAAACTAGGTTCCTATGTAAATTTTATAACTTTAAATCACCACTAAAAATGGGCTTTACATTCAAAATTACACTTCATTACCTTTATTACCACAATAGAAAATACAAAAGTGTGTATGCTTCAACAATGTTCATGCCCCCAATCTAACCCATGTATACCTGAATATGATATAAAATGATAGATTTATATTCCAGTCTACCCTAATTTGATAAATATTATAACTTGTTTAATATGATCCATGTGATATGTTACCCCAATCTGATAAATATTATGAGTTTTTCTATATGATCCCTATAATATGTCTCATCCTACCATAGAATTTGTCACTTGCTTATCATAGTCTTGTAAAATGCCCTGCATATGTGTAAATTTGTCAATTTGTCCCAATATAAACCATAATATGTCCCAATATATATCATTTGCATCATGTATTTATCCCAAAATATGTACTCAATGTATTTCAAGGCATAAATCTATATGATAATCCCACTAATATCCTCCCTTTTAAGGTGAGGAATGTAACCTAAAAGTCACTCATCTCAAAAGAAAAGGTTTATATGCATCAAGTTATATATAAATAAGTAACCATTTAAATCATGTGCTAAGATGGTTAGATATGTTATCATGTAAATATTTTATCAATCACACACATATGAAACATGAATCCAAGGCATACAAGTGTCATGTCTATTAGATATGTCAATGAGCCATGTAATAATATCATCACAATAATAAGCATCATGTAAGAATCCACACATAAAATGATGCATGATGTCCATTATGGAGTCAAACATAAGATAATAATGTGTGATATGAATCACGGCACCAAAAACTCAATAATCATTTAAATAGGTGGACACATATGCACATAATATCATGATCATAACACACACACAAGTACACAAGACATGATAATGAACATGAAATATTAAGTATATCAATAAACACCCAATGTAACATTCATTTTATGTCACGTAATCAATTATAACTCAATGTAATTTTTATTCAATAGTCACCCAATGTATCACAATAGACACACAATGTCACACAATTTCATGTAATATCATGCAATGTCACACAATGTAATACACAATCAAGGATCACACCATGTAACATGCAACAATATAAATATCCATAGAATAAGCAATGTTAGTCTACACATGAAATATATGTCATCATTGTATGAGAAAGAGTATCATATCCATAAATAATATCACCCTAGAGAGTATATGCAAGAGAAAGTCATGCTCAATAAATATATGTAGTCTAATGTGATCAATGGAATGGTCATAAAAATATGTAGTATGTGTAGAGTACCAAGATGCCCCCCATGTAGGCATACCCATAATATATAAATATATCCCCTTGGTGTAGGAATTTACCACATTTTTATGTCCATGTATTGTATGTACGTATATCCCTTGCAGTCCACTCATAGATACCATGAAACAATGTGCCTATAAAAATGTATATTTAATCTAACATATAATAATAAATAACATATATTGATCATGAAACTAACAATAAAAGGCATGCACATGAAATAATTTTTATTTATTTTTAATATTTTTATTTTTTTAATATAAATTATGTGAAGCTTAGATTCATAGTATTACATCCAAGGGATTCCCAAATTCATATGAAGGACATACTGATAAAGTACCCATCTCTAGATACAAGATATCATCAAATGCCAGTATGTCATCATTGTTATTATCATTATATCTTTGTACATCAATCACTTTCATATTTTTGTTCACACTTTAACAGGTCTTATGCATGTATATTGTATTTTCTTCAATTATATTAGAGGCCACATGCTATGTTTTTGGAAATAATACCATTCCACTTGTCTTTTAGTCCTTGACCTTTTGATGCTCATTCGGTCTATCATTTCAAATACCAACATATAGGAATTAAATACACCTATTGGCTTGTCACTTATATCTTTCATATGTTATAACCATCATTATCCCATTGTAGCATGAGATTTCTATATAGGGCCAAATTACAATTATCAGTGTTCTAACCAATGTAAATTTTTTACCTTATTTTTTATTTAATAGTTTTTAATATGTATAAAACTTTGAAAGATTATTTAGATTACAATATATGACATTTAAGCATTAATCTGATTGTAAATCAAAATTGACTGAAATTGATTGATGGGTGACATATGATAAAAATAGCAAGTACAACTAAGATTTAGATACTTAGCATTTTATGATTTCTAATTACTTATAACTAATGTCTGACAGTGATAAATAGGATAAAATAGGATTATGATATCTCAAATATAGATGAGGGTTTGTAGTTTTGTTTTAATGTGTCTATACTCCTTGGACAATAATGTAATGTGCTCTTATCCATTAACTTCAAATTTATCCACCTTGACTATGAGAAAATTATGATTTCTCTATTTCCTATGCTAAATTCCATTGAGAGGGATAAGATATTATGATTCTTTAGATGTCACACAAAAACCATTGTTTTCTTTATCTTTCCTTTGAAATCCCTAAGGGTACTTGTGAGAGCTAGAAACCTTCAAAAATAAGAGGAAGTGTAATGGGTTGAGTTGACCCCAATCACCCCAGTTGATGATTAACCATTTCATATGTATCCATATACTTTGAGGAAGGAATCAATCCACACATAGTTCTCTCACCTAGTGTGATTATGTAACTGTGTTCAATGACTACATATATGTATCTAAGAATTTAGATTTGATAATTGATAATGTTAGCTCTTGACTTGATTTGGAATGTTTCATATTTGATTTGAGATTGTTCCTAGTGATTGATTTATAATTTTGGAAGAATATGGTATATTTTATTAATATGCAGTGGTGTAATAGATAGATGCCAAATACATATCAAGTCCCTTAATGAATGAACTATGATTTGTATTTATAGTGAAACTTTTGAAAAATTCCATTTAACCAACTTTTAAAATGTTTAAAATGAACCAAATTAATATTTAAATTTTTTTAAACTAGTCATTAAATGGTGCAAGGCTAAGGTCATGCTAGGTGGACATGTTTGTAGTAGTGGACTTATTTTCTTAACATAGACTTATCCCATAAAATCATGGATATGTATCATGAGTTTGGAAGCAGTATGAGAGTGATATAATGAGGTTAGATTAATGACTTAGGAATTCTTGTGTAGTAGTGACAAAAACTGAGGGGTCAATCTTGTATATAGATAAATGAATAGAGGAATGGAAAGTAAGATTTATGTATTTGAGCATAATTCAAATGGATTAAGATATGTCAAAAATTAACATTAAGTACCTATGACTAGATTTAGGTATCTACATTCCCCTCTCCCTCCTTATTCTAGTACTAAAATTACTAGAGTAAATGACAAAGATAAGCCTGAGTGTGTATAACACACTTATATTTTGATAAGAAACTCTAAATTTTTGGGGCACTCATTTTAGCCAACCATGCAACAACACATGAAGTATTCATTGTTCATATATAAAAAATTTGAAATTTTAAACTCTAAATTTTTTAAATTTAAAACAGAGCAAGGAAGGAGTACACTTTTAAGGAGATGAAACCATGTTACCCCATAACTTGTAAATGATGGGTTTTATCTCATTTTGTAGTAAAGAGATGAAGGCTCAAATGTACGTAAGCACATTTTTATCGATCAACATCATTAAATTAATTCATTATTAGTTTAAAAACATATAGTATATGTTTTATAACCCCTCCCTTAATGATAGGTTAGTTTTCTAACAACTAAAAACTATTATTCCCCAAATATCTCTCTCTTTCCCATGTTAGTGTGTGATTTTAACAACACACTAATAATATAAACTATTATAGGTGTATATTAACACCTTTCTTTTTTAACCTATATTTATGATCACATAATATATATATATATATATTCACACTAACTATTTCAAACATTCTCCCCCTTGGTGAGAACCTAAAAAAATGAAACATATATTACCCCTTAGAATTTTACTTGTAGACGTCCTTAATAATACATATGTTTTACATAAGGGAAACATAGTACAAATAAGATTTTTGATATATGAATTATTGATTTTTATCTATTGAACATGGGCTTATTTAAGCTTATAATAGACAACAAACTAATGCATAAGAAACATAACGTAGAGAGTCCACTTATTAAAAGTTCACACAACCTAGACTCAAACTTATAAATATGACTCACATTAATTAAAATTGGATTTAAAAACTAAACAACTTATAAATTATCAATAATAAAACAAAATGACTTAATAATAATCTAAATAAACTAAGAAAATCACTTAAATATTAAATATTAGAGTAAAACTAAATTAAACTTAATTTATTAGAAAAATATTTGCCTCAATTATAACAAAGGACACATAAAACATATCTTAATAAAAATTGACTAATTAAATGTTCACTATAGCTAATAATAAATAATAAATTCATAGCTAAAAGGCTAAACAAAACCTAAAATCAATCTAAAACAAAAATATTTTTACAAAACCTAAAAACAAGACTATGTTTTTTGCCACTGCCATGAGAGGAAGATGGGTTGCATGGTTTTGCTAGTGAATATTAGATGCAGCTGAGAGGAATTAGCTATGGAAAAAATTGAGACAAGTGATTTATATTTTTTTGAGACTTTAGGTGGATGACAAGAGATTAGGATCTCAATAATGTCATTGGTCATGAACCTTTTATGAGGTGTTTCTCAATGAAAACAAATTAGATTCGAGTGAAATTATAATGTAGCAAGCTCTCAGAAGGGTCTTTGATGGCGAATGTAGAGGATCCACCAAGCTAGGTTGAGGAATGTGCCATAATTTTTTAGGTGATGCCAAACCCATCTAGGGTTATTTGTAGGAAATTTACCACAACATATAACCAAACTCACATGAACAAGATAAGTTGCCTCTAATGCAACCTTCAAAATAGATATTCTTAAAGAAAAGATTTTCACACCTATTTTTAGGTGTATAAAAAATATGAAACGCCTATTTTATACCCCATATAATTTTTATGTTTCAAAATATATGTCTGAATACTTTATGGGTTTTCTTCTCTTCGTATTCAACATTCCATAGCAATTTAAATCGTCAAACTTTGTTAAGAGATGAAAAAGATATGATGATTTTTGTGAGGCTATTTTAACTATTTTTCTATTATTATTATTTTTAATTATAAATCCTCATTGAAAGCCTCCTAGATTCTAATGCAAATATTTTTTCTTTTACAATTATTCTTCTTTTCCATGCAAATATCTACTCCAAAAAACTATCAAAATAAATAAAACCATAAACTAATCTACTTCTTTATTTTGGATGAAAACTACAAACATAATGGACGATAAATTTTAAATATAATGGATAGGATAATCATGCAAGTGGATGGTGGAGCCAATGATTTTACACATAGCTTGCACTGTTAAATTTTTGACAAAATGCAAGAATAGGTGAATGGACAAACAATGGTTGTTACATGTGGTTCGTACTACATATCAATTTAAGTGAACCATTTTCAGTCAAACATAAATAAATAGAGCATAAACAATGCTCAGAAAGGCCATACAAAATCTGCTCTGATGCCACTGATGGGTTTTAGCCCATTTTATAATAAAGAGCCAAAGGCTTAAATGTGCACAAGCATATTTTGATCGATCAACATCATTCAATTAATTCAGTATGAGTTTAAAAATATATAGGATATGTTTTAAAACCCCTCCCTCAATGATAGGTTAGTTGTTATAACAACTAGAAACTATTATTATCTCTTTTCGTCCTATATTATTATGTGGTTTCAACAACACACTAATAATACAAACTATTATAGGTGTATATTAAAACCTTTATTTTTTAATCCATATTTATGCCCACATAATATATATGTTCACACTAACTATTTACAATAGTAAAAGCATAGAAAATATCTCTTTTTGTCCTATATTATTATGTGTTTTCAACAACACACTAATAATACAAACTATTATAGGTGTATATTAAAACCTTTATTTTTTAATCCATATTTATGCTCACATAATATATATGTTCACACTAACTATTTACAATAGTAAAAGCATTGGAAAATCATTCCCCTTGTTAAAACACTTGATTATATGGTTCCACATATTGAACCATTAGTAAATTGAGAGTGATCAAGTCCCAATTTTGAATAAGTAATCAATCCCTTGATTTATAAATATGCATGCTCCAGTAAAGGACCTGAACATGTTGCAACAAACAAGGTCAATGAACACACACAAAATACATTAATAATGTCATAAACAAGGGACATAAATATGTTTCACACACAAGGCCAAGTGACCACACACAATAATCAAGCAATGTCTAGCCTATCATAAAAGAAAGTAATATCATAAAATGAGCATAGAACAAGTGAAAACTAGTGTACACCATCCATATCTATCAATGTCACATAATATAAAACTATAATATCCATGTAGAACTATGTAAGATATGAGTAACTATCAAGACACTTGTACGATATGTAGCTTAATAAGGTAGAGAGATCATAGATAGATACAACATTTGTTAATATAACATGTAGAATAGATTCCCCAAACATAAGCATGGCCACTAGGTAGAAGGGAGCCCTACATCTAAGAATCCATGAATAATATGTATGTCCTACATCACACTCATATACCTTGTGAAATGCATGTGTATGAAAAATGATATGTTATCTACCAAAATATGTGATAAATAACATATCTAAATAAGTAAACTAGCAACTCATATCATGATTCAGGTCTTGATTTTTTATTCTTGAGAATATTTTAAATGTTTTTGTATTTTTTAAATATTTGAATGTCTTTGTATTTTTCATATATTTGATTATTTTTAGGTTTTTGAAATATTTAATTTTTGAGTATTTTTTAAATATAAAGTTTGATATATATGCAAGGGCAAGTAGCAAGGCTTCAAAAATAGAATAATGGGAGGGATCTAAATAATCTAAAACATGTGTCAAGGCATGGTGTGCATTATATGTGATAGCAAAGCAATGTGGAGAAAGTGAAAGAAATCAATATGCCCACACTATATACAAAATTGTAACAATGTATCTCATTATTGTATGTGGAGATAATTATTTGCATGCCCCCAATGGGAAATAATCAATGTGTTTTCATGTAGTATGTAGATGTAAAAGTATGTAATCATGTAAGCTTAAATAGAAGTAAAAGTATGTGTATATAATAAATATGTAAGAATGATCAAGTAGCATGTTGTAAAAGATGTGCATTAGAATTATTTCAAGAAAAGTGTCATAGTTTTTTGCATCAAGATAAACAATCAAAAGGCAAAAACCAAATAAAACAAATCCAAAGGTTTAAAAAAATGTTCATGTTAGTGCATATGAACACATGTGCCAAGATAGGATAATAAAGTGGATGAGTAATCAAATAGACATGAGGAAGCTATGTAAAATAGGTTGTGTGGTGAACTAATTAAGGAATCACTCCACTCATTTAGAAGTAATAAATTCACATGTTATGAATCTTTATTAGTAAATGAATTCTATTTTAAGCCACCAATTAAGATAGGATGCCAATATGTAGGTCCTATGTCATTGAGAGTATGGAACCAATATTCTACATATTCATAATCATAATTATCATCATATTATTGGTCTTGGAATTGTTATTTTCAACTCTTATCATCTGTTACATCTATATATGTAAAACCAACTACACCATATTGTGCTATTGAAATTTCTACTTGATTTTGATTTTCCATATGTGTTGTATCATGTGCCTCTATTATGATTTTATTAGTTTTATTTTCTTGAATACTATCTGAAGAGATATTTTCCTTTTTTAAATTTTATTCTTCTAATTTTTATTTTTGCAATCATTCATTTTTGATTGGTTATTTTGAAAACTTCTCCTTTTCCAATTGTTCCCTTTGTAACCTTTCTTACTCTAATTTTGCCTTTTGCAACCTTTTTTTCTCTAAAATTAAATTTTACAATCTTTATTTATCTAATTTTTATTTTTGTAACCTTTCTTCTCTAATTTTTTAATTTTTTCTATTTGTACTTATTCCTTATGAGATCTAATAATAATGTGAGTGGATTACTTGAATGATTTATCTAGTATAAGATCATCACTATCAATGATACTTTGTATTTTATTTTTCAAATACCAATGATTTTATATATGATGTCTATGTGTAATCATATAAAAATAACACTTGAGTGCTAAGAATGCTACTTGAGACCACCCATCCCTAGCTTTGCCTTAGACCTATCTTTAGGCCTACTTAGATAATTATTAAGCCTTCATGTAGGCTGCAAGCATCCCTAGACATCCCTAAAGAAGTCTTAGATCCTCATCATGACATCTTGGCCCCTAGTGCCTCAAGTTTTGACACCTAGACACTAGCACCATGATAAGGACAATATTGCCACATGGTGTTAGTGTCCCAATTTTCGTGCTATTATCCTTTCCTTTTTTTCCTAACAATAAATATATTTTCAAATCTAAGACCACCTAGGGTCATCCTAGACCTCTTTTAAGACCTACACAAGCACCAGAATAGTAGATACATGAATTTTATCCCTCTAACCATTAGATGGAAATCAAATGCAAATTACACATATAAACTCAAAATAAGTTGTGCACAATCAAGGTTATCAATCCCTATTCTACCATAATTATACATACAACCATATATATCATTCTTAAGCTTAGATTACTTAGGTTTCTAGTCTCAAGAAAATTCAAAGCACTCAATTCAACATTCATACTAGCTTCACTTTCACTTGCACCAACACTTAGGTGGGGAGAACTACCTTAAGTTTGATCCCTCTTCAGATTATTGGTATGTAGGCAACTCTCATCATATCAAGGTGTTTAAGATGTCCAACCTACCCCACTAACAACACACTTTATTACTTTTGTTAACTGGATACCCTAATAACATAGAGGATTAGGGTTTGCAGATAAAATTAGTCAAAATAGGTCATCTACATATATCTAAAACTCATGCACATAAGATTAGGGTTGACATACCCCGGCATAAGTGCACTTAAAAGCTCAGACCAATTATACACAAAAGACACTACTACCAAAATAGAGACACTAGTGCCACATGGTGTTATTGTCTAATTAGGGTGATACTATTCAAGAAGGGTTTTGACACTTGGATCCTATTTTCAACACTCTAACTAACCTATATCTTATTTTTTAGCCTCCATATTTCTTGTTTTAATCATTTTCTAAATAAGTACTTATTTATATTATTTATTGTTATTTTTAGAAATGTCAAATTAAATCAATTATATCACAAATCATTGGTTGTATTTATTACATATTTCTACCTTGATTTGTTATACTTATCCCCCTTAACAATATAAAATTTACAAACATTAAATCTTAAAAATTTAAATCATTTGGTAAACTCAACTTAATTTGAATATTTTATAAACCCTAACCCTAGATAACCCTAAGGTTTATGTTTCTATACTTATAGTACCCACATTCAAATTTTGGATCCCTATATTTTTTATTTATATTTCATAAAATCATGGTAATAATGACAGATGAAGTTTATCACTTTTTAATATAAAGTTTTCTAGCTTTGTTTGCATGATTATTTCCTTTCATTTAAAATGAATTTGAAGATGACATAAACACATATGTACATGATGCTTTATATTAGTTAAAATGTATGTCATATTTCATTATATATCTATTATGTTATTATTATTTTATGTAGAATTCAATTAAGAGACAAATACTTACATACATATATGATCTATTACATAAGCTAACAATAGGTTTCAAGTTTCAATGTCATATCTTATACACAGGAAAGAATGTCCTCCTCATCATCTCCATGAGGATGATAGCTAATTTCCCTCTAACCATCTCCATGTTATCACTTCTCCACAAGATGATGCAACCTATACTATTATTACTAATGCCCACACTCAATCTATCCATGTTTCTACCTCTCCCATGTAGGTTGTGTGCCTACATGTTCAATCAAAAGTAACTAGGGTTTGCACTTGTGAGACTCTAAGGGATAAAAATATCTGTATGATTAATCTAATATCATAATTATAGAATAAAATTAGTTATTAAGTAAAAATTTCAAATTATTGGCAAATCAAATTGCATGTACAAAGTCTTCAAAATATGTTAGTATTCATCATGTAAATGCATCTACACCTAGCAAAGTTTTGCCTAGCACTCTTTCATATCTAAATCACAAAGTATAATATGAGTAATACAATCAAGATGATACACAAGATGGGAATCAAGACACTCTCCCCCCACTTAACAATTAAAATATTATATTCAATAAGGATGAGATTCTAGAAACTTTCAATGATAAACTTTGGGAACATCCCCATGATCATGCATATATTCTATAAGCCATAATGGAAATAAAGAACAAATCCAATAATGGTCAATCTTCTACTCCCCTAGATAAAAATATTGTTACACCTACTTTAGGTGAAACTCAACTTGTACAAAAACTTATTTTAACTTGACAACCTTTAATAATGGCAACACCTCCTGTGGCTAGTTTCTCCTCTCCATATATACAATCTCTTTTGCATGAGATTTATTTTTTGTAGGCTAAGGTATTACATCTTGAATAGGGTGTTACTCGGACATCACATGCTTTGGATCCTTGTGTTTTTTCACATACACCTTTGGCACATCACATAGCGACAACTCCTTTACCATCGAGATTCATGGTACCTAAGCTTAGATTGTATGATGGTAAGGGTGACCCAGATCACCATCTATGAGCTTTTCATATAGCATGTTTGGATTACATATCCAATTAACAGATCCTCACGAAGTTGTTCCCATGTAATCTAAATGACTATGCCTTACAGTGGTTTTATGATCTTCTGAATCAATCTATCACCACATTAAATCAATTTATAGATATGTTTTTAGCACACTTCTCAATTAACATCAATGATAATATCTCATATGCTCAAGTAACACAACTAAATTAAAAATATAATGGGCCTATTGTAGAATATGTCTTGTGATATAAAACTATATTGGCAAAGATGACTAACCCAATGGCATATAGAGATATCTAAGACATTCAAATAGAGACTACTACTAGCATTGCATGAAGCTATCTTATTCAATAAGTTTCCAACCTTCACAAATTTATGCCACATAGTGAAAGAAAGGGAAGTCAAACTTTGATCTATGGATAAACTAAAATATACACATGGATCAAAATCAACTATTAAAAATTATAGTAAACCTCTATACAAAGCAAGGGCCATTAAAAATAAGAGTGATCCAAATGCCATAATTGACATAGTTTTAAAGCCATCTCTTCACATGGTTTTATCAGCTCCCGTATAGAGAGTTTTCACCAACCTTACAAAATTGATAGCACATGTTTTATATCAGTTCTTAGAATGCAATGTCATATCTCTCCCTCCCATCAAAGAGGTTGATACGACATGGGTTCTTCCAAAAAATTATGATTCCAATACATTCTATGAATATCACAGTGGACCAGGACATACTAAAAATCAATGCATCACCTTGAAACATAAGATACAAGATTTGAAACAAGTGAACATAATTTATGTGGTCACACCCATAGAGGCACCCAAAGTTTAACACATGGAATTTAATGCATTGAAAATATTCTTGAATCTATTTCTAATGCATATAGATAATAATGCAAGGGGGTACATCAAGTTTTGCTATACATATCAAACATATCCACCACTAATATCATATCACACTAATATAGAGGATGCATACCCCTACACAATATCATTAGTGTGTATCATACTAAAATACCATCTAGACCATGCATCACTTTCTCTAAGTAGGAGATTATGGATGATGATGTATATTTATATACACTCCTTATATGAGCCTACATAAATCATCATCATATTTAGAGTTTTATGGTTTAAAATGGATCAATTATTAACATGTGCACTTTCACACTTTTAAAAAATTTGAGGTTTTAGAGCAAGATATTTATCCTACTGGCATAGTTATTCATGGTTTTAGTGGCCATGTTCAGAGCTTCATTAAGGAGATTATGCTTCCATTACAGGTTGGACCAGCACATGTGGCCATTATATTCTTAGTATTACCTAGTGAAGGAACATTTAACATGTTATTAGGTAGGCCATGGATATAATAGCTATGATCCATTCCATCCACCATGCATAGATGCTTCAAATATATACATGTAGTGATCATAATTGAGCATATGAGTATCTTCTACCTATCCCATAAGAGTCACACTATAGTCACTAGTTATATTTCTTAGCATAGTTCTTATCAGTATACCATAGAGTTCAGTTGAGCTACCATTGTAAGTGAGGTCTAATCCTATAGTGTACCACATACACATACTCTCCCATGGAAACCATTATTAGAGAGACCCATGCATCAGAGATATGTTGCATATTTTAGATGGCCTCCCTCTACTCATTTTCTTCTAAGATCAGTATTATTTAGTTCTCAAGGTTCTCATCATAGTGCACCTATGCTAGCTACATCATAATCTACTAGGTGGGTCCTTAAGACCCTTACAATTCATAGGACACCATAGTCAATTTCACATATTCCTAATACCACTTCATAGGTAGTGTTAGATATAGATCACTTAGTATAGTAGGTTTTTAAAAACATCAATTATCATTTCATATAGAATGAACAATCATCATTCCTTTATTTGACATAGACCACATTGATAGTGAGTCTCTCATGAGACTCATCGATTAGTATTGTTCCTCCCTTCTTGTACATACTTTTCTTATTTCTCTCTCTTTGTATATAGTTTCATTTTCATGTTGCTTATACATAGCCTATATCCATAAAATACCAAAACAATATCATATGTCAAAACATAAAAACATTCAAGTATTTACTCAGAAAAATATAAATTATAGAATGTATGCATTTCCATGTTTACATCTTTTATATTTTCTAAACAATACATATGCTAGCTATCTTAGTATAGTTGGTTTTTATCATATATACATAATTCACTTGTTCTTATTGAGTGGTTATAGATACTTACAAGACTCATGTCCACTACATTGATCCATATTTGACACTATCTACCCACTAGGAGCATTTACACAGATAAATGGATTCCTTATTTGTTACATTCACCCATTTGGGGGCACCCTATACATAGTTTTGATTGTCAGGTTACATATTTCTAAACTCTACATCACAGATTTAACATTGTTATATCTTGATATTGATCATCCTATACCTACTAATATTTTTTGTCAGCTACTACTACTTTAGACTCAACTTATGTACATCTTAGTGTAGACTTGATTGTGTCTATATATTTATTTTATTCAAGGGAATTTGAATATGCCATTGCCTTATGGATCTACATCACTTATTTTCATTATATGTATGCTTTGTACATGTGCCCATGTCCCCGTGTGTGTTTTCCTGATTATGTATGCATATATTTAAACATTCCCTTTCATGTGTCTCTAAGCCAACTTACTTGATGTATGTATATGTGGATATTTAAACATGTCCTTGTAAGTCTTGGTTTCTCAAATTTAGTGACATGTGCCCATATCCCTTGTATTATGGCCCCTTGGCCTACTTTGAGTGTTTTATGTGTGTTGTATGTATGCTTTCTTGTATTGATCATGGCCATGACACTTAGCTCTTACTTGTTACACACTCTAGTTTTAGATGCCATGAGGGGCCTCATGCATCTCTCCTTCCTACTTGGGTGTCATGATGAACATCATGCCCCATCTTATTAGGTACCTACTTAGTTATTACTTAAATTTGTTGTTCATATGCATTGTTACATCTATCTTGATATCCTTTTGAATGCTAGACCTAACATACATCACACATTACAAATTTATGCTTATATTATCTTACATTATGATGTTATGTATGCACATTGTATTGATTTATTATGAAGATATCATATATGATCTAGATAACACAAATTTTACAAAGCTTTTTTTTAAGGTAGTTATTTCAAAGGTTCAAAAACTCCCCTTAAAAGAGGGGGCATTCACATGGGTTTTCACATAAATCAAGTTATTTGAATTCACTCGAACTATAATTTTTAGCACATAGGCATAGAACATAGAAATTAGATTTAGGAAAACATAGTGGGAAATAATGACATAGAGATTAGTTACATTTACATAGAAATCAAAATAATTGGACATTAATGCCCAAATTAGGACACTAGCACCACATGAAACTGCTATCCAAGATAAGGCACTACTACTCAGTGGTATCAATTTCAAAAAATTCTAGATTGGCTAGAAAATTATAGTAGGTGTAGTCCAGGTTTGTACAAGTTCAGTTATAGATTACTAGTTTTATCTCAGTTTAGCTTAGATTCATACTAGTTTGCTTAGATTGAGGGTATCATGCACAACATGATCATTCTCATTTTAGTTCAAATACTTATATACAAATTATTACAACTCAGCCTAGAATCCATATGCTTAGATACCATATTTGGGGGCATGTGCATGGCATATTGTTTTTGTATGTTGACTTATACGTTGATTAATCAAATGGAATGAAAACCTCTATGTCATTCTCTACATTATACACATAAAAAACCATGTTCCAAGTTACACACTAGATTCATGCCTTACTCCATCTTTAGTGGTTGACATTCTTGAGTGTCTCAAAGCCACTTAATATTCTCAAGTAGATGCAGGGCTAACATATTTGGTTACACTTCTCCAATTACATCATGTAGTTTTAGTTTCAGATGAATCTACTACACATGGGTAGGAAATGATAGATTCATAGTCTAGTTAAGTTTTTGAGCCACCTACATGAGAGGGTTGGACACACTATCGATCCAATTCAATCAATTCATAGTTCATGATCTACCAAGCAGGGGTGGGTAATGATGGAGTCAAAACCAAATTAAGTTCTTAAGCCACCCACACATGGGGATTGAGCAAACCATCAACTCAGTCTAAGTTATTCACGAATTGATCACTATCTACATGCGCACACATAAGTTGTCACTAGGTTTATGCATTGGGTCATGTACCTAATGAGGTGTCTTTATTTATTTCTTCTCTCTTACCTCTTTACTCAGTTTTATCTCTTTACTCAATTTTTTATTTATTTTTTATATCTCTTAAGTAAGGACTGATCTATGGGCATTTTATTTTTAGGATATGCAATGGAGCATGCTTCACATAATTATATCTAAATTCATGGGCTTCACCTCTTAGGTAAGTCAAGGTACACTTTTTTTTATTTTATCTTAGTCATTTCACTTTATTGTATTGATAGAATAAAGGGGGAGCAAATGTAATCACCTAAAAATGACATTTGAGTGTTGAGAGTGCTACTTGAGACCACTCATCCCCATCTTAGCCCTAGACCTATCTTAAGGCCTACTTCGACAAATTTCCAACCTTCATGTGAGCCACAAGCATCCTTAGACATCACTAAAGTAGTCTAGATCCTCATCTTGACACCTTGGCCCCTAGTGCCTCAGGTTTTATCACCTATACACTAACACCATAATAGGGATAGTTGCACCACATGGTGCTAGTGTCCCAATTTTGGTTTTATTGTCCTTTCCCTCCTTTTTCTACCAACTAGTATCTTTTCAAATTTGGGACCATGTAGGGTTGGCCTAGACCTCTTTTAAGACTTGCACAAGCACTATAATAATATATATACATGAACTTTATCCCTCTAACTACTAGATGGAAATTAGACACAAATTATACATATAAAATTAGAATAGGTTGTGCATAATCAAGGTTATCAATCCTTATTCTAGCCTAATTCTACATACAACCATCTATAACATTCTTAAGCTCAGATTACTTAGGTTTCTAGTCTCAATCACATTCAAAACACTCAAGTCAACATTCATACTAGATTCACTTGCACTTACACCAATACTTATGTGGAATAACTACATCGATCTTGATCCCTCTTCAAAGTATCGATATGTATGCAACTTTCATCATAGCAGGGTGTTGAGGATGTCCAACCTACCGCACTAACAACATAGGTTACTACTTATGTCAACTGAATTCCATAGTAACATGGAGGATTAGGGTTTACACATAAAATCAGTCAAAATAAGTCATCAATAAAAATCCAAAACTCATGCACATAGGAACAGACTTGACAAATCAGACATAGGTGCACTTAGAAGCTTAAAATAGTTTTACACAAAGGACACTACCACCAAAACAATAACACTAACACCACATGGTGCTACTATCCAATTAGGGTGATACTATCTAGGAAGGGTTTTGACACTTGGATCCTCTTTGCAACACTCAGACTAGCCTCTTTCTCAATTTACAACCTCTAAATCTCTCATTTCAGTTATTTTCTAGTTACGTACTTGTTTATATTATTTATTGTAATTTTTAGAAAGGCCAAATTAAATAAATTCTATTACAAATTAGTGGTTATATTTATTACTTATTTATACCCTAATTTACTATACTCAACCCTCTTAACAACATAGTATTTACAAATACTAAGTCCTAAAATGTTAAATCACCATGCATTCTATGATATGCACAATAATATTTTGATCTCCTTAGAGGATGCATAAGAGGTAATTTTATTAGCTTATTTAGGAGCATTTCTCTTAGAATATCACTTAAATTCTTATTAGCCTTATGTATACTTTTTGAATCACTAGCTATAGATATATCATATTTTATGTTCTAATCTTGATATAAAATTGTTTTAGGCAAAAAACATCTGGATAAATATGTATATATATTATTAACATTGTCATGCTCTAGATTGTTTTTGTATATGATCATATTTTTAAGTGATGTGATCCTTAAACTGAAATATTGATTTTTATTTTGCAACTCTTTTATGGGCATTCTCATAGTCACTATTTGATTTTGAAGGGCTTCACAAGCACAAACCTTAGGTACTTATGATTAAATAAACACAATCAAGAGGGTTTGTGAGAGGTGGATGGGGATAAGGGGGAACATTTTTATGAACTCTATTTTATATTATAATAAGGGTCACCTTAACTTTTAGGATAGTGATAGTGACAACATGGACCTCCTTAGAAGGAAAGTAGCTATCAAGACCTTGATAAAAGGTTAAAGGAAAGATAAAATAATTCATAGTTTGAAAGTGGCTAGGATTTAATGATTTATTATTAAATAAAATATTGTAATATAGGTAAGGCCTGATTTGAATAGGTAAACAAACATAGAGGGATTTCCTTATCAAGAGTCAAATAAAGAACCCACCACTCCAAGAGATCCATTAGGTATTTTTGAAATCCAAGAGAGATTTTTCATATAAATTAGTAGATAGATGAAACTCGAAAATTAAGTTAAAAATAGGTACATCATTCATTTTATAGACCAAATTTATTAAAAATTGTAAATTATAAATTCCAAAAAACTCATAAAATATTTTGATGAACAAAAATAAGTTTTTCATCCACTAAACACAACTAGAAAAAACCCTGGATATTTTTAAAAATAGCTGTAAATATCATCCAAACAATGAATAAAACTTATAGAGAAAAAACTAATAGGACAATGAGTGTAACTAGGCAAGGTGTGTTTAATTTTCAAGTTTTCAGATATATTAATCCCAATCATAAATAGTGAACAATGCCAAAAGGGGCACTAACTATGAAGGATTCTACCATCTCATAATTGTATTATCTCATTTTTTAATTAGGTTGAGAGTAACTTCACAGGGTTAACCACTAATCCATGTACTACAAAACCAAATGGTTAAAAGGATTTTTATGGTTGAAAATTAAAAAACCTTGTGTTTATGATATATTTTGAGGTACATGTAAACTAAAGTCCATAAATACTGTTCTATAATGGTTTGAGTATTGGATTAACACCCCTCACAATACAACTCAAATAAAATTGATGACCACTTTGACCAAAATGACAGCTCCTATGAGATTTACAACTTTCAAAACATAGTTCTAGAAAGCAATAAAAAAGAAAATAAATTAAAAACCAATAAAATAAAATATTTTTGTGCAAATAAATCAATAAAAATTTGAAACCATAGGACAAAAATTGTAAATCAATGCTCGAAAAAAAATGTGTGGGTTCACTAATATGTTTTACCCTATTTTTAATTTAATATGTTTTAATAGGCATAAATTTTTGAAAGATTATTCAAGTTAAAATATGAATTTTAAGTATAAATATGAATGTAAATTAGAATTGATTTAAATTGATTGACAGGTGGCATATGTTAAAAATAATAAGTACAACCAAGAGTAAGATACTTAACATTTTCATATTTATGGTTGATTGTAACTAATGTTTGACTAAAAATATGATAAAATAGGACTGTGACAACTCAAATCTACAAGTAGGGTTTATGAATATGTTTGGACACATCCGCGCTCCCCAGACAACAATGTAGTGTAGTCTTATCAATTGACTACATATTTTTAAACTTTAACTATGATAAAACTATGATTTCTCTATCATCTACACCTATGTCCACTAAGAGGGATGATATATTGTGATTTTATATATGCCACACATAAACCTATATTTTCCTTCTCTTTTCCTTGTAAACCCTAGGGGTACTTAAGAGAGTTAAAAAATTGTAAAATAAGAAGTGTAATGGGTTGAGTTGAAGAGGGAATCAAGCCATATGTAGTTCTCCCACCTAGTGTGATTATGCAATTATGTTCCTTGACTACATGTATATATCTAGGAATTTGGCTTTGATACTTGATAATGTAAGCTCTTGACTTGATTTTGAATGTGTCAAAATTGATTTGATATTTCTCCTAGTGATTGATTTTAAAATTGAGAAAATAGGGTATATTTTCTCAATGTGAAGTAGTCCAATAGATAAATGCTAGATAGATATCAAGTCCTTTAATGAATGAACTATGATTTGTATTTATATTGAACATTTTGAACAATTCTATTTAGCTATATTCTAAAACATTTAATATGACTCAAATGAATATTTCAAATATTTTAAACTAGTTGTTAAATGGCATTAAGACAAGGTTGCACTAGGTGGATAGGTATGTAGTAGCGAACCTATCTACTCAACGTGGACCTATCCTAAAACATCAAGGATAGATATATTAAGCTTGGAAGTAGTATGAGAGTGATATAAATAGTTTTGAGCAATGACTTAGGAATTCTTGTGTTGTGGTGATGATAAACTGAGGGGTCAAGCACACATAAATAAATGGATAGAGGAATGGAAAAAATAGTTTTGTATTTGAGCGTAACTCAAGTGGTTTAATATGTCAATAATTAACATTGTTAAGTACCTCTAACTAGATTTAGGTATATATAGTATCCACTAATTTTGGATCATAAACAAGTAGCAATGTAGTATGCCATATTGATCTATCATAATGATAGTGTGTTTTAATTCATCGATGTGATTTCCTTATTGTTATATAAATATAAGACTGCATTTGTTCCCCCTCTTTTATATCAATTTTAATGTATTTATGATAATTTCCCTCAATTTATACTTGCCAATAGGTCCTTTCATGGGCACTTATATTCTCTACATCACTTGTTCCTGTATTGATTCGAGTTAGACACCATTATTTTTGGCCTTATTTATAGTTTTACCACTATAATAATCCCTTCATCTTACTAATATATTAATTTTTTATTTTAAAATTTCACAACCATCCATTTCATGCCTAATTGTCTAATGATAGTCATAAAATTATTTCCATTCTTGATGTGATAGTCATCCCATGACTCTATGTCAAGTGGTAAGTAGAGGCATCAAATGCTTATCAAGAAACATATGTAATATAATGCTTGGTGTATCTTTAATGCTAGTAATATCTAATTTGATAGAAGATTTTGTATCCATGATCTCTACATTATTTTTTACATCTATCACCAAAATTAGGTATTCCTCTTTGATAAATCATGCAATATGTTGTGCCCCTTGTAATCTAGTCATGTTAGATTTGACAAAGTATTATCTCAAAAGAACACTTAGTGTAGAATATTCATGTCATGAGTTTATATTACAAAAGGTGTTTACATTTACATCATCTTGAGTTTTTTGAAGGGATGTCTTTCCCTTAACCAACTTAGTAGTAGTCATCATGGTCGAATCATCACAATATTCTCTTGGACCAATGGGTGTAATATGTAGATGAGATGAATATCCATCCATGTTTTATTGTAATCTCATTCTCATAATCATCACTATCACCCTTGATAATGATCTGATACATATATTATGAATTGACCAATAAATATAAAAATGGAATTTTTTATTCTTGTACCTCTGATACTTTTGATGGCTCTATTTGTGTATCTTCATCAAGTGGTATTTTTATAGGTGACACTTTTTCATTATATTTACTTGATTCTATAAATTCATATGTATGTATTCTATTCCTTGGTATGATCTATGGTGGAGGTATTATGGACTAATGAATAAAATCATATTGTGGAAAGCATTCATCAATAAGTTATGTTATTTTTCAATATTTTGAAGGTTTATTATCACGTGTACAAATGTCTATTATGGACAAACTTTAAACACTAATCAAGGTAGATGGTACAACTTCCATTGCATGACATGGTCTACTTAAGACTAAGTTACAATTTAGATGATTTTGAATCATGTAAAATAGATTTGTTACCATTTTAGGACCCTCTATGACATTTAAAGTAACTAGCCCTAGCACTTGGTGAGGAATATTATCAAAGCCTCTGATATTCTTGTTTTATTTATTAATGGAATCCATGTACCAATGTTTAGTGAAAAAAGATATTGCATATGTTCAATCCTAATATATTTTCTATCAAAACACACTTGACTCTGTTGTCTAATATTTTTCCTTGAATGAACAATGGGATATTTTTATCTATAGTATGTTCAGTAGGAAATTTTTCCTTATCAAAATACATCTTGTCTTCATTATTCTTCAATGTAGTGACATTTACAAAATAATAAAGTTATGCATTATTTGGTAAAGTTGTGTCATGCAATGTTGCATATAGAATATCATTGTAGATGGTGGACCTTGTGAGAAACTCTATAATGGAGATTTTAGCTTGAGTATGCTTTAGTTGTTCAATGATATCATACTCCTTTGTAATAGTAGTTGTAACTCTGGGAGGTGGAGGTGGACTGGGAGGAACATGTTGACTACGTCCATTATACCAAACATGGTGGGTTCCCCTACCTCTTCAATTTGTAATATCATGGCTTGCATAATCCAATATAAGCCTAGGACAAATAATGGGAGCAAGCTAATAGATATTAATAGCTTAAGGTCTATGGGTAGGAGATATGAATGGATTTATACATTCTCTTTGGCATTGATGGTGACTAGAAGCATATCATATTAGATTTTTAGATAATATGAGTTACTAAGGAGGGATAAGGATAATTCATTATTAATTTTAGCCTTTTTTTATTACGCATAAATTTGACCCATTTCATTACATGGTCATGAAATATATTACATATTCTAGGACAACATGTAATTATGAATATCAAAGCTTAAATGATAAAATATTTACTATGTACATCTATTATGACCATGATTTATTTATGTGAATAAAGGGGAAATCAGACATCAGATCTAAAACTCTTGTGTATAAAATTTGAAACCCTAAGGGAAAGCAACATAGTATTTTCTATGATCAAGACATAGGTTAGGTTCACTATAATTTTTTAAATTATTTTGGATTTAACGATCTCAACAAGCTAAAACTTGAGACTATTCATATTACATAAGATTCATAAATTACATAGATCTGAATGGAAACTAGCATATTTAAATTAATTAATTGCATTTAGTGTGTGTGTGTGTGTGTGTGTGTGTGTGTGTGTGTGTGTGTGTGTGTGTGTGTGTGTGTGTGTGTGTGTGTGTGTGTGTGTGTGTGTGTGTGTGTGTGTGTGTGTGTGTGTTTGTGTGTGTGTGTGTGTGTGTGTGTGTGTGTGTGTGTGTGTGTGTGTGTGTGTGTGTGTGTGTGTGTGTGTGTGTGTGTGTGTGTGTGTGTGTGTGTGTTGTGTGTATTACCAATAAGATAAGATATTAGATTTTTTTGTTATGTGTGTGTGTGTGTGTGTGTGTGTGTGTGTGTGTGTGTGTGTGTGTGTGTGTGTGTGTGTGTGTGTGTGTGTGTGTGTGTGTGTGTGTGTGTGTTTGTGTGTGTGTGTGTGTGTGTGTGTGTGTGTGTGTGTGTGTGTGTGTGTGTGTGTGTGTGTGTGTGTGTGTGTGTGTGTGTGTGTGTGTGTGTATTACCAATAAGATAAGATATTAGATTTTTTTGTTATATTATGGTCAATGTTGGTGTATAATCATCATCATATATATATATGACCAATAGGATGAGATATTTAGATTTTTTTTCTATTATGGTCAATGTTGGTGTACAATCATCTAATATATTCTGTAGTGACTCTATGTTGGCTCGAATCAAGAAACAGAATGTTGAAGCTTCTTAAGACAACTCTAGTAATACTCAAATTTTTATGGTGGTTAGATCCATATACTATCCGTTGGAACCATCTAGGATGCATGTGTCAATCCATGATAGTCCAAATTGATGAGTCTTTATTTGTAGATGACATGTGTGCAATTTGTTACTCAAGCTTGTGTTAATAGTTATGTTTTCCTTCTCTTTGATTCAAAAACTTAGTTTGTACTCTTGAAACCAATGTGACTTGAAAAAGGGATTAGAGAGGATGGATTGGACAGCCTCACCCACACCCACTATGTGGCTAAATTTTACCTATGTTCCAATACTCCAAAGAAAGCTCAAATTGCATGTAGTTCTCCCTCCTATGTGTATGTGCATTGAACAATGATCCACTAAAATTTATGAAACATGTTGGCTTTCAAATCTTGAAAACATGCAAATTTAGATCTTGCTTTAGGTGTTCATACTTAGCTTAGGATTTATTCATTTTAGGGGTTTTCAGATTTTGAAGTTTAAGGATGGTGCCTAAATGATGTGCATATGTATTCCTCGATGTGAATTGTAAGTTCTAGATGCTTGAAAGATGAGTGTTAGATAGTAATAACCTTAGGCTTGATGTGCATATATAGGAGACTCTTTTGGTAATTTTCTTGCATATCCAACATGTGAAATATATGGACCAAACCAATTCAGGGATTTGAATTTGAAAATAATTATTTGAATAAAGTGGGACATCATTAATGAATTCAGACACCACTGTTAATTGACAATGTCTGACTATTGTCAGCCCTATCAAGGAAGGAGGAAATGGTGATATGGGAGATAAAAAGAGTCTGATTATGATAATAGAATGGTTAGACACATACTAGCAAGATCTTGTTCATGAATGATAGTAAAGTGCAAAGGTCCTGCTCATATATATATGAATAGCTAGGAGAGGATGTGAACAAGTGTCAATTGTGTATTCACAAGTCATGTATGTTGAGTATAGGTCCACATTTGATATTATCAAGTGTCTAATATGAAATTTGAGTGGTTAAACCTACATCTAATATACTATGGGGCTTTACATGTAATATTATACAATAGTTACATGTATTTTATGCAATTTTCAAAATGGTATCAACTATATATAATCTTATTACACATGATGCTTATAACTCTATTCTTTTGGGATGAGTGATTTCAAACACAAATTAGTCAATCCCTCACATCAATAGGGGATCATTTATGAGATCATTATATAATATTTTTTAGGTGATACTAAGACAAGGCTACTAAGAAAAATTTAGTAATCTCTACATTGAGCATTATAAAATTTGGGCAACTCTATTTGGATCAAAACATTATCTACTTCCTTGATTAAAAAGTAGGAAGATTCAAAAAACTCCTTGAGAAGTGGTGGATATGTCTAGATTTTTACATTACTATAGAATTTGTTTCAATACAAAGCAAGTGTATTTTGTTTCAATGCTCTTTTAACTTTTAAAATTTTAATTTATGTTGAGTGAAATTTCAAATTATCAATTAAGTGAAAGGGGAATATATGGCATTGATTACTTATTAGCAAATGGCCATCATTGATAGCTATACTATATTTTTTGAAGCAATAAATGTGTAGATGGATGCATGCTAAAAATGTTCCTCCTCTCTCTATGGTAAGTCAAGTTACGTACTTAAATTAAGTATCATTTTATGTTTACAAATACATGCATCATGTTGTCCCCAAAAATATCATTCATTTTTGGGACAACATGTGAACTATTCTGGTTCAACAAACCAAAATAATCTCTTCCCTTCTCAAAATTTATTTTGAGCTTTCAAATTCCTCATTTTTCAAGCTTTTTCAGTCAAGGTTTCAACGGGTTCAAGGTTCAACGTCGTCGGCAAGCTTTAAAGAGTCAAGCGCTTTGTCAAAGTTCATTAAGTTCAACCGCTTCACGGTTCAACGGTTCAAAGGAGTGCTCGAAATAAAAAAGCCCGACAGCGGAAGCTGCCAAGTGTCATCGATCAAGACACATTATAATTTGTTTCTAAAAATAGTGGAACATGCCACATGTCCCTTGCAAAACTCAGCGGAGCATGATAAGTGTCAACATCTGCAGTTTTGAGTTTCATTTTGTAAGGACTGTGGTGGGCCTCAGGTGAGTTGATAAACTCAATGGAGCGTGACAAAGTATCTACATCCGTATTTCAAGTTTCTTATAAGCATCAAAGCTTATTTCAATAATCTTCTCTCAGATTTTTTAGGAGGGCACCGAGTGGCAACGGCGGAAGGTTTTAATATATTTTTCTAAATGCAATGTAAGTCACCACGTGTCCCTGGAAAAGCTCAATAGAAGCTGACTAGTGTCAATGGCCACAATTTCTTCCTTTGGTTTCGTTATTGAGCAAGGACTGTGGTGGGCCCTGGGTGAGTTACTAAAATGAGTGGAAGCTGCCAAGTGTCATCTATCAGGACACATTACAACTTATTTCTAAAAAGCAGTGGAATGAGCCACGTGTCCCATTATAACTCAGTGGAGCGCAACAAGTGTCTGCATCTGCGTGAATCCAAATGAGTCCTGAATGTTTCTAAATTATTTCTAAAGCTCAGTGGAAGCCACCATGTGTCATCTTCTGCAAGACTCTCAAAAGGTGTCTAAAGCTTTTATAAGTTAAGTGGATGCTGCCAAGTGTCCTCACCTATTTCACAGTGGATGATGCCAAGTGTCCTCACATGTTTCACAACAAAAAAATGCCACGTGTCACTTGTTAAGATCAACAAAAATCAGCCAAAGCAAGCGAAAAAGACCTGAAGGAATTGCTAAGGAGGATGATGGGCCCGCAGCTGTCAAATTTAGGACAACCAACTAGTTGTTAGCTTTCAAATGATGATGGACCCAAAGATGTCAAATTTGCAGCAATAAAGTGTTTGTTGATCTTTACAGGACTAAGCGTAGACCTGAATGCTTTTAAAGGCATTCAAAGACCTTCAGGGCGAAAGGAAAAACCATCGAGAAGAGGAACCAAAAGAACTAGAAAGGGGAAAAGGTAGCTCGAGGGCTTAAATTATAGCAGGAAAGAGGGATAGGCCAAAATATCTACACAGTAGTTATTCTAGTAGGTGGAACAGTCTGCAAGGTAGATTTTTTAGCCCTTAAACATTGAAGACATGGCCTGTTTGTCCCCCTTGGAGTAAAGAAAAAATGAATAGTTGTGTACACACCAGATGATCCAGATCTAGGAGAAGATGTTTGAGATGAAATGACATGCCATAGTTAAGTTAGCTGCCCTATTCCAGCATAGCTCCCCCTGATAGAACTGAAAATGCATTCAAGGCATTGAATGCCCAGCATGGGCCATTTCATGAAACAAAGTGCCAAGTCTTTCTTGGCTGCTATATATTGTAATCTCTTTTATTGTTTGAAGGAGATTTTTTTGATCACAGAAGCAAAACTCTACCCAAATTGAAAGGTGAATATTGAGACTTTGAGCTCAGATTGTTGTTCATATTATTTTATCTGAATGAGAAAGCAAGTTAATTACAGACTTTGTACTATTATAGCTTGTGCTATTTTAGGAGATTGTTCATATGTCTATCTTCTAGATGCATTTTTGTTTATTTAATTTAACAGGTAGAACTAGTGGAAGTGATAAGGAAGATGTCTTGAAGTTAGTTACTTTCAAACTTTGTGTTGTTATAGTTGTCTTCAGTGTGTGTGTTTAGTTTCTATTTTTGTGTTAAGGATTATGGGATGAATTTGTGCCCCCATTATCCTTTGTGTTTCACTCTTTGGTCAGTTGAGGTGGAGACTTTGAGTTCCATTTCATTATGTTGGTTACTACACTTTGTTACTAGTTTCTTATCACTACCTAAAAGAACTCATGTTGTTTACTACAAGATTACTTCTAAAACAAGAGAAGTGCCTTCAGTGTTTTCACCAAGATTGTATCCTTTGTTTATGAGCATCATATCTAAAAGAAGAGAGATGGATGGTATTTCCATACCCCTGAGTGTTATTTTCTACTTATATTTATAGTATATAGCCCTTCATATTTAATAGGGAACCTCCCCTTGATGAGAAGAGAGATTTGTCCACCTCTGATATAGTAAACCTGGACACTGGGCTGACCAATACCCCTTAACATGGATGATAAGACCTATTTTGCTCATTAGTTAGCTAACTGATAAAATACTCACCTAACAGTCTTTTTGGCGACTCCATTAGGGATGGACAAGCAATTTGAAGCCTCAAGTTTCAAGTTGAAGCTAGACTAGTCCTTTTCCATTTTTGTTTTTACAATTTGGAAACTCCATGCTATACCAGAAGTCAGAGAACCTAAGGTGTTATTGACCCTGTCTTTGAGTTGGTGCAATAAGGAAATTTTAACTTATTCCCTCCCCAACATCAAGTTCAACGATCTAGGAGTGTTCCTCCTACCCGTACCAGGTCACCAACCCAAAGTAGAGATGCTTTTTATGCTATCACCAAAGCTTTACCTATACATACTCCACCTAGATTTGTTATCCCTATTTTCCATAATCCCATCATGGCAGCTCAAGGCCCCTAGAGTAACTCTTTTGGTCCACTCAATCTTACTCCACCTCTACATGAACTTCCACGTAGTTCAAGAAAAAAATTCCCCAAATTCTTTGGTGATGGGAGAGTTCATCTTGATAAACACATTGCAGCCTTCAATATAGCCTGTGATGTGATAGGCATGGAATTTGCAGATGTGGCAGTCAGGCTCTTTATAGAAACATTACAAGGCACTATTGTAGATTGGTTCTACCATCTGTAAGCTCGGTCAGTGACTAATTGGGACACACTCAAAGCCAAATTCAAAGCAAGGTTCAAACCTATAGAAGATGCACACACCCTGCTATCCCATCTCACACAGATGAAGAAAGAACCTCATAAACCTATTAGGGATTTCATAGCAAAGTTTGACAAGCTGAGGAATAGAATTCTTGTAATCACCTAGCTAACACCTGAAAACCTCAAATGCTTCTTCATCAACTCACAATTACCTGAAGTGCATTTTTTGTTGAGATGTGCTGGTCTCATAGACCTTGTTATTACTCAAGAATTTGCCACTGAGGTGGAAGATGACCTTATCTTGGCTGGAAAGATAAAGAGAGATCTAAACAGAGATAAACCCTCTTCATCTTCTGAATACTCACCTTTAGCCACCACTAATCCAATGGTGCAAAAGCTATCAAATGAATTACTTTCTCTTAAAAAACAAATGGCACAAGGGATGTCATCTGCTCCTTCATACAGAGATGCACCAAGGAGGACATTCCCTAATCAGTCATACCAAGGCAATGCTGCCAGGAACCAAGGGCAAGTAAATCATCTCCCTCCCCCTCAGAGGAATAACCTTGCCATTGAAGCACCTCCAACCAATTCGGTGGTTGGATATCTTGAAGTTGAATCATATTTCTCATTCCAGCCTAAGTTGAATCCCGAAGATGATGTTAATCTCTTCACTGAGGAAGAAGAAGAATTAGCTGGTGACTCCAACATTAGTTTCCTAAATTATCAGGATGAACCCAGAAGTGAAGGTAATGTAGCTGAGGGATCATATACTATATTCACCTGGTCTAAGAATCAATTAGCCTAGTAAGCTGATAAAGATAAGACAAAGTAGCGACCTCAACTAGCAATTTCAATCACCAAGCGGGGAACCACTCTGTCTTTCTAGCCAAAGGACCTGGTGACTGCTAAAAAGGTGAGTCCCTCAATTACACCTTCACCTCCATTTTCAAATTTTTAGACCAATCCTTCCCCTTCTAAAAACTAAAAGGATGAACTCCCATCCCCTGCTCCTATCTCTTTCCACACATTTGACATAATTGACCATATAAAAAAGACCAAAAGTCAAATATCTGAATTTGAATTTTTGTAGTCTAATCCTAAGCAATTAGACAAGTTGGTTTAATGTGTGAAAAACCAAACCATCCCTGTAAGACAAGAAGCTAAGAAGGTAACTCATGATCCCTCAAGAAACATGTCTATCCCAAACAACCTTGTCATTACCCCTCCTGTTGCCCCTGGAAAAGTAGAGCCTTTCTATGTTTCTATGTTGATAAACGGTCACAAGATGAGCAATTGCATCATTGATTTTAGAGCTTCAAACAACGTCATTCCTACCAAAGTGGCTAAATATCTTAGCTTCACACTGACCAAGACATTTGGGAGATGTTTCTCCATGGAGAACAAGCAAGTACCACTACTAGGACAAATCAAGGGTGCTCAATTTGCCTTTGTAGTGTTTTCAGACAAAAGAATCAAGATGACTGTCTTGGTGGCTGACATCTTGGCATCATATGGCATCCTTCTTGGGCATAATTTTTGCAAGGACATTGAAGGTGAATTAAGCATGGACCTATCCGAGGTGAGAATCCCTGTCAAGGGTGTTATGAAAAGATTGCTCCCTGAAAAGGAAGCAAAATATATGGTCACCCAATCACCAGCACCTGAAGCTCAAATTATGTTTGAGTCTTCAGGCATGGGTAATTACTTTCTATCCATGGAAGAAGTCCATGAAGTACCTTTTGAAGCTATTAAAGGTGTCAAATTGGAAATACATTCAGCTAAAATAGTAGAAGAATTGGTAGAGTACAATGCAAGTGCTGAGGAATCTCCCCCTCCAAACAAAGAAAAATTAGTATCAAATGAGATATGAATTCTAGAATTTGATGGTAGTTACTCCTCTACTAGTTCAGGATCTGGGATTGTGTTGATATCTCCTCAAGGAGATATTTTTCCTTCATCCTATAAATTACAGTTCAACAATACCAATAACACAGTTGAGTATGAATCTCTCTTACTTGGATTGAAGGCTACTCATGACAATGGTGTCAAGCTCCTTCATGTTAAAGAAGATGTTGAACTAGTGGTTTTTCAGGTGAGAACCCTGTACCAAACTAAAAATAAGAGATTACACCATTACCAAAATCTAGTCTAGGACTAAATTGAAAACTTTGATGCTTTCAGCATCTCTGCAATACCCAAAAGATTCAATGACAAAGCTGATGCATTGGCAGTTTCAACAACTCTCTTGGTTCCTCACTCAGACTTTAGAGGAGATAGGTACACTATTGAGTTGGTATTTTAACCAAGTGTACCTAATAATGCTAGTCATTGATAGGTGTTTAACAATGAAAATCAAATAATTGCCTTCCTGGAACAAAAGGATAGCTTTCAATAGCTTCACTTTGAAAGTAATGAGCCTCAACTGCTTGAACCAGCCCCTGGATCAAATGTAGATGCAGGTGAGGAGTTCCTACAACTTAAAGGGAATAAAATTCCCAAAGGCTTGGTTTTCCTTGAGAATTTGTTATACAAGCATGACAGATTCATCAAACTACAGCAAACAGATTCAAGCTCCTCTCAAGAGTTTGATCAGATAAATTTGAGTACCAAGGAAGATCCCAAGATGGTGAACATTGAGAAATGTTGCACTCCTAAGGAGATATTCAAGTTCACTACTTTGCTCAGCTAGTACATGGACGTCTTAGCATACTCCTATGATGATTTGAAGTCACTCAGGCCTGATGAGATGCACCATGACATTCTTCTAAAAAGTGATTTAGCACCTTACAAGCAAAAATCTAGGCAGTACAATCTGAAGATATTAGGTTCTATTTTGTTTGAATACAAAAAATGCTCAATACTAAAATTATTTTACCAATACATCATTCCACATGGATTGCAAACATAGTGCCTGTAAGGAAGAAGAATGGCAAAATTTGCCTTTGTGTAGATTTTAAGAGTTTAAATCAGTCATCCCTAAAGGATAACTATCCTTTATCTATCATGGATCAAGTGCTTCAGACAGTGACTGGTTTAGAGATGTTATCAATGTTAGATATCTTCTCAAAATATAATTAGGTTGAAGTTGGTGAAGCAGACCAGCACAAGACTGCTTTTACCACACCTTGGGGCACGTTTGCATACAAAAGGATGCCTTTTGGCTTGATAAACGTTGGTGCCACCTTCCAAAGAGAAATGGACTTTGCTTTCAAAGATGAAATGGGTAAGTTTACTATCATTTATCTTGATGACTTGACTATCTTTTCTAAGCATCGTCTAGATCATATAAACCACTTGCCACAAGTGTTGGAACACTGCCGCCAGAATGGCATTTCCTTAAACCCCAAAAAGTCTATTTTTGGAGTGATAAAAGGGAAAATTATCAAACACATTGTGTATAAATATGGCATAAAGATTGACTCAGACAGATTTAAGTCCATCCAGGAGCTTACCTTTCCCACAAGTAAGACTACAGTTCACTCTTTCTTTAGAAAAGTGAACTTTTTACGAAGGTTCATCCTTGAGTTTGGTGAGAAGACTCACCATATTGTAGATATGATGAATGGAAAGGCCACTTTAACTGGACTAAGGAAGAAAAATTGGCATTCCAAGACATAAATATAGCTATTACCCACACCCCAATTCTAGTTTGTCCAGACTACAATAAGGATTTCACCATGTATAGTTATGCTTCTGAACACACGCTTTCAGCAATTCTAGTTCAACAGAACCAAGAAGGTGTGGAATCTCCCATTTCTTTCATGAGCTATCCTCTCAAAGCTCATGAGCTGAAATACTCAAGCATGGAGAAGCATGCCTATGCAGTGGTAAAGGCAGTGAAGCATTTCCGCTTCTACATCCTAAATTCACACACTACTGCCTTAGTTCCTAACACCATAGTTAAATCCATATTAACTCAACAGGAGTTTGAGATGAAAAGAGGCAATTGGATTGCAAAAATATAAGAGTTTGATCTAGTCATAAAACCAAAGAAATTGGTGCAGGGAAAAGGCTTATGCTAATTGATTTTCGATAACAAGCCAGAATAAATAGATCATGAAGAATCATAAGAAGAAGACATGCCAACAGTCCTCTTTGTCTCCACCATGAATGAGTGGTATTCAAACATTACTCATTTCCTTACTTATGGTGAGTGTCCTACCCACCTATCTCATAAATAAAGGAGGACCGTCAAACTGAAAGCTGCCAATTTTGTCCTCTGGGACAACGGCCTGTACAAGAGGAGCCTTGATGGAGTGTTCCTTCACTGTGTGGACAAAGAGCAGTAGAGCCAACTTCTGAAATCCTTCCATTATTTGGCCTGTGGAGGGCATTTCTCTGCTCCTGTAACTACCCATAAAATTTTGTGGGCTAGGTATTACTAGCCAACTTTCTTTCAAGATGCATATAAATGGGTAAGGAAATATGAACTATGCCAGCAGTTTGTTGGAAGACCCAAGTTAGCTGCCCTACCTCTCAAACTAGTGGTGATAGAAGAGCCACTCCAGCAATGGGAAATCAATTTTATTGGTGCTATAAACCCATTTTCAAGTGCTTGACATAATTATGTCTTCACAGCCACAGACTACTTCACCAAGTGGGTGGAAGCTATCCCAACCAAGCATGCTACTTCAGAAGTAGTGTGCAATTTCCTCAAAGAGAACATCATTTCTAGGTTTGGGGTCCCAACCAAGATTGTCACTGATAATGTAGCTTGCTTCACTTCCCATGAGATCACTCAATTCTATTTTTACTATGGGATCACCCTCTCCCATTCTTCTGATTACTTTCCACAAGGAAATGGACAAGCTAAATCAAGCAACAAGAACCTAGTGACTATCATCAAGAAGCTGGTGGATGAGAATTAAAGGACATGGCATAAAGCATTGGTTGATGCTTTGTGGGTAGATATAATTATACCAAAAAGGGAAATTGGTATGTCTCCCTTCCAACTTCTTTATGGGCTCAATGCTGAGATACCAATCACCCTGGAATTGCCAGCATTGAAATTGGCTAAGGTAATTGAAGATCAGACATATGAAAGCTCCATTGATAAGAGGATCATGTGCCTAACTGAGCTAGATGAGCAGAGAACTATGGTGGTAGAATGAATTACTACCCATCAAAGTCTAGTGAAGAAGCTCTTCGACCAAAAATCAAAGAACCATGATTTCTAGATTGGAAATCAAGTCCTCCTGTGGGATAAGAGGAGAGAACCAAAGGGAATGCATAGAAAGTTTGATTCTCTATAGAGGGGCCCTTTTACTATTCATCGGCTCAATGGTGAAAACAATTTTCTATTGAGGTATCAAGATGGCACACCCTATTCTCTGCCTCATAATGGGCAGCATCTGAAGCACTTCAATTCTTGAAGTATCAGATAAGTTCACCTGTACATATGTATATTTATATAGTCTTTGTTTATGCTTTTTGTTGTTCATTTTCATTTTTTGGAGCCTTTATTTTTGAGTAGCATGACTCCATATCCCAATGGCACACTTCAAGGCACTGGAGATTCTGGTCTCTACTCCCCTCAGCTATTCCAAGTTTTCAACTGAAGGAAGTTCCCCAACTGGAGCTAGTTATTGTCCCCAAAAATATCATTCATTTTTGGGATAACATGTGAACTATTTTGGTTCAACAGACCAAAATAATCTCTTCCCTTCTCAAAATTTGTTTTGAGCTTTCAAATTCCTCATTTTTCAAGGTTTTTCAGTCAAAGTTTAAACGGGTTCAAGGTTCAATGTCATCGGCAAGCTTCAAAGAGTCAAGCACTTTGTCAAAGTTCATCAAGTTCAACCACTTCACAGTTCAATGGTTCAAAGGAGTGCCTGAAAGAAAAAAGCCTGAGAGCAGAAGTTGCCAAGTGTCATCTACTGAGACACGTTATAATTTGTTTCTAAAAATAGTAAAACATGCCATGTGTCCCTTGTAAAACTCAGTGGAGCACGACAAGTGTCAACATCCATAGTTTTGAGTTTCATTTCATAAGTACTGTGGTGGGCCACGGTGAGTTACTAAACTCAATGGAGCGTGACAAGTGTCTACATCCGCATTTCAAGTTTCTTATAAGCATCAAAGCTTCTTTTAATAAGCTTCTCTCAGAGTTCCGTGGAGGGCACCAAGTGGCAACAGCGGAAGGTTTTAATATGTTTTTCTAAATGCAGTGGAAGTCACCACATGTCCCTTCAAAAGCTCAATGAAAGCTGACAAGTGTCAATGGTTGTAGTTTCTTCCTTTGGTTTTGTTATTAAGCAAGGACTGTGGTGAGCCCCAAGTGAGTTGCTAAAATGAACGAAAGCTGCCAAGTGTCATCTACCAGGACACATTACAACTTATTTCTAAAAAGTAGCAGAATGAGCCACGTGTCTCGTTATAACTCAATGGAGTGAAATAAGTGTCTGCATCCACATGAATCCAAATGAGTCTTGAATGTTTCTAAATTATTTTTAAAGCTTAGCGAAAGCCACCATGTGTCATCTTCCATAGGACTCTCAAAAGGTGTCTAAAGCTTTTATAATTTAAGTGGATGCTACCAAGTGTCCTCACCTATTTCATATCAGATGCTACCAAGTGTCCTCGCCTATTTCACAGTGGAAAATGCCATGTGTCACTTGTTAAGATCAGTAGAAAGCGGCCAAAGCAAGTGAGAAAGACCTGAACAAATTGCTAAGGAGGATGACGGGCCCGCAACCATCAAATTTAGGACAACCAATTAGCCGTTAGCTTTCAAATGATGATAGATCTGAAGACATCAAATTTGTGGCAATAAAGTGTCTGTTGATCTTTACAGGCCTAAGCACGGACCTGAATGCTTTCAAAGGCATTCAAAGACCTTCAGGGCGAAAGGAAGAACCACCGAGAGGAGGAACCAAAAGAACCAAAAAGGGGAAAAGGTAGCTCGAGGGCTTAAATTGTAGCAGGAAAGAGGGAAAGGCCAAAATATCTACGCAGTAGTTATTCTAGTAGGTGGAACAGTCTGCAAGGTAGATTTTTGAGCCCTTAAACATTGAAGACACGACCTATTTGTCCCCCTTAGAGTAAAGACAAAATGAATAGCTGTGCAGACACCAGATGATCCAAATCTAGGAGAAGATGTTTGAGATGAAATGACATGCCACAATTAAGGCAGTCACCCTATTCCAGCATGGCCCCCCCTGACAGAACTGAAAATGCATTCAAGGCATTGAATGTTTAGCATGGGCCATTCCATGAAACAAAGCACCAAGTCTTTCTTGGCTGCTATATATTTTAATCTATTTTATTGTTTGAAGGAGATCTTTTTGATCACAGAAGCAAAACTCTGCCCAAATTGAAAGGTGAATACTGAGACTTTGAGCTCAGATTGTTTTTCATATTATTTTATCTGAATGAGAAAGCAAGTTACTTGCAGACTTTGTGCTGTTATAGCTTGTTCTATTTTAGGAGATTATTCCTATGTCTATCTTCTAGATGCATTCTTGTTTATTTAATTTAATAGGTAGAACTAGTGGAAGTGATAAGGAAGATGTCCTGAAGTCAGTTACTTTCAGACTTTGTGTTGTTATAGTTGTCTTTAGTGTGTGTTTTTAATTTCTATTTTTGTGTTAAGGATTCTGGGATGACTTTGTGCCCCCATTATCCTTTGTGTTTCACTCTTTGGGTAGTTGAGGTGGAGACTTTGAGTTCTATTTCATTTTTTTGGTTACTACACTTTGTTACCAGTTTCTTATCACTACCTGAAAGAACTCCTGTTGTTTACTACAAGATCACTTCTGAAAGAAGAGAAATGCCTTCAGTGTTTTCACCAAGATTTTCTCCTTTATTTATGAGCATCATCTCTGAAATAAGAGAGATGGATGGTGTTGCCCTACCCCTGAGTGTTATTTTTTTCTTATATTTATAGTATATAGCCCTTCATATTTAATAGGGAACCTCCTCTTGATTAGAGGAGAGATTTGTCCACCTCTGATATAGTAAACCTACACACTGGGCTGACCAATCTCCCTTGATGTGGATGATAAGACCTATTTTGCTCATCAATTAGCTGAATGACAAAATATTCACCCAACACATCACTCACATACACACATCAATGTAGGGGCATTATGTAGAGACCAAATTTTTGCAATACTTCTTATTACAATTTTTTTAGCACTATTTTATGCATATGGATTTATTGACACTTGTTTTATTATCTCCTTATGAATTCCTCTTATCTTATATCTTTCATTTTATTTTGTTTTTGTTGTGCTCATGAGCCTATCTTCTCTCTCCTTGATTGATCTATATCTATTATTTATTTTGTGATGGGAATGATAGTCCACTGATCCTACCCTAAGCAGGAATGGCAGGCCCATTGATCATGTCCCCTTTGATTTTTGGGCCCTTCTATTCATGGTCACATCATTTAATTGTTTTAATTTGTTTTTCAGTCATATACCTTTCTATTTTTCAATATTTGGGTGACATATTTATGAAATCAAAAGAGACAATACATGTGATGAAGCATTTGTCAATGAAGGCTCACTTTACATGTATGTCTCCAATTTTAACATGGATGAAGAGGGTTGGATCGTTGACGTGAAATACTATCTCATTGAGGATCATATATTAGATTATAAATTTGAGATATGGGGTTTGGTTGGTATATTTTTCAATTTTAATCGATATCTCTTCTCATTATTGCATTATTTTTTATTCATATCCATGTAAAGAGGCCTCTTGACTAGGTAGTGGTGATTATGGAATGTTCATGTCAGAGTGGTTGCATAAGCTATTTTGATGTTTTGATGATGATTTCATGAGTTCAATAAATGTTATTTTGATGGGTAAATTGATTAGCTTCATTATCGAAGCTATGGTTCTAGTTTTGGTAATTCTATTGGTGTAGGTATCATGGTGATCTTAGAATTAGTTTGGATGGGGGAAGAATCTATCTTTATTTATTTTTTTGTCATTATTGTCATCATTGGTGACTTGTAATTTTGGAAAAAAAATAGAATTTTTAATATACAAAAAAATGATTATTGGTAGATGGAAGGGATTATCTTTGACTATCTTATAGGTTTTATGAATGTTATTAGGTGATTATTGGGTTGGGTAACCCATGTCAATGCATGATGTTAAGGTTGATATTTGTTTTTATTGTATTTGATGATTGACTATGATTGCTAGGACATTGGTTTTTTTGGGCTTTATTTTTTTGAGGTGGAGCTTGTGAATTTTTTGTTGAATGAGTAGGGATGGGGTTATTTTGAATTTATAAATGTGTGGTAGATTGATGCATAGCTTGAATTTTATATTTTTTATTGGAGGCTTATTTAGTGGAAATAAATTATTGGTATCTATCATGAATAATAACATCATGGTTGAAATTGTATTAAGAAGGATTGTGCAATATTTTTTAAGATTGCAATAGTTTTCATGTTAGTAGCCTAGATTGGAATGCCACCAACAAATTTTTAATGGTTGAACCATTGAGGTAAGGATTTGGTAGGATATAATTCTATAGGTCAAGGATTTCATAGATTGAGTTTAAGTTCTTTTCTTAGAGATTGATGAGATTTTTCTACTTCTTGGGGATTCAAATAAAAAGGATTTCCCATTATAGGTTTGTAAATCCTTATGTTTTGAGGCATTTGGAATGACTACATTGATGGTATGTTTTGATTCAAAACTAGCGTCAAAAGTATAGAAGACACCATCACTAGTGGCGTGTTTTTATTTTAAGGACCCTAGTTAAATTTTCTTATTGATGGTTTTCAAATTGCCTCATGAGTCCATGGGGGATTAATGGAGTGGTAAGTTAGGACACTTGCTACTAAGAGACCAAGGTTCAAACTCAAAGGGAAACCCTAAGAACCCATCTCTGCATGAGGGGTGGATTCTATCTCCATAAGAGAGGCACACTAAGGGAATCCCTCATTCATTTCAAAAAATAATTACCTCATGAGTTGATCTTGTTGTTTATCTTGGTCAAAAGCTTCTTCTAGGATTTTAGGAAAGAAAGATTGTACTTTGTATTATAATTTTGGTTGTAATTTTGTGATAAATAATTTTAAAATTGTTCACTCGTGTTGTGTTTGAATTTATGTGATAGGCATTTCCATTATTTGATGAAGCCATAGGCAAATTCATTGTCTAATTGTCTTGCATTGATGAAGTTACATAGATTTTATTCGGGTAGGTCATTGTATTGAAATTCTTGAATAATAGCATTGACTAGGTGTTTTAGTTAGACTATGGAGTTGGGTTTTAATTAGTCATACCCCTATAGTTCATCCCTAGTAAGAATTTTAACTAAGATTTTGTAGTTGCATAGGTATTTATTTTCATATAGTCTTTGTAAAGGTGTCCAAATATATTTTAAAGTGTATAGAAGGATCGATAGAGACATCATAGGTAATAGTTAGGGAGATACCCCAATATCCATAGCTATGATATAGGGTGTTAAGAGTTCATTTTTTAATGTTTGAAGTGATTTTTTTTATATGGGGTTATAGGATAGGTTTCCCATTAACATCTACATGGGAGGAGACATTGGCTACCCCAATAGACTATTGTGGCTAATTGGTCATTTGCATAATATGAGTTTGCATTTGAGTCACTTGGTTATTGATTATGGTTTTATTTTATGCCATTCAATCCAAGACTTGCATGAACATTTAGATATGATCTAATTAAGGATTTTGACAAGGATTTGTATGAGTGAAACTAGGTGGTGGGGTTCTAATCATGGCACCTACAATTGAGGTAGCAATAGATGAGGTTGTAGCCATAGATAATATAGTTTAGATGTCATGAAAGTTGTGGTATAAGTTGCTCCCATGCTAGTTGTGGGAGAAGTGTTGTCTAGGGAATTCATGATGCCTTGGATTTTCTTGGGGGGGTTCCTATTCATTGAGGATCTTTTGTCATGAATTTTTGGACTCTCAATTAAACTTAATGTTGTCCACAGGTACTCCTTTTTTTTATTTTCCTGTTGGATTTATTTGTCTTGGTTGGATTTGTTAGATGACTTAGTGTCATGTCTAGTAAGAAGTATGTTGACTTTCTTGTTGAAAATAGTTTAATCAATATTGAATTTGGTATTAGGATTGAATAAGGCTTGAATGAATCTAGATTTGGCATTGCCTTGATCTAATTGGAATAATTCCATGGTAGGTATAGAAGAATATCCCTTAAGGAATATAAGGAGTGAAATTTTTGGAAAGAAAAAAATGTTTGGAGGGTAGATTATGAGATGAAAATAAAATAAAAAACATGAATATGACCAACAAGAGGTGGGGTAATATTCATGTTAGGTTCACCATAAAGTATTGTGGATCTCTACATATACAAGCCTCTAAATAGATAAATAGTACATAATTGTTCTAGAATCCAATATATAAAATGACAAGACTATGTTGTTATTGTGGCTACAAGGAATGATCATTATTGTGTGATGTAATAAATAGACTATATTATAGCTAAAATTTATGATGGTTTTAGCGATAACTTCCTACACACATGACCCATAAAAAGAGAGAAGGGTAGAGGACCTTTCTAGAACATGCATTAAGAAAGCAATAAGTTATATTGTACTATTTAAGTTAAGGACCATGCTAATAGACAAAGGTTGTAATAATAAATTAAACGTAGATAATGTATTTGGAAAAAACTATGTTGTGAACTCTATAGGAATTCAATGTGATTTTTACCAAATATATCATCTACGATGGCTACCTATGGAAATATCATAGAAATAATAAATTGGATGGTAAAAAGTATGTGTTATAACATAAATAAATTAAAACATTCAAATTTCATAACCATACCATGCACAAAAAAAATGGAGATAGGCGAAAGGGGTAATTACTTTGAGTCAACTTGTTGGCATGATAATTTCCTCCTTAAATGTGTGCACTTTGTGAGAGATGGTTGTAGGTGATGTCAAGAAGGATAAAAGAAAACTTATGCAGACCACAGTTGTGAGCTCTAAATATGGTGTACTTCACTACTATATCTTATATTATTTAATCTTTAAGTCTTTTTGTTGCTAAATCAACTTATGTTAGTGAAGTTGCTTTACCATAAACCTTTAAAAAACCCTAAAGGGGACGTTGATTTAAAATTTCAGATATAGCAAATGTCAAATTCTTGTTTTTGAAATGAATAAGAATAACCCTATAAATATGTAGACACCATTTTTGAATTATATAGCACCTCAATCTTGTACACTTGAAAAATATAGACCTTGGTTGTTCCTCTCAGTTCTATACATTTTCCCACTGTTGAAAGGTTTGCATCTATTATATCTTTTTGCTTATTACTTATCTCTTAGTCTGACCCATGTTATTTTAATGACTTAGACCTTCTATCATGCTTAGAATGTTATAAGCCTACTTATCTTCCATTTTTGTAATTTCTAGACTTGTGCCTATTTTTTAGTTACTCAAAAACTTGCATCCCAATCAGACACTTACATCGACGCAAATGTCCTATCCCAACGTAAATGTCAAGTTACCTAAAGTCATCCAATTTTTAAATAAAATGTATGGTTAGAATAAGTGCTTTATTAAAATATATTTCTTGAAAGGATTGGTATAAATACATGATCCATTCATTACTCACCTAGCACAAACCAAACAACTCACAAGGCAACTTACCAAAAGCATTCAAGTGAGCAAAGCTTCCTTATTTTCCCCTTATTTCCATTTCAGACATAGGGATAACACATCTACAAATATGAATTACTAAAGGAGAAAACCATTATCCATATTTTCCATGTTACAAGCTATGTCACTTTTGTACTTGCTTATCACATATTGCATCCTTATGCACATGCAAGCCGAAACGTATGGAAGAACTACATGTGTCTGAGACCCTCTTCAGAGTAGTGGCTATGTAGATAGCACCCACTGATAAAGGGGTCTTTAGGGAAGGTTTTTCTATTTGACAAGGAGCAACACCCATGATCCAGATCTGAGCACACCAGAGCGAAGGCCGCACAAAACCTAGAACATTTCAGGTGGTCGCATCTAGATCGAACAAGTATTTTGTATTAGGCTCCTACATCTAGGTTAGATAGAATTTTTGACGCAACCATTTGAAGTCAATGTAAGTGTCAGAAGTCATATAGGTCAAATTTTTAAAATTTGATGACTAATATAAAATCTAGATCCATTATATTCCCATCTTGTTCCATATCATATCTAAATGCACACAGTAATCCAACTAAGTACCATTATTTTCTATTTATTGCAATATCAATTATTGGTTGTAATTACTATTTTTAGCATATCTCGGTATTTAAATTCAAAATATTGTTTATCTGAGTTTGTAAATTAATTGGCATGCTATAGAGATACTTTATCACCCTTGTGCCCTAGACTATCTCTATCCCTTTTAACTCTAGATTCCTTAATCTAGGGTTAAACATTTGGTAAACCTATCCTCTATTTGTTGAACCAAACCCTAGTTTGAATATTAGGGTTTTCTCCTCCAAAAAAAATTATTTCGGATCTAATTTATTACATGGGCATAGCTTAAGGAATGCTTACTTATATCTTTGCTCTACGCCTTGTGTTTGTTTTCTTTCACATTGGGTTAAAAGTAAATGTCCTTATGAAGTCCTTTATTAAAAGACATGTCAAACCCCGTCTTTTGAATAGTCTGTTTAGTGTTCCTGATGATCAATGTATTGCATATAAAGATCTTATTGCATATCAAAATCAAGCTCAAACTCCTTTTGCTTATAATTATGATAATGAAAGAACTAATGATGTAAATGAAATTATAAATGGACATGTTGATAGTCATAGCATTATTTCATATGGTTAAGAGTATGATGATGTTCCTCATGGGTATGAAGAGCTTAATTCTCTTATTTCTTCTCTTTTCCATGATAAAAGGCTTAAATTTTTAAAAATGATCAATTTTGTTAGAGAATCGCATAAAGATGATCCAATACACATGCAATAAATTAGCACTTATGATGTTGAAATTAGAAATGTTTCATGCAAAAATTCTCAAGATGAACCAAAAATTGAATGTTCCTCTTCCTTTTCAAATAATACAACTAGTGAAGAAAGTGAATGTGTGCCTTCTTTCCAGAGTAATGACAATGTGGAAAATTTGGTTCTTTTTTTAGAACACTCAAATGCAACTAGTAAAGGTACTTCACTCTCTCTAGATCTTAATGATACAAATGAATGTACTACTTCTCTTCATATTTTTTTAGATTGAAACGATGAAAATGATAATACTAGCCAAAGTAGTGTATATGCATGTTCTTCTACTCTTATTCCAATTCAATAAACACAATACCACATCTTTGCCAAAGGTTTCCTAGTGAAAAAAATTGAAATTCAAGTAGTAATAAGGAAACTCAAGATTCAAATGCTAGTTATGATAATGTCCCTTTCTCATATAACAATGATGTACCTAAATTAGAAAGTGATATTGCATCTTCTAGCCCTTTTGCATGTAATAATAATCTAGGTACTCACGGCCTTTCAAATGATGATTGCATTAACCTTCATGGTATCCAAAATGATATAATGATCTCTCTTGAATCATCATGCAAAGTGGATACATCTTCACCTAATGTTTAAAAACCACACGATGATCCTATCTTAAAATACAATGGGGTGGTAAGGATCCTATTATTCCTATGTTCCATATGGATGGAAAATTAAAACCTATAAGCAATTATTCAACCTCTTTACCCACACCTCCTAGTGATATGTTATCTCTAACGACTACCATGGGCAATCTTCAACAACAAATGACTATTCTTAAGTTTCAAGTTTCCTCCCATGAAGCTAATTTTAATGATAATATCTTAAAGGACCAACCCCTTACTAGAGATTTTTTTGATTATCCATATCCTTCCACCTTTATCATGCCTATGTTCTCTTCCTTTGAAGGCATAGGAGATCCTACAAATCATTTGAAACAATGTATACACTCATTTGAACATTGGGCTAAAGATGGATGTTTGTTATTAAAATCTTTCTATAGAGTTTTATCTTAAGAGGCTCTTGATTGGTTCAATACACTCCCAAATGGTTCCCTATCAATCTTTAAAAAACTTGAGGATGTATTTTTATCTAATTTCCATAAGTACATAGTACCCAAGCTACCATGGGAACATTTGCAGGGCTTAACTCAAAATAAGGATGAATCCCTTCAAGGCAATGCTATCAGATTTAAGGATATCTTATACTCAAATTATACCCCCTCGGATTTGAAAGTACAATTTATATTTATTAGGGATCTTATTTCTCCACTCAGAGAAAGAGCATTATACAAGAGCTTTGCTTCATTGGAAATTTTATATTGGGATGTGCATAAATATACGTGCTTTAACAAATACTAAAACTGAATTACTAGTGTCCCCACCTAAAGACAAACACGGTATAAACAATGATTTCAAAGCAAGAAGGCAAACTAAGAAGGGTCATGAACCACTTTCAAAGCTTTCTTCAGAACCGCTAGTGCGTACCAAATAACAAATAGTAAAGGTATTGAATAAAGGAAAAGAACATACTTACAAAATACCTCCTACATTTAAACCATATGCCTTTACAAAAAGGCAGCCACTTCAGTTTGATTGATACTAAGATAGACCACATGATATATTGCGTACATTATTGGATAAATGGATGATAAAACTTCTTCCTTAATCTCATTATCCACCAGACAGATTCAAAAAGGTAAAAAGACAACACTTTTGTGTTTATCATGCTATAAAAGGGCACTAAGATAATGATTGATTTACTCTTGAACAAAAGCTTACGTAGTTGGAAAATCAAGAAATTATTGCATTTCAAAAAGATACATCTAGATCTTTTTCCCCTACTTCTACTAAAAGGATCGAGACATCCCATGCAACTCCTTTTAAGGAACATGTGGTCCATCGACCTTTACAGAAGATGACCACTAGTAGAAGTCCTTCTCCTAGTGTACCCTCTACCAGGACTAATATTTCCCACAATGATCCTACCAAGGAACCATTGGTTGATAAGGTTCTTGATAGAGGATCATGTGGAGAAGGTAGGGACATGCATTTAATAGAGCTTACCCAAAAATTCACATGGCAAATTTAGGTACAAAAACCAACACGTACAAATACATATTAGATAGGTACACGAGATATTTTTATCGATTCACGAGATATTTCTATAGATACATCAACTATAGTGATAGAAAAAAAAACTAGAAGTTCCATTACCACATGATCATTATAATTGAGTTTTCTTATTTCCAACAGGATTTCATGGCATATGGTGATTGATTCATTGCACCAAAAACACAATGGATTCCTTGAACCCTACATCTATGCCTACACAACATACTCAGTTACCTAGAGCAACAAAACATGTTCATATTTCTACTATTCCAAATAAACCATAAATCACTCAATGATGGATTCCATGAACCCCATTCCTTCTATTGTTGCCTCATGACCATAGAGTCATATTATACATACACAGCATTATAGATCCTACAATGCCAGATATTACATCTATACATGTTCATTGGTAGTACCACCAATTTATTGCACCAGGTTCCCAATGGGGTGATACATATGAGTATCCTTTCTATGAGATAATAGGATAGTTTGTTTTTTTCCAAATATTTCAAAAAACCTCAAAAATCCAAAATTATTTGCAGCATTCACCAGTTCTATTAGCTCCTTGGCATATATGTTGTTGGTTCCATGTTGGTAGATAGCATATCATTTCTTTCTATATACACATGTTTCACACATCATTCGAGTGTAATACAGGGATACGTAGATACATGATCTATGCACTTCGGATGTTGGGCCTTCCATCTACTCATGTCATGTGGACATTGAGGGCATCTACTTCTTTGATCACGATACATACAACTTATATTATACTATGATCACTCTACATTATCATGTTTGAGTTTATGTACTTATGCATGCCTTTATCCATGCTTATATATTTCGCATTGTACTTGATATGTTACGTACTTAACATTTTTAGCTAACACATATGATCCATTGGCTAATATGTTATATTTATGTTAGTTGTTTATTATCCATGCTTTCCTTTTTTCACTTCCTTGAGTGTGTTCATTGCTTGCTAGTGTCATGCATTGTATTACTTGTCTGAGCATTTGGATATGCTCCATTGATTTTGGCTCTCGTATCTATGTTTGTCAGTTGTGACGATTGCATATGTCATAGTTTGTTGTATGTTGACATTTGACTATGTCATTCCTTATTTTATGGACATTTGACTAAGTCATGTCCCTTAAATTGTGTGGCATTTGAACATGCCCCTTGTTTGAAGTCTCCTTGGACCATTCTCTTTTGAATTGCTTTTGAGTGCTCATGTGTGTGCTTGATTGCTTATTGGTATCTTAGGACTTGATGTGATTGAATTATGTGCGCTTCAATGATATATCGACTTAGACATGCTATTAATATATGTTACATGGTTCATACACAGATTATACGATTATCTTATCCTTTTGAGGTAAGGTAACTATCAGTTGTTACTTCCCCTCACCTCAAAAAGAGGGGCATATTATGTTAGGTTGTGGAGCTAAAAACTTCACCAGGATGCAAATAGGAGAAGTTACGGAGGATGCAGTGTTGCAGAATCAGTTGCAGAAGGAATGGCGTCGATCTGATCAGCCGACATCGGTCAGATAGCAAGAGGAAGCAACCGGCGTCGGTTACCAGTCGACCGACATCGGTCTTGGAGGTGCCGACGTCGGCAGCCTGTGCGAGAACAGGCAGTTTGCATGACGAATCTGGGAGAGTCTATTTTAAGACTGTTAGTTTGCATGTTGAAGGCTAGTCGTAGTCTTGAGTTGCGAGTCTAATTATTGTAATTAGGTTAGTCTAATTATTGTAAGCATGAGATCTATATATGGACTCATGGGCTGTATTGTAAATGTGTGCTAGAAAGTCATAGAGCTTTTAGAGAGAGCTAGTGTAGCTCCTCCTAGTTCCAAAGGGGTGCTGAGTGTGTATGATCAGGGAGAGTTGCAAGGTCTGCAAGGTCAAGGAGCTGATCCACCGGGGTACTGGTTGAAGAATCATAAGGACTTGGTGAGGCAAGGACAAGGGTTCTTCAGGGGTGTAGAGATGTCTACATGGTGAGTAAGGTCTAGTGATTTGCAGGCAGCAGAGAGTAGGGGATCTACTTGGAGTACGGTTGTGTACTTGGTGAACTGGCAGCGTGTTACTGACTGGTTGGAGAGGTGAACATCAATTATGTATTGGAGTTGATTGTTGGGACCGAGAGAGAGAGGGAAGAAGGTCTTGAGGTGTGGCGAACCTTTGAGGTGGAAGAAGAAGTGGCATCTTCCTTATTGTATATTCTTCTATGTATTTAATACAATTGTGTATTGTCTCTTAATTCCTATGTTGTTTCATATTTCTAGTTACTTATTGATTATGGTATAATTATGTGTTTAGTTGCTAATACAAGAAGTAATCACATGTGTTCTAATTGGTAGAGCAAGATCCTGACTCATGAGGGATCAGAGCATGTTTGTTGTTCCTAAGGTTTCCCTGACAAGTGGTATCAAAGCTTTTGGTTGGGTTACTAATAGGTGGTTTCAGATCTGGTAGTGTTTGTTGATTACAGGTTGCTCACAGGGTTTCTGATTGAGTGGGAGTATAGCAATGGCAGAAGGAAGTAAGCTACGAATGGAGAAACTGAATAGCACGAATGGTCTAATTGATGGAAAGAAAGAGCAGAGAAAAAGATATTGTTGGTTGGTAGCAGATCAGCATGAAGGAACTGAAGATACAGATGTTGCAGGTGTTGTTGCACAGGATGTTTTGGAAGGTTTCTTGGATAAAGTTGAATCTTGGATAACAGATTATGTTGCCTCTTTCCATGCAGCCCCAGGGAGAGGAGCTGGTGAGCCTTGCCAAAGAATTGGCAAAGGGGAAGTGAAGCTAAAATTGCAGATGGACGACACACAGTGGTTGAAGGAAGTCATGCAGGTACCGGTCTTGGAGATGAGTCTAATTTCTTCAGGAAATTTGGGTGATGGGAGATATACTGTAACTCTCACAGCGGATACACTTGAATTAGATGGTGGTAAGAAAGTAGGTATCCTTTAGCTATCTACTTATATTGTTGATTCACCTTCTGTTGCAGAGATGTGGCTTCATAGGCTTAGTCACATATGTAGAAGGAGAATGTAGGTTCTGAAGTGGAAGACAGATGTTTTTGACAAGCTAAAGAACTGGAAAGCTTTGGTGTTCATGGAGGAGATGATGGACAGAGATCAGGTGAGAGAACTGAATTATTCTGAGCAGAGTAGGGTTGATTTGATTAGAATTTTGATCCATGGAGAGCTCACGAGTAAAAAGTTATCACTCACAGACGAACACAGGTACCGGCGTCGGTCACACAATAACTGATGTTGGCAACAAGAAGTCCGACGTCGGCCATGAGGAATCGACGTCGGTAGAAGGGATACCGGCGTCGGCCAGGGAGACGACGTCAGCAGTCAGGGTCAGTGTAGGGAACCGACATCAGTCGGGAGCAGACTGAGAGATGGCCGAGATCGGTCACTGGAACGGATATTGGGCAGACAGCAAGTCTCAAACGCTCATGTGGAGGTCAGAAAGAGTAAGTGAACCTCATATTCGTTGTTCACCTTCTTTATATTTCCTATTGATGGTCAAGAAACTAGGAAGATGGAAGAGGCAATGCAGATAGAGTCCAGATACAGTGGGAGCTTGACATGGATGAGGAGTGTGAGTCCTTGGAGAAGAACCAAACATGTATTTGTTGGTAGAGTTGTCAGCTGGAAGTAAGCACTGAGAGAGATGGATTCCCGTTTTAGAGAAGAGAGTGGATGGACACAAGAGACAGAAGGCCAAGGCATATGGTCTTGAGGAAGCTGCAGGGCAGTGGTACAGGTTTTGACAGGTGGATGACTAAGCATGGCTTCAGTCAATGTCAGTGTAACTATTGTGTTTATCTTACCAAGTAGATGATGGTCGCAACATCATTTTGTTATTGTATGTGGGTGATTTACTAGTAGGTTTTTACATACAGGTATTTGTTGAGCTAAGGGTAAGGTTAGTTCAGAGGTGTGTCATGAAGAATTTGGAGCAGCGAAATTCTTTGGCATAAGAGACATGGAGATTTTATCTCCAATGGGAGCTGATGTGAAGACGGTGTTGGCGAGGTTCATTACGCAAGATGCAGAATCAGTAAGCACACCAAGGGCTGGACAGTTCAAGCTTAGCTTGAAACAGGGTTCGAAATCACATGAGGCCTATTGTAGGCCTGAGTTTTCCCAATCAGTGGGGGTTGTCGGAAAGTATGGAGCCAATTCAGGGAAGGAGTATTGGAGGGCAGTTCAGTGGGACTAGCAGTAGGGATTCTTGTTACGCAGGGTCAAGTTCTTCACTACATGGATATGTAGGTTCGGATGTGGCAGGTTACTTGAATGACAGGGATAGCATCACAGTTGTGTGGTGGTTGGTCTTCAGGATGGATCTTGAAGAGGGATACAAGCCAGGGAATAATTTAGACGGTGTATAGGTACAGGTACAAGTGTAGCTATTTATCTCCAAGTGGGAGATTGTTATGTTGTGGAGCTAAAAGCTTCACTAGGATACAAACAAGAGAAGTTACGGAGGATGCAGAGTTGCAGAATCAGTTTCAGGAAAAATGGCGTCGGTCTGATCAGCCGATGTCAGTCAGATAGCAAGAGGAAGAAACTGGCATCGGTTACCAGTCGGCCGACATTGGTCATGGAGGAGCTGACATCGACAGCCTGTGTGAGAACAGGCAGTTTGCATGACGAATTCGGGAGAGTCTATTTTGAGACTATTAGTTTGCATGTTGAAGGCTAGTCGTAGTCTTGAGTTGCGAATCTAATTATTGTAATTAGGTTAGTCTAATTATTGTAAGCATGAGATCTATATATGGACTCATGGGTTGTATTGTAAATGTGTGCTAGAAAGCCATAGAGCTTTTAGAGAGAGCTAGTGTAGCTCCTCCTAGTTCCAAAGGGGTGCTGAGTGTGTATGATCAGGGAGAGTTGCAAGGTCTGCAAGGTCAAGGAGCTGATCCATCGGGGTACTGGTTGAAGAATCATAAGGACTTGGTGAGGCAAGGACAAGGGTTCTTCAGGGGTGTAGATATGTCTACATGGTGAGTAAGGTCTAGTGATTTGCAGGTAGTAGAGAGCAGGGGATCTACTTGGAGTATGATTGTGTACTTGGTGAACTGGCAGCGTGTTACTGACTGGTTGGAGAGGTGAACATCAATTATGTATTGGAGTTGATTGTTGGGACCGAGAGAGAGAGGGAAGAAGGTCTTAAGGTGTGGCGAACCTTTGAGGTGGAGGAAGAAGTGGCATCTTCCTTATTGTATATTCTTCTATGTATTTAATACAATTGTGTATTGTCTCTTAATTCTTGTGTTGTTTCATATTTCTAGTTACTTATTGATTCTGGTATAATTATGTGTTTAGTTGCTAATACAAGAAGTAATCACATGTGTTCTAATTGGTAGAGCAAGATCCTGACTCAGGAGGGATCAGAGCATGTTTGTTGTTCCTGGGTTTCCCTGACAAGTGTTATCAGAGCTTTTGGTTGGGTTATTAACAGGTGGTTTCAGATCTGGTAGTGTTTGTTGATTACAGGTTGCTCACAAGGGTTTCTGATTGAGTGGGAGTATAGCAATGGCAGAAGGAAGTAAGCTACGAATGGAGAAACTGAATAGCACAAATGGTCTGATTGATGGAAAGAAAGAGCAGAGAAAAAGATATTATTGGTTGGTAGTAGATCAGCATGAAGGAACTGAAGATGCAGATGTTGCAGGTGTTGTTGCATAGGATGCTTTGGGAGGTTTCTTGGATAAAGTTGAATCTTGGATAACAGATTATGTTGCCTCTTTCCATGCAGCCCTAGGGAGAGGAGCTGGTAAGCCTTGCCTAAGAAATGGCAAAGGGGAAGTGAAGCTAAAATTGCAGATGGACGACACACAGTGGTTGAAGGAAGTCATGCAGGTACCAGTCTTGGAGATGAGTCTAATTTCTTCAAGAAATTTGGGTGATGAGAGATGCACTGTAACTCTCACAATGGACACACTTGAATTAGATGGTGGTAAGAAAGTAGGTATCCTTTATCTATCTACTTATATTGTTGATTCACCTTCTGTTGTAGAGATGTGGCTTCATAGGCTTAGTCACATATGTAGAAGGAGAATGCAGGTTCTGAAGTGGAAGACAGATGTTTTTGACAAGCTAAAGAACTAGAAATCCTTGGTGTTCATGGAGGAGATGACGGATAGAGATCAGGTGAGAGAACTAAATTATTTTGAGCAGAGCAGGGTTGATTTGATTAGGATTTTGATCCATGGAGAGCTCATGGGTAAAAAGTTATCACTCACAAACGAACACAGGTACCGGCGTCGGTCACACAGTAACCGACGTTGGCAACAGGAAGACCGACGTCGGTCATGAAGGAACCGACGTCGGCAGAAGGGATACCGGCGTCGGCCAGGGAGATGACGTCGGTAGTCAGGGTCAGTGTAGGGAACCGACATCGGTCGGGAGCAGACTGGGAGATGGCCGAGATCGGTCACTGGAATGGATATTGGGCAGACAGCAAGTCTCAAATGCTCATGTGGAGGTCAGAAAGGGTAAGTGAACCTCATATTCGTTGTTCACCTTCTTTATATTGCCTATTGATGGTCAAGAACCAGGAAGATGGAAGAGGCAATGCAGGTAGAGTCCAGATATAGTGGGAGCTTGACATGGATGAGGAGTGTGAGTCCTTGGAGAAGAACCAAACATGTATTTGTTGGTAGAGTTGTCAGCTGGAAGTAAGCACTGAGAGAGATGGATTCCCATTTTAGAGAAGAGAGTGGATGGACACAAGAGACAGAAGGCCAAGGCATATGGTCTTGAGGAAGCTGCAGGACAGTGGTACAGGTTTTGACAGGTGGATGACTAAGCATGGCTTCAGTCAATGTCAGTGTAACTATTGTGTTTATCTTACCAGGTAGATGATGGTCGCAACATTATTTTGTTACTGTATGTGGGTGATTTACTAGTAGGTTTGTACATACAGGTATTTGCTGAGCTAAGGGTAAGGTTAGTTCAGAGGTGTGTCACGAAGAATTTGGAGCAGCAAAATTCTTTGGCATAAGAGACATGGAGATTTTATCTCCAATGGGAGCTGATGTGAAGACGGTGTTGGCGAGGTTCATTACGCAGGATGCAGAATCAGTAAGCACACCAAGGGCTAGACAGTTCAAGCTTAGCTTGAAACAGGGTTCGAAATCACATGAGGTCTATTGTAGGCCTGAGTTTTCCCAATCAGTGGGGGTTGTCGAAAAGTATGGAGCCAATTCGGGGAAGGAGTACTGGAGGGCAGTTCAGTGGGACTAGCAGCAGGGATTCTTGTTACGCAGGGTCAAGTTCTTCACTACATGGATATGTAGGTTCGGATGTGGCAAGTTACTTGAATGACAGGGATAGCATCACAGTTGTGTGGTGGTTGGTCTTCAGGATGGATCTTGAAGAGGGATACAAGCCAGGGAATAATTTAGACGCTGTACAGGTATAGGTACAAGTGCATCTATTTATCTCCAAGTGGGAGATTGTTATGTTGTGGACCTAAAAGCTTCACCAAGATGCAAATAGGAGAAGTTACGGAGGATGCAGAGTTGCAGAATCAGTTGCAAGGAAAAATGGCGTCGGTCTGATCAGCCGACGTCAGTCAGATAGCAAGAGGAAGCAACCGGCGTCGGTTACCAGTCGGCCGACATCGGTCTTGGAGGTGCCGACGTCGGCAGCCTGTGCGAGAACAAGCAGTTTGCATGACGAATCCGGGAGAGTCTATTTTGAGACTGTTAGTTTGCATGTTGAAGGCTAGTCGTAGTCTTGAGTTGCGAGTCTAATTATTGTAATTATGTTAGTCTAATTATTGTAAGCATGAGATCTATATATGGACTCATGGGTTGTATTGTAAGTGTGTGCTAGAAAGCCATAGAGCTTTTAGAGAGAGCTAGTGTAGCTCCTCCTAGTTCCAAAGGGGTGCTGAGTGTGTATGATCAGGGAGAGTTGCAAGGTCTGCAAGGTCAAGGAGCTGATCCACTGGAGTACTGGTTGAAGAATCATAAGGACTTGGTGAGGCAAGGACAAGGGTTCTTCAGGGGTGTAGAGATGTCTACATGGTGAGTAAGGTCTAGTGATTTGCAGGTAGCAGAGAGCAGGGGATCCACTTGGAGTACGAATGTGTACTTGGTGAACTGGCAGCGTGTTACCGACTGGTTGGAGAGGTGAACATCAATTATGTATTGGAGTTGATTGTTGGGACCGAGAGAGAGAGGGAAGAAGGTCTTGAGGTGTGGCGAACCTTTGAGGTGGAGGAAGAAGTGGCATCTTCCTTATTGTATATTCTTCTATGTATATAATACAATTGTGTATTGTCTCTTAATTCCTGTGTTGTTTCATATTTCTAGTTACTTATTGATTCTGGTATAATTCCGTGTTTAGTTGCTAATACAAGAAGTAATCACATGTGTTCTAATTGGTAGAGCAAGATCCTGACTCAGTAGGGATTGGAGCATGTTTATTGTTTTGGGGTTTCCCTGACATATTAGTGGGGGCATGTCATAGAGGGATGCCTTCCACATTCTTCACAAATTCAAATTGTAGTGGGGGCATGTTTTGAAAACATGTTCTCCACATTCATATCAGTTATTTGTTTCAAATATATAGTGGTGACATGTTATGGAAATACGTTCTCCCCACTTACACCAATTCCCAGTTTCATATTATAATGGGGGCATGTTATAGAAACATGTTCACATTTACACAATTGCAAATTAGCCAAAATTCATAGTTATATGATTCAGATACATAGTTGCAGCAAAATTCTATACATTAGTACGATTACTATACCTAGGTTTCAGTATGAGACATTTATGAGGTGCACATGATATGCAAAGGGCACCCAAATTACAAAATAAAAATCAACATCTAGATTTCAAATATTTCTACGGACTTTAATTCATCGGGTTGGATTGTTACGGACTATATTGAGCCAATCTACTGCAATAGTTGGTTCACTTTTGCTATGGTTAAGGTGATTAAATCACTTAATCTTCCCAAGTTTATAGGTTAGACTCGATTACATCATCCAACCTCACCAAATTTATAATGTGGGTTGACTTGGACCAACTCATGTTCACCAGGTTATATGTATGACTGAGTTGCATGGGTGAGCTAATCTCAATTATTGGGTGGCAACTTATATTTTTCTTTGTGGTTGGGGGCATGTGTCCTCCAATATTTTTATATTTATGCAATTTACAGATTTTATATTTGTCATAATTTCGGCTCTAATAATTCATAATGATACATCATTTCAAATCAAGTTGTCAACAAGGAAGGCGATTGTATCAATACACAAGTGTACTCCTAAACCTAGTTTTTTTCATTTCAATGCTTTCCATTTCAGATTATATGCACCGATTATATACCATAACATCCTCTTGATTGTATGTCAATGACCAACAAAACACTCAAGTTGGGCTCATGCAAAGGTAATGTGTGTTATAGACACCCAAGTATATATTTTTTTCCTTTAAACTGGGAATTTCATTACTAGATTAAAGCAGGGGCAAATGTAGACAATATTTCTGAATTATATAGCACCTCAGTCTTGTACACCTGGAAAATGCAGACCTTGGTTGTTCCTCTCAGTTCTAGACATTTCCCCGTTGTCGAAAGGCTCGCATCTATTATTTATCTATGCATATTGCTTATCTCTTAGTCTAACCAATGTTATTTTGATGACTCAAAGCTTTTATCATGCTCAGAATGCTATAACATGTTTATCCTTTGTTTCTACAAGTACTAGACATGTTCCTATTTTTCAATGCCCTAGACACTTGCGTCTCACTCAGATGCCTACATCAACTTAACTGTCATATCCCAATGCAAGTGCCCAGTGCCCTTAAGTCATCCAATTTGCAAATGAAATGTATCCCTATGGTCGGCCTAAGTGTTTTATTGCAAGATATTTTCCAAAATGATTAGTATAAATACATGATCAATCATCATTCATTTTTCACCTAACATAGACCAAACAACTCACAAGGCAACTTACAAAAAGCATTCAATCAAATATTCATTGAGCAAAGCTTCCGTATTTTCCCATTTTTCCATATCAGTTATAGAGACAACACATCTACAAGTCTAAAGTATTGAAGGCACAATGCATGAGCCATATTTGTCAAGTTAGAAACTAGGTCACTATTGTACTTATCACATATTGCATCATCATGCACACACAACCCCACATGTAAAGAACTACATGAATTTGAAACCCTCTTTGAAGTAGTGGCTATATAGACAGCGTCCACTGACAAAAGAGGTCTTTAGGGTTAGCTCAACACTATGAGCCCACTAGCTCATTTTTATGTCACTATGAAGATGAAGAACTAGGGTTTTTTTATTTGACAAAGAGCGACAAACCATGATCCAAATCTAAGCACACTAGAGCGAAGGCAACACAAAACCCAGATCATACCAAGTGGTCGCATCTAGACCCACCAAGTATTCCATATTCAACACTTGCATCCAGATTACACAGAAGTGTCGATGCAACCATTTGAGGTCAACACAAATGTCTAAGGTCATAGAGGTCAAATTTACAGAATCTGACAACTGATCTAGAATCCAGAGCCAGTCTATTTCCAACCTATTCCATATCATATCTGAATGCAAACAATAATCTAGCTAAGTACCATTATTTTTCATTTATAGTAATATCAATTATTTGTTGTACTTAGTATTTTTAATATATCTCAATATTTAAATTCAGAATATTGTTTATTTGAGTTTGTAAATTAATTGGTCTACTATATAGTTTACCACCCTTGTATCCTAGACTATATCTATCCCCTTTAACCCTAGATTCCTTAATCTACATTTTAAGGTTAAACAAAATAGTGGCTTGAATTCCTAGGTCAAAACTCCATATCATCACTAGTGACAGTAAATTTAGTGAAAATTGTGTCTACAGTCATGGGCGGTGACGTTAGCTAGAAGCAAGCACTTATGATAGGGTTAGGAAAGACAATGAAAGGTCAAAGAAGACATTACAGAAAGTATGAAGGTTACATGTAGATAGGTACCCACAACATCTCTCACAGGGTGGCTCAAACCCTACATACCCTAATCTTCAATGTGGGAGATGAATGCATCGATGAGTCATCGACAAAACAAATGTTAGTAAAGTGAATTCAATGTGTATACAGAGAGAACCTAAAACATGTGGGTTTTAGTCCAACATGTACCATTACAATTGGCAAGGAAGAAGGATCACTTTCCCTATTCAACAAAGAAAGCTCTATTAGATGCATGACCATTACCATTATAAAGTATGTTTAATTAACTTTCCCTTGATATATGATATGTGGTTTTCGGTAATAAGATGGAAAAGATATTAAAATTTCTAATTTTGATAACTACAAATTAAGTGTAGAGAAATAAGAGGCAAACATCCCTTACACCACTAATGTGGAAGTATTTGATCAAGTCAATCTATCTTTATCAGAAGGTATGATTAAAAAGCTTTTCACTCACTATGATAAGATTTTCAAGTTGGCAACCTCCAAAGTATTAGGGTAAAAAGATAGTCATCTAGGGTTCAATGCCAAATTATCAAGTTTGAAAAGTGTGTTGTGATAGTTTTTTGTTAATAAATGATATGGAGGGTTTTTCGTTCAGTGTTGAGCAAGACAATGCAATTTCAAGTTGGTGCTCTGAAAGTAAGTGTAGTGAAAGGAGGAACGACTAGACCTTCTATCACACTCTTTAGGTTGGCATAAAATAATGAAGAATGTACAATCCTACCTTCTTCCTACATGCAACTCGAGGGGTATGGGAAAAGACTCGATCATCCCTTCTTTCCCCACATTCTGCGACCCTTACCCCTAAGGTGGTCATCAACAACTTTTAACAAATTTTAAAAGAGAATTTGGGAGATTTCTAATTTCAAGTAAAAAGCATACTATTCTAACATTCATACTATTAGTTATACTTTATGTAAACATGCTATAATTTCCCACCTTAGTTTGAGCTTCAAACTAGCTTTGATACCACTCATCGCATCTCAAATAAACAATTAGGAATATACACGAGAATAACCATAAAAACTGCTCTTTAAGTCCATAGATATTTTACAATGGCAGCAAGGGAGTGTAATTGAATGAGTTGTTCACAATTATATTTGATCTTAAATTTGGCATCCATTTAACCATCATACAAACATTTCAACCTTGAATTTAATGCTCATTTGACCGTCACATTAAAAAAATCTTTTTGCTTGGAGAAATCAATCAAAAAATCATAGTATCTTGACCATGCCATGGAGTTTGGGGCCCATTTTGTTTTTTCAGCCCAACACAGAGATGTAGCTAGATTGATGTCATGTGTCACTAGTCGGTGGGTAATTAGCAAAGAAGGTTAAGAGAATTATTATTCAATGTGGTAGGTGAAAATACAAGATAAGAACCTTCAAATTGATATCTCTCGACACATTCAGGGAAGATGTAATTAAGATATCTATAATAGTTTATCAACAATAAGAGTGGGATTATATAAACATCAAATTCAAAGCACCCACATTCTCCAATAGTAAAGATGGGGAGCACCGACAATCCAAAGAGCTCCCAAGAATTGAAGAACCAATAATAAATATTGCACATTGTTGATATTGATTCCTAGGTAGCATGAAACACTTTGCCCCACAACTCGCCCTACAGAACTAATTATTTTTTCCACCCAAAATCATGCAATTGTGATTGACCAAGTCTTGCAATACTATAGTAACTCACGAGTAGCTCCATGAAACAAAAGGCGCATTGTAATGCTTGCTTGTGTGCCCCCTCCCTGCAATTGGAAGTAGAAAGAGGAACACTAACTATCATGGAGTCAATCCAAAGCTAGTACTTTCAAATAAGGGATTTGAGCTTTCATCTCAAACGGGGGTAGAAGATTCAACAAACAACTTGCTAGCCCATTTGGGCGGGTAGAATGGACTTCTAATAAAGATGGGTGCAATCCCCATGGCTGACCCATAACGACTTATTTGCATGAAATGATAGGTGTGTTAGACCATTTGGGTCACAACAAAAATTCCATAACATTCAGGATGCACGTATAGGATCAGTCCATGCAAAACAATACTTTTATCACCATGAGCTAAAAGAAACAAGTAAGATGCTAAAACTTTGTGTACCAGTGTTGATTGAATTCAAGTACTTGTAAGGACAAGCTCAAGCAAATCATATGTTTGCAATACAACATAATCCATGTTTTGGACAATAATCACTACAATTAGCTTTGGACAAATACCCGGAAGCTTCCTATACATCATCAAGCAAAACCTTATTTGAGAAAAGCAACTCTCTAATGAACTAGTACTGCCAACAAGATAGGTGCTCTACTTGTAGTTTATATCCCCAGTGCCAAAGAGAAGTTGCTGAAAATTAGAAAATAAAAATTGTGACATAACACTTATAATAACAGTTGAGTAGTTCTCGTCTCCAGTTTACAGCAATTGGACTGCCACTATTGCAGGGATCTTTTCACGCAACTTTTGGGTGACTGCAACACGCACGGTCATAACTCCAGCTGCTGGGCCACCAATCCTCACCTTCACAATTGGGTCATCAATCTTTACCAATTCCAGCTCCCCACCTCCAGTACCAACAAGGTAAGGCCTTATTTCTTCAAGCACCTGCAAACATGAATTCAATTAGCCAATATAGATAGCAAAGAATTATTCTGTTCTGTTTTTCCATATTTTGATTTTACATTAACCTAGTAAATCCGAGGGCATGGCAGTAATGCTAAGGTTGTATAATGGCAACTCAAAATTGTACTTTGTATCTTACAAATTATTAATTTATTTTGCATGTCCAGATAAATTCTCATTTAACAACATTGGAATGACCCTAAATGGAGGAGAATGAATAAACAATTCCAGAAACATAGGAAAAAAAAATCGCTGCTATTATAAGACTTATGCGGACGTCCATGTTGTATTGCGATTCAACAACAAAAGCATGCAGATAATGTGGATTGAAAGTTCTCATTTTAATGCAGGGTCCTTGCCAGGTCGGCTCATTTTGTGCTTCTTTTAATGATTCGTTTAGATACAATAATGAGCCAGTATGCATAAACAATGGCCACAATTTTAGGATCCCCAAAAAACCCATGCCTGCCTATAATACAAAAAATAATCATGCTTCCATTCATATAGCGAATGAGAATGCATGAATGGACTTGAGAAAACCAGTTAATGATATGAAATGAAAAGGCAGAAAATAATAGGGAGTTTAAATGAATAAAAAGAGGAAAACAATCAAGCAAAAACAAAGAACAGAACAACACATTTGCTTCACAAAGATAACCATTGCTTTTATAGGTTGGATAAGGCTATGCGAATAAAGACTGATATAGTGGGACCCAAATATTGACAAAGATGACTATATTGAATTAAGAAAAGTATATATACTCATGTACACAAGCCAAGGACGTTGAAGTTCATTAGAAGTAGATTTGCACAGAGCAATGTTTTTCAATTGTGAAAGTTTTCAGAAGATGCTGAATGAATATCCCGACTCCAAATGACAAATACTATTACAGTTCATCTTTTTAAATGGTCACGTTCATTGATCTTTGTTATGAACTAATACATTATTGATTAATCAGGTATATTACAGAGTTCTTGTATGATATGGTCATAACCTGCTTTGTTTGGCTGTTACGATTGACATGCAACCAAGGAGATGGTTAATCAAATAAATAACTTAACAATATAAAAACAAATTTATAATCAAATAACAGCATCCTCAGACATAAGCCAAGCAGAGCACAGGGATTCAATTTAAGAGGCAACTCTTATCAAAAAAATATATTTTTTACAAATGAAATCCACTGTTCTAGGCATTCTACACAAGCACCAAAAGAGATGAAGCCAGATTTCATATCTACACTCCTATAGTTAAAGAGAGACTATTATAGTCATGTTCAAGGTCCCAAGTCTCCAAGTAGCTTTAGAATGTTGCTTACCAGATGATGAATCCATTATATAACAGCTTCAATAGCTATTACACCCATTTGGATGTTGAATATTTTCCATGTTAAATCGGAGAAAAATGGCAGAAAGCATGACACATTCATCACATCAATGAGCCATCATTCAACAAAGTGAAAGTGTGTTATACAATAGCAAATGTTGAGCCAATCAATACATTTGAAAATGAGATGCCTCATTCCCTCAACCATAGATGCTCGAACTAACAATAAATTTGTGCATCTTTGTTAATTTCCCACCAAGAAATTGCCCAAAGTGGTTAATACCATCTGTACCAAGGTATACAAAGGTTAACCTTTAAAGAAGGTAAACTGAGAAAAAAAAAAAAACTATTGCAATATTGGTAAAGAAAGAACTGAAAAATACAAAAGACATGAAAAATAAAAACTATGTGAATAAAAAGCGGAAAATGCTATAAGTGGAATATTTGAGGACCTCGTATGACCAAACAAGAAGGAAAACTAAAAATCATGACTCCCACCCACAAAAATCAACTTCACTCCCCATATTGTAATCTAGGATGACGCAAGACTCAGAAAGTGGAAGGAAAATCCCAAAACACTAGCCACTTCGTTTAGAAAAGAGAGAGTGTCAAGAGTTTCTCAAGGCCATTGTCTCCATAGACACTCAACACCAATCTCCATAAGAGAAACTGAAAACAAACTTCACCAAGTAACTAAAAGAGGCTACATGCCTAGTATCAACATAAATTTTAAGACCCGTCAAAGAATAAGAAGTCCACAAATTTTCTTCATCTTGTGAATTTTCAAGAGTCCTTGTCCACAAAGCAAGATCATCTATCAACAGTAAAATAATCATCCACATCAATTGAGAATGTTGCTAAGGGTATCCACCTAATGCTGAAATGAGTTCAACCAATAAAGGAAGAATCGTGCATAGAAGAGTTAGAAAATAGAGTCCAACAAAGAAGATAACCTCATCAAAAGATTATTGTGTTAGCATATATTTAACCTCAAACTATGAGCTAGATTAAATATTAACTTTTACTGATTTTTATTTATACAAACATATCATGCCTAAACTCAAGTAAATTAAATCTAAATCAGCATGCGATATTATGTGCATCCAAAAAATCTAAACCAAACATTTAATGTACAGTTGCCGTTCTACATGGACAAATCCTTTCACCTTGAAAGTTGTGCAGTCCCTGCGACATGTCTATCATGTATAAGACATTGGTGCAGCAACCAGTATACAAGAGGCAAATTGTTTTCTGACAGAGAGACATGAATAGGGATTATCTATGGATATAATATTCTGTGGAATAGTTTAATTAATGAGTCAGTTCAAAGAATGATTTTAAATTTTTTCAATGTTTCTGCACGGAAGAAGATTGGCTTCGGCCATAGGTTAATCTGTTGTTCTCTTGGTTTCATCAAGGAGTGGATGCTAGGATCCACAGCTATCTGTTCTCCAGTAGCGGATGGTTGTGATTGGTTTTGTGCACGGTTTCTTGCTGGTTGTGAGGCTTTTACCTTGCCGACTGCAGGCTGGATTTAGGCAGAAACCCAGATGTTACGCTGATTATTGGTGAACTTTCAGTTGATGTTTAGGCTATTGTATCTTTTGTAGGCTAGGCCGGGTTGGGTTGTGGGATGACCTGGGGTTTGTGGTTGTGTTGGTTGGGCTGTGGGATGATTTGGTTGACTTTGTAGCGGGTTGTGGGGTCCCATCAAAACCCTCTATTTTTACCTTTTATATATATATATATATATATATATATATATATATATATGGGATGATTCGGTTGACTTTGTAGTGGGTTGTAAGGTCCCATCAAAACCCTCTATTTTTACCTTATATACATATATATATATATATATATATATATATATATGGGGGATCTAATATGGTTTGTGTGCAGGTCACAAGATCCATACCGAGCTGAAGGGGTTACACAAGGTCCATAGGAGGGTAATTGAATCAACCCCACAACGAGGTGGCTTGAATGACAGAGACATTCTGGTACAAGGGACTTCAGAAATTGGTTTCTTAAAAAGAGCTTTCAATTGACTGGTTACTTTGCTCAAATACAATGGAATTCAGTCAAGGATGGTGACCAGTTGACCCGGCATGATGAATAGTCACTAAGGTCATATGGAAATATTAAAACATATTAAGCATTTTTCTATATTTTCAAAAGCTTGATTTAAAATACCAATGTGACAAAAAGATGCAAGACAAAAGCTATGATATGCACAAAAAGCTAAAGAAAGCTTATTTAGTGAAAAGCTTGATAATTGAGTTTTATTAAAAGAAAATCTTATTCAATGAAAAGCTCACAAAAAGGGGAAGAAAGGCTTATTTAAAAGTAAAGGGTATCATAAGGAAACACTAGCTCTAAATGATATCGTGGAAAAGCTTATAAAATAATGACAAGTTTGATAAAAAGTTGGTAAAAATACGTATGCAAGGTATGGCTTGCTGTAAACTGACAGACTCAGACAGATATGTCAACAGGAAACTGCAGATGAGAATTGAAGCCCATAATCCATTTAATTGGAATCTGCAAAGCTTTAAATGAAGGAAGCTCGATTTCAACAAGAATTGTTGAGCATTGTCAGAAGCCCATCCTTTGCTTAATAGCAAAAATCAGATTTCCTGCAGTCGGTTGGGGCAAAAGAAAATTTATATAAGGAGAAAGCAATAGAGAATGGGGTTATCAATTTGTTATTGTCAGCTAGCTTTTTTAGAAGAGCTGGGTGCAATAAAAGGAAAGTTGTGTGCTCAATGTGAAAGCTTAAGCTGTAAAACATTTTAAAGTTGATTTTCTTAGATCAAGCCATTTCTGTTGCCATATTCTATAAAGGTATTATAAAAGGATTTCGATGATTGTTTCTTGCTTGACATGGGCGTTTTAAGCTGTTGTATTGCATGGTTGAACCATTGTGGGCGTTTTAAGCTGTTGTATTGCATGGTTGAACCATTGTATTTAATTGCTTTCCTTCTCTCTTTTCTTTGCTCCATCTTTTGCCATCATCTTTTGGTTCTAGGGTGAGGATTGAAGAAGGGAGAAGTTAATCGCAAATGCAAATGCCACACACTGGAATAGAGGCCTCCACTTTGTGTTGAATAAGGTGTTAAGAATTCAAACTATTGCCTTGGGTGTTAAGCAAGAAACAACAGACATGTTAACAGCCCTTACAATTACAACATAACTCTACGTGTTGAGTGAGGGGGTGAGAATTCAATCCAAAGCCAAAGGGAATTAGACATAGTGAGGGGCTAGCAAATTATGCTAGTAGCCAAACACTAGACATAGTGAGGGGATAAAACATTGCGCTAGTAATGGAGCACTAAGCAGTAAGAACTATGCTAGAAGCAGTTGTAAACATGATTATAATTAGCTGCTTATTTAGTTGGATGTCATAGTACAGTTGGACCAAATATAAACTTTAGAAGGGTTCTTTTTATTGCACCCCACTCGGTTGTAGCCAGTGGCTTCTTTTTTGCTTTCCATGTTTCATTGATTGAGTTAAATATATTTTATATTCATTTGTGAGGGCTTCTTAAATTTTTATATTTCATTTGGGAAAGTTTTTTCTTGATGATATTTATACAAGTTCATTGCTCCATATTTTTATGTCCTTCTTGAACCTAAATTTAGTAAAATCAGCTGATGAGATGAGATACAAAGTAAAACTTTTTATGTTCAGCAATGAGGGACAGCGAATTATTATTATTAAGAGCTAAACATTGGGCAGTGGTAATTTAATAGCAATGAGAGTGAAAAGCTTCAAAGGGCAGTAAAGAGCAGATAATTCCTCTTTATCTCTTATGAAACCTTGCACCTGCTATGAGGATGGCGGAGGGAAGGTGGAGGGACTAACAATATTATGCTTCTCTGCTTTGGTAGGGATTTAAGTCAATTTGAACAATAGAGTTGTCTGGTTTTGGTATACAACTTTCTACCCCTGCTATTGTTCATTTCATTTCCATTTTAGTTAAAGAAGAAATGAAATATGAGTTGTTTATATTGATTCGTTACTCTATTCATGATTTAGCGTATAAATTTCAATTTACTAAGCTTGCATTCTGAGGAGAATGATAGTTGTGCACCTAATAAGTAGCTTGCAAGGAGTGCTTGACTTAGCAGATGCTTTACGATCAACGGTTCTAAGTGATTTTCTAAGCTCCTTCACATACATTTTATTATGCACATGATGAAATAAAGATAGCAATGGCTCATGAACCTTCTAATTGCAAGTGAAATCTACAGTTGTTGTGCAAATCCTAAGTAGCTCACGGCCTAAATCGAACACATGATTATTTAAGGGGAGAAATCAGTCCTCAACATTGGATGGAAATGCTAAATCAATGGCTAAGATGTCATGTCAGGCAGTGGGATGAAAGCCTCCGGCACATGCTAAACAGAATCACAAGATAGATTTGTAGCCATCTGATTCAAAGGACTATAGATCTACAGCACAAATTGATTTCTCCGGCTGTTGGAAGCCCAGTGAGCTTTGCTCTAATAAAAGCTGAAAAACTCAGTGCTTACCCAAGACCGTTGGATTGAAGGCAGCAAGATGTAGGGCTTATAAAAAATTTGGAATTTAATTTACGCCAAGGCATTAAGGCTTGTGGCAAGGGCGGCATTAAGCTTGGGTAGTCGATCCATGAATGGATTGACAGCTGTAGAAGCTCTTTGCACCTTCCATAAAGGCATTGGGCTAAGGAAAGTTTGACAATTAAAATTCATAGGTAGTTGGCAGTCGCTTAGTGTAAAGAGCTTTATTGAATGAATGAATGAAAGCTTTTAATAACATCCATGAGACCAAGCAGTCTATGGGACCAAAAGCAGTAACATGAGTGCTCCATGCAAGAACAGCGATTTGAAACAAGTGCTGCCCCCTTAGGTTTACGATATTCTATTTTCTTTTTGAAGTTAAATCTTCTGCTATCAATCTTGATCAAAACATTTGTTTTTTTTCTAGCCTTGCATATTCAAACAAGACAATCAGATTGTCAACTTTCAAGAATTTGTCATATTTGATCCAAATGTCATTATAAATTGGGCACTCAATGATGTAGTGTCATTCTGTCTCCACCACCCCCATGGTATCAAATATACATGTTCTCTTTTCCCACTCTTCTTTAAGCATTGTCCACCTACCGGTTTCATATCTAAGATGATGTGAGCTAGCCCTTAGTTTTTACATTTTCACCTTCCACTTGATTTATGCTCTTATGTAAGTTTTTACGTCATGATCGCATGTGGGATTAAATTATTTGACATAGCATTCTTTATTCACCCAAGTTGTTTTATCCACATGGCTACCTTGAATTTTTCTCACATACCTTTTTATTTTCTTATTTGTGTTTGGGCACTCTTGCATGTGAATGCCACATTTGCTCATCCATTTGTTGTTTGTTTCATCCACATGTTTTCCCTTCATCTTAACTCTTCCTCCACTACCATTCTGAGCCACCGATGAGTCTATATGCTTTTGTTCTTCTTTAAGTAACTTAACATCCAAATCATAGTTAATGCCTCCAAAAAGAAAGTAGGTGCTTTTGTTAATAAGATTTTATATGGAACCAATGTTAAAATTTTGAGGTCACGTGTTATTAGGTGTTTTTGAATTCTCTCTATTTGTATCCATTTCATATCTGACACATTGTTGACCCAAACTTCACATTTGTAGAGCACCACTGGTGTGATAAGCAACCCAAACAAGATCCTTTTGATTTTCCATTTCATAATTCCACATTCTTGTTGTAGACAATATTTATGGATTATATAGCACCTCAATCTTGTACACTTGACAAACTCGGACCTTGGTTGTTCCTCTCAGTTTTCGACCTTTCTTGCTTTCACAAGTCTCGCATCTACTCTATCTTGTGCCCCTTGGCCTATCTCTTAGTCTGACCAATCTTATGTTGATGACCTAGGGCTTATATCTTGCCCAAAATGCTTAATATGTACTTATCTTCTAACTCTGCAAGTTTTGAGCTTGTACTTACTTTCCTACTCCCTAAACACTAACGTCGAGGACAAACACCTTTGTCACACTAATACCTGCCCGATGCAAGTGTTCAATGCTCTAAAGTCATCTATTTGCAAATGAAACGTATCCTAGCGGTCGGCCTAAATGATTTAATGTGATTTACTTCTCCAACGGGATTGATATAAATATAAAATCAACCTTCATTCATTCCGAACCTACAAAAGACCAAAAGAGACCAAGGCAACTTATCAAAAGCATTCAATTGAGCAAAGCTTCCCTATTTCAATATCAGTCATAGGAACAACACATCTACAGGTCTGAAGTACTGAAGGAGCAGCTCAAGAGTTATATTGGCCAAGTCACAAACTAGGTCACTAGTACTTGCTTATCACATATTGCATGATTCACACACAAACCAACATGTAAGGGAGAACTACATCAATAAAGCCCTCTTCGGAGTATTGGCTATATAGACAACGCTCACTAACAGAGAGATTTTTGGGTTAAGCGCAACGTCGTGTGCCCACTAACCCCTTTTTTCCCAAGATCACCATGAAGATGAAGAACTAGGGTTTTTGACATTTCATGAGGAGCCACAGTGCATGACCCAGACTTGAATGCACCAAAACAAAGGTGAAGACAAATCTAGAAGCATCCAGGTGGTCGCATCCTTTTCCATCAAGTATTTCATACAGGGCACCTGCGTCGAATCCAGATAGTAGCATCGATGTAACTGTCCCAAGCTGACGCAAGTGTCTAGAGCTCTAGAGGCACTTAATCTAGAATCAAGGAACAGTTCCAAAATCATCTTTCAGTCTACTTTCTGCCTATTCCAGAACCAACACTGTGTCAGCATCAAAACCAGTTAAATACATTGTCATTTCTATACAGAGCTTAATTATATTTTCTATGTTTAGCCTATTCTTAGTTTTATAAATTCAGCATATGTTATATCTGAGTTTAACACCCAATTGCCCTGCTATAGATCTTATTATCACCCTTGTGCATTGTCATTTCTATATACCCCTTTAAAGACAATCCAAGGCTAACACCAAGTCCTTAGACCAACCATTTTTAGGGTTAAAAAATTTGGTGAACCTGATCTATGAACATCATTTCTACCTAAGCATACCCTATGGGATGTTTATTCCCTGCTTTGTCTTAATCTTTATGTACTTCATATCTCTTATCATGGATGATATTGAATGTTTTGATGACTATGATTATGAAACTCTCCTAACTTTCTATCAAAAAAGGGGTAAAAATTGATTGCTCTTGTATCTTTCCAACTGCTAAAGCATATAATCTCAAAGCCTTGAATGGTTGTAGTTGTTATCCCTTAAATCAGGTCCATGCCCCCACCATTTCAAGAGATGAGTTGAGCTATATTAAATAAAATAAAGATCCTTTACCCATACTTCCTACACCACCATCATACGATTTTGGTCTTAGATATTTGCAAAAATATGGATACAAAGGCCAAGGATTGGGCAAACATGAGCAAGATATAGCTCACCCTATTGTTCCTAAAAATAATATATATCGGAAAGGCTTAGGATTTTCAGAAAAATCCATGAGGCACCAACAAGACAAGTCATCTAAGCATGCCCTTCATGCATATTTTACCACACAAGTGGGTACATATGACCAAGAGGCTCCTTCATTTGATCATCAAAAATTCAAACAAATACAAAAAGAAATTATAAATGGTTTACAAATAACTTATAAGGGGAACATGCCTTCAAGCAAAATAATTCACACCCCCATAATTCCTAAATTCCCAAATAGTATCCCCCTTAGCAAAGGTGATGGTTCCCTCGTACCTTCATTGAAAACAAATTCTATACCAAAAAAGAGACCTTTACCAAAGATTGTTCAAGTTCAAATTGTTATACCAAAAGTAAATGAAACAAATTCTTCCAATGGTCCAAGCTATTCAAATGATATATCAAAAGTACCAAATTTCAAAGATCCCATACCACCCCTGAATTACCCTACATTTAGTGATCGTAAACTTGCACTTGTTATACATGAAGATGATGGTACTCGTATGCCTAGATTCAAAAAAGGTGGTGAGTTGGAACCAATGATAACACCTATGACAAACACCACTATTCCCATGGAATATCTTATGTCTATGATGACCACTATTGAGGATCTTCAAAAACAGGGTTCTATACTTCAAATGCAAATAGCTTTCCATAATAATAATGCACATGTAACCTCATTCAATAATCAACCTCTTGCTAAATGTATACTTGAATATCCTTATCCAAAAGGTTTTGAGCTACCATATTTACCTCTCTTTGAAACACATAAAGATCCATTTGAGCACATAATATGTTATGTACATTCTTTTGGTTAATGGGCAAAAGATGACAAACTTTTATTAAAGGTTTTCCATATGAGCATTTCGGATGAGGCTCAAAATTGGTTATATAGTTTACCAAAGGGTTCTTTAACCACTTTTTTACAATTGGAAGATGCATTCTTCATGGATTTCAATATCTACAAGGTGTCAAAACTTACATTAAAACATTTGCACAATTTCAAACAACGTGATGATGAATCCCTTCAAGAATATACTATTTGATTCAAAAGTACATCATATGAGCTAGCATTTAGACCCTCAAATTTGGAATTGCAATTTATCTTTAGTAGATGTCTTCTTTCCCCATTAAAGGAAAAAGCATTGCATAAACAATATAAATCATTTACCCATTTATATAATGAAGAGTATAGATATGCTTCCTTCATAATTACTCATTCAAAGGAACTTAACATATCTCTCTCCAAATACAAAAATTGTATCCCCCACACAAAAGAAGATAAATTACCTAAGGAGCATTATGAACAAAAATGTGGTATTCTTAATCTTTATATGGCCAATTTGCAAATGTTACTTAACATGGGGCCAATCCAAGGTCCATGTCTTATATAAGAATTTCAATGTGAACAACACAAAAAGCATCCACGCCAACAAGATTTAACAATTACCTTATATATGGACGGTGTTTATTTTTGGCATAACCATATTGATCCTACACAAGCAAAAACTACTTGCAATGTAAGACGCTTACAACAAATTGACTTTAACAAAAAAAACTTACAAAACAAAGGAGGTTGGAAAGACTCCTTAGTCAACATAACAATACCAATTGCTTGTGGTCCTAAATTAATTCAAACATGAGTTTGGGTTATGCCTAATACATCTCTATATGCATTTACCCTAGGAACTCTTTGGTTATACCAATTGTAAGCAAAATTTGACCAAAATCAACAAGGTATTTCTTTTTCTCATAAAGGCAAATTAATACATATTCCAAATTATAGCATTACTTCTTCTACTACACATGCAAAACGTGAGGAGAAACATGCTATGTACCTTTTCAACCTATCCAATCATGACGCAAATAATGTAAAAGATCCAACTTAAAGGTTTCATGCACCAAGTGGAGAGATACCTATGACCATCCATTGGATGAGATCATCGAGTAGTCTCTTAAAATATTTCAATAATACAAAAAAATATTCAAAAATCCAAAAATGTTTTCGGCACCTACATGTTTTATTGGCTCCTTGGCATCTGTGTTAGTTCCATGTTGATGGATGGCATATTCAATTACTTATACATACACAGATGCATGTCACACTTCTATTTGAGTGTGATACAGGCATACACAAACATGGTCTATTCATATTTCGGATGTTGGGTCTTCCCTTTACTCATGTCATGCAGACATTAGAGACATCCGCTTCTTTGATCTTGATACACAAGTTAAATGGTTTGATGATCACATTTCATTGTCATGTTTGAACTTATATATGTACTCACACATGCATTTATCTATGATTATATCTTACACATGGTACTTGATATGCTATACGCTTGACATTTTTTCCTAACACATTTGACCCATGGGCTACTATGACATGTTTATATTGGTTGCTTATGCTTTACTTTATGCACTTCATTGAGTGTCTTGCCTTGTTATTGTATTCCTTGTTCGAACATTTGAATATGCTTCTTTGCTTGCAGACCCCGTGCCTATGTATGCTTTATTTGACATTTGCATATGCCATTATTTGTTGTATGGACATTTGAATGTCATTTTTGCTTTTATGAACATTTGATTAAGTCATGTCCTTTCGATTGTGCGGCATTTGAACATGCCCCTTGTTTGCAGTCTCCTTGGACAATTGTCTTTTGTCTTGCTTTTGAGTGCTCTTGTGTGTGTGCTTGTTTGTTTGTTGAGCTTGTACTGTTATTATCTAGACATTGCCATGATCTTTATCATGCATTTTAAGCCTTCATGTGATCACATTGATTCTATGCACTTCAACGTTATATCTACTTAGACATGTTCCTTCTATCTGATACATGGTCCTATTCATAGATTATGCATTTGTCTTATGCTTTTGAGGTGAGATTACCAGTTCCTCTCTTACCCTCACCTCAAAGGGGGCGGGGGCATACTAGTGGGAGCATGTCATAGAGACATGTTCTCCACACCTATTCAGTAATCAGCATCTCCAGATTACAATGGGGGCATGTTTTAGAAACATGTTATCCACATTGGTACTCGTTAATTTTCAGATTTCTCTATATGTAGTGAGGACATACTTTGGAAGCATGTTTTCCACTTACACAATTTCCGAATTGGCCAAAACACAATTATATGAATTAGATTCACAATTATGGCAGAATTTTATACATTGGTACTATTGTTATACACAGTTTCAACGTGAGACATATCTAAAGTGCATATGCTATGCAATTTGTGCCTAATATTGCAAAATTCAAATTAGTTTCAGATTCTAAAACCCTTTTATGGATTGCTACCCCGGTCGGACTTTTACAGACTTTATTGAGTTAATCTACTACAGTAATTGGTTTGCTTTTTGGTATGGTTGAGGTGATTAAATCACTCAATCTTGCCAAGGTTTCAGGTTGGACTTGATTGTATCAGCCAGCCTCACCATGTTATAAGCATCATTGGGTTGCACAGTTGAGCTAATCGCAACTGTCATGTGGCAACTCACCTTTGCTCCAAGGTTGGGGGCATCTCTCTCTCTCCTTGGACATATGTACTTTCTATATTTTATCTATATTTGTCATAATCTCAGTTTTAGAGCCTTACAATGATACATATTTTTCAAACCAACTTGCCAATAGCCAAGACAGTTACATTGACACACAGGTATACTCCTAAACCTTGCTCTTTTAAATTCAATATTTTCAATACTTTAAATTCTAGATTATATGCACTAATTATATACTGTAACATGCTCTTGGTTGCAGGTCAGTCACCAACAAAGCACTCAAATCAGACACACACAAAGACAAGATGTATTATACACACCCACGTACATATTCATTTCCTTTAAACTAGCAATTTCATTACACTATATTAAAGGGGGGACAAATATAGACGATATTTATGGATTATATAGCACTTCAATCTTGTACACTCGGCAAACTCAAACCTTGGTTGTTCCTCTCAGTTCTAGACCTTTCTCGCTTCCGCAAGTCTCGCATCTGCTCTATCTTGTGCCCCTTGCCCTGTCTCTTAGTCCAACCAGTCTTATGTTGATGACCCAGGGCTTTTATCTTGCCTAGAATGTTTAAAATGTACTTATCTTCCATCTCTGCAAGTTCTTAGCTTGTACTTACTTTCCTGCTCCCTAGCCACTAATGTCCGAGACAGACCCCTGTATCAATGCTAATTTCTGACTCGACACAAGTGTCCAGTGCCCTTAAGTCATCTATTTTGCAAATGAAAAGTATCATAATGGTCGGCCTAAGTTATTTAATGCGAGTTACTTCTCCAAAGGAATTGATATAAATGCAAGATCAATCCTCATGCATTCCGACCTTATAAATGACCAAAACAACTTATCAAAAGCATTCAATCAAGTATTCAATTGAACAAAACTTATCTATTTCAATAGCAGTCATAGGGATAGCACATCTACAAATTTGAAGTACTAAAAAAGCAGTCCGAGAGCTATATTTGCCAAGTTACAAGCTAAGGTCACTGTTGTACTTATCACATATTACATGATTCACACACAAGCCAACAAATAAGGGAGAATTACATCAGTCTGAGGCCCTCTTCAAAGTATTGGCTATGTAGACAATGCTCACTGACAGAGGAGTCTTTAGGGTCAGCTCGACACCATGTGCCCACTAACCCATTTTTCTCCAAGGTCACCATGAAGATGAAGAACTAGAGTTTTTGACATTTCATGAGGAGCGACAGTCCATGACCCAGGTATGAATGCACCAAAACAAAGGCAAAGACAAATCCAGAAACATCCAGGTGATCACATCCTTTTGCAACAAGTATTTTGTATAGGACACCTACGTCAAACCCAGATAGTAGCATCGACGCAACCGTCCTAGGTCAATGCAAGTGTCTAGAGCTCCAAAGGCACTTAATCCAAAATTAGGGCACTGTTCTAGAATCATCTCCCAGACTACTTTCTCCTGTTCCAAATTCAACACTGTGTTAGCATCAAAACTAGCTAAGTACATTACTTCTTTGTCGTTTCCATACATAGCATAATTGTACTTTTTATGTTTAGTCTATTCTCAGATTTATAAATTCAGCATATATTATATTTGAGTTTAGCACCCAATTGCTCTGTTGTAAATTTGATTATCACCCTTGTGAATTGTCATTTCTATATACCCCTTTAAAGGCAATCTAAGGCTAACACCAAGTCCTTAGACCAACCATTTTTAGGGTTAAACACCTACATCTATTTTTTAGCAAGTACAAAGCCTTTTATCCCCCTTGTGTTCTTTTTGTCCTACAAGTCTCCAAATTAAGCTTGTCAAAATCCAAACTGAGGTACTTGAACTCTTCCACCACTTTTGAAGAGATTCCTTCAAAAAGGAGGTTAATTTGCTTCCTTTTTCTCCACAATGAGAAGATTTTGACTTTGGTTTTGTTGGTATTTAATTGCATCCCTACCTCTTGATAAAAACGCTCTAAGGGCCTCAAGTGTTCTCTCAAACTATGTGTTGGTTTTGCAATTAGACTAAGATCATCCACATATAAAAGTAGCTTTACTAAATAACTATCTAGGTGAACACCCCCTCCACCAACCTTGTTTATCCATTCCTCTAGCTTATCTATGTATAGCCCAAACATCATGGGGGATAGCGGACAACTCTGTTTGACCCCAATGTCGCTTCCAAAGTATTATGAGATTCCATCCCCTGTTTTGATTTTGGCTCAAACTCTACCATAAAGCCTATGCATTGCCACTCTATACTCATCCGGAACTCCTCCATCCTACCCTGACTTTGCTTCTAGGCATTGTGCCAAATGTTTTTTTGAAGTCCACAAAGCAACAAAAAAACTACTTCTCCTTAGTTATCCCATACTTTTTCAATCAAGTTCCTAAGAGTGATGCAGTGGTCAATGGTGGAATGCTTCAGTTTGAAACATGCTTGTCATTTTGCTCTTTTCCCTTTTTTTTGCTCAACTGCTAATTTTGTGTTCTACAATGCTCCAAATAGTTTTCCTAGAAGAGGGTTAATCATGATCGTACAATAGTTTGATAGGTTATTAATATCTCTATTTTTATAAAAAATAATAATAACACTAGTCCAATTTGTTAGGAAGCCTTCTTGAAAGACACCACTGAATATATGTTTGATGTGTGGTTAGAAATTCTGAACCCCACCTTAGATATTATGCTTATAGCCCATCTTGTACCTTACACTCTGCTAGCTTCTTTATACCTTGATTAATGTCCTCTATAGAGAAGAGCTCAGTTGTTGTATTGATTATGGAAAGGATGTCTTTATTTTGATATCTTTCAAAGAATAATTTTGCATATTCTAACCATTGAATATCTATAGCATTATTCTTTGCTTCTTTTATTTTTTGTCGTAGTTCTCTCCAAAATCCTTAAGGGTTGTGTTCCCCAAGAGAAATCAGTTCTTTCCTCCTTGTGCTCATATTAAGAGCTCTATTTTAAAAAGGGGGAATGACTTGATATGTTAATAAGCCCGGGGATATATTATATATAAAAGTCGTGACCATAGCCAGAAATTAAAAAATTGGCCCGAAGTTGGGATTAAGTAAGAGTTTTGTGACCAAGTAAAAGGTTTAAATTTATTTTTGCAAAGTGAAAGACATAAACTTGGGGAAGGTCCACGTAGCATTAAGAGCTTTGGGGAAAAGCTTATTATAATGAGCCCGATTAAACTTACGACTTGATGTAAATCAAGCTATTAGAAGATTTAGATTATAAGTCTAAGCAGCATATAACAATGACAACTTTTACCAAGTAATTGTAAGCTAGGAATTATTAATATTCTATATATATATAAAGGTCGGTCCATAACAATAAGATTTATTTTAAAGAGCACAAATGAAAATGTAGGACATAGGTCCCTATAAACGGTTTATAACGAAAAAATCTTAAAACCATAGACAATGATGGTGATTGGATTTAATGTCGTTAAGATCAGGTCGCTACAAGCAGGGGTTAAATAAAACCCTGGAAATGGGAATAGATCTTGGCAAGGTTGATTGCCCTTTAAAAAGGGTAAATTAAAATTTATCTTTAAAACGTAAAGGCGGACAATAGACATATGGCTTCAATGTTATTCAAAAGGAAATAAAGTCTATTGACAAGGTGTAGCTAACTCATTCCGTATTGTCCATCTACGCCACTCTGTAGTTGTCCTTAAGGCTATTGCAACTTTCATGGCAAGTGCCCAAGTCACAAGAAGCAGTATGTGTGACTATGTGAGTCCTTGTCACCGAGCCATGTGATTCGTAAGAGGATAAGCTCGTAAGAGTATGCAATACTTTGTTAAATGTATGTTTTAGAAATAAAAAACTAGTTTGCATTTTCCCTAACAAAACAATTAAGAGTGTTTTTTACCAGTGGCACAGAGAGGGTACTGCACTCCAAATTTTCATATGGTGGTTAGAGTTACACATTTGGTATTCTAAAATTATGAGATGTGTAATGAGAATATGCAGAATTAGTTTTCAAAATCTATGTTATGTTCAACTTACTTGGTTTCTATAATTGCTTATATTCTGTTAAATGATGAATCCGATACATTTAGCTTACTGTTGTGTTTGAATGTAAGTCTGATTCTGTTTTTCCTTGAATAGGGTCCATTAGAAGTTAAAGAACCAACATCACTTGACTAAGCAGGCCAATCGCGAAATCTCAAGGGAGCAGAGAACCACCCTGGATACCATGAAATCCAACCACAGCAGAATAGAGGACAAGTTAAAGAAGTATGACAAGAAAAATCACATTCCACAGTTGGATGTTGCACGAGTCACCAGGTTCACATTTGAGTACAAAGTTGTCAATCAAAAAAATCATTAACCACCAAACCCCTTAAAAAAAAAATCATAAAAGAAATCCAGTATGCAATTCCAAAAAGACAGATGTAAAAACTGAACAATAATTAAAAAAACTCAACAGCTGAAAAAGATTCCACACATTGAACAAAACCCGTTCCAAGTGGAACCAAATTCTCAATCTCAGAAAGAAACCCTCAAAATCCTCAAAACAGATTGGGCATTGAGACAAAGGTTTTCAAGGAAGCTGTAATGCCCCTCGTGTTGAGATATTGTCCCCTCGTTGACCTCAACTTATTCATTACATTCAATGTGCTTATGACTCCCTAGTGCTTGTAGGAATTCAACTCTAGGTTCCCCTCGTATGAATATTTGAATTTTCCATGTGATGTTAAGGGTGTCTAAAAACAAGTTACTAAACAATGAAGGCTAAAACAATTCAAATTAAAAATTATAAAAATTCAAACATTTAATAGGAATGGGTGCATAGGCAGTAGGCCTTCTAGGAAGGCTATGAGCACTAGCTAGTCTTTAGGGGTAGGCTTGCTAGGTAGCCTATAGGACCTAGAATTTTAGCCTAGGTTTTGATGGAGTTGAGCAACGAAGTTGAGTGTGTAAGAGAAATTGTAAGAAACTTTAGTAAATTTGTAAGGAGCCCCTGTGGGCATGTAAGGGAATTAAATGATTTTGTAAGAGTGTGTAAGGGTGAGTTTACTTGTGCAAGTAAACCCACATGGGAATGCAAGAAAATTAAATCAAGTCATAAGAGAAAGCATGGCTTTGTAAGAAAAATGAATGCACTTGTAAGGAAGTAGCTCCTCATTTATGAGTTTTGGTGGGGCTTTTGGAGAGGAAAATGGACAAGTGTCCAAATCCTATTGGTGATGTTTTATGGAGCTCTTCCTATTTAATTGTCAATTTTGGCTTGAGTGGAGGTGAAGCATTCCTTTTCGGAATTTGGATTTTGGTGAAGCTTGATTGGGATATAAGGAGCTTAGAAAAAGTGGAGGCTCAAGGTTAAGTCTCTTGTTCCTCCTTATCGGTTGCTTTCCTTGTTCTTTAAAATTAATTTGAAAGATAATTTTCTTGCCCTTGTGGAAGAAAGGCTTGTGTTAGTATAATGAAAAAAATGTCTATGTTAAGGAGAATCAATAGCTGCATTGTTGGTTTGTTGAAATAGACACTAATATCGCGCTCTCTCTCCATATTACTATAATGTGAAATGCTTGCTTAATTAGATCTAGTTAAATGAAACTTCTTGGTTAAGAAATACTTTTTATTATTAACTAAAGTGGATTTGAGCCCATAGAAGAGTAAGGAAAACAAATTTGAAAGGCCCCTTTCCTTCTTAAATTGAGGAACTCATGGGTTTAAGGATATTTAAATAGCATTATAATGGGAGAATTGTCACTTGTAATTTTCTTAGTAGTTGCCTTTAAAGTTTGGAATTCAATTAGTCTTAACACAATATAGATATCCTACGGATTTAACTTTCAGCTATTTGATTTACATTATTGCATTCACAAGATATGTATTAACCTATAATTGTTTTTGCATGAATTAAATTTAAAATTGAATTAAATTTGGAATTGAAATCAGAATAATATCAATGTAAAAATTATAGAGTTGGTAATATATATATATATAAAATTAAAATAGTCAGAGTTGAGATCTCACAAATGGGAAAATGACATGTTCCATGCCACACAAGCAATATATATTAAATAAAATAAAAATATGATAATAAGAAATTTAAAAACTGAAATACATATATGATAAAAGGGTCGGGCTAGGGTTCGGCAAGGTCGAACCCACCCGACCTGCGTTTGTGCACAATGCAGGGGACGGCAATGTTGTCCACATAACCTTGCAAAGAGAAGATCAGGACGAAATAGTCCCGACCATGGAGGCAATGGGTGTCAAGCACCCACTAAGGGCGCAGAGGGAGGAGAAGGGAGCGTGGGATGTGACTCCCACCCCTACACCATAGTTAGGGCACAACCTTGTTGAAATCTATTGCGGTCATAGTCGGCCATGAAACCCAACATCTCTACAAATACACACATCCAGGCATTATATATACATATATATATATATATATATATATATACCTCATAAATTAGGGCATGAAAGCCCTCATTCATTAAACATACCTGCAAAACAAATAAGTTCTATAATGTCCCCAAATAGGACAATTTCATGAATTCTAGAATTTATAGGAAACCCTAGCAAATTTGTGAGTTTTTTTTTTATTATTTTACCCCAACAACCCTAGCTGCCAATAAACCTCCAAAAATTAGTATAAACAATAGGGCAAGCCCTATGCATCAAAATAGAATATCACTCGATCACTTTAACCCCTTCAACTTCGAATTATCCCTCCGCACCATAGACATCACTCTAGGAGAATAAACACAAGAAATTAGGGCTGCCATACAGCACCTAAAATCAGTCCCATCTTTCCTATTATCCCACAAATAATTATGCAAGTAAATTCTAAATTTATCTCCACAATAAACGCCACTTTGAAGATTTACTTCAGATCTGAAACTAGGGTAAATAGCTGCATTCTTTGAACAATAACTGTTGGAAAATATTCTGGAAAATCACAGATTTAATAAGGACAATTACAAATATTATTGGAGGCTCAAGACCTTCCAAAATATTCCCAAAAATTACTGAATAATGGCTGGAAATAAATATAAAAATCAGAATATTTATTTGAACATTAAAATTTTAAATAGAACACAAACCCTCCTCACAAATCTCCAAACTAAATCGCCCAAGCTGGAATAATTATAATAAATTCAGAATATTGTTTTAGACCAAAAATGACCCTTTATCCTTGCAAAAACTTCATAAAACCAATTCGCCCAATGGCTAAAATATCATATAAAATTCATAGGATATTATAGGGCAGGAAAAAGCCCTCCCACACCATCCAAATGCTTCCAAAGTGCTGCCGCCAAACTGCCCACTAGGTCACCCAGCTACAGCCAATATGTTGTTTCCCTTAGAGGGGTTCAAAACCCTCTCAATTGTCTTCCACACTCCACAAACCCTAGACGCTCCCCTAGGTGCCTTCAAGACCTGAAATTAGAGCTCAATTTGCAAAACCAAACAAAAGAAATCAATGCAATCCCCTAAGTGAGGATGCCCTAGTAGAAACAAGGGTTGTCATTCTTTCTCTATTCCAAGCGTTACATGCTTGATATCAAATTTATCAAAAACATAACATAATCCTTCAATGAATTCCAAACTTCTTTTATATACTCACCCTTTTAAGGTATGAGGGAAGAGTTAAGTACATAAAGGTCGGTTAGCTTTTAAAACCTACTTAAAGGCACTTTATGTCCTTTAAGTCATAAAAGGGCCCTCTTCAATGCAAAAATAGAACAACTTAAGTGACCCCTTCACTTTTACCTTTCAAAGAGGGTAGTATGTGTTTCCTTTTTCTCTTTCTTTCCCATAGCCTAGGGGAAACACCAAAAATTGGCTAAGGGACATGTCTGAAGCCCTTAGGCCAAAAAGGGGGACGTTATAATCCTACCTGCCCAAAAAATTTTATCCTCAAGCAATTGCAATATCCAAAGAGGTGTCACAACACATCTCAAAATGCAAACTCTCCCTATCATGGCTTTCCATGGAAGAGAAGTTCCAATCTGAATCTTCTTACTGTTGTAACTGTGTTTTGAAGGCTGCCCCCAAGCACTGAAAGTGCTACCACAGCCTTCTAAAGGCCTCTCCCGTCCCCACATAAGGCTGCCATGAATGTATACGATGTTGTTAAAGGGCCACCAGCCCTTAGCATCCTCCCAACAAGCTCTCTAACTACAATCTTTTCCAAACAACATGCTGCCCAAAGCGTAGGCTGCCCTGTGTAACTCATAACAGCTGTTACTATGTCTCATTTCAGGCCCAAACTCTTTAGAACAGTCCTCCGAAAAGCTGGACTTTTCCGTGGTGAAGCCTTGAACACTTGTTCCTTCATCCAAAAAGGAATCACCTTACCAAAAAGAATGTACATACTGATATGTGGGCTGTGGTTGTGATGTACCATCATGTAATCGCTCCAAAACATCAACCCATTCATTATTAGGTTGAGTTTTAATGAGCGCTTCAAAAACGTATCTTCAATAGATGTCGTCATGCATTCACAAGGTGTTCTAGATGGTCTAGAGCTGTCAAAAGAAATGCAACTGAAAAGTGACACCTTGCTATCCCATATGCCAAAGTCTATCTGAATTCCCCTTATAGAGTGCCTACTATCTTGGCAAACATCCAACAACTTCTTGGGGCCTCCCTTATGCCATGGCAAACATATCCAATTTTGCAAAAAGGGAACAATAATGAACTTCCTTGGAAACATACCTAGGGAAGAGGTATTATAGAGATGCAAACCACCTTGTATGGACCTCCTTATGTGTGTCGTGTTCTCCCATTGGCTCCCCTTTATCAACATTTTCATGCATATATGGAACACCATGTGAGTCTAACAAAAGCTCGATTTCATCAATGCAAGAGTGTTGTACCTTACTTGTGTTCTTCCACCTTTTGTTATGCAAGAAGTGCCCCCAATCATGAGCATTTCCATAACTTGTTAAGAGCTGTAACAAGTCAAAAAAATCAGAAGTCATGACCTTATGATACTGTTGAGTTTGCATCATCAACTCAGAATTTTCTGAGTGGCAAAATTCAGACTTGGTTTGTGTACTACTCCTTCCCTCTTTGGCCTGTAGCATGCTCCAAATTTCAATTTTGTTGACCCCAATAGGGGGCTGGAATTTTTTTACCAACTCAGAAATTTCTGAGTGTAAAAAATCAGACCCTGTACTTGTATTTTCAAACCCTTTCCTTGGTTGTAGTCTGTCAACAACATTGTATTGTATGATGGTAATGCGCAGCAAATTTGAACACACAAATTCAGAACTTATTAAGAATGAGACCAAAATTTCTTCAAAAACTCACATTTCTCTCCATTGTCCATACTTTGGGCCTTTGCCCCATCCAAGAGGGGTCTCCATCCCATATCCATACTCTCAAAGTTACCCTTATAACTCAGTATAGGGTGTCGCTCAAAGCAATCTAGGGGCTGCTCATGCAACAACAATTTCCTATTCTCCTTCCCAATCAATATGCAACAATTTTCAAAATCAACAATGCTTGTCAAACCCAAAATTGGGTGGGTATGCCCCAATGGTTGCTCATGCACGAAAATCACAACACCCTTTGCATTTCTCATAGCCATTGCAATTGGTTTCCTTAGTGATCCTACACAAAGAACAAACACATTAGTAAAAACAAGGGTGTTTAGTAACACCATTTTGATCATCTTATCAAGCTCTATGATCACAAAGTGCATCCCTTCTTGATGCCTTGATTCTTCCTTGCAACTCTCCCTCATTCGGAATTTAGAAAATATGTTCATGTTGCTCTTTGCATGGCTGTAGCAGCTTCCGTTCCCCTTCCTTCTTTCCCTTATAGTGGCTGGAAATCCACTTATATATCGTTGAACCACCTTCATGGTGTTAGGGTGTCAGGGGCACCCCTTCCTAGGACCAAGACACACCATGTGAACGAAAAATCATGAGGGAAACAAACTGAAAATGCAAAAGACAGCAGTCACTATAATCTTGGGACCATGATAACCCTTGCCTACTCCCTTCTTTACGTTAGCCCTATACATGCTAGCAACACTATATTAATACAGCTCACCTAGATCCCATATCCATGAGGGGTATTTGTGATGTTCTTTCCTTGACCTTACTTGGAAGTCTACTTCTCCTTGAGTGTCCCTTACCTCCACCTCAATGATAACACAAGCTTTGCAACCAAGGTAATGAGAGAACCAATCACGAAGAGAAAACATTGAATGCTTACCAAGTTGACAACTCAATTGTTTCCCCATAGAGAAATCTGATTCTCCTTCCTTTATATGCAAAGTGCATCCTTCTTTCCTTCTTGGCATCACTCCCTCAATGAACTTTACTATGTCCCTTCTTGTTAGGGCATGTGTTTCCTTAGCAAGACATAACAAGTGTTTCCTCCAAGCTTCCTCTTGCAATTTGAATTTAGACAAGAAAAATGATGCATGAAAAGGAGCAATACAAAAAAAATCTTTCTTGGCATACCTTTCTATTATGATATCCTTGTTCATGCTTCCTTCTCGACACTTCGTTGGCTCAAGTTGTGGAACAACTTCTCTTTGCTTCACCCTCGGAAATTATGATTTTTCTGTTACTTCCCCATTAGTGTCAACTGTTTACAACCCCATTAGTTGCTTCATAGTTTGTCCTAACTTCTTACTTGGCTGCCATTCAATTTATGGTTCTTGTGGTTCAAAAATTTCAATCATTGGCTGCCCTTTACTAAGCTGAAAATAGTTCTTAGCTGCTCCAAAACTTCTGATTTTAGTTGCTTCAATGGCTGCCCCTCATGTAAGTGAAAATCCCTCTTAAGTACCTTCATGATTTCTGATTTTGGAGGCTCCATCTTCTTTTCATCAAATTGTTTAATGAGCTTATCACCTAGTTCCTCATATGTTTTAATGAGGTCATGTCCTTGTGTCCACCCAAGATGCCACCAATCATGAGCAGCTCCTTCCAAGTGTTGTATGACACTTTAGGGCCTCTTTTTCACCTCTAGGCCTCAAATCAAGGTATTTGTTAATCTTGTCCACCCATGCTCTAACTGAAGTACCTGGGTCCCCATCAAAGGTAGGGAGAATAATCCTTCCCAAGTCATCATGCACAACCACTTGCCCATGGTGCCTCTTTCCCTATTTCCAAGCTACAAACTTATTGAAGCTCATTGTCCTCTTGACTCAGGGTGTGCATTCCAAGTATTCATCATAATATTCCATCAATTCCCAACTAATAAAGGATTGTTCATCTTCCATTTCAAGGGGTTGGTCCCCTTTTATGCCATTCACTGATTGAAGAAATGTGGCCATAGTTTCCGTCAACCGCTCTTGGGCTTGAGTAAGCCTCTCAAACCTAGCATTGTCCATGTCACTATTTGACAATAATCTTCCCATCCCACAAATGGCCAATAAATTGACTCTGATACCATTGTAATGTCCTCAAATAGGAATATTTTCCTAATTAATGGAATTTATGGGAAACCCTAGCAAATTTGTGAGTTCTTTTTTAATTTTACCCCAACCCTAACTCCCAATAAACCTCCAAAAATTAGTATAAAGAGTAGGGCAAGCCCTATGCATCAAAATAGAAGATCACTCAATCACTTTAACCCCTTCAACTTCAAATTATCCCTCTACACCATAGACGTCACTCTAGGGGAATAAACACAAGAAATTAGGGCTGCCATACAGCTCCTAAAATCCCATCTTTCCTATTATCCCACAAACAATTATGCAATCAAATTCTAAATTTATCTCCACAATAAACGCCACTTTGAAGATTTACTTCAGATCTGAAACTAGGGTAAATAGCTGCATTCTTTGAAGAATAAATGTTGGAAAATATTCCGGAAAATCACAGAATTAATAAGGACAATTACAAATATTATTGGAGGCTCAAGACCTTCCAAAATATTACCAAAAATTACTGAATAATGGCTAGAAATAAATATAAAAATCAGAATATTTATTTGAGCATCAAATAGAACACAAACCCTCCTCACAAATCTCCAAACTAAATCGCCCAAGCTGGAATAATTATAATAAATTCAGAATATTGTTTTAGGCCAGAAATGACCCTTTATCCTTGCAAAAACTTCATAAAACCAATTCACCCAATGGCTAAAATATCATATAAAATTCATAGGATATTCTAGGGTAGGAAAAAGCCCTCCCACACCATCCAAATGCTTCCAAAGTGTTGCCGCCAACCTGCCCACTAGGTCACCCAGCTACAGCCAATATGTTGTTTCCCTTGGAGGAGTTAAAAACCCTCTCAATTGTCTTCCAAACTCCACAAACCCTAGGCACTGCCCTAGGTGCCTTTAAGCCCTGAAATTAGAGCTCAATTTGCAAAACCAAACAATGAGAAATCAATGCAATCCCCTCAGTGAGGATGTCCTAGTAGAAACAAGGGTTTTCGTCCTTGCTCTATCCCAAGCGTCACATGCTTGATATCAAATTTATCAAAAACATAACATAATCCTTCAATGAATTCCAAACTTCCTTTATATACTCACCCTTTTAAGTTATGAGAGAAGAGTTAAGTACATAAAGGTCGGTTAGCTTTTAAAACCTACTTAAAGGCACTTTATGTCCTTTAAGTCACAAAAGGGCCCTCCTCAATGCAAAAATAGAACTTAAGTGGCCCCTTCACTTTTACCTTTCAAAGAGGGTAGTATGTGTTTCCTTTTTCTCTTTCTTTCCCATAGCCTAGGGGAAACACCAAAAATAGGCTAGGGGCCATGTCTAAAGCCCTTAAGCCAAAAAGGGGGACATTACAAGTTCATACAAAAAAAGGGTGAAATAAGCAAAATCAAAACAAAGCCTAACGAAAAAAAGGAGAAATGGGAGACGAAGAGGAGTTGACCATTTTATTAGGGTTTTGATCCAAGGGTGGAGGCTTGGTTGATCCAATGGATAAGATCTCTTGCTCCACCTTTGAGAAATATTCTTCTTTTAATTGGGAGTTCCTAATTTAATTATTATCACCATTGTTTAAGTGTACCTTTCAATTCCATAACAATTTATTTACCTACCTTTCTTGTAGTTCCTTGTGTTGACCAATGTGCCCCTACCGGTTTATCTTAAATTAGCATTTGAACCCTAGTATAATAATAAGTTTTTTAAAACAATCAAAATTAATGATCATAATACCCTTTTATATTGACATTAATTATGCACTTTTGTTGTATGCATAAACTATGATAAGTCCTTATATGGTGTTAATGTTTACGGTGTTCATGTGCGAAGTGGGTTCCCTTAACTTGAGATTATTACCAAAGTAAATGAGGAAAATTATGTCATTTTGTTAATAATTACTCATGGAGGTCATCTTGAGACAACTCAAACACACTCTAGTTAAACCCCAAAAGCTTTTAATAATGAAATGGCTCAAGGAAGTTTATAACTGCCCTATGTATATAATTAGCCTTGAAGGCAAAACCTAGAAGACGACCTTATACTTGAACAAGACCCATGTGGCATTTTGACATTAGTATGGAGTCAAAACACTTACAAATAGTCTTCCCTTATTGATTTTACGAAAACGAGGCTTTGAATTTAAATTAATTGCTTTTAATGTAAACCCTTGTCTTTTGCAAAAATGGATTTCGCATTAACGCTAAAACTAAGCTAAGTGAGAGAACTTTAAACTTGGTCAACAATTGAGCAATTAGAGCTTTTAGCGTTTCACCACTCTTTCCTTAGCCTAGAAAACTGGATAGCTATTCAAGTACGTTTTCTAGTACCAATGCAAATTACATAAAATAGTGTTATTTTGTTCTTAATTATGGCAACCAAATCAATTTGAAACTTAAGTAAAATAAATGCCCATTGATGAAAACTATTAAATCTGAGATTTAAACTGCTTTTTAAATCGCTTAAAATTACCAATTCAATAGACAAAAAAATTTATTACTGATAATGGCAAATAAAATTGGTCAGATTTCAAAATTGTTTTCTCTAATAGTTTGCTAGTGCATTTTCTAGCTTATAAAAGTCATTTCAAAATGCTAGGTGATTTTACAACAAAATCCGTCAAAAAGAATTTTTAATATTGCAATTGTATTTTCTCTAGCTTAGAAAATACAATCAAACCATCAGAATTATTTATTGTTTGCTCCCTGATTTAATTTAATAATATTTTTGTATGCATTTTATCGACTTAGAAATAGTGTGAAAATTGTTGATAGAAATTGTTGTTTACTTTTGCAAATTGCTTAGTGCATATTTTCATAAGTAAAATTGATTGGTGATAAATACACATTCTTGCTAGCTTAGGAAATGCATTTGAATCGTTAGTTCAAATTTTTTGCCATAGACATTTTATTTTGATAGTGTTTCAATTACACTATGTTCAACTTAGGAAAAATAGTTGTTTGTTGTAGAGTAGTATGTTCTTATAATAGAACCAGTATTACCTTGCTCAAACTTGGGGAGTCTAGTTGAGCCTTAAATATGTGTGTAAGGGTGTCTCTTCTTAACCTTGGTGAGGCATATTATGCATGGGCCAGTTTAGTGGCCGCAATGTTACACATGGGGGCATAACTATGAGAGCAACATTGTGAGGTTGTGTGGGAAAAGCCAATTGCTTTCGTAGTAAGGACTATCACTCGTTAGTTCAATTTTTTGCCATAGACATTTTATTTTGATAGTGTTTCAATTACACTATGTTCAACTTAGGAGAAATATGTTAGTTTTAATGTAGTGTGTTCTTATAATAGAACCAGTATTACCTTGCTCAGACTTGGGGAGTCTAGTTGAGCCTTAAATATGTGTGTAAGGGTCTCTCTTCTTAACCTTGGTGAGGCCTACTATGCATGGGCCAATTTAGTGGCCGCAATGTTACCCATGGGGGGATAACTATGAGAGCAACATTGTGAGGTTGTGTGGGAAAAGCCAATTGCTTTCGTAGTAAGGACTATCACTCGTACTTGCAAATTGGTGAACTACAATCAACCCTGATTCCACTTATGCAGGAATGCATAAGCCAATATATAAGCAACTCAAAGAGTGAGCATGAGTAATAGTGACTAACAATTAGCACGTTTTCCTGCATGCGCTAAGTATACTTCCCTACCTTGTTAACCACGTAGGATGTAAAACTAATTGGTGTGGACTCTAACAAAATAACTAGGTGGTGACTTGAGTTTGTCACAATGTTGAGTGACGCTAGAAATGTGAAAATAACTATATAAATCACTGTCGTTGATGAAAATTCTTGGTTTGCAAAATGATTCCTAGTTGATGTGAGATTGATTGTCGTTAGAACTCCAAAAATGTTTGATGATTAAGAAAATAGAGGATTCCTCGATAATTCTACTACACTAGATTATACTATTGTGAGAAGGTACTTTTGTGAGAGTGCAATGAACTTAGAATGTCGGAGTGCCTTGTATCTTGCTTTCACTAACATCAAAAGACGAGATAAAATGCTAGTTATATTATTGTATCTTATGAAAGCAAACAGATAATGTTTGCGCTTACACTTATAGAGCTTATAAAAGCTTATTAGAATTGCGAAAGTTTTTATCCCTTGCATTGGCTTAGCTAGCTAACTCTTTTTTTAGATGACATCTCGTGGAGGAGATGGTTCACTTATACAAATGGAGAGCTACATTTGACCCTGATTCTGAGGAGCGAAAATGTAGACTGACCAATTGAATGGGCAATGGGCCCTTACACTTAGGTTAGGTTAGGGTTGTTACATTGATAACCCTTGAGTTAGGCTTAGACTTTTTTACAAGGATCATCAGTGTAAGAATGAAATAAAAACATGTTCCAAGTATTGTCGACCTTACTATTATGTATATAACGAAATGATGATTGCTAGCCTATGTGTTGATTGTAATAGAGTAACACCCCTTCCTACATTTGTGTTTCTCTTGAAGCGATGTTTGACAAAGGTTTGTCAATAAGACCTTCTTTAATGATTGCCATGGTGTGGCAACCCCATCGAGTGTAACTTATAACCTAGGTATATTGATGATCGACTTGTATGCTGAATGCAACTACTGAATGATTCTCCTTAGTACAATTATAGTTTGTTTTACATACACTTGGAGTTATGAAAAATAAAATATAATTAAAAGAGACCTTTTGCTATGACGTCTTATTTATATCTATCATTGCTTGTATATTTCACTAGGTGAAAACTAGGATAGGTGATTTTTAAAATAAGTCCTCATGTTGTGTGATGATTTCAGAGAACCCATTAAGGGCACAGCTTTCTCTTAGAGATGAATGTATGTCACTATTATGAAAAGGATAGTTGTTGACTGGTCTATCAATAAATAATGCATGACACATTCTCGTTGACATTGATAAGAGGTTGCATAGAAGGAAATGCTAGATGTACATAAGAATGAAAATGTATTTTAGGTTGTAACTATATATAAATCTGCTTTGCATCCAGAGATTCGTATAGGTAATAAGGATCAACATGTTTTGTACTTAAGTGTAATCTCGAAGGGCTTAAATAAAATTATTCTGGTTCTTATGAGTAAATAATTATAGGGAAATTAAACTGGACCATTATGCGAATCACAAATGAGAAAATGTTCCGCTAGGCGATCGATTACTTCATATGCTTAATTGCATTGAATACATTTTCATAATGTTACAAGATTCATCACTACTTCAGTTTTGCATCGCACTTCCTTTGTGACTTATGTGGTTGGGTAAAAATAAATGAAATTTAAAAAAATATATATTATCTTGTTTACTTGGTTTTATGGGAGGAAAAATATGGGCATGACAAAAACCTTTAGAACATAAGCCATAGAAAACTTTGTTCATTAAGTATCTTCAACGAAGAAGTTCTCTTACATTTTTAAATTGATCATTCTGTCTTTTAAATTCCTATGACAGTTGGAACATGGCTTTAAAAATAATTCCACTCACTCGTCTAGCCATTTTCTTAGGATCATAGCTATGGTTTGGAAATTAAAATTGCAAACATTTAGCTCCCTATGTCGAGTTTATACTTTTAGATGTTTAAATGCATTGACTGAACTTAAATTTTCATATTTAAAAAAATAGATTTGTCTTAACTATAAATTTGCCTGAATGCAAATTTCTTACATGAAGTTTGGTGACTTTGTTAAACATGATGAAACCAGCTGTAGTATTCATCACACTTGGCAATATAAGTCTAAAGTGGAAAGCAACCACAAAGTCCACAAAAGAGCTGGAAAAAGGAAAGCAACCACAAGTACAAAAGAAGAAAGGATAAATTGTAAAATCTACCAGTTTCTTGTTCTGATTGAAACTGCTCTGGTACCACTTTTATGAGCCTAGATCCTTTGATAAAGCCATTAGCCTATTACGTTCCAAACTAACTGTTTTAAAACTGAGTTGAACAGAAAATCAGAATTTTAAACTTTTAGAAAATCTGAAAATATGCCCTTTCCTGTTTTTTATGCTGAAATCTGGAAAAATCCAGAAGATTTGAACAGAAAAGAAAACACACTAAATTTTGAAAAGAATCCAAATAGAACTTTGCTGTATTCCAAAAAACGTTTTGAGACAGTACGTTGAATAAAGATACTTTCCTGAGAAGGTATAGATGCAAAATCGGACTTAATGTCTCCAAGGGCAGTATGCTGACCACAGCCAAGAAAATTAGTCTCCTGTAGACTTCCTGTAGGACAGATTCTCCAGCATGCTCTTTGCAATCCTTGGTTGTAATGTGTTTAAATAGATTCCTATCCCTCCAAAATTAGGCAGGATTATTATAGGATAATTCTAATAATAGTTTTAGAGAAGCTTAGATAGGAAAGATACTATTTTGGTGAGGATTCCTGGGCTAACTTTCAAAAGATAAGAAATGGATCTATGAATACTAATTTCGATTGATATGATTCCTAAACCCTATGCCAATACAAGCTAGAGATCTTCTCACACTAACTTTTCAATTCTTGGCATAATCTTCAAGTGTCAACAATATCGCCTCCTTCAATTGCTTTCCATCAACGCAATTGGAGTGTTGGATGTTGAAGTTTTCCTTGCCTATCTTGTGGCGGTCCACACTGTGGGTTCTGAAAAACACATGCATGATCAGTGGTCAGTCCTTCTGTGTTGGTTCTAACTTTTTTAGCCTTTACCCTGTCATGCAAGCCCTTCTTGGAATTACATCAAGAAATGAAGCATACTACGCTTTTAGCAAGCTTTTCTGACATTCTATTTGCTGAAATGAGTTTGTCTACATCGGGTTGTAGTCCTCAACTGTAACCAGCTACTATCCTTCCTCAACTTTTAGGTAGATCCAATCCAAACTCATGCAGATTTTGCCCAAAGTCTTCAACTTCTATGCTCCTATATCCAAATCAACCTCCACTAAGGCCACACCATAAACATCAGAACTTAATTCACGGCTGTCCAGATGCAATTTTGACCTTCTAACATCCCTTTGCAGTCCATCATAGTGTCATTGGTCACTGACACTTGAAAATTTTGAAAAGGAGCAATATTTATAGCCAAGGATGTCACAAATTTTGAGTCTAGAGTCATGAGTGTAATCGGAATTGATGAGAGACACCACCGTAAATCCCTTCATTTGGATTTTTACCCTCAAGATCTGATAGCGTGTGTTTCCTTGCATGGCAGCAAGGGAGATAGTTGGGACCTGATGTGCTTGTTAATCCTCCACGAGTGCTTTAACATCTATATGTAGACATCCTGAACTAGAAAACCCTCTTTGGCTGGGCACTTATCATTGACAGTCATTTGAAGAGTGTTTTTAAATTTTAATGGAACACGAGTTTCCTGTGCCCAGTTTTCCTGATTTTCCTGACTGCAACATAGAAAATTCAATGCCGTTTATCCAGTCCCATATGCTATTCAAAGATCTGCAATTTAATTCAACTGCCCCTATTTTATCAAGCCTAGATACAACAAAGAATTCATTTGTGTCGATAAATTCATTCATCGGATTTATCCCTGTCGGACCCATCAAAAGAGCACCCCACATTATCAGATGAAGCATATACAATCATTGAAGTAGTAGGAGATTAGCTCTTTGACAGGTACTAAACTTATATCAGAATTTTTAGTTTTTCACCCTCCTTACCTACTCCCAACTTATATGCAGATAGATTGATCTTGTATGAATTTATTAGGCAGCTTGTTACAGTTCATAAGTGGATCAGTGATACTATAAAATGTAAATCACCATTTATTTCCCTATTGGGCAGTGGAATTTAAAGCCAAAAACACGATGAAAAAGTTGTGTACAGAAATTAGAACTCGATCTGCCACTGATAAGGCCAAGAGACCATAATGACCCATACAGTGTTATGCACACTTGTTTGGTCACCAGGAATAAACCCTACCATCATAAGGTTGACTTATACAAAGATAATTCAGAAGTACAGGTCCAACCACTCAAGGTCCTCCAGTATCACCTCACCCCCAGGATGGTACTTTAGAGGTTATTCAAGAATCAAGATACACTAAACGAAAACAACTGGAAGAAGCAAGAGGTGAAAAACAAACTGACCCAGTTCAACGAAGTTTTCATGTTGTCCCTGTTGTTTTTCAAACAGAGGAGCAACCCTTACAGAAGGTAGATGAGGTTCAATGTTCAAAAGATGATGCAGGAACATCTAGGGTCGATGAGCAATCTTGCATCACCCAAAAATATATGTACTTGTGCATGTTTGGGGCTTGTCAGTGGTGTTGACAATGTTGCATTTGTTGAAGATGATCAGAACAAGCCCAAGAAACATCTCCTAAGCTCCAACACCCCAAGAACAACAAATGTAGAAGGTTTTTGTCATCTGACAAGGTTCAGTTTGACCCCTTCTTTGCAGATGACTAAACCATCGGTTAAAACAGGCGGCAGATGTGAAACTAACAGTCGGCATTACTCAGCAGTTTTGAAACCACCGGTCAGCAGTAAGCTACAGTTTTGCCCGGGTTGGTTACCAAAAAAAAAAGTAACTGCCCAGAATGATAAATTTTGCCGTTTGGACTGTTTTCCAAGAACAAGGGAACTCAAACAGGCACTCCAGATTACAGTAAAGAGATAGGGGATATTTACAGTTAGAGAGTTAACTTCAAAGAAAGAGAGAGAATTAGAGTTTGGAAGAGTTGGAGTAGCTTCAATTGGGAAGGAAAAGAGTGGGTGTGACTGTAGGAAAGCAGGGACTAGCAAGAACCACTCAAGTCCATTGAGGAACCATGTGTGTAATTTCTTCATCTTCATGTTAGTGATTCTAGTAATAAGCCAAGTGGAGTGTGTGTTATGCTCTATAATATTGTCATATAAATTCAATATAATGTGAGTTTTGTCCCAAAATTTAATTGTGCTTTGTTTGAGAATGTGTGTCGATTGGTACGTACTAAAGTCTAGGCTGCGAGGAAAGGCTGCCATTAATTTGATCCCCTCTTACCCATCCTGCATCATTTGATATCAGAGCAAGTTGTGTCTTGGCATAGGTGAGTGTGTGAGGCTCCAATTGAGTCTGTTGCAGGTTGTGAAGAGTCTTGCATTGTTGAGTTAAGATTTGCGAGGAATACAAAATGGCACACAAAGGATTACTTCTTGGAAAGGAGGAAGAGCACCAAGAGTTGAAGACTTAGCAAAGATGCTAAGAGGAATCCAAGCTAGATTGGATGCTATGGAGACTACACAATGAAGAGTTGTTGCAGTCTTGCAGATATGAGTGAAGATGAAGGAGAAGCACAAGAAGTTTAGCTTGAAGAGCTGGTTGATGAACAAGAGGATAGGTTCTTGAAGGCCATTGCCAAGATGGAAAGCATGCCAAAGTTAGACACCCCTAGTTACAAAGGACGTTTTTGACTTGAAGATCTAATTGATAGGATCAAAAAATTATAAAAATACTTTGATTATGAGAAAATGGAGGACACCAAAAGAGTAAAGTTTTCCTGCATAGAGTTGAAGGAACATGCATCCTTATGGTGGAATTATATGCATCTAGAAAGGGTTAAAAATGATTGCAAAGTTGAAAGGTGAGTTTTTACCTTCTTATTATCAACTGAGTTTGTTCAAGAAGCTGCAAAATTTGAGGCAAAAAGACATATGAGTGTAAAGGATTACATTTAGGAGTTTTACAAGTTCATAATCTGGACTGGCCATGTTGAAGATGATTAACATAAAATCTCAAGGTATGTGAATGGCCTCCATATTTCCATACAAGATGAGTTTGGAATGATCAAGTTGCATTCGGTAGAAGAAGCCTATCCATGTGATTTGAAAGCTGAAGAGTTGTTGTCAAGGAGGAAACAAAATATAGCAAGAGGTAGAGGAATATTTCAAGAAAAAGAGGTAAGTGCAAACATAGGAAGAGGGCAACATACTCAGAAGGGAGAAGCTAGCACTTCTCACAATCACAATCATGCCCATAGAGGAAGAGGATATCCTTCAAGAGGAAGAGAATACTATGGTAAAGGAAGAGGTATAGGTTTCATAGGTACATGCTTCAAGCATGGAGATGTTGAGGATTTAGAGCCTTTGAGTTCCCATAAGCACAAATAACAGCAGTAGAATAAATGAGGCCAGCAATCATTTTATACAAGCAGAAGAGGCAGGTGTTGCATCACCCAATCACATGAAAGAACTAAAACATGGAGAAGTTGTCATCATGAATAGAGCATTGTTAAACCCAGCTGAGGAGGAGAATGAACCAGTGCAAAGAAAGATTTTTTTCCAAACCATATGTAAATCTGGACATAAGCATTGTAAAATCATTGTTGATAGTGGTAGCGCAGATAATTTGGTGTATAATTAGATGGTAGTGTTGTCAACCTGGAGTTGCACCCTGAAACGAAGACGTGCTAAAATGGCTAACCCTCTCTCCAGTTGAAACAATGGGATCTTCTAAAGAGGGTGGGTGCCTCAGTGGTGAGAAGAACCTCAAGAGAAGGTTGATTCCTGTAAGATGTATCAATGCGGATCTCTACTCTGTGATGCAGACTACCATGGAAAAGGGAGAAAGAAACTTGAAAGGAAAATCCTACCTAATGACGGTGATACACCAAAATGTTGATCCACTCTACTTGGAACCTTGAACACTGAATCAAACAAGGGAAAAGGAAGACCTTTGATTTCAATTGATCACTATGCATAAGTATTTCATAAGAAGGTTCGATCCAATGACAAAAAACGTGAGGGAAAACAATGGAAAGAGGTATGATACAAGACACTTTGTAGCCACCTAACATCCACTTACAGTTTCAGCAAAAGACATATAAAACACTGACCATGACCTGCATAACATGATGAACTAGCAACTAGGTACGAATCAGAATTTGGAAAGGGAGAGAAATCTACCACATATGCAAATTGTTGAATGAATGTACACTATGCCAGCATTTGAAATCTGAAAGTACAATCCTTCTATTGATTGAAGAGGTTCCACAACTCACCAATGATAGAGTCTGGTCTTACCAAGAGAGGGATAGATTTTACAAGGCTGAAAAACCATTAATATAGAAAATTACAAAAAGCCAAGAGATTGGCATTGGAAATAGGAGAGGAAGTTAACTCTTCATTAGCCCAAGTCCAAATTGCATTGCATGAGTCTTCCAAATTTGTCTTTTCTTGGCTTATACATGGTTGTCTTGCATGAAGAATCCTTGGCATTGAAAATGAAGAAAAAGAAGACAAGCTTTGGATGCATGACATCTACGAATAGATGTCTTGACTTGAAAACTAGTCAACTCCAAAACAATAGTCAAATTCACTCAAACTGCTAGAACGTTTGAAAGTCTCCCCTTTGCATGAAATCAATGCCAAAGCCAAATTAAGAATTGTGTTTGAACCGCTGAAACGTTTCGAGCATTGAGACAAACGAGAGTGCGTGCATGGAATTTCTGGTTGTTTAAAACGTTAAACACTTTGCCCGTTCATCATGCAAGACAACTCTGTTTTCAGTACTGAAACATGCTTGTTTTCTTAAATGAGTTCACTTCGTTGGAGTCACTCACGTTAGTCTGTGCATGATCTTTGTTCATCCTACCTTTGTCTTTGTTTTGCGTTTGTTTTATTCGTTGTTCATGCTCATGTCCATGTTCAATTCTGCTTCAGCCCTATTTGTATTTTCTCTGGCTTTTTCCGTGTTCTGCTTTAATTTGAGAATCGGGCTTTATTTTAGCTTTCGTCTTTCAAACAAATTGTCCGAAGGACTCTTTGTCTCTTCTCTTTCCCGGGCTTGGCATTTCCTTTTCTCTTTTTTGGCTTTGGCTTACGCCCTTGTCTTTTCTATCAGGGTTTTTATCCTCCCAAATTCCTTCGGACAAAAAGTCCAAAAGAATTCGTTTCCTTGCCAATTTTCCCGAATTTATTCTTTTAGGCTCTTATGTCTTGCCCTTTGGTTTTCTTCGGGCTTTTGTTGACTTCATATTTCCCGCAGATTTCCTATTTGACAATTATTCCGAAGGATTCCTTAAATTTTCTCGTTGCCTTCTTTGCCTTTGTTTTTTTTTATCAGGGTTTTTTCCCGGGTATATCCTCCATCGGACCTTTTCCTTGAATTCCTTCGGACTTTTTGTTTGAAGGAAATTCTTTTCCGTTTGAAGTGTCCCTTGCTTTTATGAAGGCGCCCTCCGCAAGGGCTTCTGCTTCCCAAAATTGCCCTTCCGGCTTTTTGATTTGGCCCTGTTAGTTGCCTTGGTGCCTTCCGCAAGGGCAAGGTTGTTCCAAAAGTGCCCTTCGAAAGAATTGTAAAGGTCCACTTCGTCGACCAAGTGCCCTCCGCAAGGGCTTTTTGTCCTCAAAAGTGCCTTTCGAAACTTTTGAAAGGGTCCTGCCACCGACCAAGTGCCCTCCGCAAGGGCTTTTTGTCCTCAAAAGTGCCTTTCGAAACTTTTGAAAGGGCCCTGACACCGACCAAGTGCCCTCCGCAAGGGCTTTTTTGCCTTCAAAAGTGCCCTTCAAAAGAATTGTAGGGCACCCGGGCTTTTTGAAGGGCACCCGGGCTTTTTGAAAGGCAACCGAGCTTTTTGAAACTGTCCTTCAGAACTTTTGTCTTGACATGAAAACCATAAAGTGAACCAACCCGAAGGGTTACATACCCTTTGGGACTTTTGAATTGGACCTTCCCGAAGGGCAGGTGCCCTTCGGGTCTTCTCAACTATGCTTTTCTCTTTTTCTTTCGGACAAAAAGTCCGAAGAAAATAAGCTTTGGACGACTGCCACTTAATCAATTTTTTGGACTTTTACACAATCCTTTGAGAGCTCTTTCTCTCGGACAGAATGTCCGAAGAAATAGTCCACCTCTTATAGCCCAAAAAAATTCCTTGGGAAGGCAAAATAACTAAACTTAAAGCTTGTATGTCTTGGCTGTATTTGCACATTTGGCTGTAATCAAGAAAGCTCCTTGGAAACCTCTGCATGACTAAAACTCACCTCGCTGTAGATGGCCACTTGGGTGGCTGTAAATACTCGTTTAAGGACCCCAAAACTGATTCACAAGACAAACTTGGCACCATAGCAAAGTTCCGAAGTGTGGGGGTGACAATTTGCCCTGTGGGGGGCAAAATTGTCAACAGGGAGATAAGCGTGGGTTGAAATAATGACATGCCCAAATTTGTTTAAGATGTCTTTGTTGCAAAAAAAAAATCAGATTTTGATGAATAAGCAATGTGTGGTTAATTTTCAAATTGCATCTTACATAGATGAAGTTTTGTGTGATATTATGCCTATTGAAGAATGTCATGTGTTGTTTGGTAGACCATGGCAGTTTGATAGGAAGGCTATGTACGATGGTAGAACAAATACATACACACTTGTGAAGATGGTAAGAAGTATATATTGAGCCCATTGAAGGATAGAGGAAGAAGTGAACAGCAGTCCTAAAGTGTTGATTATTTCTAGAAAACAGTTTTCAAAAGAGGCAAAAAGGCATGTTTTTCTTTCATTCCCAAACCCACGCAAGTTGGAACAGTTGATATGGTGAGTGAGATTGCACATGAAGTGAAGGATTTGTTCAAAGAATATGCTGAAATTATTTCTAAGGATTTGTTGAATGTATTGCCACCCATGAGGAGCATTAGCCATTACATGGATTTGTTATCCGGATCTAGTTTGCCAAACAAGGCAGCATATAGGCTGACACCTATGGAGAATGAAGAGGTGAAAACACAAGTTCACGAGCTGTTAAAGAAAGGTTTAATAAGAAAATGTTTGAGCCTATGTGCAGTTCCAGCAGTGTTAACACCCAAAAAAGGTGGATAATGGTGTATGTGCAAAGATTCTAAAGCGATTAACAAGATTACAATCACGTACATATTCTCATTGCCCAACAGGGATTGTCTAAGTAAAGCAAGGTGCTTCACAGAGAATAATTAGAAGAGTGGGTATCACCAAATCAGAGTTCAGGGAGGTGACGAGTATAAGACTGTGTTCAAGACAGAAGATGGTTAATACGAGTGGCTAGTTATGCCATTTGATTCGGAAAATGCACCAAGTACAATCATGACTCACGAACAAAGTGTTGAAGCCATATTTTGGTAAGTTTGTTACAGCGTATTTGAATGACATCTTGATTTTTAGTAAGACCAAAGAGGAGCACTTAATGCATTTGAGGCAAGTGTTTCAAAAGTTGAAAGAACATAAGTTGCAGGTTAACTTGAAAAAATGCAATTTTATGAAGAGTTGATTTCTTTGGGTTTTGTGGTCTCACGTCAAGGATTAAGGATAGACCCAAAAAAGGTAAAAGCTATTGTTGAGTGGTCATCGCCAAAGAGCATGTTAGCAGCAAGAAGTTTTCATAGGTTAGCTAAATTTTACCAAAAGTCCATAAGAAACTTTAGCAGAATAAGTGCACCCATTACTAAAACAATGAGATGTGATGGAAAAGAATTCACATGGATAGTTTCAGTGGATAATATCTTTGAAATTTTGAAGAAAAACGTGACTGAACAGTCAGTGTTAGCATTACCAGATTTCAACAAGGTGTTCCAAGTTGATTTTGATGCCAGAGGAACAGCAGTAGGTGCAGTTTTGAGTCTAGAGGGCAGACCCATTGCTTAATTTAGTGAGAAGTTGAATGGTGTTAGGCATTAGTATTTAGTTTATAATCAAGAGTTTTATGCCATAGTGCAAGCTCTCAAGAAATGTTATTACTTGCTTTATAAAGAGTTTTTTTTGTACATGGATCATCAAGCACTGCAGTTTATAAACACCCAGAGTAAGTTGAACCAAAATGACATGAAGTGGGTTGAATTTCTTTAAAGTTACTCATTTTTTTTAGCATAGAAGTGGGAAATAGAATAGAGTTGTAGAGGCGTTAAGAAGATGTCCTTTGTTGAATGAGATGAGAATAGAGGTAACTGTGTTTGACTCAATGAAGGAATTGAGTGAAGACGATTTGGCTTTTAGATATCCCTGGGCAATGTGCAAGAGCCCAACCGTCATAGATAGAACTTTGTAGTTGGATTTCTTTTTTCAAGATGAACTATTGTTTAAAGGGCAACGGTTGTGTATACCTCGGAGATCAATGAGGCAGAATTTGATAAGGGAAGATCATAGTGGAGGATTAGCTGGTCATTTTGGTGTGGATAAAGCATTGGTGCAATTGAGTGAAAGGTACCATTGGCCTAAGATGAGTGTGGATGTAAAGCAGTTTCTACAAAGTTGTAGAGTTTCGCAACATTCCAAGGATAAAACTCAAAATGCAGGTTTGTATAGACCATTACCAATACTGGAAAGACTATAGGAAGACATTACTTCATTCTTGAGTTGCCAAGGACACACAAAAAAATGATTCCATTTTTATTGTTGTTGGTAGATTTTCCAAAATGGCACACTTCATTACATGCAAGAAGACTTATAATACCACAAACATTGCAAACTTGTTTTTCAAAGTGGTAAGATTGCACAAATTATCCAAACACATAGTATTAGATAGAGATACCAAGTTTGTTGGTCATCTTTGGTGACGTCGAAAAAGTTGGGCACAAGGTTGAGTTTCAATTCAACCTATCATCCACAAACAGATGGGAAAACAAAAGTGGTTAACAGAAGCCTCGAGAATTTGTTGAGATGCTTGGTAGGGAACAAGCCCAACAATGAGAGATGATTCTAACACAAGCTGAGTTCGTTTACAACAACTCGGTCAATAGAAATACAGTGAAGACTCCATTTCAAATTGTGTACAGATGCAGCCCTACAAGTGTTGCCGAGTTGAGAGATACAGTGGATTTGAATAGAAGTGCTGAAACGGAAGACTATGACAAGTAAATGAAAGAAGTGCATCAAAAGATCAAAAATAAGTTGGAGAAAATGTCGTGGATTATAAACAGCATGCAGATCTCAGGAGAAGAGAACAAGAAGTCCAAGTGGGTGACTTGGGTTTGGCTCATTTGAGAAAAGAAAGGTTTCTAAAAGGTACCTATAACAAGCTCAAGTGGAAGAAGATTGGGTCATGTAAACTTTTGAGAAGACTTACAGCAAATGCCTATGAGATAGAGCTACCGGATGGGATTTATATTTCGCCTATCTTCAATGTAGCAGATTGTACCCTTACCATGAGAGACAAGTGAGTGATAAGTATGCGGATTCAAATTCTTCAATTTCGATTGAATCCAACAGTTACCTGAGAAGGAAAGAGAAGAGATAGAGATGGTGATTGATTTGCGAATCTTCAAAAGGATAAGAGGCAGCAAATACAAAAAAATATTTGGTCAAGTGGAAGGACAAAGTGAAACTGCAACTTGGATGTGGGTGTCCAAGATTTTGAAGGGTAGAAAACCACTAGAGGAGCTCACTCAAGGTTCACGAGCAGCAGCTCATGATTCATTTTACTTACCCAAAGTATATGATGTAGAAGCATCCAGGATGGATGAGCAATCTTACATCACCCAAAAATATATGTTGCGTGTCATAGTGTGTTTGTGCATGTTTGTGACTTGTCGGTGATGAAGACGTTGCGCTTATCGAAGATGATCAAAACATGCCTAATAAACATCTCCAAAGCCCCAACACCCCATGAACATCAATTGTAGAAAGATTTGGTCATCTGTGAGGGTTCAATTTGACCCCTTGTTGGCAGATGACAATACTACCAGATAAAACAGACTGCAATTGTGAAACCATTGGTTTGCATTAACTAGCAATTGCATAACCCAATTTCAACAAGCGGCGGCTTCGCCTACGACAGTTACATAAAAAGAGAAACTGCCAAAATAATAAATTTTCCATTTGGACTATCTTCCAATAACAAGGGGACTCGAAGAGGCACTTCAGACTGCAGTGAAGAGACGGGAGAGATAGAGATCAATTAGATAGTTGGTTTCAAAGAGAGAGTGAGAGAGTTAGATTTGGGAAGAGTTGGAGTAGCTTCAGTTGGGAAGGAAAAGAGTGTGGATATGATTCTAAGAGAGCAAGGAGTAGCAAGAACTGCTCAAAACCATTGGGGGGTTGTGTTTGCAATGTATCTTCATGTTACTGATTCAAGTAATAAGCGAAGTGGAGTGTGTGTATTCTTTTGTAATACTATCATATGAATTTGATAAAGCGTGAATTTGGTCCAAAAAGCTGTGTGCTTTGTTTAAGTATGTGTCCATTGGTGAGTATTGAATCTAGGTTGCAAAGAAAGGCTACCATTAATTTTTTCCACTCTTACCATCCTGCATCACAAGATCAACCATTCAAAGACAAGAAAGCCTCTATATAAAAAACAATAATGGCTTTTGAAGTGTATAACACACTCCCCTGCAAGCTTGAGCTTTAATTCATCGCCTTTTGAATGAAGCCTTTCAGGTTTGAAAACTGCAGACTCTGCTTGTTCAAATTAGTGGTGTGTGCCAAGGAGAGACTCCCACCATCAATCTTTGAAGGTGTTTAATCTTAAACAAAGGATGGGCCTATTTCAAAGGAATGAGAAAGCAACGGTTGCGATCCAAAGTTGAGTTCCATGTGGCATTGGATCACCATTTGAAAAGGTTTGAAGGCTTATCTAAAAAGTAAAGAACAACAGCTATGATCGAATGTTGAGTGCCATGCAGTAGTTCTTCACAACTTCTGGAGGAATGAAAGACTTGTCAGTCTTAACAGCTTCCCCTCGCCATTGATCTCCCCAAAAGTTAAACTAATGGCCCAAGGGGGCAGTAATAAAATAAAGTAAAGCACAGGGCACTTAATGATCTAATAGTTGTGAGCATGGCCCCTATTCCACGTGGAGAATGGACGTAAATTCAAGAAAGATGTCATGTATTACACCTACAAGAAGTTCCCCCCAAAAGATCAATGGTGAGATATATAATAAGAGACCTTTTTCATTGTGTTAAGGCATTAAACTTGTAAAGAATTTTTGTAAAGCCGAGCCCCTTAAAACATTGAAAACAATAACGGAGCATATACCTAGACGAAGATTTCTCCTCCAAAGGGATTTTGGAACTAGTCAGCCCCCCAAGTTATTAAATTAGTATTGAAGCTATATTATGCGATAATGTAACATTGTGTTTTAGATAATGTTATTACGTAGGTTAGTAAACTTGTTAGTTTGTTAAAGGTTATATTTATGCCTTTGTTTATGCTTGTTATACGTAGGCTTGTCTTGAGCCTTGTATAGAGTATAAGTTATAGAGGTTCCTATTCTATAGGGAACTTGTTGTAACTATGATTGTGCCTATTTAATAGGCTTTCACAATGTAATGAACAGTTGTTTATGGCTTCTCAATATATCTAATATGGTAGCAGAGCCAATGGTGGGTAAACCCTGGGAGAGAACCCTGTGAAGGAGAAGGTCTGGTTCAGGGACGAAGCGTGAGGATTACATGTACCCAGTGTGAAGACCATTCGGTAGGAGCAAAGCAAAAGAAGAAATTATTTTTTTGTGCATCATTGCTTTGTATAATTATCACAAGCAAAAGAAAAATAATAAAGGTGAAGTTGTGGTAAGTTGCTCTAGTAGCAAGAAGCGTAGCAATTGTGGAAGTGAAATGTTTTTGGTCTGAAAAGGAGTACGTAGCGCCTATCAGGAAGAGTGCTTTTGGTGTGATGAACGTAGGCCATACGGAGCCCAAAATTGTCCAAAATTATTTTTTTGCCTATTTTAGTTGTTTCTTGGCTCTATAAAATTCTATTTCTTGAGAGAACCCTGTAGGCGTAGACGAAATTGAATTTCGCTGAGTATTTTGCCCGAAAATTGCATTTGAAGTTTCTAGTTGGTTAATTTCATACAGATTGGGAAAGAGACCATATTTTCATTCGAGCACTGTTTATGGTGTTTGAGGGCTCTAACATTTTTTATTTTCTGGAAGCATACTGCTGGATCAAACAGTTTCGAATTTGGCAGAGAATTGCATCCAAAATCAGTGTCTGAAGTTTTTCAGGCACTCCATTTCTCTACAAATGCATAGGGGTTTTTCCATTGGTTGATTTATTTCATGCAAATTTTCATCCTATGTTTTAATACAACCAATCAGAAATAAGATGCAATTGGAAAAATCAATTTATTTTTCAAACTTTAAAAAAATTGATTTTTGTCGGATATTTGCCTGGAAGAACACAATTAATTGTGTTGAGAGATAACCGTAAAGCCAAATCGGTTGAAAATTTCACCATTTTTTGGTTTTTGTATCTGGATGTTGACGGAGAAGGAATTTTTGAAATTGGAGTTGTAGATCTCCCGATTTAATTGTTTTTGTCCTTTTTTTTGTATTTTTAAAGATGGAAAGTTTAAAATCTCCCAAACGGGAGTTTTTTTGTTGAAAACTGGAGGTATTGACCAATTTGTGATTTGAATCAGTGGGTAGGAGGAATTTTGTTTAAAGTCATAGTTTTTTCGATATTTATATTTTTTGGAAAAACTAGGTCAAAATGGCTAGTTTACAACACCTCTAGTTGCCAGATTCACAAAAATTGACAGACAAAAAATTCAATTTGTGAAGTCACAAGGTTTTGACGATATGTGAATATCGGAATATTGATCAAATAGTGCTCGATAAAGAGCAAAGCCCTGCCACTGATAACGATGACTATGATAAACATCATCGTGAGGCTCTTATGTTGTTAAAACTATAAATAGCAAATAATCTAATCTCAGAGGTCAAAAATGCGACCACTGCATCAGCGTTGTGGACTAATCTTGCTTCTAAATATCAAGTTTATGAAGCCGATAGGGTATTGTATTTGAAGAATTTGTTGTTTTCCACTAAGATGCAGGAAGGTGGCTCTATTTCTGAATTTTTGTTGCATATCAAGGCCATCAATGATCTGGTGAAGGCTATGCAGAACCCTATTGAGGAGCAAGATTTGATTGCTCTAGTTATGCAAAATATTCCACCTTCATTTGAGTCATTTGTGGAGTCCTTGCACATGATTGTTGAGACGCAGACTTTGGACTTTGAAAAGTTGTCTACATTGCTATTGCAGAAGGAGAGAAGGCAGGAACAATCAGCGACGTCGACATCAGAGTCGACAAAGAGTGCATTCATTGCACAAAAGTTTAAGGGACGTGAAAGACAATATAGTGGTAGTAATTCATCCAGTGATGAGGCCTTCAAAAGTGGTCGAAATAAATCATAGTGAAAATGCCACTATGTAAGAAACCTAGTCATTTCAAGAAAGATTGTCATAAGTGACAATATGATTTGACAAAGCAGTCACACTCTGCAAATATGGCCGAAGGAGATGAACACAGTTCGGTGGGTGAATTTGCATATGTGGCATCACATAACTAGTTAGAGAAGTCAAAAACATGGTACTTTGACTCAGGGGCTTCGCAACACTACACGTGTCATAGAGACTGGTGTGTAAATTTTGTTGAAGATACTAGTTGCAATGAAACAACTTCCTTAGGTGATGGTTGGTCCATGATGTGAAAGGTTATGGAGATAATAAAATTTCATTGAATTATGTTATGTACATTTTTCAGAATGTTCGGTTTGTCCCTGACATGAATAAAAATCTTCTTTCCATCAGTGAAATAACTATGAAACCTAACCTTTATGTGGAATTTAAAGGAAACAATTGCATGGTTCGGAGTCTGTGATAAGAAAATCATTGCTACAAGGATTGGTGTTAAGGGTCTATATAGACGGGTTGATCCCAAAACAGGGAATGAGCATGCACTAACAGTGGTGGACAACTCTAGTGAACTATGGCACAAGAGGTATGGTCACCTCGGTTATGATCACTTACATACATTAAGTCAGACTAATATGGTGAATGGAATGGTTTCTATTCAAAATAGTCATAATGTATGTTCAAATGTCAAATTGTTAAGAATGTTTCAGTTTCATTTGAATTGATAAGCAAGAGAAAACTTATAATGCATTGGATTTGGTACATGTGGGTTTGCATGGTCCAATGAAGACACCATCTATTTTTGGAGCTTTGTACTAATTATTCATTGATGACTTTTTTAGGAAAATGTGGGTTTGTTTCCTACATAGAAAGTCAAAATGTTTCTCTAACATTGTTGCTTGGAAAGCTATGGTAGAGAAATAGGTAAAGGCTCTGTAATTGTTTAAAGGGCATGAGTTTATCTCTGGGAAACTTAAAGAATTCTGCAAGGAAGGAGGAATACACATGCAAAGTTCCTCATAGCAGAATGAAGTCATGGCAAAGCAAAGCAGGACAGTGATGGAGATGGCACGATGTATGGTGGACAGCCAAAATATACCATATCAGTATTGGACAGAAGTTGTCAACATTGCAGTGTTCATCTTGAATAGAAGTCCCTATAAAGTTGTGCAAAATGTAACACCGGATGTAAGTAATTTTCGTGTTTTTGGATCTACTGCTTCTATATTGGGCAAAGAATACATGTTTGTTGGCTATTGTGAGCAAAGGAATGCATACAAGTTAATAGATATCTCTACATACAAAATTGTGGTGAGTAGGGATGTACTTGTAGATGAGAAAGTACCATTCTTTTCTAATAATGGTAAATCTACTGAAAGTAATGTAGTGGTTTCTACTGACAATGTTTCTAGAACAAGTTCTAGTGCTAAAGTTGAATAGGGTTCAAAGATGGAAAAAACAAATGAGTCAAGTTCTAGTGATGAAAAGAGTGTTTCTAACTCTTCACAATCAAATCAAGAAAACCAACACAAAAGGCCTAAGTGGTACCATTCCACTATGCAGGATGTTCGAAAGGATGAATTGCCTTATTTGATGGAAGGGCAATGTTCAAGGTCAAGAAAAAGGGAAGTGCAAGGTGAAGAGCAGGTTAATTTTGCTCTTTTTGTTGTTTCACAGGAATTGAAACCAAGCACAAGTTCAAAGACCAAAGTCAAACCCAAATGGAAGTGTTCCATGAAGGTTGGTGAAAAAGGAAGGGGCATAAACAGAGAACACAATAGTGTTGTGCACAAGAAATGTCCCAAAATTATACAAGAATGGAGAGCAGTAGGCATTAAGTTGTCAACAGCTCTTCACATGAATATCCCTTAGAGGATATGCTATGTTGTTTAGTCTTGATGTATATTCTAAACTTTTTGTCAGACTTGATCACTCTAACAAATAGGTAAAGCATGACACATCCAAGACATGACAACAATTCAAGGAATAACAGAATCTAGTGAACCCAGTATTCAGTACCATTTCCTACACTACTTGGCGGTTGCAACGGCACATTACCCATGTACTCCGGTAAGATGGATTGGCAACAATAGGGACATTTGGATACATCACTGCAGAGGCAACAACAATACACCCTGGTTGAGTTTTGTATAGACTTAATCATACTATTGTAATAATGACTAATAACAGTTGGTTTAGTCATTAAGGGAGGGTGTTAGATTAATTAAGTTATATTATGCAATAATGTAACATTATGTTTTACATAATGCTATTACGTAGGTTAGTAAACTTGTTAGTTTGTTAAAGATAATTATTTATGCCTTTGTTTATGCTTGTTATACGTAGGCTTGTCTCTAGCGTTGTATAGAGTGTAAGTAATAGAGGTTCCTATTCTATAGGGAACTTGTTGTAACTATGAGTGTGCCTATTTAATAGGCTTTCACAATGTAATGAACAGTTGTTTATGGCTTCTCAATATATATAATATGATTGTGGGTGCAATCACCAACTACAGTTAAGCAATCAACTGCGTCTTCTATAGTAACTCCTATAGTTCACATAAGTAATCAAGAGGATGAAAAGGAAGAGAACAGAAAAAGGAAGCATTTAGATATATCCACATATTCTCAAGAATGTGCAAAAGAAAAGAAAGCTAAGATCACCAACAGAAAATCCCATAAGTAGAAGAAAAACGTGTAGAAACACCTCAACATGACATAGTATTTCAAGTTGATACTACACTAGGCCTGCCACCTTTGGGACAACTAATTGATGAGTCCTGGTTTGATATAACTGTAGAACAAATTACTAACTCCATTACAATCTTACCTATTAGGCAATGAAGATGCTTTCAGCTTTGAGAAGATAGCCTTCAAATTGGATGAAGGTAAAAGCAAAACCAAGAATGGTCCAAGAGAATCTCCCAACAACGGTTTCAGTGATACCGCCAACCCTGTTCTCATAGCTTGCGGTAACTACAGTTCATGCTCAATGGTTTGTGGTACTCTAGAACCACATCCAAAGGTTCGCAATACCTCCAAGATCATCATTTCGTCTCCGACAAATGTCGCACACACACCAGCACAAGCGCGGTGCAATTTGTGCATAGCGAACGTGGCACCACCCATGCATACGCCAAACCTTTTGTGGTACCTACCATCGACTTCAACAAGGTCTAACACACCTCCATGCCAAAACGCAAAGGACAACTCGCACTGAGCGGTATTACCAGGTGGCAACAACTTGTTGCCTCCATCCCAACAGGGACAGAGCACATTTTTTTCAAAGGCTTAGCCAGTGCAAGGTTGAGAGGCAGCGCCCCCTTTGATAAAGCAACGCCATGTGCCAAAATGTCGAGCATTACTTTTGACACCAATAAACGCAACCATCAAAAGGCAAAGAGTCGCATAAAAGCTCAACCATTTCAATTATTGTAACGGTTCTTTCTGCCTTTGTGGCTTTGTAATATACACATACACATCTATAGCTTTAATTAGCACTCATAGTACAAGATAAACATCCATACATCTTTCTCAAGAGTACGCCATGTACAGGACGCACATAAATAAAACATTTATTATTCCAATTATATTATCTCCCTCTTGATTCTCTACATATTATCTCACATAGCTTCTACATACGCATGCAAAACATTTAGATACTCATTTAGAGTGTTTCCATCGGGTTTCCTCTTAGGCCTGAATCAGTGGTATCAATGCGATTCATCTTGTTCATGCATGTCCCATCCAACCAGGTCAGAGCATCTGAAGCTCAACATCAAACCACGAGACCTATCAAACTGTTTCTCACATTGTTTCAAGCAAGTTCACATAGCAAAAGACTCGCAGGATGCAATCCAAGAGATGATTGACAATCACATCCAGAAAGCACTTTGAGAGCAAAAGAAATTTTTGATCAACCAGTTCACCAAAGTACTTGAATAGGTGGTTCCATCAACTCATAAATCAAGTAAAGCTTTTAATGGTCAAGTCCTCCCTACGTTTCAAGTAAATCTAAATGTTCCTATGTTTGAGAGGAAAATTGATGTAGATGGAGTAGATAACTAGTTATATCAGTTACAACCATATATCACCATGAATGACTTTTTTGATGAAGAAAAAATCAAGATTGCACTTCTAAAAGTCTCTTCCGCTCTTAAGAGGTAGTGGCAAGCTTATTCGCTTTCGGAGAAAGCCCTAACAAAAGATGAATCTAACCCGACCTGAGATTAATTCCTGGAAGCCTTCAAGGATGAATATTATCCTAAAGAAAGTCTATGATGATCACTACATTCAGCAGCAACAACTTCAGCAAGGACATGACCAATCAGTCCAAGCTTACACCAATGCCATCCCAAACTTGTAAGCAAGACTAGGCTCATTTGAGTCAAAGCAACATAGAGTCCAAAAGTATTGTAGCGGTCTACGACCATTCACTTGGTCCAAATTGAAGTTGGCCAAGGTCAAGACAATTGAATAAGCCTAAGCCAAGTAAATAAAACGACAAACACAAAAGTAGCAGCCACCCCAGTGCAAAGTGCCATGCTCAAAAGAGTTTGCTTAAGCGAAAACAAAGGAATATGGAGTCAAGCCCTCTGATGGAATCATTGACACAAATCCAAATGTTTAATTTGCCACCGCACACACAACACTAATACTGGTAGATGTTGAAGCAAAATGCTTATTCCATTCACAGATGTGGGTGCAAGGAAAGCCATTGTATTTTATGATCGATTGCGATAGCATGAAGAACCTCATCTTTGAAGCAACCATCAAAACACTGAATCTGCCAACCATGCCTCATCTGCAACCTTACAAATTGGGACGGTTTAGTTCCTGCAACAATAAATGTATACGTGTCACTCTCCAATGCCGATTCTCATATTCTATCCATCCTTGCAAAATGCTTATTCCATTCACAAATGTGGGTGCAAGGAAAGCCATTGTATTTCATGATCGATTGCGATAGCATGAAGAACCTCATCTTTGAAGCAACCATCAAAAGACTGAATTTGCCAACCATGCCTCATCCGCAACCTTACAAATTGGGATGGTTTAGTTCCTGCAACAATAAATGTATATGTGTCACTCTCCAATGCCGATTCTCATATTCTATCCATCCTTTCAAAAAATAGTTAGTTGGTGATGTAGCGCCAATTGATGTTTGTGATGGACTCCTTGGGCATCCCTGCATGCATAGTCACAAATGTATGTACAACACAATCCTCGCAGCATAGTTGTAACACTGGGCAGTAATAGATATTTCATTCCTGAAGTGATTCCACACTCTAATCATGCCATGCCAACTCCCAAGAAGATTGTGCCATACAACTATGTTATTCAGCATTCAAAACTTCACCTCCTACTGACACACGACCTCAACCGACAAAGACAAATCAGATTTTGAAAACCATGTATACACATAATTGTTCTACGCCAATGTATAGGGTCATCAAATCAAGTCAACTCCCACAGCAAGCAAAATGGTTCGCAAAGTATCAACTAGAAGCTAAGGTTCCACACCGACTTCCTAGAATTAACACAATTGGGATTATTTATTTACAAAAAGGGGCAATTGATCCAAAAAGATATCTCGCCAGCAGTTTGACTGATACCGCCAAGCCTATTCTCACAACTTGCAATAACTATGATTCCTGCTCAATGGTCTACAATACTCCGAAACCACATCCAGAGTTTGCAGTACCTCCAAAATCATTATCCCATATCCAACAACTATCGCACACACTCTAGCAATGGCACAGTGCAATTTGTGCATAGCAGACATGGCACCACCCATGCATGCACCAAACCTTTTGCGATACCTACCATCAACTTTAGCAAGGTCTGACACTCCATGCCAAACTACAAAGGGCAACTCACTGTGTAGTACCACCAAGGGTCAACAACTTGTTGCCTCCATCCCAACAAGTGTGGAGCGTGTGGTTTTCAAAGGCTTAGCTAGTGCAAGGTTGTGGGGCAACGCCCCCTTTCACGGGGCAATGCCCTATGACAAAATGTCAAGCATTACTTCTAATGCTAATCAACACAACCCTTGGAAGGCAAAGAGTCGCATAGAAGCTCCACTGTTTCAACTATTATAATGGTTCTTTCTGCGTTTACGGCTTTGTAACATATGTATACACATTTGTAGCTTTAGTTAGAAATCAGAGTAGAAGATGGACAACCATACACCTTTCTCAAGTTGAAGCCCTATATAGGATGCACAAATAAATAAAACATTTACCTTTCTAATTCTATTATTTGTCTCTCTTTATTCTCTGCATATTATCTCATATAGCTTCCACGTACACGTAACACATCTAGATCCTCATTTAGAGTGTTGTCTGTCGGGTTTTTTCATGGGCCTTGAATCAAAGAAGCTCTAGCTGTGGAAAGTGCTATGCTTCATAGCACATCATTTGAAGTAATGGATACTCAAACTAGAAAAGTCACAGCTAGAATCAAAGAAATACACCATGCAACTAGAGGGGAAACTTCAAGAACTACTATTCAAGCTAATACACTGAAAAAGGTGTAGAAACACCTCAGCGTAACATAGTATTTCAAGCTCATACTACTCTACCTCTGCCACCTCTAGGACAACTAATTGATGAGTCTTGCTTTGATATAACTGTAGAACAAATTACTCGCCCCATTATAGTCCTACCTATTAGGCGATGAAGATGATTTCATCTTTGAGAAGATGACCTTCAAATTGGACTAAGGTAAAAGCAAAACAAATGAGCTCTAGCTATGGAAAGTGCTCATGGCACATCATTTAATGTAATGAATAAACAAACTGAAAAAGACGTTGCTAGAATTGAAGAAATACACCATGCAACTAGAGGAGAAATTTCAAGAGCTAACCATTCTACTTCGAAGGTTCGGCTAATCATAGAATGTTGTTCTAGGTTTAAGGAATAATAAGGCTACCACCACCACCATGGATGGAACTTCGCCAATAGGTGATTCATAATGTAAAAACACTAGAAGGTTTCCTGAAAGAAAATGATGACCTGAAAAACGAAATGCAGAGAGTAAAGGCCAAAATTGACATCACCAAACCAAATGTAATGAAGACATATAATGTGAATAATCAACAATTAGGTCTCCCAATGGCAATAATTTGCTTAAGAAGTTGTTTACAGTGGTATATAAAGGTCACATCATCTAAAAAGCCATAGGCATGCTTTGTCGAATTGTTTCCATATTGAGGCCTCTTGGAAAAGTTGAGTTTTTCTTCGAAGGACGATTTCCCAGTCCTGAGAAAGATAAAGATGAAAGAAAGCTAATCAATTAAGATGAGTATATCTCATTAATCAGCGAGGCTAGGGAATACTTGACTCAAGAAATCTTGGTCATTTAGAAGCCTAACTTTTCCCATGCTACAAAATATTTGATTGGAAAATATTTGAATGGCCAAGAGATTAAAGACATTTTAAATATTGTTTGCAGCAAAAGATGATCATGGGGAAATACTGCCAACACAGGCTCTTGTTGAGTCAGTATCTGATAATTGGTTTTTTATTTGTCCAAAAGGTAACCAACAGACTCAAAGGGACCCAACCGTCCACCTCAGCATAAGTTCAAACTATTTTATGGAAAATAATTGAAATTTGTACATATGGCTCTAGGAAGTTAGTATAACAGCCAAATACTTACCTCAGCTTCTATAAGAGCAATGAGAATGAAGTATATAGTACATTAGGAAGTTTAAGGTTACACTTTCTTCTTCTCTTCCGACATCTTTACTTTTCTTTTTGTTTGCTTTGTAGGTGTGCTAACTCGACTCAATGCTCTCACCGGAACCACTATCCTGCAGTAGATGGTTTAGTCTTAGTTATATCCCAATTTGTTCACTTGGGACATGAAACTTTGTATCAATTAGACCATTTGTATCAAGGTTACACTCTCTCCTCTTCCGACATCTTTTTCCACTCGTTACATTTCTTTTCTATTTTTCCCCAATGTTATATTTTTGTTTCCTTTATAGGTGAGCCCACTTGAGATTCTGTCACAACTCAATTCTCTCACTGGAGCATCTATCCTGCAATAGATGGTTTACTCTGAAATATCCCACTCGAACAAAATACTAAATTCTGGAATTTTTTTATAATGCTATCCAATTCTGGAATAAAATAAATAGACAGCTGTCATAACCTGAAAACTTATGAAAAATGGTGTCTTTGAAAACCCTAGCTGCATAACCCTTGAAAGTCAGCAATTGTCAGGAAAAGATCAACGCCCCAGCTGAAGCCCTCCATGGTCCAATCTGACAACCATACAATCGTCATACGACAGGAGTACAAATCTGTACGGATCTGCTCTTTTTTATTTATTAGACGTCAGGGAATTAGCAGCACCTAAACAGTTGCAGTTTGGTTTTTGCAGGCAGGGACAGCGAAACTAAGGCAAAAGAGGATGACATCCAACTAGGGCAGACCCTATGAAATTGATTATGGAATTTATCCTTGACTCAACAACTTCACAACCATTGAAAATAAATGGTCGCTCCCTGCAAACCCTGATTGTCTGACTTCCTATAAATAACCGGTTGAGTTGATCAATTGTAATCCCTGCACGGAATTACACCTATGGATTGGAGAGTTTCGTCCTCTGATCCGGCTGCAATGAAGGTTTTATGAATAATGATTTCCCCTTTGTCGTTTTATAAAACTCACTTTTCCAATTTCACCCTAACCCTAAAGTAATTAGAATTACTTTTTAATTAAAAATTCATTTTTTCCCTCATAAAATAATTATTTTTTGGCTGCCAATGAGATTTAGGTCAGTTGTTTAAGTGGCTTGGTTGTTTCAAGTCCCACCCAAGTTCAAATCTCAAGGAAGACATGAGGTTGGTTGTGGCCGTTGTTGGTATTCTCGAGGCCGTTAATGCCCGTTGGTTATTCTCGAGGCCGGTTGTGGCCGTTGTTGGAAATAGTTGGTATACACCTGGTAATATCTGGTATATTAGTGGTATTCAACTAGTTAATAAATCACATGAGGATTTGGGCCCCCAATTGTGTCCTAGACCGGTCCACACTCCAATCAAAAGTGTCACCTAGCAAAAAAAAAAAAATAGCAATGTGATTAATTAATGTTTATTAAAATAAAGTGAAGTTGAGGACACCTTCAAACATTATTATTAAATTATTTCCCTTTTTCCACCCCTTTTGCCTACAGAAAAGAATGGATACGCTACGGGTTTCTTGATTTTATTTAATTTGAAAAAGGGGGCATTACAGTCCGCCCTTTCCAAAATTGCTTGTCCTAGAGCAATGCTTGATCCATCCTGCAAATACCAAGATCCCAAACCAAACTTTTTGTTTCTTCCATTACTCCTTGTGATGTCGCTAGCTTTTATTGTGCTACTCTAATATAATAAGGAATTGTAAGCCCTACACCAAATGATACTTCCCCAACAAACTCTATGAGTGAACCCATGAAAACAGAATCATGAATTAGTTGTGATCTAGAGAGAGTACTACCAAATATGGCAGGCTCCATTTTGTTTGTTGTAACTATAGGGCCTCCATTGGCCATACCATGAAGCACAACCTCCTTTTTGTCAGATCTGAATTTCAACTCCATGGTTTGGTAATTTTATGTGAATTCCCCAAGGGAATGTAACCACTGCACCCCTAAAACCATATATATTTTTCCTATGCCCACAACATAGAAGCCATCACACACACTGTAATTACCAACTATAATCTCCAACTATTGAATCCTCCAGGTGCAAAGAATAGTAGAACCATCAGCCACAATAACAATGAACCCATCAATATCCTCTATGTTCAACCCTCTTCTGGTTGCCAGTCCCTCTTCTATGAAATTGTGGGTTGCCCCACTATCAACCAGCACTATGAGTTTATGACCATGCAAAACTCCATGAATTCTAAAAGGGTAATACCTGGGTGCACCAAAAAGTGCGGCACAAGAGCCTGTTGAAATAAGTGTGGCACAAGGGCCTGTTGAAATAAGTGTGACAAGAGTGCCTCCTAGACTATCTCCTTTTTCCCTACTCTCACGTTCAAGTTCCTCCACTTCTGCCTCATCATATGATATTACCTCTATGTAATGCACATGTCCTTTTGGAAGACACCTATGACCCAGCGCCCACGGCTCCTTGCAAGTGAACCACAGTCTCTTCCTTCTAAGTTCACTTCTCGTTTCTACTTATGTGCTTGGCTGTTGTGGCAACTCTTTTTGCAGAGAAATCCCTTGTTGAAATGGCTTCTTTTGTTGCTTAAAAGCTGATGTCATTGGCTGCCCGTAAGATGTTGGTTTTGCTTGCCCATAGGGTGTTGATTTTTGCTGTCATGTAGGCTAAAATCTTCCTCTAGGGGCTGAAGTTTCAAGATCCAAAACCTTTTTAATGGCTTTCTGTAAAGAGATAGGGCTAAACGCCTTCACTAAACCTCTAAGTGGTTCAGCTAGACCCTCAATGAACAAAACCACAAGCCTCCTTTTTGTCACATCAGGGACTATAATTGAGAGCTTCCGAAAATCAGCAACATAATCATCTACTGAATTGGCTTGTTTGAGTTGAGCCAACCCCCGAAAATGGATTTCCAGATCAACTCTATCAAATCTCTCTATCAACCTGGTACTGAACTCCACATATGAGTGTATGTGATTGTGCCTATGTGTGATCAACCCATGGTACCACCACTCGTGTGCTATACCTTCAAGATGAAGGGTGGCAAATTTGATGGCTTCATCTTCCATCATTGGCCTTAGTGATAAGGAGGTGTCCAACTTCTGTATCCAAGAGCATGCTATACACTTACGGGATCCATCATATGTAGGAAGTGTTAACTTCCCTAATACCTGTTGAAAGTCCCTCTAATTTGTTTGTGGCCTTGTTTCAGCTCTTTCACCACCTTTGTTTTGTTTTTTTTTATAAAATTAGTGAGAGATAGCCTCGCTAATTTCACCTGGTGGAACCCTGTATTCTTCATAACTAGCAACAATTTCATCTGCCACAAATGGCTGAATTTCCACCTCTAGAACTATTACTTTCTCCCTACGAAGGAAAGTTGGTTGGAAAGGTCTAGCAAAGGAGTCAATGGCTGTCCTCTGAGTGTGTTGGTTATTGTTCACCGCTGAAGAACTTTATTCACCATTTTGAGCTCTTCGCACATTCATATTCTGCATGATGTGGACTAATTGAGTCATCATATCTGCTAAACGCTCTTGTCCTTGCACAAGTCTGTCAAAGCGAACATCATCTGGATCTTTGTTACCCATAGCTTCCTTTAATTTTCCTACAACAAATTCAGGATATCGCTGCCCTAACCCTTCCTCTGGCTGTTTTGGACCCTTTTTCCTTTCTCTCTGGTAATACCTGACTTCTCTATCACTGCCTTGCATGAAAATTATTTATTCCCACAAGCTAGCAAGAAAAATGGATCTAATACCACTGAAATATCCCACTCAAACAAATTACTAAATTCTGGCAATTAAATACGAAATTTTGGAAAAAAATTATAATGCTACCCAATTCTGGAATAAAATAAATAAACAGTTGTCATAACCTGAAAAACTTATGAAAAATGGTGTCTTTGAATAAAAAACCCTAGCTGCATAACCCTTGAAAGTCAGCGGTTGCCAAGAAAAGATCAATGCCCTAGTTGAAGCCCTCCACGGTCCAATTTGACAGTCATATGACCGTCGTACAGTAGGCATACAAATCCATATGGATCTACACTTTTTTTTTAACGTCGGGCCATTAGCTTCAATCTAGCTTTTGCAGGTAGGGACAATGAAACTAGGGCAAAAGGGGATGACGCCTAGCTAGGGTAGACCCTATGAAATTGATTCTGGAATTTTTCCTTAACCCGACAGCTTCACAACCTTTGAAAATAAATGGTGGCTCCCTAAAAACCCTGATTTTTTGACTTCCTGTAAATACCCTGTTGAGTTGCTCAATTGTAATCCCTGTACAGAATTACCCCTGTGGATTGGAGGGGTTTTGTCCTTTGATCCGGCTGCAATGAAGGTTTTCATCCTAAAACAGAGGCAAAAGAACTATGAATTTCTATCAAGAATTGGTAAAATGGAATATCATAATGATTGCTCCTTTGTCCTTTTATAAAACTCACTTTTCCAATTTCACCCTAACCCTAAAGTAATTAGAATTACTTTTTAATTAAATATTCCTTTTTCCCCTCATAATAATAATTACTTTTTGGTCATGTAATTAATTAATGTTTTTTGGCCCCACTTAATAATAATGAATAAGTGTCATTTTCATATTATTTAATAAAGTGACATTTAGTACAACTTAAAACATTATTATTAAATTATTTCCCTTTGTCCACCCCTTTTGCCTATGGAAAATAACAGATAGGCTTAGGGTTTCCTGATTTTATTTAATTCGAAAAAGGGGACATTACATAGTCTTGGTTCTATCCCAACTTCTTCACTTGGGATATGAAACTTTGAATCAATTCAACCATTGGAATATAATATTTTGTCAATGTCAGCGATTTAATCATGTATTTGATATTTAACAGTTCTAAATCATTTTGTGTATAAAAATTCACCAGTTAATGAAATATTTCGATTTAACAGCTTTTGTTACAACATTTTGTTATGGTGAATACAGGTAAAGCTAGTTTTATCGTTTATTTTTTGTTTGAGCTCGTGACATCTATACTCTAGCAGACTTAACAGTTTGCTGTTTTATTGGGTAATAAATTATCCTTCCAGTGATTAATTATTCTGCATTCTTATCTTATTTCTATGGCAGTACCCTTAAGCATTGTTAAATGTCAAAAAAAATCTCATTTCAATTTACATACTGTACAACTGTAAAAAACATTTTTTTAATTGCAAGATTTGTTTCAACAATTGTAAATATTTCATTTGACCCTTTGGGAACCGCTTGTTTAAAATTGGAAGGGATTTCATGCTTCTGACAGTCATTTCAAATTCTCGGATGCTTTGAATCTTGAGCTTGACAATTTGAAATGATAACAAGGGCAAGCAAAAGTAGGGCTTTGACAAATGTCCCCTATTCTATTAGTTGGAAAATAAATCTCATCTTATCTCAGTTCATCATATTCTTTACTTAATTTTTCATATCTTACATAAGAATGTTCATGCTATCTCCGAGGGATTGGCAATGTCTCTACAAATATGGGAGTGTTGCACCATTATTAGCTGCATCCATTAAGTACACGCCACCAGCTTGCAGGAAAATGTTTGTCACAAATTCTCTATTCTTCTCATAAGTATGCATGAGTATCAAACTTCTTTCCAACACCCTACACTGAGCATCAAGAGTATATACAAGACAATCAAACAGAAAGTGTTTGTCGCAGAAAAAAAAAAATGAAAGACAAATGACAATCTAGTGCTAGATGAAATGGATTTGAATCTGAAACATCAATTTAATAAAAGCAGATTCTATCCTCTAAGGATGGATTTATAAATTAAGATTTTTTTTTCATTCGCAGATGGAAAAATAAACAAAATGGGTAAGGAAGCAGACTGTACCTCCTTGGTGTTGTTTTTGACTGCTCTAAAGGTAACAAATTGAACATAAAAACGTAACAAAGTTCAGATATTTAACCCATAAATGATGATAATGGAAAACGCCTTTTGTATGATTCCTTGTCAAAAGGTTTCAAATTCTGAAGTGGAATTACAGTTTGGAAAAATACCTTTTCAACATTTTCTTCGGTTAGTTCCAGACCTGTTTCCTCATCCCTGACTTGTTCCACTGCAACTATTTCTGGAATCTTCTCCATCAAACGCCGTTCAATACCCATCTTCATTGTCATCACTGAGCTTGGACATGACCCACAAGCCCCTTGGAGTTTCAATCTAACCACAAGGCCATCTATTTTATACAATTGTACATTGCCTCCATCTGACATGAGATATGGTCGCACTTCATCCAATACCATCTCGACATTTTCCTCTATTAGTGCTAACCCCTCTGTCGAAAGTGGACTGGCAATTGCTTCAACAACTGGAAAAGAAAAAAATCTACAGTATGAGTGCAATTTTAAATTTTAGTAGTAGGTTTCTATATCTTTCCTTGGGTTCCTTTCCACAATCACAAATTTCTAATTTTCTTTTTAGGCTCTAGCTATTTGTATTTTCTAAATGTTTTCAAAGGAAAAGTTGGTATTTTTTTCTTTAAATGGACATTATATTAAAAAATGAAAGCAAACGGAGACAACATAAATGTGAACCACGAGCTTTGATTTCCCACAGCACTGAAAAAATAAAAACTGGGTGTTAATTGCTAAGGAAATAAAATGAATCTTATTTTCTACAATATATGGTATTTGTTGTTCGATTCTCTTTCTAAACATAGGGACAACGGTTATGGAAAAATGAATGTAAATGAAATTACAAAAGTTGCTTGGAATCCATCAATCACAGCTTGCATCTATGATAGAAGAATCACATATCAGAAATATACAGCTATTCGAGAAACAAGAAAGGAACATGAAGAAAAATGTACAATAACAGATAAATAGGATTCTTTTGGAATCAACTGTGTAACAAAGTTATTTTCCAACATTTCAGATCTCACTACTGAACCTATCTTCAGGAAAGAGCAGATTGAAGCCAATGTATAATAACAAATTGCCGAGTATATGGAATGTAAAACCACTATAAAACTCAGAAGCAATAACGAACAAAATTTATTGAAAAAACTCCTCCTTGGTAAAGCAAGCAAACGGAATCAAGAAATTAGAGGCCAAAGTGTAATTCAACATCTCCGATTACTCACAATTTTTTCCAATACTTGGAATCTCGTAATAACCCAAATTTTCGACGGTTTTATAAAAATCCTATTTTTTCATACATTTGCCTATTTTTCCTAATCTTCTTTTGACCTTTTTCCCGGTTAACTTTTTGGGACTTTTGCCAATTAATTCCAGTAGCTCTGCTTCAAATAATCGTGGAAACTAGAATAAGAAAGCAATCTAGTTTTGAATTTCGTATTCCTGCTTATTTATTTGAATTACCTTGCTCATAGTTGTTCGTATTCTATCTCATTTCTAGCGTTTCTTTACCAACCGGGTGCATCTCATCCGAACTCTACTGTAATTTGTGACGTATAAAAACGGGAAAAATCAATATTTAAGAATTACCTTGGATTTGTCTTCCTCTTCTTGTTGATTTGTGAGTGATGGAAATTCTGAAACGACTGAATTCTCGCTGCAACAATGGACTGCGAAACCCAATGGCTGCCAAAGCGCTTGAAAGTGATTTCTGTTCCATGTGTTAGTAATAAACAGGGCACTTGAAAAATTATAAGAGAAAAAAAAGCAAATATATACCTTAAATGGCTCAAGGCTTGCCCTAACAAGAGGAGGCTGCCAACAGGCATGATGGTGATGGTGATGGTGATGGTGATGGTGATGGTGATGGTGATGGTGATGGTGATGGTGAAGGTGATTTTGATGATAATTTTGAATTGCAGAAATGCCCTGCACCTGCACCTCTAACGCCTGCATACTTGTCAAATCAAGCAATCAAATAATCTTCCTGTAAAATGTTTTGGCAATTCGCAACGTATTTTACCTTCTAACCCTCGGAATCGCGAGACTTTCGTAGATGTGCGGAACAAGCCAGCCCATTTCATCATTTTTCTAAAATACGACAAGACTACGATATGCCTCTCATCCTAATATCCCCGTTTATTTCCTCGTATTTTCCCCACATGATATCCTAGTTCATTTCCTTCACAAATTTCCCCACACCAAAAACAATAAAGTCATATTATATTGAAAGAGTGGTCGTGCGATTGGCGATGATAATGGTTACTTATATTCATCTATTAAGATATAAATCTCTCTACATATTTAATACGAAAAGTCAAGCGATTGAGATCAAGATCATACTATAAATGATTTTAATAGCATGGATGCCCTTTACTCATAGTTGTTTAGCCAAAGGAGCTCACTGATTTAGATGCATGTTTACTCAGCATTGTAAATCCACTATACATTTATTTTCTAAATGTGCACAGAGATGTCAACATTCTAGGTAATTCAGTGATTCCATATAATGTCTTCCGGCATATTAAAAAAAAAACATGCTACCATTTGATCTAAATAGTGATGTAAGCGCATTTCGGTTCATGTTTGCATGCACATGATTTGTCGGCCATATCAACAATGTTGTGTGTATAAAATAAAATCAACAATAATTTTAAGAGCATCATCAATAATCCAATATGTCAAAAAGAGCAAGTAAAGATGATTTCAATCACCTCCTTAAAGTCAAATTACCTTTTTTTGGAATGGTGATGAAATTGTCACTTAATGTAAAGAAATTACTTAGATGATTCACAACAATAGAATTTTATATGGCATAATTAAGATCAGAATAAGCAGATCCACGACAACAATTGAGAAAAGAGCATAATACTTGAATATTATGACTGAGCCACTTCGAGGGAGCAACCTCCACAATAATGCAATAAGAACAGAATTCACAATATGATGATAAACGACTAACCCCTACCTCATTTATATACTCTACTTAGCCATGGTTATTCCATAAGACCACCATACTAAGAACATTGAGAAATGTAACAAACTAATATGAAGATGCATAAGCCACAAGTCAGCCACACATATCCTTAGACGCACTATAGGTTAAGGGCATAGCATGCCCCTCCCCTTCAAAACAATGTTGTCCTCAAGGTTGAATCAACCCAAGATGTTTATGTAGGAATGCTTCATCCTCCCATGTTGTATCTTCAAAATGCAATTTTTTCCATTTAATCAAATACTGCTTAATAACTCTGGTTCGTTATTGCTTAGTACACATGTGAAGGATCTCCTCAAGGTTTAGAATGACTCTACCTTCTTCATCTAATTTAGGTAACTCAATCTGAGTGAAAACTCTATGTCCAATTACTTTCTTTAGGCCAACTACATGGAATACCGGATGTATGCAAGTGGTTAGGGGTAATTCTAACTTGTAAACCACACTACCAATTTTCTACAAGATCTGGTAAGGGCCATAATACTTAGGTGATAGCTTGTTGTCCTTTTTTTGTTGCTTCAGATATATCTGCTTATATGGCTACAAATGCACAAAGACCTAATCACTTATGTCAAAATGTTACTCACTACGATGTTGATCTACTTGTTGCTTCATTCGATTTTGTGTCATTGTTAAATTCTCTTGCAAACTGACTAACACCTCTTATTGATGGTGAGTGTGTTCCTCAACAACTCAAACCATAGGATGCACTATCAAAACTAAAGTTGTGGATGGGGGCTGATATCCATATAATGTCACAAAGGGAGACATATTGGAAGAAGTGTGAAAAGAAGTGGTATACCACCATTTAGCAAGTGGCAACTAATGAACCCATTTATCTTGTTTGTTAGAAACAAAACAATGAGGATACCCTTCAAGACATTTGTTGACTACCTCTGTTTGTACATCAGATTGAGGATGATAGGATGAGCTATGAGCCAACTAGGTACCTAAAAATGCAAATAATTCAATCCAAAAATTACTAGTAAATATGAGATCTCGGTCACTTACAATGATGCTTGGAGTGCCATGCAATTTTTAAACTATATTGAGAAAAGCATAAGCTATTGTACTGATAACAAACGGTTGTGACAAGGAGCAAAAATGAGCATACTTGGTGAGTCAATCCACAACTACCATGATAACATTTTTACCCTCAGACCTTGGTAACATCATAATGAAATCCATGGAAGCCTCTTCCCAACACTAGCTAAGGATGGATAAAGGCTGCAAAAGACCTAGGGTCTTAATGGTTTCACCTTTATTTTCTTGGCATACCATGCTTTCAGCCACATATTTCTGAACATCTCCTTTGAGTCATTTCCAAAGGAAATCTTGCTTGATTCTATGATATATTTTCAAAAAATTTGAGTGTCCTCAAAGTGGAGAGGCATGAAGTTCCTGAAGAATTTTATGTTTGAGGAAAGAATGCTTACAAAGGTATAATCTATCTTTATACCATAATGTGTTCCCATTCTATGTAATTTTTTTAGATTCGTTAGAACCTTGTTGAAGATTGTGAATCAAATCCTTGGTAGTACTATCATTCTCCCATTTTGATATTGCTTCCTCTAGCCAATCTGCCTACCACATGGTCATGGCACTTAACAATGTCTCAATTGATTCATCACATTGAGAGAGGGCATCTTCCACCACATTCGCTTTTCTTTTCTTATACTATTTCAAAATCATAGCCTAACATTTTAGTCACCCATTTTTTTTGTTCTTCAGATGACAAGCATTATTTTTAAAAATATTTGAAGTTATCATGATCAGTCTTTACCTGAAAGTGATGACCCATCAGATATGGTTTCCATTGCTTCACTATATGCAAAATAACCATCATCTATTTCTCATATATTGGTTTGAGCCTATTTTTTCCCTTAAATTGGTGACTTTCAAATGCCAATGGTTTGCCTTCTTGCATGAATACAACCCCCATGCCATATCTAGATGTGTCACACTCCAATGTAACAAAAGTTTTGAAAAAATTAGGAGTAGTTAAAACTGGAGTTGTGCACATAACCATTTCAACTATTCAAATGCCTTGGTAGTTGACTCAGTCCACTAGAAGGAGTCTTTCTTCGGCAAAGAAATAAGTGGGGCTATAATGTTACCATAATTTTTGACAAACCTATGATAATAACTAGTTAGCCCCAAAAATTCCTGGAGGTTCTTGAGGGTCTTGGAAACTTGCCACTCCATCATTGCTTCGATTTTATTAAGATCAACTTTCATTCCTTCATGTGAAATAATATAACCCAAGTACTCCACCTCTTAGACACCAAAAGCACATTTGGAAGGTTTGACATAAAGTCGATGTTGTTCTAGAACTAAAAGCACCTATTTCACATGCTTCAAATGGTCTTCCCATTTTTTGTTTTAGATGAGAATATCATAAAAAAAACTAATACAAATTTTCTCAAAAATGGCCTAATTTAGTATTCATAAAACTCTGAAATGTAGATGGTGCATTTGTAAGGCCTAAAGGTATAACCATAAATTCATAATGGCCTTCATGAGTTTTCAAAGTTGTTTTAGGTATGTCCTCATTGCATATGCAAATCTAATGATATATAGAGCGAAGATCTAACTTGGTAAAATAAATAGCACCATGTAATTCATCTACCAAATCATCAATTACTGGAATAGAAAACTTATCTTTGATGGTGTATTTGTTGAGTTTTTTGTAGTCTGGGCACATCCTCCAACTGTCATCCTTCTTCTACACCATGAACACCGGGGAGGAATATTCACTTTGACTGTGTCAGATGATTCTTGCCTTCAATATCTCTTGTACCATATTTTTAATTTCACTCTTTTGGGCATAAGGATACCTATAAAGTCTGATATTGGATGGTGTACTTCCCAAAATGAATCTGATGGCATGATCATGTGCACAACTTAGAGGAAGTCCTTTTGACATGTCACCGAAAACAATAGAAGGGTCATCCAACACCTTTTACAAATCAGAATGTGTAGACTCCTTGGTTGGTTGAACCTCTATGGAAAATAAGCTGGACACAAAACCTTCTACACCTTTTTTAAGAATCTTTATCATCTGGTGGGAACTAACCAATTGTGGAGATTTAGCCTATAATGTAGTTTAAAAGTCCTTCCTTCTAAATGAAACCTCATGAATAATTTCTATAAATTCATCTCAATAGTGCCCAAAGTGCTGAGTCATTGCACTCCCAAAACAATGTCAGCTCTTCCCATGGGAATAGAAAGCATAGGGGAATCTGATAAATAGTCTCCTATAGCAAGCTTAATACTATGATATTTTTCAAAATATTTGATCATATCACCATCTACAATCATGACCTAAAAGTGTGGAGCTAGGTAAATGAAACAATTCAAATAAGTAGCCAACTTACTATTGATGAATTTATATATACTCCCAGAGTCAATTAACATAGTCACCTTTTATTTCTTTAATAACCCCACCACCTTAAAAGTTTGAGGAGTGTTAATACCTGAAAGTGCATGATAGTAAATAGTAGGTTGAGAATCTTCAAATTCATCATTAGGTTCTTCTAACCCTTCCCTTGAAGCCTCCTCATCTTCTTCTTCATCGTTGGTACCATCAATGTAAAATAACTTCTTTTCATCATATTGATGCCCTTTGCTCTATTTGCTATCACAACCAAAACACAAATCTTTTGCATGCTTTTATTCTACTTGTTGAGGTGTCAATCTGACAGGCTGATAAAATGATGGTGCTAAAAAGGTGCGTTCATGAATATTGGTGAAAAATCTTTGTTTGATCAACTCTTTTTCCTCAACCATGCATGCCTTTAGTATGGCCTCAAATATAGTACTAGGATGAAACATGTGAACCTCTGATTGGATGTTATCTTTGAGGCCATCCAAAAATGTGTTAGTTAGATTTTCCTCAGTAATGTCTGTTACACGTAAGGAGAGATTCTAAAATTGATGAATGTAGTCCTTGATAGTCCTGGTTTGACACAACTTGGATAGCTAATTGAAGTAATTTTTAGAGACATTGTTGTGATGGAAGAGTTGTCGCTCCTTAAAAAATACCAACCATGAAACTAAAACACCCTTATTTTTATTTTGAGCACACAACCAATGATACCAAATGATTGGATCGTGTTCCAGATAGAGAGAGGGCATAACCATTTTTTATGAACATGGAATATGATAGAGATCAAATAAATTTTCAATTTGAGTGAACCAAGTGAGTGGATCATTACCATCAAACTTGTGCAGGTCCACTTTTGGCAACATCAACATAGGGCTAGAATTGGTATTGGCATTGTTTAGAGTAGGAGAACCAAACTGAAGTGGTGAAGGATTATTTTACAATGGTTGAGCTGATAAGTTGGCCAATTACCCATATATTTGTTGTAATTGATCCTTCAAACCATCCAAGTCTCCTCTAAAACCTATAATGTCCCCTTCAATAGTATCAAAATCATCTCTTTTCACCATACCATACAACTCTGACTTAAGTTGTTAAACTACCTCTAAAATAGATGGATCATAAGTTTTGGATTTCATGTCATCCTTATGAAGAGTTTTTGGAGTTTCTTGCTCTTTACTGCATCCACGAGTGTTTGGACCAACCATGCATAAACTCTAAGAGGGTTTTAGCCCTCAAAAAATGCATCGATGGAATACACATTTGTGATCATCTCACTGAGATGAATTCAACTATTGTTATTGTGCACAAGGGTGAAAAAATTTGACCCAAAAAAGTGTACCAGTAGAATATATTTTTGCAATCATCTCATAGAGATGAATCCAATGACTGTTAATTTACACAAGGTAAAAATATTTCCAAACTTCTTTTTTTTGTTAAAAAACCTCATGAACAAAACCGTGGCGACGATAAAAATCAATTCCTCCCAGATCACATGTTATGTTTTTTCAGCCTTCTAGTGCTTAGGATGCTAGATCCAAAAAAAATGCACCATAGAAACTTGCCCAAATCAATGCTCTAGTACTACTTGTAAGGAAATTACTTAGATGATTCACAAAAGTAGAATTATATATGGTAGAATTAAGAGCATAATAAGTAGATCCATAGTGAAAGAGCAGAATACTTGAATATTATGACTAAACCACTTCAAGGGGGCAACCTCCATAATAATGTAATAAAAATAAAATACACAACATGATGATAAAAGATTAACCACTACCTCATATATATACTCTACTTAGCCATGGTTACTCTATAGGCCGACCATACTAATTACATCAAGAAATGCAACAAGCTAATATGAAGATGTGTAAGCCATAAGTTAGTCACACATATCTCTAGACACACTATATGTTAAGGGCATAACACTTAATATAGGCAATGGATTTAAAATTGCTAGTCTACATTAACTAACATTTACAAAATCTTCAATCTATATGTTGACCATTTTTGGTCTTGCAGGCCAAAATCGGTCTCCCCTTTTTTTCCTCTTGATATTCTGAGCTAATACATTTTGATTTTGCACAAGTCCAAAAATTTCTATGGACTATGCAGGTTTTCTATGAACTCTGCAAGTTTTCTATGGACTCTACAAGTTTTCTACGGACTCTGCAAGTCCATTTCTATGGACTCTGCAAGCATGGATTTCTACAGGACTCAGCAGTGAGAAATGAGTTCCCAACACTTAGGCACAAAATGGATCATTCCAAGTGCCCTTGTGGAGGGCAGTTCAGGATTCAAAAGCCCTTATGGAGGGCAAGGAACACTTTCAAAAGAGGCCATCGAGAAAAGCCGCAAAGGGAAGTTTCTTTCAGAAATTTGTTCAAGGCAAAGAAAGTACCCTTTGGAAAGGTCGTTTCCAATTTTTTCGAAGGGCACTTTTCAAAGGGCAGTCAAAGAAGCAAAGGAAGAAATCCTTCAGACTTTTTATCTGAAGGAAAAGTCTGAAGGAATTCGGAAGGGCCACAAACAAAAATCCCACAAAAAAGACTAAGGCAAAGGCTAGAATAATTTCTTCGGATTTTTTGTCCGAAGGAATTCCTTCGGACAAAAAGTTTGAAGAAATTTGGAGGAAGGCCGCGGGAGGAAAAGCCGACAGAAATTTTGAAGGAAAGCAAAGTGGTCGAAGACAATTCTTGCGGAATTTTTGTCCGTGGGAAAATTGTCCGCGAGGAAAAAGTTTGTGGGGAAAAAGCCCGAAGGAGAAACCCGTCGAGGAGATAGAAGACCGCCCGAAGGGTATGTGCCCTTGCGAGGGGCTCTTGCCGAATGAAGGGGACTTCTCCATAAGCCGAAGGGTCACCTTCCCTTTGGGAGGATGCAAAACAAGATATCTGAAGGAAAGGGAGCGATGGAAAAGGCTGAATCAAGAGGAAAGCCGAAGAAAGTCCAAGGGGTGACGGGCTTGAGGACGTCAAAATCAAGCACGACAAACTAGCCGTTGGAAGTTCAAACAGTGATGAGTGCACGAATGTCAATTTCAAGGCACGTGAAATAGTCGTTGATTTTGAAAAACAAAATGGAAGAGCCCAAGGAGCTCAATGGACCACCAATAGATAGCCTCGAGGGCTGAAGGAGCCAGAAAAAGACAAGCCGGGAAGAAGACAAAGTGCAGAAATGGACAAATAGACTAAGTGGCAAAAGGGAGGCAAGTTATTGCCAGGTGGTCATCAAATGGTGCAAATAGTAAGCGGTGTGACTTGTTTTCTCTATTTTGCATTTATAAGGGGATAAATTACGTAAAATCTAGAAGGAGCAGTCTTATTTGTAGGAAAAGAGGCACAGCTTGTGCTTTCACATTAATGTTTGAACGCCAAAGTCAAGACCAATGATTACACAACATGGTTCTAGCAGGCCTCTTCTAGAAGAATGACACATCAACAACAATGACTTCTTCTTCCCGATGCTCTCAACACAAATGAGCCAACTTGTCAAAGAGCGCCAAAGTCTTTTCCAAAGCGGCGCCTTTACTTCTTCTCCTCTTTTTATATATTGTAAACTTCTCATTTTAAGAAGGATGGATTGTCTTAGCCCGTAAGGCAAAGATCTACCCAAAAATCTCTCGGGCTTGTAAGGCAAAACTCTACTGGATTTTACCTTGAATCAAGACTTAGCATTTTACCTCCATTTGGACTTGCACTCACGCATATGTCTATGTTTTCTTTTTGTGTTAAGTCATTTTATTTTATGCTTTTCACAGATCGATTCCAGCATGTCTAGTGCATTGTGAAGTTTTTATTTCTGCAAGTTTTCTAGAAGTGTTTATAGCAAAAATATAGGCGCATGTGAATAGGCTGCCAAAGTGTGTCTTAGAACACCTTTGATAGTTCTTCCTCCCTGTATCTCTATGGACCCTTGACTCACTGAAATAAAAGAGTTTCCCACATCAGATGAAGTGTATGGGTGCTTCTTCTTGGTGAAAAGTGTATGTTTGGGCTGAGTGGGTCATCATTTTTGGTGTATCACCTTTTTATTTTTAGGTTTAGGTTTTGTTATCAGCATCCTTCTCCCTTTTCATCCCCCCCTTTTTTTCATTTATTTATTATTAGTAGGAAATCTAGGGCCTAAAAGATACATCAGAGGGAGCTAGCCCTTATCTAGAGACTCTCCCCTCCAGCTTCGTCGGTCCCATAGGCGAGAGGGGAGTTTCCATTGTTGCGTGTGGAAGGTAGGAGCTCGCCCTCCTATCGAGGGTGCAATCCACTGCGTCAACAGTTTTTGGCATGCCTGGTGGGACCAACTAGGACAAGTTGTGTCCAAAGAGTTGAAGAATTTTTGATGTGTTCTTCAGCCAACCAGCCTTTGGAGGCTTTTTCATCAACACCAATGGCAACTCTGAGTTGAATCAACTAGTTAAGCAGTCCAGGTGCCATTAATAAATCTTATTTTTGTATGTATAATCCCTTCACCCAGCATCATGGGCCTTGTGTTCCTTCATATTACCATGATCAAACTCACATTTTTCATGCAATCCCCTCAAGTAGCTTTCCTAGTCTTTCTCAACTCCCTCAAGTCACTGATCCTGATGGCAAGATCTTGACTTAGAAGGAAACAATGGAATCATGAGGCAGAAAAGAGGAGAAGAAAGGTTTTGCTCAAAACCTTGAAGAGGATGAACTTGATCCTATTCATGATGATTCCTATGATCTCCAAGAAAGGCTCTTCCAAGAAGATATAGCCAAGAGAATTGCAGAGTTGGAATCTAGAGAGAGATTCCTCAGCCAATGTGTGATGGACGGTTCAGACCCAATGGCACATTCCATGTCTGAACACACCCCATCTACACACTTCCAAGAGAGCTATCAGGCCACACTTGATATTGATGAAGTGCTAGCCAGATGGAAGGAGGAGAATCATTCGATTCTAGCTCAAGGACTACCTCCTCTTCCACATGGTTTTTTCACTTCAGCCCTTCTCAAGGAGGAACATGTTTTGCAGGAGGCAAGTGAGGAGCAGAAGATCCAATCTATAGCTTTCCAAGAGGATATCATGAGTGACAATGAAGAAGAAATCATCATCGATGCTCCTTGTGAAGACATCATCGACAATGGAGAAGACTCAGGTCACACATACATGCAAATGTTCCAGCAATACGAAGAGGAACGTAAGCATGGTGAGCTCTCTCCTCCTCTGTTTGATGAACTTTCTTGTTGCTTCGATGAGGAGGATGACTATGCCAAAGAGCCTGAGTTGGAGGAGGATCAGATGAATGTCTTTAAACAACTAGAGACTCTGATCCTTGAGTAGGAAAAGGAGAGGTCTTTCTACCTTGAGGAAAGCCTTGAAGAAGAAAGCTTTGAACAAAAAGGTGATGTTCTATGGGATGAGCAATCAATTTGTGATTTCATTTTAGACATCACAACAGTCACCCTTCTTCAAGAAAGCCTTGAGGGAGTAGAGGATGAGTTTGACAGGATCTTCAACGAAGCAGAAGGAAACGGGTCAAACCATGATGCTTTGCAAAGGGACCATGCACAACAAAGGGCTTATGTTGATGAGCCAATAGCCACAGATTTCTTGGTGAAATGCACCAGCATGAAGGACCAGTATTCAACAAGCTTCCAAGAATAAGTAGAGTACATATATGTTGGGAGCATATTTGATTCTGATCCACTCAGATGCAGGCCAATGCAGGTGGCAGGCAAGAGGAGCAGGTCACCAACTCTCCATTTCATTCAGCCACTTGTCTGGCACCATAAGTCTCCTTGCCAGGAAGGGGACTTAAGAAGTTTTCCCTTTGATTCAGGAGGGAGGCAAATATACCTGGTTAACTATACATAGTAGTTTGCTTTCAGTTTCTTTTCCTATTTTCCCTAAGTGCAGTTTGCACAAGTAGTGTTTTTAGCCTTGTGTGTGTATTCCTTTGTGTGTGGGGTAAAAGCTCATGATTGATTCTGGGATCTCGCAAGGCTGTTGTTAACCTTTCTTCAAAGCTGCATTCTGACTCTGTGCCCAATGGATTTTAAGGCAACTGGTCTCTAAGCATAGCAGGCATGCTTCCCCTGGGAGTTGCCAATTTGTTGACCATTTTTGGTCCTGCAGGCCAAAATCGGTCCCCCCTTTTTTTCCTCTTGTTGTTCTGAGCCAATACATTTTGATTTTGCACAAGTCCATAAATTTCTACAGACTCTATAGGTTTTCTACAGACTCTACAAATTTTCTACGAACTCTGCAAGTTTTCTACGGACTCTGCAAGATTTCTACGAACTCTGTAGAGATTTCTACGGACTCTGCAGGCATGGATTTCTACAGACTCAGCAGTGAGAAATGAGTTCCCAACACTTAGGCACAAAATGGATCATTCCAAGTGCCCTTGCGGAGGGTAGTTTGGGATTCAAAAGCCCTTACAGAGGGAAAGGAACACTTTCAAAAGAGGCCACAGAGAAAAGCTGCAAAGGGAAGTTTCTTTCAGAAATTTGTTCAAGGCAAAGAAAGTACCCTTCGAAAAGGTCATTTCCAATTTTTTCGAAGGGCACTTTTCAAAGGGCAGTCAAAGAAGCAAAGGAAGAAATCCTTCAGACTTTTTGTCTGAAGGAAAAGTCTGAAGGAATTCGGAAGGGCCACAAACAAAAATCTCGTAAAAAAGACTAAGGCAAAGGCTAGAATAATTTCTTCAGATTTTTTGTTCGAAGGAATTCTTTCGGATAAAAAGTCTGAATAAATTCAGAGGAAGCCCGCGAGAGGAAAATCCGATAGAAATTTTGAAGGAAAGCAAAGTGGTCGAAGACAATTCTTGCAGACTTTTTATCTGCGGGAAAATTGTCTGCAGGGAAAAGTCTGCGGGGAAAAAGCCCGAAGGAGAAACCCGTTGAGGAGATAGAAGACCGCCCAAAGGGTATGTGCCCTTGTGGGGGGCTCTTGCCAAATGAAGGGGACTTATCCATAAGCCTAAGGGTCACCTCCCCTTCGGGAGGATGCAAAACAAGAAATCTGAAGGAAAGGGAGTGATGGAAAACGCAGAATCAAGAGGAAAGCCGAAGAAAGTCCAAGGGGTGACGGGCCTGAGGATGTCAAAATCAAGCACGACAAACTAGTCATTGGAAGTTCAAACGCAGTAACGAGTGCACGAACATCAATTTAAAGGCTCGTGAAATAGCCATTGATTTTGAAAAGTAAAATGGAAGAGCCCAAGGAACTCAGCGACCCGCCAAGAGATAGCCCCGAGGGCCGAAGGAGCCAGAAAAAGACAAGCTAGGAAGAAGACAAAGTGCATAAATAGACAAACAGTCTAGGTGGCAAAAGGGAGGTAAGTTATTACTAGGTGGTCATCAAACAGTGCAAATAGTAAGCAGCGTGGCTTGTTTTCTCCATTTTGCATTTATAAGGGGACAAACTGCCTAAAATCTGGAAGGAGTAGTCTTATTTACAGGAAAAGAGGCACGGCCCGTGCTTTCACATTAATGTTTGAACACCAAATTCAAGACTGGTGATTACACAGCATGGTTCCAGTAGGCCTCTTCTAGAAGAATGACACATCAACAATAGTGACTTCCTCTTCTCGATACTCTCAATGCACATGGGCCGACTTGTCAAAGAGTGCCAAAGTCTTTTCCAAAGCGGTGCCTTTACTTCTTCTCTTCTTTCTATATATTGTAAACTTCTCATTTTGAGAAGAATGGATTCTCTTAGCCTATAAGGCAAAGCTTTGCCCAAAAATCTCTCGGGCTTGTAAGGCAGAACTCTACCGGATTTTACCTTGAATCAAGACTTAGCATTTTACCTCCATTTGGACTTGCACTCACACATATGTCTATGTTTTCTTTTTGTGTTAAGTTATTTTATTTTATGTTTTTCATAGATCGATTCCAGCATGTCTAGTGTATTGTGAAGTTTTTTCTTCTACAGGTTTGCCAGAAGTGTCTACAACAAAAATATAGGCGCATGTGAACAGGCTGCCAAAGTGTGTCTCAGAACACCTTTGATAGTTCTTCCTCCCTGTATCTCTATGGACCCCTGACTCACTGAAATAGAAGAGTTTCCCACATTAGATGAAGTGTATGGGTGCTTCTTCTTGGTGAAAAGTGTATGTTCGGGCTGAGTGGGTCATCATTTTTGGTGTATCACCTTTTTATTTTTAGGTTTAGGTTCTATTTTCAGCATCCTTCTCCCTTTTCATCCCCCCCCCCTTTTTTTCATTTATTTATTAGCAGTAGGAAATCCAGGGCCTAAAAGATACATCAGAGGGAGCTAGCCCTTATCTAGAGACTCTCCCCTCTAGCTTCATTGGTCCCACAGGCGAGAGGGGAGTTTCCATTGTTGCGTGTGGAAGGCAGGAGCTCGGCCTCCTGCCCAGGGTGCAATCCACTGCGTCAACACTATAATAACTAATAGTTTCATCCACATTGAAGGTACATGTAAAGTAGTTGTCAAAATTGAAAAACATAATGTGTAGACCATTTTCCAAGGTAGAGGAACTATAAGAGATTTTCAGGGTGTTAGTGTCATGCAAACAAGATTCAAATCCATTTTGGCAAAAGAGCTAAGAGTCTGCGAGAAACAAGTTGTTGGAGGGAAGAGAGTTTCAACTCCAAGATAGAGTTGAGTTGAGAGAGAATAGAGTTTACCTATAAGTGAGAGAGAGAATAAAGGTAGAGAGCCTACAAGTGTTTGTAAACACATAAGTTTGATATTAGATAGTTGAAAACATCAATTTTTACATGTATTGACATAATTAGACTTGTGTGTACAATTGTAATTGTGTGTGTGTGTGTGTGTGTGTGTGTGTGTGTGAGAGAGAGAGAGAGAGAGAGAGAGAGAGAGAGAGAGAGAGAGAGAGAGAGAGAGAGAGAGAGAGAGAGAGAGAGAGAGAGAGAGAGAGAGAGAGAGAGAGAGAGAGAGAGAGAGCATGTCAGTGTGATGTGTGTTCATTGAATCCATTCGATGTGATTGAGTGTAATTTTTACTTCATGGGGTTTATCATATTTTAGATTTAGTATGAATTACAATAGGCTAAACTATAATAATTAATTTAAATTGTAATATATGATAATCAAGCATAAATCTGAATGTAATTGATTGAGATATATCTGATAATGTAATTTATTATTTATGGAAAGTACTAAGGAGATTAAGACACTTAGCTTTACTATTTGACTGTGAATGGGTTCTAATAATGGAAATATACTAAAAATAGGGATGTGATTCATCTAGATCCATAACTAACTCTATGCATATAAGGTCAATACCTTCAAGTCTAGATAGAAACATCAATGGTAGTGACTAACGCTGACATTACTTTGTTGGTCAGATTTATCTTTTTGTGACCATGCAGTGCAGTGTGTATGTATGATATATCTCTGTATGTGTGATTTGTGACCCTTGATTGCATGTGCAACTCTATAAATCTACTTCCTTCTTTTTAACCCTAGGTCTTCTTATGAAGGATTAAAACCTATAAAAAGTGAGGGAGTGTAATTTGGCTGAGCTGACCCAAATCACCCTTTTTGATTTGATTGACCACTACCTACATATTCAATACTTTAGAGATGGAAGTCAAGTCATGCATAATTCTTCACCTTAGTGTCAATGTGAAATTGTGCTCTTTCACTATATGAATTCACCTAAAAATATTGAATCTGATCTTGACAATATTAGCACTTGACCTAGCTTGGTGTGTTTCAAACTTGGCTGATGACTACTCTCAATACTTGATTTGTAGTTTGGGAATAATGGGACATATTTTGTCAATGTGCAATAATATATTTGATAGGTGCTTGATAATGCTAAATGGTTAATAAGCTTGACCTTGAGTTGTATTTATATGCACTTAATTATATAATTTCTTGTGCCACTAACATGTTAGGTGAATGGGTTGACATGTGGGAATGATTTGATTTTGAAAAATAGTTGTTGCTAAGAAAAGGATGGTAATATCATTCTCATCTAACATTATTATATCAAAAAACAAAAAATATAATTTGGTATTTTGGGAATGTTTGGGTATGATTTTTCATTGATTTAACATAGACTAAAATATTCATGTTGATGATTGATATCAACTTAGAATGGATTGGGCCCATAACTAACATATAGTTGTGCGATAATGGAAAATGAGAGAAATTTGGAGATGCACCAATCATGTAGGATAAGTAGAGATCAAGATTGACATGGTCAAGTGTCAAATACTATATTTTATTGTATATACATAGTTCAGTGAGGGGAAAGGTGTATGTATGTGTAAATCTCTATTATACTGTAAGCTTCTTCAATAAAGAGAGTGTTTGGTTTCCATTACATGGTTTTATGTTTTTAGGTGCCCATTTGAGAGTGAGTTTAAGTCTCACTTAAGGAGTAAGGCAATTATTCATTTTACCCCATCATTCCCATCTGTATCATTTGGTATCAAAGAAAGTTTGTTTCACTAGGTTTAATGTGTGAAGCTCTTGTGCTTGATTCGAGTTGTAGATTTTGAAAGAGAACCATGTATTATAGTGAAGATATGCCTTATGAATACCTCTTAAAGGAAGAAGGGAAACTTATGCTGTAGACTTGGTATATATGTTGGGAGGAATCCAAGTGAGATTGGAGGTAAGAAAGACTACACAAAAGAAAGGAACTACACTTGCATAAGTGATGATGAAGGATAAACTCAAAAATTTCAAGTTGAAGAGTTGGTTGATGAGCTAGAAGATAGATTTTTGAAAGTTATTGCAAATATGTGAAGCAAACACGAAATTTGGACAACCCATAACTATGGAGGACACTTGAGCCTTGAGGATCATCTTTATAGGATCACAAAATAGAAGTATTTTGACTATTAATCAATGGAGGACCCTAAGAGACGGAATTTTTCTTGCACCAAGTTGAAAGGACATGCATCCTAATGGTGGGATCATGTACAACTAGAAAGGGAGAGAATGCAAAGACCAATCAAAACTTTGGAAAAAAATGGTCACAAAGTTGAAATGTAAATTTCTACTTTATGATTATCAACTAAGTTTATTCAAAAAGTTGCACAATTTGAGATAAACTAAATAAGTATGAAAGAATACACCAAGGAGTTTTACAAACTCACCATTAAATTTGGTCATGTGAAGGATGATCAAGAAAATACAACAAGGTATGTAAATGGACTTTGCATTTTCATTCAAGATAAATTTGGAATGTTCAAGTTAAATTCAATAAAATAATCCTATCAATGCACATTGAAGACAAAAGAAAAATTATAAAGGAGGCAACAAAATACATTTATAGGTAGAGAAAGGTTATCAATAGGAGCACAACGTACTCATTAAGGAGAAGCTATCTTTTTTCAAATTAGAATTAGACCCAAAAAGGAAGAGGATATTCTTTTAGAAGAAGAGGATACTTTAAAAGAGAAAGAGGCAATGTGATTCATGGGTAAGTGTTTGGAATGTGGAGACGTTGGACATGGATCTTTTAAATGTCCTAAAGTATTTAAAAATAACATCAGAATAAATTAAGCAAGTAACCATATTACTCATGTGGATGAAGAAAGTGTTGTATCCTCATCTCACATGGAGAAAGCGGAGAGTGACAAATCTCTTATGATGAAGTGAGTGTTGCTAAAACCAACTAAGGAGGAGAATGAACCAGTGGAAAAAAAATGACCTTTCCCAAAGTATATGCAAAGTGGGAGGTAAGAGTTGTAAGGTTATTTTTTATAGTGGTAACACAAATATATATATTTTGTAATGAAATTACTTAGATGTTCACACAATAGAATATTATATTGCATAAATAATAACAAAATATGTAGATCCACAACATTAATTGATAGAAGAGCATAATCCTTGATAAATATAGTTGAGCCACTTCGAGGGGAAAACCTCCAAAATAATGCAATAAGAGCTGAATTTTTAATATGATGATCAAATACTACCCACTACCTCCTATATATACTCTACTTAGTCATGGCTATTTCATAAGTTGACCTTACTAAGAACATAGAGAGATGTGATAAGACAATATAATAAGTATGTAAGCCATACATCAGCCACACATATCCCTAGACACAATATATTTTAAGGACATAGCATGCCACTCCCCTTCAAAACAACATTGTCCTCAACATCGAATCAAATCAAGATGTTGTTGCATGAATACTTCATCCTCTCATGTTACATCTTCAGAATGTAGATTCTTCCATTTGATCAAATACTCCTTAATCCCTCTAGTCTGTAGTTTTTTAGTGCATGTGTGAAGGATCTCTTCAAGATCTATAATGACTTGGCCTTCTTCATCCAATTCAGGTAACTCAATCTAAGTAGAAACTCCATGTTTAATTACCTTATTCAAGAAAGATACATGGAATACTAGATGTATGCGAGTAGACGAGATATTCTAGCTTATAGGCCACACTACCAATTTTTGCAAGATCTAACAAGGACCATAATACGTAGGGGATAGTTTGTTATCATTTTTTTGTTGCTTTAGAGACATTCACTTATATTTCTTCAAACTCGCAAAGACCCAATCACCTATGTTGAAATGCCATTCACTACCTGCTTGTTGCTTCATTTTATTATGTGTCATTACTAAAATCTCTCACAAATTAGCAAGTGTCACTTGTTGATGGTGAATGTGTTTCTCAACAAATTTAGCCTTTGGATGCACCTTCAATGTTGAAGTGATGGATGAGGGGTTGATACCCATACAATTCCACATAAGGAGACATTCTAGAAGAAGTGTGAAAATGAGTGTTATTCCACCATTCAACAAGTGGCATCCAATGAACCGATTTTTCATGTTTGTCATAAAAAAACCAAAGAAGATACCCTTTTAGACATTTATTAACTACCTTTGTTTGTCCATTAGATTGAGGATGATAAGACAAGGTATGAACCAACTGGGTGCCCAAACATGTAAATAATTCAATCCAAAAATTACTAGTAAATATGGTATTTTGGTCACTTATAATGATCTTTGGAATACCATGTAATTTTTGAACTGTATTAAGAAAAGGAAAAGCTACTTTATTGGAAAAAAATGGTTGTGATAAGGAATAAAAATGAGCATACTTGGTGAGTTGATGCATAATTACCATGATAAAAAAATTTCCCTCAGACCGTGGTAACCCAATAATGAAATCCATGGAAACCTCTTTCCACCTCTGGCTAGCGATGGATAAAGACTACGACCTAGGGTTTTAATGGTTTCACTTTTGTTTTGTTCACAAACCATTCATTTAGCCATATATTTCTAGACATCCCCCTTGAGTCCTTCCCAAAATAAAATTTCTTGATTCTATGATATGTTTTTAAAAATCCCAAGTGACCTCCTATTGGAGATGCATGGAGTTCCTGAAGGATTTTGTGTTTGAGGAGATAATGCTTACAAAGGTATAATGAATCTTTATACCATAATGCATTCCCATCCCATGTAAAATCTCTAGACCCCTCAAAACCAAGCTAAAGATTTTGAATCAAATCTTAGGTACTATTGGATAATTTTGGCCCACATACCAAGATTATGTTTGGATAAAGAAGATGAGCAGAGTCCCTGACCCATAAATGATCAAAAGATGAAAATAACAATCTTTGAAGAGCCAAATTGTTTCAACACGTCACACAAAAATGATTAGGTCAGTTTTCTTGTGTATTTTTTAAGTATGGTTAGAAAGCTTCTCGGGCTAAAATATCACATGGACATGAGGTTCTTCATGCCTTGAACATTATCTACAAATTTGGTGACTTGATTAGTTGTCTATCTCAAGTTATGAATGTTTAAAGTTGAACAATCAGTCTGGGATGAGCATAGGGACGTCAAGTTAAAGCTGTGGAAAATATCTATTAGAATTCAAATCTTCCAAGGATGAACACATAACTGACAAGTGGAAATATCTTGGGTGCCCATATCAAATCCAATGGTGAGTGGCAACTTGATGACGTTAGTGGGTTTTGAAGATCTAACAGAGCGTATTTGATCATGCATCAAAGATTAATAGTGAGCATCAAGTCAAAAGGTCATTGGATCTTTAGATGAATGTGTGGCTAATAAGTGTTAATATCTCGGGTACTTGAATATATATCTAATGGTGCATGGTGACTAACAAAGCTAGTGGGTCCAAGCTGATTAATGGTTAATGATCTATCATACCAAAGTAGATCAGTGACGAGTGAGAGGTCAAAGAATCAAAATATCTTGATGATAAATGTAAGGTTGGCATGTGGCATAAGCATGGAAGCAAATGAAACTGATAGCGTATCACGAGGATAAATGCACAATTTTCAAGTGTCTTAATCTCAAAGCTTGGATCAAGATCAATGGTTAATATTAAAAGTCGAAGACATGAGACTTCAAGTAGAGGTCAAACATGTGACCTAGGTCGAACTAGAGTAATGTTTCAAAGGGCATATATCACCATTAGAGCTCAATCGAGCATCCTTAAGCATAAGACAATGATATAGTCAAGATGGTTATGATGAAGTTCCATTTCCATACGATGAAGATTTAGAACTTATAGGCCCATTTTTTGGGGTTGTAGTATTGTTTTGTGACTGTGATCATTGATCTTTAAGGAAGATATGTGCAAATAATGATTCCTTGGATTCCACAAGGTTTAGAGGTAGAATAGATATATTTAGACCTAATATAGTTCAAGATAAGACTATACAACTTATAGTTTTCATCGATATTATAGATATATGAAAACTAATAAATGGGATTGGTTTTCATCTATAGTAAACCTATGTTTAGGTATTGAAATGGGGACAAATATGTGATTATGGAGAAATGTCTCATCTATAGACATAGTCATCTTGTCGACAAGGAGGTACCTATAGCCACTAAAAGCAGACATAACATGGTTCTATTAGATTCAAGATATGAAGATTTTGTCTTTACAAGCAAGTCAAGTGAAAGATGGCGTAGAGTCCCAAGATGGAGATTTGGTGGTTGGAGAAAGTAGCTGGAGTATTTAATAGATTTTCAAGGGTATCTAAAGGTTTTATTTCATAAATAAGATCATGACTCATCGTCCCAAGACACTTTATTATCCTCTAGTGTATTGCTCAGCCAATGAGAAGATTTAGGGACTATTGGAGCAAATGAAGGCTATTTTATCTATGATGTATTGACCCTAATTTGATAAAATATGATAGAGAATTCATCAAAATGTGGAAGCTCATTTAATGATCTTGGATGATGTGCTCCCTCTTATCTTTTCTCCCTTTCTCTATATCACCCATTCTTTCCATTTTATAAACTCTCTATCTCACTCTCTTAGATTCTGGACTCTCACAAGGACTCTTTGATCTTAAAAGAGCAAGGGACTCTCTGAGATATTGCAAGATATTTTCCTCTTGATTAGGATAAACCCTATCAAGAATTTGTAATGACTACCTCTTGATGCAATAAAATACCTTCTTTACCTATCTCTTGCCTTGGATCTGTGTTGAGTGAGTTGTGCATGATGGCATAGTGAAATAGAATCTTCCTCATCCTTTGTCCTCCTTTTTGACCTCCTTTAAGGTGTTTTCAAGCTATTGTAGATCTGGATTAGTGTTCTGCTTGAACCTAGTCCATAAATCACTTATGTAATTAGCTAGATTGTGAGGTTGTGTGAGCTAGCATTATCTTCTACAGATCTAGTGTGGGTTCAAGCTTATGGGAATTTCCCATTTTTATTTGGTACATCACGTTTTAGCCTTCTTAGGATCCCTTTTCCCTTTTATAACCCTTTTCCATGTTACAAAATTAGTTTAGGTGATTCATTAGAAGGAAGTTGGCCTTCTCTGGAGGTTCAGCCCCATCATAGGTTACCCACAACTTGGGGTTGTTCTAATATTATGACTGGGAGTGGAGGAGCCTGAATAACTCCTCCACAAGGGTGAAATCTCATGTTATAACAATTAATGCATGCCTGGTGGGATTTACTACATTATTCACTAGTGAAAAGTTTTGGTGTTCTCTTTATCCAATCAACATTTAAAAGCAAGTGTTTAAACATGAATGGTGACTCCGAGCATCTATCAACTAGTTAAGTAGTCTAACTAAGTGCCTAATCATTGTAATATGGTATGTACAATCAACCATATTTTGATTAGTATGCTTATTCTCTACCTCAACATCACACTTATCAAGAAAATAATGTTTGTGTTCCCCCTCAAGTGGCCCTCAAACAACTTATCAACCCTATCATGGACTTTGTCATCCTCCCACCCCTACATATGACCAAAGTCAACCTATTTTGCATTTAAATTAGTACTTTAATTCCCCTTATCAAGACAGGGCTTATCCTGTTACATCCTTGTCAAGAGTCAACCAAGCATTATCATTTTATATTGAGTTGATAAGGGAGATTGGTAGGGGTTTGGAGTTTTCTCTAGTCATCCCTATCCATGTTCTACAAGAGGTAAGCAGTGCTCTAGTTGATCAAGAATAGATGGATAGTTTATGAGGGTGAACAATGGTCATTTTGTAAGAACAAGGACATAATAATGATGAGAAACATGATATAGAACATAGATAGTTTGTTGATATCTTATGAAGAGAAGTAGGCTCATTTGGATCAATCTTATGTGTCCTCTCCCCTCTAAGAGCCTCAAGATCAGCCTTCAAGAGTTCCTGATCAACCCCCTAGTCAATCTTGTCAAAGTCAATCTTTGTCAAAACTCATAGAGGTAATACTGGACCAAGGTATAACAATCATGAAAATCAATGGGGGGGTTAAGCTTGGACAAGAATTCCCCATTCATGTCATGGAGGGGATAGGAATCTTCTTGTAATAGTTTTGGAACCTGTGGGCACTAATTGAGGAAGTTGGCTATCCATAGGTTGAGAATCAAGAATTGAAAGGGTGGGTATTATCCATTGAAAAAGTGTTTGAGTAGTGGGAGAAAGAGTATGTTAAACCTGAGCCAATCAGTTTGCCCTCTCCTACCCCTATGCCCATTGCCACTCAAGAGCATGAAGCCATTCCATCATGGATCTTCTCCAACACATTCAACCCTGGCTATGTCATGCCCTCACTTATGAGGCCACCCTCTCCTATAACCATTAAAAAGGAAGAAAAGGTGTTTATTCCATACTCATTTCCATCATGGAAATTAGTTAATAAGGGCATAAAGAAGGAGGAGGTGCTGGTTGTGGAGGTCTAAGCACCAGTTTAAGAGCCACCCAAGAAGCCATTCAAGGTACCTAACTAGAAGGACACTCTCTTAAGCTGCAATCAAGGTGAACTTATTCACCCTCCCACCATCTCCCTCTTGGACAAAGAGCCTATTTTACAAAGGATAGAGGAGGAACTTGCAATCATAAGCGAGACACAAGAGGACAATGCAAGTGTCTATGATGAGGAGATCATGATAGGCAGCCCACTTCATAGGGAGGAGCATGTTTTATATTTCAAGTTGCAGATTCTTGATGAGAAGCAAGAGGATATCCTTCATGAACCTATTATGGAGGTCAAGGTCATCTCAAACAACTTAGAAGATCAATGGTAACATTTATGTTTAGATTTCTTGAGTGAAATGGAATAGTTTAATGTTGCAAACTTACCTAAAGAAGACAATTCTCAAGCTGAACATGGGGCAAACCTTGAATGGACTACTAAAGGTCCATTCTACATAGATTAAGAAGAGGATCAAAACTAGGGGCTTAAGGTTGGTCCATTTCAAGATGAGGTGTCAGTTGAGCAAGAGGAAAACATATCAGATCTTGAGCAAGACATGTGTGATATTTCAGACCTCGGATGGTTAAGTCAACCCTCATTTGTATTTGAGGATCAAGATAAAATCTTGAGTGAGATTGATGAAAGAGACATTGTAAATGCTCAAGAGATGCAGTTTGATGAACATACCAGTGAACATCCTAAAGAGTTATGGCAGTGGTTCATTGCCATAACCAAAGAGTTTTAAGAAGCTAAGAGACATGTCCTTCTTATAAAACATTATTAACATGCTGATCTAAGCATGATCATTCCTAATTTTCACAAGGACAAGGGGGAAGGATATGATCTTTTTGAACCACCAAGTGAACAAGTGTAGTTGCTCCCAAGAGCCTAAATGAAGTCTTCATGCAAGGCTTTCTCAAGGGTGATGAGCAGCATCAAGCAGGTGCTCCTACAATCCCTGCAGTCTAACATGAACCAAGCTTGGAAGACTTAGATCAGTAAGTCTATATTGGAGGCATGTTTGTTCTTTTTCATCCATTGGAGAGCACATCAAAAGGATTGGCCATCAAGTTGCCTTGTTCACCAATTTTGTTACCTCCAAAGTAAGGTATTTTTCATCTTGGTTTGTTACAAGTGAATGATACTAAAAGTTTTCCATTTGACCCAAAGAGGGAGGTGATTGTAAATTACTATACAATATTATATATATCAGAGTAGATTTCATGCTTTTCTCTAAGTGCCTATGTGCACATTTATTTAGTAGGTTAGTTATTTTTTATTTTCTCCAAGTGCTTATGTACACTTGCCTTTGTTTGTTTTGTTTTTATTTTCCTTGTTTCTTCAAGAGGAGTTATATAGAGGTTGGTATCCAATTTTTAGATTCAGATCAATATGTTGAACTAGAGAGGAGACTCCGTACCCAATGGATTAGTCAAGATAAATGGTCTGGGTTCTCAAGCATTGCAGGCATGCTTCCAAGTTGAGTTGCCAAAGATTTTGGCCAGTTTGGCCCACATACCAAGTTTCTACCTAGATAGAGAAGCTTAACAAAGTACCTGACCCACAAATGATCAAAAGATGGCAAAAGCAATCTTTGAAGAGCTAGACCGTCTTAACATGTCATGCAAAAATGAACAAGTCAATTTGCTTGTGAATTTTATAAGTATGCTTAAAAAGTCTCTTAGGCAAAAAGATCACATAGACATGAGGTTATTCATTCCTTGAACATTATCTACAAATTTTGTGACTTGATGAGTTGTCTATCTCAAGTTACAAGCATAAAGTTGAACAAGCAGTCTAGGATGAGCATTGGGATGTCAAGTTAAAGCTATGATAAATAGTCATTTGAATTCAAATGTTCTAAGGATGAATGTGTGACTAACAAGTGGCAAGATCTTGGGTGCCCATGTCAAATCTAATGGTGAGCGACAACCTGACAATGTCATTGGTTCCAAAAGATCTAATAGAGCATATTTGATCATGCATCAAATATCAATGGTGAGCTTCAAGTAAAAAAGTTAGTAGATCCTAAGATGAACATGCGGTTGATAAGTGTCAATATCTCAGGTACCTAAATGGATATCTAATGGTGTGTGATGAATAACAAAGCTAGTGGGTCCAAGATGATCAAGGGTGCACGATCAATTGTACCAAAGTAGATTAATGGTGAGCAAGAGGTCAAGGAGTCAACATATCCTGAGGATGAATATGAGGCTACCACATGGTGCAAGCGTAAAATTAGATGAAACTGATAGCGTATCTTGAGGATAATTTCCAAGTGTCTTAATCTCAAATCCCAAATCAAGATCAATGGTCAATATTAAAAGTCAAAGACATGAGACTTCGAGTAGAGGTCAAACATGTGACCTAGGTCAAACCAAAGCAATGTTTCAAAGAGTATATATTGCCATTAATTTCAAAGAGTATATATTGCCATTAGAGCTCAGTCAAGCATCCTTAAGCATAATACATAATGATATAGTTAGCATGGTTATGATGAAGTTATGTTACCATTAAAGCATAGTCTTGACCTTTGGTTCAAATATTTAGAACTTACGAGCCCATTTTTTGGGGTCACGATATTGTTTTATGACTGTGATCATTTCTCTTTAAGGAAGATCTATGCAGATAATGAGTCCTCAGCTTCCATAAGGTTAGAGGTAGAATAGATCTATTTAGACCTAATATAGTTTAAGATATGACTATACAACCTATAGGTTTTCATCGATATTATAACTATATGAAAACTAATAAATGGGATTGGTTTTCATCTATAATAAACCTATGCTCAGATATCGAAATGGGTATATATATGTGATTATGGAAAAATGTCTCATCTATCGACATAGTCATATTATCGACAAGTAGGTACCTGTAACTGTGAAAAGTAAACATAGCATGGCTATATCAGATTCAAGATATGAAGATTTTATCTTCACAAGTAAGTCAAGTGGAAGATGACGTAGAGTCACAAGATGGAGATCTGGTGGTTAGAGAAAGTAGATGGAGAATTTAATATATTTTTAGGGGTTTTTAAAGGTATTCCTTCATAAACAAGATCATGACTCATTGTCCTAAGACAATTTCTTGTCCTCTAGTGTATTGCTCGGCCAATGAGATGATTCAGGGACTATTGGAGCAAATGAAGGCTATTTTGTCTATGATGTATTAACCCTAATTTGATAAAATATGATGGAGCATTTATCAAATGGTGGCAACTCATTTAATGATCTCATATGATGTGTTCCCTCTTCTCTCTTCTCCCTTTCTTTATATCACCCATTCTTTCCATTTTGTAAACTCTCTCGCTCGTTCTCTCGAATTTTGGACTCTCACAAGGACTCTTTGATCTTAAAAGAATAGGGGACTCTCTAAGATATTGCAAGATATTCTCCTCTTGATTAGGCTAAACCCTATTAAGAATTTATAAGAACTACCTCTTGATGCAGTAAAAGACTTTTTTTACCTATTTCTTGCCTTAGATCTGTGTTGAGTGAGTTGTGCATGATGGCATAGTGAAGAAGAATCTCCCTCATCCATTTTCCTCCTTCCTGACATCCTTTAGGGTGTTTTTAACTTATTGTAGGTTTGGATTAGTGTTCTGCTTGAACCTAGTCCATGAAACACTTATGTAATTAGCTATATTATGAGGTTGTGTGAGCTAACATTGTCTTCTATAGATCTAGTGTGGGTTCAAGCTTATGGGAGTTTCCCATTTTTATTTGTTGCATCACCTTTTAGCCTTTTTAGGAACCCTTTCCCCCTTTCTATCCCTTTTCCCTATGACACCATTAGTTTAGGTGATTCATTAGAAGGAAGACAGTCTTCTCTGGAGGTTTAGCCCCAATATAGATTAACCACAGCCTCAGATTGTCCCAATATTGTGACTGGGAGTGGGGGAGCCTAAATAACTCCTCAACAAGGGTGAAATCTCATGTCATAATAGGTAACTCTATCATTCTCTCATTCTTATCTTGCTTCCTCTAGCCAATCTATCTAGAAAATGGTTATTACATATAATAATGCCTCAATTGATTCATCCCACATGGATAGTGCATCTACCACCACATTCTCTTTTAGTTTCATATATATATATATATATATATATATATATATATATAATTTCAAAATCATATCCTGACATTTTAGTCACCAATTTATGTTGCTATTATGATGACAATCATCATTCTAAAAGATATTTAAGACTATCATGATCAATCTTTACTGTTGACCATTTTTATGACAGGCCAAAATGGGTCAACCCCCTATAGCTAGAATCTTGTACAAAAACCTTTTATAATGTCATAGGGTATGTTTTAGCTCATTTGATGTCGTTTCATATACCACTATAGCTTTGATCATAGTCTAACTTAGTCCTTGTGTCATTTGGCATCTTAGGGGTCCTTTTAGAGTCATATATACAAGTGGAAGGTTTTCATGGTGTTGATACAGTCAAGATCATGGAAAGGGTCTGCATAGGCCTCAAAGAGTTCATTCAGAGCTACAAAATTTTAGGAACAAGCTTTGTGAATCTAGACCATCATCAAGATGTCATGAAGAACTAGACTGGACCAGTTCACTTAGGCATTTTATAAATATGATCAAAAACCTCATGTGACCATCAGACCAGGCATGATCAATTTTCTTAGTGCCAATATCATTATTTTCAAGTTTCATATCTCAATGAGTCTTCTATCTCAAGATCTAAGCCTTAAAATTTTAGCTTGCTGAGTTTAAGGAGCCAAGTTATCCTGCATGTCACATGAAAATGAATAGACCATTTTGTTTGAGCATTTCTTATCTTTACTTAGGAAGACGTATGACCCAAAAGCTTAAAATTCCATGGATTTCTTCATGCTAGGATCTTGATCTATAAATTTCATGCTCATTCAATATTTCTAGCTCAAGATCTACATTCTCAAAGTTGGTCACGTAGAGCAAGATGTTCACACAAGTATCAAATTCAAGCCTTAGTAAATAGCCATTTAGGTTCAAATGACCAATGATGGTTATGTAAATGTCATGAAGAACCAAACTAGATAGATTATTTTTGTAATTTATAAACACACTTAGAAATCTCTCAGAACTAATAGATCAAGTGGGCACAATCCTTTTAGTATCAAGAACATCTCCTACAATTTTGGTGCCTCCATGACATTTGCACCTCCAAATCCAAGCCTTTAAAGTTGGTCAAAAATGGGAGACATTTGTATAGATGTTGATTTTAAGCTATGGCATAAACCATTAGGGTCTTAAATTTGATGGTCACATGGATGTCAATGACGGTCATGCAGACGATAAATGACTGTCTTACAGATGTCAAATTTAAACCATGATAAATAGCCATTTGTTTTTAAATCTAGGAAAATCTGATGGTCCACATTGCATCATACATCTTGATTTGATGATGTGATATGAGTCAAAAAGTTAAGGAGCTCAAGAGGTTTCCACATGGCATAAGCACAAAAGTTGACAGACTGATAACAAGATCCTAAGATCAACGCGTGATTGACAAGTTGCATGAGCATGTTCTTCATGGTAGGAAATCAATGGACCATGTTTTTTTGTACCAAAGAGATCAATGGTGTGAAGAAGGTCAAAATGTCAAGATTATATAATAACGATTTGTGAGGCCAATAGGAATAAAGATAACTAGGAGCATTTTGATTAGTTTGAGTTAGTTTTCAATGAATGAAGTCAAACTAAAGGAGCAATTTTTAACCAAGGAAAATAAGGTATTGTAGGGTCATCCTGATGCCATTGAAGCTCAATCAAATGCCATGAAAAAGACATGGTGATGTAGCCAAGGTGATCAATAACATAAAGGGACTGCCATTAAGGCTTAATATGGACCTTTGGTTTGACATTTTATAGCTTGTAGTGTTTGTTTTATGACTATGTTTGCCATTTTAAAAGGGATTCATGTATATGGTGAATCCTCAGTTCCTACAATGACATAATGGGTCTATTTAGACCTATTTATATCTAGAAAGGGGGATATATAGTCTATAGGTTTACATCAACATAATGGTTATAGGAAAACCAATATATTGAGATTGGTTTTTCATCTATAGTGGACCTATGAACATAGGGATGAGTTCAAGCATGATCCAGTTAGAATAAGAGCTAGCATTTCAAAATACGCCATGAAGGCATACATGTAGACCCCAATAGTTTCATCCCTAAGACCAACTGCATGAAAAGGACCCTTCTCTCCACTTTTGTATGCCATAACGAACTAGTGAAGATCAATTAGCATTAAGTCAAAGATCTAATAGATTAATTTGATGGTTGTAACTGCATTGATTCTAGTACCTACCTCAGAATAACAATGAGGGAATAATGTAACTATGCAACCACTTGAAGTGACCTAGATCAATAACAAGGTCTGAACGAGCATAATTTACATAAGCAATTGTAACTATGGTTCAAATGGAGTTGGGCTCTTTGATTCCTCTTTGAGTGCCAAAGTGTCTCTCTCTAAAGGCCCCTTTCTTTTATAAATATAGCTTTTGAGCTATTATTATCTATCCCTCAGACTGGTATGACTAAACTCTGCCAAAATTTATATTTTGCACCTCTTGGAGTAATGAATATAGCATTTTTTAGTTATTTATTAATCTATAGTTAGTCCTTTGTGTTTTAGCTAGAGAGTTTCTGGAAAAAACTGTGTTTATTTTTTATCTAACGTTTTGGTTCATACTACATGAACCATCATCAGGGAATGAGAATGAATAGATAATTTTGCAGACTTAGTAATCCCTTTATAGATAAAGCAATTAGGCCCATTGATATCATTATGATGCAATTTTGATTTGTTTAATTTAATTTTATTATTATTTTTATTTTTATTAAAGAGACAAATTATTAATAACTAAATTGGAAATTGAAAATTAAACATATATTTATAAGTCAAAAAATTGAAAATAACAAAAATGTAAAAAGCCAACTAACTAATGACATTACTATCATTTTGGTTTCTTTTAATTTAATTTTATTATTATTTTTATTAAAAATGATATAATTATTAATAATTAATTAAAATTGAATTAAATTTAAACATACATATATAAGTCAAAAAATTGAAAATAACATAAATCCAAAAAACTAGAAAAACCCAACTAACTAATGACGTTTTTAATAGTTTAATTCTTATTCAAATTTAAATGTCACATAAATTATAAATCAATTAAAAATATATTAATAAGCCAAAAGATGTGAAAAAATTGTAAAAAATAACAATCTAAAGAAATGAATAGTTGTAATATTCAATCTTATTCATATTTAATAGAAAAATTAATTAAAGAAATGAAAACAACTTAAAATTCTTGAAAATAATTAAATTATTTTAAATTGTTATAAATAAGATAATTAACTAATAAATTAAAAGTCATAAAGTAAAAGAGATGAAAAAAGTAAAAAGGATAAAATAACAAAATAGAGAAATAACAAGGTAGAATAACCTTAAATGGTAAAACCCTAGATAATAAATAATAAAGGAGTGGCGAAAAAGTAAGAATAGAATTTAAGAGCAAGATAAAACATGAAAAATGGAGTAAATTAAGAAGGAATGAGGTATCAGGGAGGCAATAAACAAACCAAGGGCAAGGACAAGGAGAGGGTAAAGGAAAGAGAGGTAGGTGTGGAGGGGAGGGGAGCGGAGACAGGGAGTGAAAGGTAGGGTGAGTTGAAGGGAATAATTCAAAAAATTCAAAATAAGAGGGGAACTGGGGTAAAAGCTATGACAAAACACTGATGAGAGCAAATTAATGAGGTTTAAGGAGGTTGATGATAGGTCTCTAGGACTAGTTTAATTCAAGATCGTTATCTTTGTTGAGGTTACTAGTATGCTTATGAATTTTGATAGCTTCTCTAAGATGACGTTTTAAAAAAATGCTTTCAATGGTGATGTGCAGATATGATGTTAAGTTTTAAGGGACTGTTCTACCAAAGTATAATTGACCATCCTTTCTTTATTAATATCTAACACATGCTCATTGATCCTGGTTTTGATGGAATGGCCTGTCTTACCAATGTACGACACCTCACGAGAGTAATCAATTTTGTAAACTTGACATCTCATAGTGGGATCCAATTTGTCTTTGGTGTATTTTATTAAACATCTAAGGCTTTTAAGGGGGATGAAAGTGGTCTGAATGTCATTGCTTTTTAAAATCTTGGCAATTTTGTAGGAGATCCCTTCGACGTAAAGAAGGAAAGTTGTAGGTTGGTTGAAATTGTCCTTTGGGATCTTGGGTTTCACAAAGGAAACTTTGGTAGATTTGAAGGCCCTAGAAATTTGTTTTCCTTTTTTCCCATTTAACTTAAACACTTTAGTTAAGTGTAAGATCTCATCCTCTAAGTGCTCCTCATAGAAATTCTTAATGCTCTCATAGCAAGAGTTTTTAGGACCCCTAATTTTTGAGAGGGATGGTGGTTGGAATATGCATGGAGATAAATATCTGTATGGGTAGATTTATGATAGACCTTATGATAGAAAGTGACATCCATATTTTTGGAGAGAAGGACATCTAAAAAGGAAAGTCTACCTTCATATTCTAATTCCTTAGTGAACTAGAATCTGACTCCATCAATTCAGATTCTAATTCCTTACAGGTTATCTAACATGTCTTAATGTTGATGTCTCTAGTATAGAGTGGATTATTGATTGTAAGTGTTTTCAGTCAAGCCTTAATCTTATTACCCTCCAACCTAAGCCCATCAAACTGACCTCTAGGTGAAACATTATTGCTTGGAAACCATTGTAGACACTGCATTAGTTCTATTCATAGTCTATAAGTGTGCTAATTAGTTCAATCTTGAGAGTGGATCTTTGAAAATTTGGTGCATTACCTCCTTTAGATTAGGTTCAATTCATGCATTCTCTAACTCTTTCCCCTATAAGTAATCATTTGGCATAAATAATAGCATTTCAAGATACATTCAAGGAACTAACCCTTAAATCTAGAGGCTCATTTCTATTATAGGTACACCCACATACCTATAAATGTTCCCATGTTTCCCAAATTTTATATAAGCTTGAATAACTTCTTCTAGGGTGAAATATTTAGTGATAATAGTTTTGGCATGCTAGGTGGGACACATTGTCTTCAAGACAACTTGTCAAAGTGAATGCTGGTTTTGACAACATCAACTATAAATTGGTGTGCTACTCAAAATTTGGTGACTACTTCAAGGTCAATCTAGTTCAATGCCATTGTTTTATTATAAATGTGCCCTAATAATTTAGGGTTCTCACTAGGTCATCCTTTGATAAAACATTCAATCCCATTAACTCACCCATTCAGCTTGAAATTCCTCTTGAAGTTTAGTATCCACAACCTAATCTACCCTTTGAAGAATGAGTAGCTTTTTTTAGAGAGGAAGAGGGTGAAGAGGTTAAAGAGATTGAATATCTTGAAGAAGAATACATGGATAGACATCATGCCTTCCCTGCCTTCAATATTGATAGTCCAATTTAACTTCATACATATGATGCCATTCCTCTTAATGCCACAAAAGATGTGCCCACATTCAATGGTGAGAGTCATGTCACACCTAATGAGCACATTAGAGATATTTCTAACTTTTATAGTTTCCACAATATTTTTCAAGAGAACATTGCCATTAGACTCTTGGATATGTCCCTTAAGGGGAAGGCTCTTGATTGATATAGGACTTTAGAAGGTGGATGCATCACAACATGGGATGCATTTGGAATGTTGTTGACTTCCAGATTTAGAAATGAAAGTGACAATGCTTCTCTCATACATCAACTTAATTTGATCAAAAAGGAATCTTAAGAAATAATGCATGACTTCAGTGAAAGGTTTTAGAAGACTTGGCATAGATTGCCTCTTCCCATGAGACCACTTGCTAGCTTTTTGTTCCCTACTTACTTGAAAGCCATTGGGACTAAAATCACTGTCATGATTCAATCTATGGGTGGTTCCACCCTTCCTGAAGTATATGAGCTTGCTATCAAGGCTAAAAATAATCTCATTAAGGTGGAACATTTCCACCTAAAGTGTTTATGCCTTATTTATCTCATACTTCTACTATGGAAGTGGCTCAAATTCTTAATGCCAATACCAAGCCCAAGGCTACTCCTAAGAAGGCAGATAATGCCATGGACAAAGATGCATATATTCAATGGTTGAAATACAAGCTTAGGAGATGAAATATGCAACAAGGCATCCATAACAATTCATACCCCTATCAACAACAATATGGAAGAGGAAGAGGCCAATGGCAGCGTAATCCCAATAGGCCTATCAATTTATACAGTCCTAACTCTACCACCAATGCAAGGGAGATGGTACTAGTTCATAATGATTTGGTGTAGGGAGAAGGTTGGTAGTAAGACCAATTCATGGATGCTAATGAGAATAGAGAGTAATTTTTGGTGGCTTAAGGAGTATTTACTCCCCTCTTATCAAATGAGGATGAGGTGATGATGTAAGTTAATGAGGATTGGCAACATCAAGGAGAGATCTTCACCAATTTTTTGGTTGAAGACACTTTTGTGCTAAATATAGGAGCCTCTATCATAGAAAATACAAGGGCCAAGAGGAAGGCTCTGGGAGATGGTAGTAGCATACCCACAGGCTCATCCAACCCTCTTATAAGGTAATAAGACATAGTTGCAAGTGTGACAATTCCAAAAACTTTAACATCTCCATCAAGTCAAAATATGGTAAGGTTTGCTCCTATTCCTCAAGTTCCAAGTAATTCTATGCCTAAAATATTCCAATAGAAAGTATGTATGGCTTATTTAAAAAATTTATATTCTTTGAAGAACACTAAAACATTTATTTCTCTTTGGGATGTTCTTTATATGCCTGGTCGAAAATAACTCCTACAAAAGCAATTATCCGCTATCCCTACTAGTGTGTCACCCTCAAATCAAAGTCATGGCCATGTTTCTCTTTCAAATGATCCTAATACCATTTTTTAACCATCCACTAGGGTTGGGAAACCTCCACCATTTTACCTCACCCTCATTATAGGTGACAAGTTGGTATACAATTGCATATTCGATAGTGGAACTTCTTCTTCTGTCATGACCAAAGTTGTAGTTGACAAGCTAGGCCTAAAATAAGAGACACATAGTGAAGGGGTCATTCAATTATATGGTACACATACCAAGATATTAGGACTGATAAAAGGCTTGATGGTTTTCTTGTACAATTGTCCTAGTTTTTCTATCTTGCAAGACATAGTTATGGTTTATCTCCCAACCCACTTTGTAATCTACCTATCAAAGGATTTCATAGCCAAAATAGGTGGCTATTTCTCAGCTAACTGGTCTTTTTTGGCCTTTATAATAAGGTACGTAACCAATGTGAAAATTAGGACACAACCCCTTGCAAGGTTTCATATTGAACCTTACATTGAGACAAGTTCCAATCTAAATTGTGTGGCCCATAAAGAAAAGGACTCTATTGTAGATGATGACACTTCTTCCAAGATTCAGGGTATTTTTGATTGATTTATTGATGAATATGTCAATAATACTTATGAGCATGATCCCTATGTTTTTGTGGAGGAAATTAATTTATGAGTGTATTGTATACATGGAGTACCAACACCTCTACTTACCAAGGAAGAGGGTGAAGATGATGAGCTATGGAAGATGTTTTATGATGGTTCAAGAAGTAAAGTTGGTGCATGGGATGGTGTTATGTTGGTATCATTATCTAAACAATAATATTATGCTTCATACAAATTTCATTTTAGTTTTACTTGTAATGTGGCTGAGTATGAAGGTTTGATTCATGGCCTTCAATGGGCAAGGAGAAAAGGAATCAATAACTTTCAAGTATATGGAGACAGTGAATTTCTTGTGCATCAGGTGAGGAATGTGGTTGCTACCAAGAACCATTTTCTTAAGTCATACAAGCATATGGTATGGGATTTTCTTGAAGACTTCAATGCATTCAATATTCAATTAGTCCTAAGGTGGCAAAAATTGTCATTCTGATAGACTAGTTGTCATAGGAGCTCAATTTGATACTCTAATTACCATAAAAGAGGAGCGAAAATAGTCTCATATTAATATATTTATCAAAACTTATGTACCTGATAATGAAGTGTCTTGAAAAGTGTTTGATAATGATAAACACATTGTATGCTTCTTGCAAAATTAAGCTGAGTTTTCTTCAAGGAATCAAAGGAGTCTCCAAGAACAATTGGGTGATCAGATTATGCAATTAAGAACCAATAAGATACCTAAGGGTTTGGTGACCTTATAAATTATATTCAATGAGAATGATCAAAAGAATAAGGATAAAGTGAGTATGTCTACAAAAGAGGAGAATTATGAAAGAGTCTTGATCTTTAAAGACAAAATCCTTAAACTAGGCGAGGTATGTTCTAAATTAGAGAAACAAGCATTCATTGAGTTGTGTAGAGAGTTTCATGATATCTTTGCTTAGGAATGTAAGGAAATCAAATGATTTGATCCTAGCCTAGCACACCATACCATTAAGTTGGAACTTGGCGTTAAACTAGTTAGACAAAAGTAAAGACCCATCAACCCTAAGGCTGAGCAATTCATGAGGTTAGAACTTACCAAACTCCTTGAATTTGAGATAATATTTCCCATCAAGCATTCAACATGGGTAGCTAACCTTGTGCTTATTATAAATAATAATGGGGAGATAAGACTTTGTGTAGACTTTAGAGATCTTAATAGAGTGTCACTCAAAGATCTTTATCCTCTACCCTTAATGGAGTAGATTTTTTAAATGGTTTCAAGTTCTCAACATTTTTCTCTTCTAAATGGATATTCAGGATATAATCATATTTTAATCAGTGAGGATGATAAGTTTAATACAACCTTCACTACTAAATGGGGGACTTTTGCCTATAGGAAGATGCCTTTTGGTTTGTCCAATGTCAGTGCCACATTTCAAAGATCAATGGCCATATCCTCAAAGGTTTGATCAATGAGATGTTATTAGTTTATATAGATGATATAATAATGTTTTCTAAAGATGCTAGTGAACACATGCAACACTTGAGACACATGTTTGAAATATGTAGGCAGTATGGAGTATCTCTTAATCCAAAGAAGTGCATCTTTGTTGTTCATGAAGGTAAGCTCTTAGGATACATTGTTTCCAAAGATGGTTTGACTATTGATCCTAAGAGGATAGAAGCTATTCTAGGATTATCAATGCCCTTGCATAATAAAGGTCTTCAAAGTTTATTAGGAAAGATAAATTTTATAAGGAGGTTCATACCTGGGTTTGCATCTTTGGTGAAACCTATCACAGCTATGCTCAGGAAGAACAAAGTCTTTTCCCGGACCAAAGAGGGTAAGAACAATTTTAAATCCATAAAGAAAGCAATTGCAAAAGGTCCTACTCTTATGAATCCTGATTTAACTAAACACTTCATGTTTTATCTATTCGCTAACCTTGATACTATCTCATGCATGCTAATGCAAAAGAATGATGAGGGTGTGGAGCAACCAATCGCATTCTTTAGTCAAGGTTTAGAAGATTATGAAGTCAAGTACACCTTTATGGAGAAATAAGTCCTTACTATTGTAAGGGGACTAAAGAAGTTCAAACATATGATTTCAAATAATAAGATTCATGTTATGGTCTCTCATCCTAGTACCAAAGAGTTTCTCTTGAGAAAAGATCTTAGTGAAAAGAGGGTAGGGTGGATCACTAAAGTAATGGAATATGATGTTGATATCAAGGTGACAAAATTGATAATAGGTAAAGGCCTTTGTGAACATATAGCTTCAAATCTTCATGAGTAAAAGGAAGAGGCTCTAGTTAATAATTATTATTCCCAATTAGTTATTTCATTGCCTTCACAAAGCTGGACATAAGATGTGATCAAATTTCTTCAAATTGGTGAGCATCCTAATAATATGAGTAGATCACAAATTAGATATTTTGGATTACAATCTATTCTCTCTTATCCTTTAGATGGTGTGATTTTTTGGATGGACATCAATGGTGTGCTATTGAGATGAATTAATAATGATCATTTTGGGGTGTTGCTCGAGAAGTTTCATGATGGGACAACAGGAGGTCATTTCTCTCTAAGAACCACAACTACCAAGATCATGAAGGCATGCTATTATTGTCCCAACCTTTTCAAATACTACCATGCTTGGGTGAGAATGTGTGTATAATGTGATTTATTTGTAGGAAAATAAAATATTGCAACTCTTCATTTAAAGCCTATCCAAGTTGATCAATCTTTCATGCAATGGGTTCTTTATTTCATTAGCATGATAAATCCCCCATCAAGTGTTGGTCATAAATGGATACTCATAACAACTGACTATTTTACAAGATGGTTTGAGGTCATAGCATTGAATGAAGCTAATGAGAATGCTATCTTAGAGTTTAATGAGAGCATCATAACAAGGTTTGACACTCCTATTATTATTTTAGATAATGTTGTTGCTTTTATGGGTGCTAAGATAACTGATTGGGCAAATAGTAATGGCATATTCTTGAGCACTTCGTCCAACTATTACCCTAAAGGTAATGGGTTGGCTGAATCTACTAATAAGAATATGATGATAATCATCAAGAGAACCTTGGAGCATAATCAAAGAGCTTGTCACACCAAATTGAAGATAGCCTTATGGGCCGATAGGATAACTCGCAAGAGGTCAACAGGGAATTCTCATTTTGTGTTTGTCTATGGAAAGGAAGCTAGGTTGTCTATCTCTCAAGAGTTGTCTACCTTAGAGTTAACATATCAACTAGAGTTACTTGAGAACACTCCAATGGAGGTGAGATTGATAGAATTAATGGAGTTGTAAGAGACTAGAGATAAAACTCATCAAGCTATGGAGCATCATCAAGTACTAATGAAAAGGTCTTTTGACAAGAGTGCAACTCCAAGAACATTTTAAGAAGGTGACATAGTATTGAAATGGGATGAAGATGGAGCAAAACCCAAGAGACATACCAAATTTGATACCCTATGGAGTGGACCATATGTCATCATCAAATGCAAGAAAAGTAACTTTTTTTAGTTATTAAGGATGAATGGAAAAGAGATGCCTATCCTTGTGAATAGGATACATTTGAAACCTTGCTATTGAGAATTGAAGGTCAATTTTATAAATATTAGACTAGGTGTGTACTTCCTTTCTTATTATGTTGTGTTTAATAAGTGTTTTTGAAGCACATGTATGTTTCTTTGTTGGTGTCTTGTTCTTGTCATTTTCTATTATTTGATCCTAATAAGGCAGTTTCTATGTCAAACCTGTACACTGGTCATGGCATAACAAGCATACCACCCTTGGGAAATCACCAAGAATGTTGATAATTTTTACCACAGGGAAAAATGGGTCAACCCCCTATAGCTAAAATCCTATAGAAGGGCCTTTTATAATGGCATAGGGTATGTTGTAGCTCATTTGATGCCAATTCATAATCCATTCTAGTTTTGGTCATAGTCTAGCTTAGTCCTTGTGTTATTTGGTGTCTTAGGGGTCATATTAGAGGCATATATGCAAGTGGAAGTTTTTCATGGTGTTGATATAGTCAAGATCATGAAAAGGGTCGACACAGGCCTCAAGGAGTTCATTCAAAGGTGCAAAAGTTCAAGAATAAGCTTTTTGAAGCCAGACCGTCATCAAGACATGATAAAGAACTAAATTGGACCAGTTCACTTGGGTATTTTATAAATATGCTAAAAAAGCTTATCATGACCATTAGACCATGCATGATCAATGTCCTTAGTGCCAAGATCATTCTCTACAAGTTTCATAACTTGATGAGTCTTCTATCTTGAGATATAAGCCTTCAAAGTTTAGCTTGTCTAGTCTAAGGAGCCAGGTCGTCTTGCACATCGTATAGAAATAAGCTAACCAACTTGTTTGAGCATTTCTTATCTTCACTCAAGAAGCCATGTAAGCCAAAAGCTTATAGTGCCATGGAGTTTTTCATGTTAGGATCTTGCTCTACAAATTTCATGCTTGTGCAAGCTTTCCAGCTCAAGATCTACGTCCTCAAAGTTGGTCACACAGAGCAAGACATTCATGCAAGTGTCAAATTCAAGCCTTGACAAATAGCCATTTAGGTTAAAATTACAAATGATGGTTGCATGAACATCATGTAAAACTAGACTAGATAATTTGTTTGTGTAATTTATAAACACTCTTAGAAAGTTCCTAGAATGAATAGATCAAGTGGGCACAATCCTTTTAATATCAAAAACATCTCCTACAAATTTGGTACCTACATGACCTTTGTGTTTCTATATCCAAGGCTTCAAAGTTGGTCAAAAAATGGGAGATGTTCATGCATACATCAATTTTAAGCTATGGAAAAAACCATTAGGGTCTTAAATTTGATAGTCACATGAATGTCAATGATGGTCATGCAAATAACAAATGATGGTTGTGTGAATGTTAAATTTAGACCATAGTAAATAGCCTTTTGTTTTTAAATCTAGGTAAATCCGATGGTCTGCATTACATCATACATCTTGATCCAATGATATGAGATGAGTCAAAAAGTCAAGGAGCTCAAGAGGCTACCACATGACACAAGTGTGAAAGTTGATAGACTAATAATAAGATACTAAAATTAATGCATGATTGACATGTGGCATGAGCACATTCTTCATGGTATGAAATCAATGGACTACATTTATTCATACCAAGGAGATCAACGGTGCATAGAAGGTCAAAAGATTAAGATCTGATAGTAGGGATCTGCAAGGCCAATGGGAATAAAGATAGCTAGGAGCAATTTTATTAGATCAAGTCAGTTTTTGACAGGCAAAGTCAGACCAAAGGAGTAGTTTTTGACCAAGGTAAATGAGGTATTGCAAGGTCATCTTTCCACCATTGAAGATTGATCAAATTTCATGAAAAAGACACAATAATGTAGCTAAGGTGATAAATAACATAAAGGGACCACCATTAAGGCTTAATGTGGACCTCTAGTTTGATATTTTATAGCTTGCAAGGTTCGTTCTGTGACTATGTTGGCCATTCTTAAAGGGACTCATGTATATGGTGAATCCTTGGTTCCTACAATGACATAATGGGTTTATTTGGACCTATTTGGATCTAGAAAGGGGGATATATAATCTATAGGTCTGCATCGACATAATGACTATAGGAAAACCAATAGTTTGAGATTGATTTTCCATATATAATGGACCTATGAACATAGGGACGAGTTCAAACATGATCTGTTAGAACAAGAGATAGAAGTTTAAAGGATGCCATAAAGGCATGCATGTATATCCAAATGGTTTCATCCCCAAGACCAACTGCATGAAAAGGACCCTTCGCTCCACTTTTGTGCACCGTGATGAACTAGTGAAAAGTAGTTAACACCAAGATAAAGCTCTAACATATTGATTTGATGGTTGTAACTGCATTGATGCTAGGACCCAGCTTATAACAAATTGATCCTACCATTGCAATAATTAGAGAGCATCAATGAGGGAATAATGTAACTATGCAATCTTTAGAGAGCATCAACGAGGGAATAATGTAACTATGCAACCACTTGAAGTGACTCAGATCAATCAAAAGGTTTGAATGAGCATAATTTGCATAAGCAGTTGTAACTATAGTTCAAATAGAGTTTAACTCTTTGATTCTTCTTTGAGAACCAAAGTCTCTCTCTCTAAAGGCCCTTTTCTTCTATAAATATAACTTTTGAGCTATCATTATCTATCCCTCAGGCTTGTATGACTAGACTCTGCCATAATTTGTATTCTACACCTCTTAGAGTAATGAATATAGCATTTTATAGCTATTTATTAATTTGTGCTTATCATTTTATGTTTATTTGATATGTAAAAGTGGTTGTCATCTTCCCTTTACAGGTCCAAATTCAACCTAAGTGCTAATAAACTTCCTTGCAGGTTATCTAACATGTCTTAGTGTTGATGTCTCAGGTATAGAGTGGATTGTTGACTGTAAGTGTTTTCAATCAAGCCTTACTCTCATTACCTTCTAGCCTAAACCCATCAAATTGACCTCTAGGTGAAACATTGTTACTTGGAAACCATTGTAGACATTGCATTAGTTCTTTTCCTAGTCTATTAGTGTGCTAATGAGTTCTATCTTGAGAGTGGATCTTTGAACATTTGGTGCATCACCTCTTTTAGAGTAGGTTTAATTCATGCATTCTCTAACTCTTTTCCCTATAAGTAATCGATTAGCATAGATAATAGCATTTCAAGATACATTCAGGGAGCTAGCCCTTAAATATAGAGGCTCATTTCCAATATAGTTACACCCACATACTTAGAATTATTCCCATGTTACCCAAATCTAGAAGAAGCTTGAACAACTTCTTTTAGGGTGCAAGATTTGGTGACAACATATAATTAGAAGTGTCAACCCATAAAATAAGGTCTCCATTATTTGATTGCATGCATAATAGCCATCATCTCTTTCTCATAGATTGGATTGAGCTTGTTTTTTAACTTCAGTTTATGAATCTCAAATGCAAGTGGTCTGCTTTCTTGCATGATTATAACACCCATGCCATATCTAGATGCATCACATTCAATAATAAAAGTTTTAGAAAAATTAGGGGTAGCCAAAACTAGAGTGGTGCACATATCCATTTTTAATTATTTGAATGCCTTGGTAGTTGTTTTAGTCATTGGAAGGAGTCTTTATTCCATAAATATGTGAGTGGGTCTATGATACTGCCATAATTTTTGACAAACCTACTATAGTAACATGTTATTTAAATAAATCCCTAAAGGTTCATAAGGGTCTTGGGCACTTTCCATTCCATAATCACTTGGATATTTTTAGGATCAACTTTCATACCTTCATGTGAAACAATATGACCCAAATACTGCACCACTCTAATGCCAAAAACACATTTAGAGGGTTTTTATAAAGCCAATGTTTTTACAGAACTAAAAGTACATGTTTCACATGCTTTAAATGGTATTCCTATTTTTTGTTGTGAATGAGGATGTCATCAAAAAACACCAACACAAACTTTCTCAAAAATGGCCTAAAAATAGTATTCATGAAACTCTAAAATGTAGATGGTGCATTTGTGAGACCAAAAGGCATGATCATAAATTCATAATGACTTTCATGTGTTTGAAAAGCTGTTTTAGGTATGTCCTATTCATGGATTTGAATATGATGATACCTAGAGTGAAGATATAATTTAGTAAAATAAATAAAACCATGTAATTCATCTAGCAAATCATTAATTACTAAAATAGGAAACATATGTTTGATGGTGTACTTGGTGAGTTCTTGGTAGTCTGGGCACATCCTTCAAGTGTCATCCTTCTTACGCATCATGACCACCACTGAGGAATATTTGTTTTGACTCTTTATAATAATTCTTGCCTCTAACATCTCCTATACCATATTTTCAATTTCACTCTTTTGGGCATAAGGATACCTATAGGGTCTGATGTTGGGTGGTGTACTACCTAGAATTAGTTTGATGGCATGATCATACACTCTTATTAATGGAAGTACTTTTAGCATGACACCTAAAACATTATAATGGTAATCCAACACTAGTTATAAATTAAGAAGGGTAGACTCCTTGGTTGGTTAAACTTATATGGAAAATAATCACGAAATAAATCCTTCAACACCTTTTATGATCATCTTTATCATTTGGTGAGAACTAACCAATTTTGGAGATTTAGCCCACAAACCACATAGTTTAAATGTCTTACCTTTTAAATGAAAGCATATGAATAGTTCTTTGAAATTCATCTCAATTGTGTCTAAAATGATGAGCCATTGCACTCCCAAAATAATGTCAACCTCACCCATGAGAATAAAAAAGCATAGGATAATCTAATAAGTAGCTTCTCTATAATCACCTAAAAGTGGTATACGAGTAATAAGAGTGATACTTGAGACATCCTATATCTAGCTTAGCCCTAAACTTATCTTAGAGCCTTTTATCACACTTTTCAACCTTTGTACAGACCATAGTCATCCCTAGTTAGATAAAACATAGTCTCATACCTTCATTCCTAGATCTTGGCCCTTCTTGCCCAAAAACCTACCAATTGGACATTATCGCCACATTAAGGACACTAGAACCACATAACACTAGTGTCCCCAACATGGCACTCGTGTCCCTTATCTTAACTCTCCTAAATAGATATATTTTTAAAATTTAAACCCTCCTACAATCAACGTAAACACATTTTATCATCCACACAAGCTATAAAACACTATAAATACATGAATTTTAGACCTATATCCCTTAGATGGAAAATATATGCAAAAAACCTATTCAAACATGAAATAAGTTGAGACAAATCAAGGTTATTAATCTCTATTCTACCTTACTTCTACACACGACCATATACAATTACCTTAAGCCCATATTTTCTAGATTTCCAATCTCAAGCACACTCAAGGCATTCAAGACCACTATCACTCTAGCATCACTTGCACTTACACCAATACTTAGGTGGGAGAACTACATTGGGCTTGATCATTCCTCAGAGTATTGGTATGCAGACAACTCTCTCCATAATGGGTGTTGAAGATGTCTGACTTGTCCTAATAATGAACACACATTTCCAACTCATGCCTTACTTATAAGGAGGATTAGGGTTTTGCATCATAAATTAGCTATTATAATCACAATACAAAGTTTTAGATTTTATGCATGCAAGAACAAAACCCAAAAACACAAGAACAAGTGCACCATAATTTAGGAACAATCCTACACAGAGGACACTACCACCATTTTTAGGACACTGGAGCCACATGGAATTACTATCTAAGTGTGGCACTATTGTTTAGGAGAGGATTTGACACAGGGATACTATTGATGATACTCTAACCTATTCGTATCTTAGTTTTCAAAACTCATATCTTTCATGTTAGGTTTTTTCCAGATAAGTCTTTATTTGCACATATTTATTACTATTTTTTGAAATTCAAAGCAAGTCAAAATCTATAACAAATCAATGGTTATTTATTGCATAATATTTCACTGATTTAGACTACTCAACTCTTTAATCAAACTTAGGATTTGTAGAGAGGATTAAAAAACAAGTTAGTCAAACATTAGTCCATAAATCATGAAAAATGTATAAATAACTAACTAACTAAGCCTATCTATTCCTATGGGAATTACAAAGGATAACAAGAAACAAATGAAATAAATCAAACATCATATTACCTTCCCAAATGGATTCACCATACCCATGTGGCTCAAAATCATGTTCTCCCTTGATCAAACATCCTTGACTTTGTCAACAAAGGTGGAAAACTCCTCTAATGTCTCAAGAACACTCCATAAACCTAGGCTCATGATTTCAAATCACTAAACTAGCCTATCAATGAAGCTTGAAAACAAAATCAATGATCAAATGCAAAGGATTGTGGAAACAATTTAATATTATAACTTTGAAATATTCAATCTTGAAAATGATGTTCATGGCCTCTCTATTTATAGATTTTCAAGAATGATTAGAATCAACCTGAACCATCCATCTTGAGATGAAGATGTGTGGTTGAGGATTAATTCAATATTTGGAGTTAAATCCATAATTATCTTCATCATGAGCTTGGAAGAAGGAGCATTGAAGAGGCATGGGAGGCATTATCTAGGTGTGAGTGACCCATAATCTTGATATTTTATGCACTTATGGCTTGATGGATACCACCCCATAAATGATGTCATTAGGTGATGTAGATATTCAAATTCAATTTCCAATAATGAGATATTCAAAAAGATCTATGGAATTCTTACTTAAGCTCTTAAATTGGATTAATTAGATTAAGTTTAATCAAGTTTAGTGCAGTTCTTTGGAAATTGGTGCACAATTAATCAAAATGGTTAGAAAGTCATATTACTAGGTCATAATTTGATCGAAGAGGAATTGGAAGGCAATGTTAGATGCGTTGGAGCTGTATTCTCATTTAGGATGTTGCCAACACCAAATAACAAAGGTACGTGATGTGTACTAATGAATTAGAAGAAAAGAGTGATCTAGAGCACTAAATGGCAAATTTGTCATTTTGAATCAAAATGATCTAATCAAAGTTAGTTGGCCCATTAAATGAATTACCCTATTTATGGATACTTTAACCTAAATTGGCACTTGTAAGTGACAAGTTCAAACTATTTAGGGTGTTTTATGGATTTTGACCTAAAATGTACATTTGAGTGCAATTTAAGTAAGATTGACAATTTCAACACAAATAGTGTTAGGAATTGGATGTCTATATTTTGCCCTTGTTTAAGAAGGCATAGCGAGACATTCAGGTAAAGCAAAATCTTTTCAAAGAAAAGAGTTATCAAGAAGAAATTGGAACAGACCCATGATGCCCCCTCGAGAAGATATACTAGGATGAAAAAAAAGGACGGACTCTTGAAAAGAGAGAGAAAGTGAGAGATAAACCCATGGAATAGATCACATCCATAAGAGATAATGCTTGCACATGTGATTAACATCAATGATAAAAATATAATTAGAGGTATAATAGGCCCCTGAGATAGGGGGAATGGGAAAGATATAATCCATAAATGTAAGGGACACACTTTAAACGTACCTAATTTGAGAATACAAGCTGCACACTTACGACATTGATCAATCCCCAGACAAGTTACACACTAAAATATTGCCATCATGGGCTTTAATGTGGAGAGCTTAGAATTAAAGGAAAAGAGAGGATATTCTGCTTGAGGAAGGGAAGCACCACTAGAACAAGCTTTCCAAAGAGAAGATAATAAGTACTCCAGTAGAGCAAATGTGATCATGATAAAACAGTTTTGCCCTAGTAGTGCAAATTTTGATCATTGATAAAGAATAAATAATGATTTTTCCCCTATAGATCTGATTTTATTTAGATGTGGTTCAAATGTTGTACCCCAAAATGGGTAATTGACAAGCAAAATAGCTCAAGGATATAACCCAAAAGATAGGTTAAAGCGAGCGGACACAAATGTACATGTGATGGTGTAATGGCTTAGAAAACCATATAAAACTAAGCATATGAAAATGTACAAAGTGATGAGAGAGATGAAAATAAGAATGGAGATAGCCGAGTTGACCTTAATAGAAATTAAGCGCTACCTACATAGTTCCATGGACTCATGTTCTAACATGAACTTTAGACCAATGTAGTTCACCCAAGTTTGGGAGAGAATTAAATGAGGAATGATGAAAAATAGACCAAGAATTTTATTAGACTTATAATATATGCAAAGAGATGCTAATCATAGACAAATAAGACTAAAATGCATGTTATCTAGAAGCCTAATTCCATATCATGAGCCTAGGTTTTGTAAAGTGTTATTGAGAATCATTCATCAGAGCTGATGTTGACGTTAAGAATTTGAGACTTGAGCATAAAGTGCTTGCTATAGGAAAATAAATTAGGCATCATAAGTATGAATAACTTAGAATGACATAAGATTCCAATTGTGCTAAACTAGTTCAAATGTGAATACCTATAACTAAGGATACTAGTAAAATAATGATCAAAACTAGAGTTACAATGTTTTACATTTAAACTAAAAAGTAAAAACAAAGAAAAGATAAACATAAATGAACCTAAATTTAAATCAAGATATGATCTTAAGTAGGAATAAAAATGTTTAAAAACAAAATTCAAGAATGTCTTAACGACATGAGACCAAGATATGAATAATCAAGATCCATGTGGACCATCAAGGCATGCTTGAACATAAAAGAGAAAAGCAAAATCAAATAGAAAAAAAAGACACCAACAACAATCAAATAAAAAATTGGTCCGATGACAGGGTCACCCTGCATGGTATAACCGTAAATTTAACTGAGGATTTTCTTGCTGAGGTTACAGGGTTGTCAATAGAAGGAATCAAATTTTCAAAGCAGACCAGCATTTCGAACGAAGCATTTTGCAAGTTCCCCAAAACAAATGAGGAGGAGCAGAAGTTGGTCAAAAATGGGGACTTTTATGAGCTGGATCAGTTTAAAGGGATATGGAGGGACGTCCTAAGCTATATAAGGGAGTACTTTATCCTGGATGGTAGAAGCAAACGAGTGCATAAGTTCCATTTTGTCTTCCTCAACCACTTCAGGCATAAGGTCAGCTTGTCTTTTCCTTTTTATCTTCGCTACTCCTTGATTCAAAGTCTTTATGCTCATAGAAAAAAGGATTTGCGCCCTATTCTTCATGAAGGCCTAATCCTACTTATTGAAGGCTATTGTAAGAATAGGGCTCTGGTTAAGTATCCCAAACAGGGGAAAAATAAGTTGCCAGGGAATAAAAAGAAAGAAAGTGTAAGCAGAAGAGGAAAAATTAAGACCCCTAGTCCTAAAAAACAGAATGCAGAAGAAGAAAGGGGTCGGGAGAGACTTGAAGAACCCGAGGAGGAAAAATCGGAGGATGAAGATGGAATAGAGAGTTGGGAAACCAACTCTAGTAATGATGAAGAAGGATCGGAGGAAATTGAAAAGGATAAAGTCAATACTGAGGAGGACTCTGTTACCAGAACAGAAGAGTTGGAGGAAAACCAGAAAGTGGTGGAGGAAGACACTGTCTAGGAAGATCCTGGTGAGGACCCAACTTCTAAGAAAGAAAAGGAAATATCTGTCCAAGAAGATATTCAAAATATGGAGATGGAAATTGAAGAAGGAATCAATGAGCGGGAACAAAAGAGCAAAGATGACCTCTTTGAAGAAGATAGGAATAGCCCAAATAAAAAATCTGAGGATTGGAGAGGAAAGAATCAGAATGAAGAAATTTACACTCCTATGACTTGGGTTAACAGTAAAGCTGAGTCTTCCTCCCAATTAGATTTCTGGCTGTGTAGGGAGATCATTGAACTCAAGAAAAAAGCAGAAACGTTGGAAGAGTCTCTGAAAGCTGCTTGGAACAAAGTAAACAGCATGGAAATTCAGCTAAGCAAGATCCCTGTGAAGCTCAAAGCTTACGAAATCAATCTCTGAGAGTTAATAAAGGATAATAGAAAGAAAATGGATGAAGTAATGTCTAACATTTGTGCAGCAGCTATCAATATAGGTAAACGAGCCAATGAGGAGACCAAAGCACTAGAGGGTCCCAGCAAAAGGACAAGGCAAAGTTCTAGAAAGAAAGATACACAAAAAGGAGCTTTGCTGGAGGTCACCACACAGGAAACTGCTTTGAAAGAAAAAGAAGCCATGAACTTGATTCTGGAACTGGATGAATAATCTGGTCCTTCTTGGTGGTAAAGAAACTGGTACAGTTCTTTATTTTTCACTTGTTAGCTTTTGTATGTTGATTCTCCAGACTTCTGTTTCTGGGTTTTGATCAGATGTATCTCTGATGGTTTCATGACCATTCAAAACATGATTTTGCTACTTCTCTGCAGTGTTTTTTAGGCGTTGCCTATGGGCGTTGTTGTTTTTTTATGTTTTTTTGCTCTTTGTTATAGGGTTTCGGGGCCCCTTCAAAACTTGCTTTTACCTCTAATCTAAAACAATCAAATAAAAAAAACAGTCCAAGAACAACGTAATAACATAGGATCAAGATATAAATAATCTAGATCCATGTAAATCATCAAGATATTCTAAAACACAAAAGAGAAAAGCAAAAAATAATCAAGGAAACATAAGACCAAGATGAGACAAGAAGTAATAAAAAGAGAGAAGGAGAAGAAATATAAGGAGAGGTGCAAAATCACAATCAAAAACACCAAGAAAACACAATAAATCACCAAGAGAACTCAAATAAACACACACAAAAAAACCAAGTTAGTGTGGTTTAAAGACAAATGTTCATGCATTTGTGATAGAGGCGTTACTTTCTACCACATCATAACAAAGAACAATGACATGACAATTGTTCCCTAATTAAAAAGGAAAAATGGTAGAAGAAATGGGGGAAGAGAAGAAAAGGAAGGGGTTGGCCGAGCTGACTCTAGATGTATAAGACAAGTGGATGCTACCTACATAGTTCCATGGATGCATGTTCCAAAATGAACTTCAGGCCAAATGTAGTTCTCCAAGGAAATGGGATAAAATAAATATGATGATCAGACCAACATGATTATTGTTATAGAAGAAATGGAAGATATGATAAATAAAGGAGAATGGTCTGGAAAATAAGAAGTGAATGAGATGAGAAAGAATGACCTTACAAAATGGCAATTGCATGAGACAAGATGAAAATGAACTAGTGTTTTTATGCTTGCAAAATGGTGGAACAAGAATTTACAAATGTATAGAAGCATGAGATAATGTTTTTGTGCTTTTGTGGATCATGTTATGATGTTTTTGGTATTTTAAAAGTATTTCTAATATTTTTAGTGTTTTTGAGATAAAATATGCACAAGGTGGGACCATCTAATCGAGAAGATCCATGTCTTGAGAATAGAGGTTCTAATAAGACAGCTAAGCCAGTTGTAATAACCCATACTCACAAATCAATGAGAGCAAGGAAAAGGGGTGACTGATCTGACCTCAATAAAAATTGAGCACTACCTACATAGTCCCGAAGGACCTCAAGTCAATGTAGTTTAAATAACATGGTTCATGGATGTCAATGGTAGATAAAAAATGGTTTTTTTGCTCTTGCTGACAGGGAGATGCACATCCTAGTCAATATGTGAGATAACAAAAATGATTAGCTATATAAGTTGCTATCCAACACCCTTTCAGAATAAATACTTTGTTAAGAACTTATTGCTGATCTAGATCTCAATAATGTGTTTGTGATCTTCATAGATCATTGATTCTATTTCCTTCAAACATTGAGATAAGATATCCTTATAACCTAGATAAAGAAAAGTGTTGTCAGTGATGGTAAATAATGGTAAGATAAATGAGATAAGTGGGTAATAAATAGGTTGGTGATAATGGAATGTATAATGAATGGGAAACATATGAAGATTAGAACTTTTAGTCAGATGTAATGTTGCTGGTGCCAGATTCGACATAAGGTTGTAAAATTAGAAAATCAATTTGTAAGAGTTTTAATGATCCAAATGAAGATTTTAAGGCTAAAAAATGATCTTCTTGATGTGTGGGATGCGTCTTGTCCCACTGGGCATGCCAAGATGTAGAGAGGATTACAAAGCAAGTTAGTCAAACATTAGTCCATAAATCATTTTTCATGCATAAAGAACTAACTAACTAAGCCTATCTATTCCTATGGGAATTACAAAGGATATCAAGAAAAAAATGAAACAAAACAAACATCATATTACTTTTCCAAATGGATTCAGCATACCCATGTGGCTCAAAAGCATGTTCTCCTTTGATCAAGCATCATTGTCTTTGTCAACAAAGGTGGCAAACTCCTCCAATATCTCAAGAAAACTCCATAAAACCTAGGCTCATGATTCCAAATCACTAAACTAGCCTATCAATGAATCTTGAAAACAAAATCAATGATCAAATGCAAAGGATTATGGAAACAATTTAACATTATAACTTTAAAATATTCAAGCTTAAAATTCATGTCCATGGCCTCTCTATTTATAGATTTTTGAGATTGGTTACGATCAACCATGACCATCCATCTAAAGATTGAAATGTGTGGCCATGGATAATCTTAATATTTGGAATCAAACTCATAAATATCCTCAAGATAAATAAGCATTAAAGAGACATGGGAGGCATTTATTGGGCATGGGTGACCTATAATCCTGATATTTTATGCACTTATAGCTTGATGGATGCCACCTCATAGATGATGTCACTAGGTGATGCAGATATTCAAAATCAATTTACAATAATGAGATACTCAAAAAGATATATGGAATTATTACTTAAGCTCTTAAATTGGATTAATTATCTTAAGTAAGTTTAATCATGTTTAGTGCAATTCTTTGGAAATTGGTGCACAATTAATCAAAATGATCAGAAAGTCATATTATTAGGTTGTAATTTGACTAGAGTGGAATTGGAAGGCGATGTTAGATGCGTTGGAGTTGCATTCCCATTTAAGATATTTCCAACACCAAATTACGAAGGTACATGATGCATACCAATGAGTTAGAAGAAAAGAGTGATCAATAACACTAAATGGTGAATTTGTCATTTTGACTTGAAATGATTTGATCAAAGTTAGTTGGCTCATATATGCATTGCCCTATTTAAGGATACTTTGACCTAAATTGGCACTTATAAGTGACAAGTTCAAACCATTTAGGGTGTTTTATGGATTTTGACATGAAATGTGCATTTGAGTGCAATTTGAGTAAGATGGACAATTTCAACACAAATGGTGTTAGGAATTGGATGTTTACATTTTACCCCTGGTTGATAAGGTGTAGCAAGACATTCAGGTAAAGCAATGTCCTTTCAAAGAAAATAGTTGTCAAGAAGAAATTAGAACATACCCATGATGCCCCCTTGAGAGGACATACGAAGATGGAAGAAAAGGATGGACTCTTCACTAGAGAGAGAAAGTGAGAGATTGACCCATGGAATAAATCACATCCATATGAGCTAATGCTTACACACGTGATTACCATCAATGATCAAAATATAATTATAGGTATAATAGGCCCTAGAGATAGGGGGAATGGGAAAGATATAATCCATAAATGTAAGGGACACACTTTAAATGTACCCAATTTGAGAGTATAGGCTGCACGCTTAAGGCATTAATCAATCCTGAGAGAAGTTGCACACTAAAATATTGCCATCATGGGCTTTAATGTGGAGAACTTGGAACTAAAGGAAAAGACAAAATGATCTATTTTATGAAGGGAAGCACCACTAGAATAGGGTCTCTAAAGAGAATATAAAATTACTCCAGTAGAGCAAATTTGATCGTGATAAAATAATTTTGCCCTAATAAGGCGAATCTTGATCATTGATAAAGAATAAATAATGATTTTCCCCTGTAGATCTGATTTGATTCAAATTTTTGTTCGGATGTTATGCCCTAACATTGGCAATTGGCAAGAAAAATATCTCAAGGATATAACTAAAAAGATAGGTTAAAGTGAGTGGGCACAAACATACATGTGATGGTGTAATGGATTAGAAAGCCATATAAAACCAAGCATATGAGAATGCACAAAGTGATGAGAGAGATGAAAAGAAGAATGGAGATATCTGAGTTGACCTTAATAGAAATTGAGTGCTACCTACATAGGTCCATGGACTCATGTTCTAACATGAACTTTAGGCCAATGTAGTTCACCCAAGCTTGGGGGAGAATGAAATGAGGAATGCTGAAAAATGACCAAGAATTGATTAGACTTACTATGTATGCAAAGAGATGCACATCTAAGCATAGAGAAATAAGCCTGAAATGCATGCTCCCTAGAAGCCTAATTCCATATCATGAGCTTAGGTGTTGCAAAGTGTTCTTTCGAATCATTCATTAGAGCTGATATTGACATTAAGACGTTGAGACCTGAGCACAAAGTGCTAAAAGAAATTAGGCATCATAAGTATGAATAACTTAAAATTATGTAAGATTCTTATTGTGCTGAGCCAGTTCAAATGTGAATGCATATAACTAAGGATAATTTTAAAATAATGACCAAAATTAGAGTTATAGTGATTTACATTTATATAAAAAAGCAAAAACAAAGAAAAAGTCAAACATAAATGAACCTAACTTGAAATCAAGATATGATCTTAAGTAGGAAAAAAATGTTTGAAAACAAAAGTCAAGAATGTCTTAATGACATGAGACCAAGATATGAATAATCGAGATCCATGTGGACCATCAAGGTATTCTTCAAGACAAAAGAGAAAAGCAAAGTCAAATAGAAAAACAAGACACCAACAACAATCACATGAACAAAATGGTCCAAGAACAACATAATAACATAGGATCAAGATATAAATAATAAAGATACATGTGAATCATCAATATGTTCTGAAACACAAAAGAGTTAAGCAAAAACAAACAAGGAAAATAAGACACCAATATAAGATAAGAAGTAAGAAAAAGAAGAAGAAATAAAAGGGGAGGTATGAAAGCACAACAAAATACCAAGAAAACACAACAAAACACCAAGAGAACACAATAAAACACCAAGAAAACTCAAATAAACACACAAACAAAAACCAAGTTAGTTCAGTTTAAAGATAAATGTTTATGTATGTGTGGTAGAGGCGTTACTTTCCACCACATCATAACAATGAACAATGACACAACAATTGTTCCCTAATTAAAGAGGAACAATGGAAAAAGAAATGGGGGAAGAGAAGAAAAGGAAGGTGTTGGCCGAGTTGACTCTAGATGTATAAGACAAGTGGACACTGCCTACATAGTTCCATGGATGCATGTTTCAACATGAACTTCAAGCCAAATGTAGTTCTCCCAGGAAATGGGATAGAAGAAAACTGATGATCAGACCAACATGATTTAAAGAAGAAATGGAAGATATGATAAACAAATGAGAATGGTATGGAAAACAAGAAGTTGATGAGATGAGAAAGAATGACCTTGCAAAATAGCAAGTGAATGGGACAAGATGAAATAAACTAGTGTTTCTATGCTTGCAAAATGGCAAGAGTGTAGCATGGTAGAATGGGAATGTACAAATATATAGAAGTGTGAGATAATGTTTTTGTTCTTTTGTGGATCATGTTATGAATTTTTTGGTATTTTCAAAGTATTTCTAATGTTTTTTGGTATTTTTGGGATAGAATATGCACAAGGTGGGACCATCTGGTTAAGGAGATGCATGTCTTGAGAGTAGCAATTTCAATAAGATAGCTAAGTTGGCTACAACAACCCATGCTCATAAATCAGTGAGAGTGAGAATCTTGATAAAATAATAAAGAGTAACAAATGTGATATAGAATAATGTGTAACTTTAAGTAAAAAAGGATTATCTACATTCACCTATCTGTAATAGTGTAACAATGGTCTAGAAGTAAGAATATGTTTTTGTTCACTTGTTTGAAGCTGCACAATACTATCTTGGCTAAACTGCTTTATAGAACCACTACTGAGGATGTTCATAATGTTCATGAGACATAATCAAGATCATAATTAGTCAAGGGATAAAAAGTGTTCAAGCTTATAACATGCCTTAGACATAATAAAGAATATGCTTCTCAAAGAGGGCAATCCAAAATGGGATGAAGAATATGTTTAAAGTGCCAAGAATTCAAAGCCTTTACTATCGATAATCATGAAAAGTGGACCAGGGTAGTATAAAATGTGTTTAAGGTAAGATAAAAGGGTGGGATAAAATTATAATAGCATAAGTTGCCCCCAAGTTAGGGGTCTTGTAGACAATTGTTCAAATTTTTTCATGCATAGAACCTCTTAAAGTGTATGATATTCATGGGCTCTAAAAGTTATTCACCATTAGGTTTAGCCAATCGATATGCTCTTGATCCATAGTTTGCTGTGAAAATATATGGTCTTAACTAATTAGGCTAAAACTTGCCTCTATTTTTGGGTTCAATATTCGTATTCTTCTGGTTCTTTTTCAAAACTATGTCACCAATCTCAAATTCTCGAGGGAGAATTTGTTTGTTATAGCTTCTCTACAATATATTCTAATAGGCCTACAAGTTTTCTAGGGCAACCAAATGCTTACCATCAAGAAGCTCTAGTTTGTGCAGTCGTGAGGCTCTATAGTCTTCATTATCTTCAATGTGCTCCAGTGATATTCTTAATGATGGGATCTCAATCTCGATCAGGATGATAGGTTCAGTGCCAAAAATAAGGGAGTATGTAGTATCTCCAGTTGGGGTGTGATGATTGGTTTGATAAGCCTAAAGGGTAGGAAAGAGTTGCAAGTGCCAATTATGGCCAACATCATTGATAATCTTCTTTAAGATAGATATAATGGTTTTATTTGATGCCTCAACTTGTCCGTTGCTTTGCGGGTTATATGAATTGTGTTTTTTTAGCTTGATCTTGAATTTTACACAAAGAGATTTCATATCTTGGTTGATAAAGGATATACCATTATTAGATATAATATGGGTTGGGATGCCATATGAATAGATGATATGGTAATGAATGAATTTGGCTATTTGTTTCTTGGTAACATAAATGAGAGGAATAACTTCAATCCACTTGGTAAATTACTCAATTGTAGTCAAAATGTGCTTATTACCATCTGAAGATGTTAGGTTGATTTTTCTAATGAGATCAAGACCCCATATTGACAATGGCCATGGTGTTGTAATCGACTGCAACGGTAAGGAAGGTGCATGTATCAAATTGCCATGCTGCTGACAAGGAACACACTTTTCTACATAATTACAAGTATATATCTCCATTTTGGGCCAATAATAACCTATTTTGAGGAGGTTCTTTATTAGGACTACACCATTGGTATTGGGCCCACACATTCCTTCATGAACCTCCTTTAGTTCCAACTTGGATTCTCCCAAAGATAAACAATGAAGAAGCGTTCCATCATAGCCTTTACAATAAAACACATTTCAAAGGAGGATATAACATGTTAAGTAATGAAATAATATTTTTTGTTGGTTGTTGGAAAGGTTGGTAGGAAATACATGACTATGGAAATTATTATAAAAATCTTGGTACCATGGTAGCTCAGGTGAGGGATTAGGATCAACAACGGTGCATATCCTCTCTGAATTTGATAGAATATGTGCCTGCTAAAGAAGATTTTCAATTAGGAACTGATACTCTTTAGCACTATCATGCATTTGAATCATGAAACCAATTGTTGCCATGGTGTCGACAAATCTATTGTTGACTCACAAAAATTTCTCAAATTGTAGATATTTAAAATGTGTTTTGAGGTTATTGATAATTTGCTTGTAAGGAACAAACTTATCATCCCTTGTTTTATACTGGTCAGTTGTTTGATTTATGATTAGATACAAATCTCCATAGACTTTTAAGATTTGAATATCCTACTATATAATAAGACAGAGCCCTACAACTAATGCCTCATATTCAGCCATATTATTTGTATAATGAAATTATATATGGAATGCTTTGGCGATCAAATCCCCCTATGGCATGATCAATAATATGCTAGCTCCAAACCCTTAGGATGTGAAGGATCCATTACAATAGAGCATCCACTATTTAGGTTCTTGTGATGCTTGTTCTATTGTCATGATAGAATCATCTGGAAGGTCAATGTTGAGAGGTTAAGTGGCCATAATAAGAGCTTTTACAAGTTGGTCAGCAATAACTTGTCCTTTGATTGCCTTTTGATTCTAGTACTCAATATTAAACTCACTAAGGAGTATAATCCATTTAGCCTGCATCCTTGAATATTTGCTTTAGATAAGAAGAACTTGAGAGGATCTACCTTGGTGATAATAATAGTTTTGTTATTTAGCATATAATTTCATAATTTTTGAGTGGTGAATACCATAGCTAAACATGCCTTCTCAATAGGCATATAATTATGTTCGTAGGCTACCAATGTGCAGCTTCAATAATAAACAACATGTTTATTAACATGATCATCATGCTAAGCCAAAAGTGCCCCCAATGCATGTTTCGTGGCTGATATATAAAGAAGTAGTGGGTTTCTTTATGTTGAAGGTCGTAAGACTGGTGGATTGGCCAAGTATGTTTTAAGCTTTGCAAATGCTATCTAACAATCCACATCCCACTGAAATGTTACCAATTGATAAATGAACCTGTGTATAAATTGGATCTTACCTTATAGACCTCATAACTATTTAAGATTGTTTGGTGGAGGCATTTACATAATATCATTGACCTTTGCAGGGTCAACTTTGATCCCTCATTATGATACAATGAACCCTAGCAATTTCCCTAATGTGACTCTAAAGACACATTTCTTAGGATTCAAATGGACTTTTTATTCATGAAGCCTCTCAAATATTATTCATAGAATGTTAGGATGTCCAGCTCTTGTTCTTAATTTTTCTAGTATATCATCAACATAGTCCTCGACAATGTCATGCATCATGTCATGGAAAATGATAATTTTTACATGCTGATATGTGGCTCCAACATTCTTCAAACCAAATGGCATGACTTGGTAATAGAATGTCCCCCATAGAGTGGTGAATGTGGTCTTATGTTGATCTTTAGGGGCTATCTTGATCTAATTGTAACTAGAAAATCCATCCATTAAGGATAACATCTTATACCTAGTAGTTGAGTCGATGATCATGTCAATGTTGGGTAGAGGAAAATCATCTTTAGGGCATGATTTATTGATATCACAAAAATTAGTTTAAATGCGTGTGCCTAGGGTCTTTTTACTCACTTGTACTGTGTTAGAAACCCATTCAAAGTAGTCTAGTGGTATGCTAAAATTGGCTCCTAACAACTTTTCCAACTTGGCCGTAACCAAAAGGGTGATGCGTAGATGAATCTTTCTTAATTTTTTCTTGATTGGTGTAGTACCAGGGTGAATAACAAGATGATGCACAACTAGATCTAGATCCAAGCCTGGCATGTTAGAGTATACCCATGCAAAGATGTCTATATAATCCTTAATAATGAATATAATATGTCCACATTCTGCTTCAATAAGGGAAGCTCCAAGATAAATAATTTTGGGATCCTCATGGGTTCCCAAATTCAGTTTTGTTATGTTCTCCATAAGGAGTGTGGATCCATCTTCTAGAATTGTAGGCAATGTATGGTCATGATCATTTTCCTCTGTCATATCTTCTTGTTGTTCGTCCCAAAGATCTAAGCAATATGAAGAATCATAATCTACCTTCTCAAGTAAAGGCCAATTAGTAAAAACCTCTGGAAACTCAAGAGTAAGATGCTCAAATATTTGATGTTATTCTGAAGAGATGCTTGTCCTAGCTATGGAACTTGGTCTAGATGGAATTTCTACGTCTTGAGGGGATGAACAAACTTTCCCACATGGGAGCACCTGAAATAGGTTTTCACTCAAAGGCTTATCTTTTTCTTTACTTTTTCCCTGATCGACAAGTGCCTCAAAGAGGTTTTCACCTGAAGATCTCAATGTTTATTCTTTATTATGACCAAGAAATTTTGCCTACTCTCCAAATTAGGTAAAAAGATCCAATGAAAAATCAAAACCCTATTTATGATCACCAATGGGGAATACATATCATATGCCTATGTATTCTACAATTGATTCTTCATATTGGAACTCATCGAGGCATATGACCAAATTTTGCTAATCCCAATCTATTAGTTCAAGATGGAAAAGGCATAGGTTACAGTGAGGGTTTGATTCATGATGGGAAGTGCCAATGGTAAAGATATAATGTCCTACTTCAGGAAGGGAAGCACTACCAGGATGCTTTTTTGCTTCAAGATGGGAGGCTCCAATAGGCATTATAGTCAATATGGCATTTGAATCAAACAAATCTGAGTTAGCAAGCTCATAAAAAAGGTTATAATGGGAGACTATTTCATTATTAGGAGTCTCATTACTAGTCACTTTTAAAGAGTCACTATCAAATGTCATGAGGTCATCCTATGGTGGTTTAAATCTAAGACCATGATTATAGTTGATAACTCCAGCTGATAAGGGTTCTAAAATTTCTTGCGCCTATGGGCCAAGGCCTTTCCCTATATAGTTAAGATGATCCATTATCCTATTAGGTATAGGATACTTTGGATTATAAAAACAATTAGCAAGGCCTTCAGAACATAACCAATCTCCCTTGGTAAAAGCCTCTTGATCTTTCTTTGGTGAAATTATAGGTACAAAAACTACAGGAGGTTTTGGTTGTTTCTTCTTTGGTTGTCAAATCTAATCGGGTTTGTTAAGAGTTTGTTAAGTTTTAGGCTTACCAAATGTTTAAGGGATTTTAGTAATTTTTTAATATGGAGGACATCCTTCAGATGGTACGTGGAAATGCCTACATCTTTAATAATAACCTGCTTGGCCAGAGCTACAGGAAATGGATTGGTTGAAGTGGAGGCTAGATCACCAGGGTCTATATAATTAGATAGAGATGGATGAGACATGATGGGTTTATTATTTTTAACAAATTTAGAACATGGGCAATAGTTATAATTATGAAACTCTACTTCAAGATGTTTGTAGTATTGATCTGGATGCTGATCAGTGGGAATAGTAACCTTGATCTCATGATGGGGAAGCTTAAGGCATTGGTGAAGAGTAGATGGAACTCCCTGTACTTCATGGATCCAAGAATGACTAAGAAGTATGTTATAAGGAAGCTCAAAATCCACAATATGAAATAATGTGTGATGAGAAATATACCCAACCATGACTGGTAACCAAATTATACCAGATGACTCCCTCTTGGTGTTGTCGTAAGCCTTAATTGTAATAGTTTTTAGCTAAATGTCTTTATCCATGTAGCCCAATCATCGTACCAATTTAAAATATATGATGTTTAGCCCTGAACCATTATTTATAAGAATCCCCTTGATCTTGTGATCCATAATGATTATCTCAATGTATAGTGGGTTATTGTGGTTTGGGCAGAGGGTGGACATGTCTTTTTGTTCAAATGTGATTTGTCAAAATGAAGACAAGTGTCCAAATAGGTTTTGGAATTGATCAAGGTTTATATCACTAGGCATAATACACTCTTGCAAAAGTTTGTCAAAGATGGTTCTATAAACATCATATGTCTGCAAGAGTTCTAATATGGAAATTTGTGTAGGGGTTTTATCTAATTGATCCATTAGAATATAAGGCCTTTGAATTTTGGATTGAACTATTTTAGTCTTTTTTATGACATTATTTATCTTTGGAACTATTGGCATAATATTCTCATTGGGTTTTATGGAAGAAGTGAGTGAAGGGCCCTAGTTGGTAACTCATGGGCATCTAGTTGTGATTGCACAACCTAGAGGTGGAAAGGAGTTATTATAATTAGAAGAGGAAGGAAAAGGGCCTTGGATGGTGACTCATGGGTGACGAAATATATTGCTACAATTTTGGGTCAATGAGGAGCCTTTATAAGTAGAAGAAGGTGTCATTGTTCAGGATTAGTAACTCGTGTAAATGGAGTAGCAACATGGTGATGCAAACCTAACATGACATTACTAGGGAGAGAGGGTGCTGACCCTATAATGATGGGTCTTGTGTTGTGAGGAACATGAGATTGGCCATGTGGTTTTATAGTAATAGTGGTAATGTGGGTTACAAAAATGCATCCCACATTATTATTATAGTCATAACGTACATTGTTATAAGCCACATTATTAGTATGGATATTATGATCTTGATTATGCTCATTACGATTCTGACCTTGTTGTTAGTTCCGATTCTACCTCTATCCTTTATTGTGATGATTTTGATTATTTCTTGGTTGTGGTGGATCATGTTGAGGAAAGGGTTCTTTGTAGATTCCCATAACCTAATTTGTGTCCTGATTAGGGGCCAACTTAATTTCTAGTTTACCACTTTCAATAAAGTCCTCAATATTATGTCGTAATTGAATGCAATGATATACACTATGACCAACAACATGACAAATGTTACACCATTCATTCTCTTTGTACCAATCTATTTTTGGTTAATCTTGAGGAAATAGCCTTGATATTGGCCATATAATTAAATTAGCTATAATGAGCTTTTGTAATACTATTTCAACTAATTCTCCTATCTTACTAAAGACTCTAATTTTTTATGAAATGTCCTTTGTGGAGGTTATCTCTAAAAAGTAGGTAGTGGATTTGGGGGAGTTAATTGTACATTTGGAGGAGGTATAGCCTGTACTATTTATACATGTCTTGTTTCAGTCACCCCATTTCCAACCATGTTTTTATTTTTGCTAAAGCCTTTAGGCTTATCCTACATAACTATTTGAACCGGTGATTTAGTTTTATTAGATGCTTGACCTTGTGCAAAAATATTAACAAGGCCCTTAGCAATAAGAGCCTTCTCAATTTGAACTCCTTTGTCAATAATTTATTCAAATGAGTTAACACAAGCTAACCATAGATTATGTGCAAATTTAGGATGTAAATTCTATGTAAAGATATTAGCCAACTATTTGTCTATAAAATTATGTTGAAAGTAGCCTACCAATGCTCTCCACCTTTGTAGATATGCGGTGAACTTTCACCATCACACTGCTTGGCTTTGCATAAGTCAACAACAGTTAATTATTGTTCTATGTTATATGAGAAATAGTTAATGAATTTTTTTGATAAGTTTTTCCAATCTGCAACTAATCCCTTGGGTAGTTTAAGTAGCCAATCAAGAGCTTGCCTCGCTAAATTTCATGAAAATAGTCATAGTAAGTACTCACTAATATAATAAACCTCTTGACATAAGATGAAGAATGTCTGTATGTGTTTGTATGGATTTATTTTTCCTTTGTACTTGTCAAATTTGGTTGCCTCAAAATGAGGTGGAAAGGGGTTTTGGAGAATATAAAAATGAAATGGATATGGGCATATCTCATCAAATTTGTACTTTTTGACTCTATTATTCATCTCCAATCTTTGAAAAATTTCCTTCATAGAATTCCATTATTGCATGTTTGGTGCATTTGTAGATTGAATAAGATGTTGTTGGGGTGGAATGTTCCCCTGGTTTCATTGCTGTTGGGGTGGAATGTTCCCCTAGTTTTTTTTGCTGTTGGGGTGGAATGTTCCCCTAGTTTTGTGTGGATCTATAGGGAGTGTATACCTTTTAATCCATGACTTGGTTTTGATTTGATCCTTGAGTTGAGAATATAGGCCATTAATTCTTGGATTGTAAAACATTCCTTAAATTTGGCTTTTTTGTACTTTGTTGATTTTGGAAATTTCTATGTTTATTTACCAATTTTTGTGTTGGTTGAAAAGAACTAGCCAAATTATCTTCAGGGATTTCCTCAATTTGAACTAAATGTTTGGGTTTTTGAGTTTGTAAAGTAAAAAGAGGTTCTTGATGATTGAAGAATGTATGTTCCATGTCAAATGGAACACTTTGTAAGTTCTCTTATGACTTTAACTATTCATTTAGATTACCTTGATCCACTATGGTAATGTCCTCATTTAATATTTGGCACATAATTTCAACCACATTTCCTTATTCTTTCAAAGCATCATTGTGAATTAAAGTGGCAACTAGGGAGTTAGTTAAGTCTGCGATAAGTTGATCTACATATCATTGACTTATTATCTTGATCTTAGCTAGAAGATCTGGATTCATGGATTTTGACCTTGTTTGTATTTATTTTCCTTTACAAAAGGAAGAAGGTATGTCTATTCATGCAAAAGCTTTCTCTTACCATCGTTGTTCTTCTTCTTTAACTAAGGTATGCAATTCTTCCATAGGAAAGTTAGAAGGTAGTCTAGCACCTGATTCTATCAATCTAAGAAGGGCTTCATATTGATATTCTTGGGGTTGATATTCATTGTAATCATCTTCAGATCTTACTATTATGGGGATATCATAAAAAACAATAGGGTCATCTTGACCATCATAAAATTGCTCATCTTCATAACTAAGGCCATAAGAGGCCCCACTACGAGTGAACCTTTGAGTCATGTCTAAAAGAACTATTCTGTGTTTTTGACTAACTGTGGAGCAATGCTTGGTTACTAAACAAAGTATGCTTTGGCTCTCTTTTAAACAAATAACCAAGGTACCAATAAGACTATAATGGAGGGTAGTTTGAAACCATTTATAATTTAGAATATTTGGTTCATGAGTTTACTCAACCTTTGGTAAGATTGAAATCGTATAGATCGGAAGAGGGTAAGGTAACTCAAAGACCTAAGGTGAAAACTAGTACACCAAAACCTAGATCTTTGTGATACACCCGTATTGTAAAAGATAGTTTCAAATTTGAAAATTTGACCCTAGAAGTTTAAAGGAAATATCTTTGGATTATGAATAAGACTAAATGGACTAAGTAACTCAAGATGTAAAAACATATGCGAATCACTAAGTATAAATCTAGGACCAAATAGGTAGTACAACATCACCACATGATTTCAGTAGGATAAAATGTGTTCTAGGACTCAAAGCACGAGTGACACACAAGATGAATTGATTCCACCAAGATGATAATGTGATTTTGAGTCTTAATAAATGACCTTTAATCCAAATGGAAAATTGAACCCAAGTTAGAACAAGCTTAGTGCATAAATGGTGAACCCACTTTGACACACCAACCCTTAGAATTTAGAAAGGTTAAATTTTGAATGTGGATTATAAATTAAGGATTTAAACAAATTGGGTGAAAGATATAGATTCAATTGGGTAGCATGACTGTGCCAAAGTGGATGACATGACACAAAGTTTTTGATAACAATTTGAATAAGGAAAAGATGAATTTTCTAATTGGATAGTGTAATGATTCCCTTGTTTAGAAAAATTGAGGATAATTAGTTTTGGTTAAGTTCAATGAGTTAATAATAAGTTTTAGACATAAATCAAGACAAAATAAGCTAATGACAAAAAGCAAACGTCTTATGTCTAATCTGACAAGGTATGGCAAAGTGGGGTCTACTAAACTAGCAATTTTTTGATCATTTTAGGGGAATCAATTGCATAATGACTTTCACATCAAATGATGCAAAATACAAGCATAAAAATTAGGTGACTATGACATTGATTAGTTTTAAAAAGGTCTAGTCCTTTTTACAACCACTACATCCTACTGTTCGCTTAGTGTAGTGTGATGTCCAAATGCAGATACATCCCATGTGTAACTCTAATTAGGAGCCAAATTAAGTCAATGTCAGGATATGAAACCCCAAGTCAAAGCTTCCTTAAGTCAATGTCAGGAGATGAAACCCCAAGTCAAATCTTCCTTAAATAACTTATGAGAGGTAATGAAGTCCCCCTTGCAAGCCAAGTTTGCATAAAAATAAAGAAAGCATGAAAGTAGAAAGACTTTAGGGTCATTTTCAAGATCACCCAAACTTTGATGAGATTTTGGGGAGTGCTTTAGATGAATTTATTTCTAAGCCCTAGACTAGGCTATTTGTAATAGGAATAACACTTTTGATTTCAAAGGTTCCCTAAAGGGGACAAATGGAAGAGCATACAAGCAACATCCCTCTTTTTGCCAAACAAAAATTTAATCTAAATAACTAAGTGAATACAAAAACTTGGAAAGGTGATTTCATTTTTGAAGACCAAATGGAAAATGAGGTGGTGTTCATTTGATCCCTTGGTCTTAGTTGTAACTTTGAAAGCATTCACCATAAATATCTAAATTTTTTGTTAAACACCAAAACAAGGTTCCTAATTGATTTTTAAGTATGCAAAAGGTGATCTAAAATATGTTTTTAACAAATGTCAAGCTTGGTCCTACAATAAAAATGTTAGCATGCCTTTTAGCCTTGAATCTCTTTGGGTTTGAAATAATGAACTTTAGAAAAAGAGCTCTCAGGTTTGTGTTTTAAGAAAAACACAGTGATCAACGTCGGTTATATAATCAACAATGGTTACATTTGCTAACTGATGAAGGTTATCTAACTGACATTAGTTATACCAATGTGATCAATGACAGCTATTCGATAGATGTTCGATTTTACTAACTAACGTTGGTTACTGTTTAAACCCATGAGAAACAAAAAAAATGACAAAACAAAGTTAGAAAGTCAATTTGCAAGAGTTTTAATGATCCAAATGAAGATTTTAAGGCTACAAAATGATCTTCTTCATGTGTGGGATGCGTCTTGTCCCACCGGGTGTGCAAAGTGTAGAAAGGATTACAAAGCAAGTTAGTCAAACATTAGTCCATAAATCATGAAAAATGGATAAAGAACTAACTAACTAAGCCTATCTATTACTATGGGAATTGCAAAAGATAACAAGAAATAAATGAAAGAAAACAAGCATCACATTACCTTCCCAAATGGATTCACCATACCCATGTGGCTCAAAAACATGTTCTCCTTTGATCAAGCATCCTTGTCTTTGTCAATAAAGGTGGCAAACTCCTCCAATGTCTCAAAAACACTCCATAAAACCTAGGCTAATGATTCCAAATCACTAAACTAGCCTAGAAATGAAGCTTGCAGACAAAATCAATGATCAAATGCAAAGGATTGTGGAAACAATTTAACATTATAAATTTGCAATATTCAAGCTTAAAATTTATGTCCATGGCCTCTCTATTTATAGATTTTTGAGATTGGTCAGGATCTACTATGACCGTCCATCTCAAGATTGAGATATGTGGCCATGGATAATCCTAATATTTGGAATTAAACTCATAAATATCCTCAAGATAAATAAGCATTAAAGAGGTATAGGAGGCATTAACTAGGCATGGGTGACCCATAATCCTAATATTTTATGCACTTATGGCTTGATGGATGCCACCCCATGGGTGATTTGACATAATGAATGGTAAAAAAAGTTAAAAAATCAATTTGCAAGAGTTTTAATGATCTAAATGAAGATTTTAAGGCTACAAAATGATCTTAATCATATGTGGGATGCGTCTTGTCCCACCATATGTGCCAAGATGTAGAGAGGTTACAAAGCAAGTTAGTCAAACATTAGTCCATAAAATATGAAAAATGCATAAAGAACTAACTAACTAAGCCTATCTATTCCTATGGGAATTACAAAGGATAGCAAGAAACAAATGAAAGAAAGCAAACATCATATTACCTTCCCAAATAAGATTCACCATACCCATGTGGCTCAAAAGCATGTTCTCCCTTGATCAAGCATCCTTGTCTTTGTTAATAAAGCTGGCAAACTCCTCCAATGTCTCAAGAACACTCCATAAAACTTAGGCTCATGATTCTAAATCACTAAATTAGCCTATCAATGAAGCTTAAAAATAAAATCAATGATCAAATGCAAAGGATTGTGGAAACAATTTAACATTATAACTTTGCAATATTCAAGCTTTAAAATGATGTTCATGGCCTCTCTATTTATAGATTTTCAAAGATGATCAGAATTAACCTAAACCATCCATATTGAGATGAAGATGTGTGGTTGAGGATTAATTTAATATTTATAATTAAATCCATAATTATCTTCATCATGACCTTGGAAGAAGGGGCATTTAAGAGGCATGGGAGGCATTAACTAGGCAGGGTAACCCATAATCCTGATATTTTATGCACTTATGGCTTGATGGATGCCACCCCATAGATGATGTCATTAGGTGATGCAGATATTCAAAATCAATTTCCAATAATGAGATATTCAAAAATATCTATGGAGTTCTTACTTAAGCTCTTAAATTGGATTAATTAGCTTAAGTAAGTTTAATCAAGTTTAGTGTAATTCTTTGGAAATTGGTGCACAATTAATTAAAATGGTCAAAAATTTATATTACTGGGTTATAATTTGATTAGAGAGGAACTGGAAGGCAATGTTAGATGTGCTGGCACTGTATTCCCATTTAAGATGTTGCTAACACCAAATAACAAAGGTACGTGATGCATACCAATGAATTAGAAGAAAAGAGTGATCTAGAGCACTAAATGGCAAATTTGTCATTTTAACTTGAAATGATCTGATCAAAGTTAGCTGGCCCATAAAATGCATTGCCCTATTTAGGGATACTTTGACCTAAACTAGCACTTGTAAGTGACAAGTTCGAACCATTTAAGGCATTTTATGAATTTTGACTTAAAATGTGCATTTGAGTGCAATTCGAGTAAGATTGACAATTTCAACACAAATGGTGTTAGGAATTGGATGTCTATAGGGTTTACATAAGTAAAACCTTAAAAGGTTAAAAAAATTGGTGAACCCTACTTTGAATATTGATTAAAACCATAGTTTACCTTTTCCAAAATTTTGTGCACTAAATTAGGGTTACAAAATTATGTTTTTCTAAAGTTTTAACATAATCTAGCTCATTAAATCAATATCACATCAGGGTTTCATTTATTTAAATTTTTTCATAACAACCCAATTCAAAAAACCCTAACCCTGGATGCTCTTAGGGTTTGTATCCTCCTTTTCCTATTTTCATTAGTTGTTTTAAATTTTTCAGATTTCATATATTTTATTTTAGTAGCTCTATTCTAATTTATTTATTATATGCCATCTAATAAAGTTGTCTCTCTTCCATTAAGAAAAAATGCTAGATTGGGTGGTAATCTTATAGATCACATTCAAATTCCTATTATCCACGGTTATAAGATGGATAAAGGACCTATCATAACTCCATAAATACATATTTCACACCTTGATTATGTGGAATTCAATGATAATGCATTGGAAGATGAACAATACAATCAAGAACAAGAAGATATGCACATTGAAAATTAGGACACTCTCCCTCCACTTAACAATGATGACATAATTATTAACAAAGATGAGATATTACAAGGCTTTAGAGATAGAATTCAAGAACAACCCCTTGATCATGCATAAATCCTACATGTCATATTGGAAATCAAGAACAAAACAAACAATGGCCAATCTTCAACTCCCCCAGCTAATAACATTGTTATACCTATAGTGGGGCCAACTCAGCTAGCATAATCTAAAATTATAAATCAACAACCTTCAGTAATAGCTACACCTCTTGTGGTTAGTTCCTCTATTCTAGATGTACAATCCCTTATGAACAAGTTTCATACTATGTAGGCTAAGGTATTTTATCTCAATAACGGAGCCACTAGGCCATCACATGCCTTGGATTTTAATATTCTCTTACACACACCTTTGGCACTTCAAATAGTGACAAATTATTTGTCATCTAGTTTCATGAAACCTATGCTTACATTATATGATGGCAAGGGTGACCCAAAGCATCATCTCAAGGCTTTTCACATAGCATGTTTGGACTACATGCCGAATGATTGGCTACTTACCAAGTTATTTCCATGCAATTTAAAGGATTATGCCCTATAATGGTTTTTTTATTTACCAAATCAATTTATCATAGCATTAAATCCTTTATCTGACATGTTTTTAACACACTTATCCATCAATATCAATGATAAGATATCATACACCCAAGTAGCACAATTAAGATAAAAGTCAAATGAGCCTATCAAAGATTATATGTTACAATACAAGACTATATTAGTCAAATTGACTAGCCCTATGGTAGAAAAAGGATTTAAGACATATTTAAATAAAGTCTCTTACCAACATTACACAAAGTTATCTTGTTCAAGAAGTTTCCTACATTCACAAATTTATGCCACATAGTAAAAGAAAGAGAGGTTAAAATCATATCAATGGGAAAACTCAAGTATACCACTGGATCATAATGAAATTTTAAGAGTTCAAATAAACCTCCATACAAGGTAAGGGATATTGAGAATAAGAGTGATCAAAAGGCCACAATCAATGCAATTTTTGAGCCATCTCCTAGATTGGTTGTATCTACTCCTCAGTGCCAAATCTTCACCACCTTTACAGAATCACCATCACGAGTTTTACAATATATTTTATAATGCAATGTCATAGCTCTCCCTCCCATTAAATATGTTGATACAACATGAACTCTTCCAAATAACTATGATTCTAATGCATTCTGTGTGTATCACAGGGCACCATGCCATACAACAAACATATGCATAAGCCTAAAGCATAAGATACAAGATTTGATGGAAGTTAACATTATTGATATGGGCACACCCACAAAGGCACTAAAAGAAAAACAAACCTAATCTAAGGCACTAAAGATATTCTCATATCCATTCCCAAAATACATAAAAAATAAGGCAGGGAACACATCAAGTATTCACTACACATATCATTGACATCCACCACCATCTTCATATCATACTATTATAGAGGAGACATACCCATTACACAACATTATTAACATATACCATGCTAAAATTCCACCTAGATTACTCATCACATTCTCATAACAGGAGATTGTCGATGGTGATACAAATTTACATTCACTCTTTATAAAGCATACATAGATCATCATCTTATCCAAAGTGTTATGATTGGTAATGGGTCAAGCATTAACATGTGCATTATGACACTTTTACAACATTTGGGGTAATCAAATTAGGATATATACGCTATAGATATAATAATTAGTGGTTTTAGTGGTCATGTTCAGAGCTCCATTGAGGAGATTATGCTTCCATTACAGGGTGGAACATCATATATAGCCACTCGATTCCTAGTAGTACCTAGTGCAAACATATTTGATATGTTATTGGGTAGGCCATGGTTACAACAAATCTGAGCCATTCAATCAACAATGCACAAATTATTTAAATACATCCATGGAAATCAGGTGGTCAAAGTCAAGGGTCTCCCTTATGATTTTCCTTTACCCATTCCACAAGTAATTACAACACAATCACTAGTTACAGTTCTAGCACTGTTACTAGCTATTACACAGTTATTAGTTACAACTCAGAGTACATTTATTATGCATAAATCATAGAGTCCAATAGAGCCACTAGTGAAAATGAGGTCTACTTATATGATATCAACACATATGCATACTCTCCCATGGAGACCATTATTAAAGAGACCCTTGGGTCAGAGATGTATCACAGATTCTGGAGGACCTTTTTCTTCTCAATTTATGTTGAGATTAGTATTATTGTGTTCTTAGGGATCTCAACGTAGGACACATATGTCACCTACAACTTCTTCTACTAGATGGGTTCCTAAGACCCCTATAGTTCACATGACATCATAATCAATGTCACAAATTCATAACACCACTACACAGATAGATAAAAACATAGATTACTCTGCACAATAGGTTATGGGATCATAGTTTCAATTTCACACATCACATATGATAAAAAAATCCCTTATTTGACACCAATCATAGTGATAGTGAGTCTCCCATGAGAATCACCAGTTAGTATGGTTCTTACCCTCTTGTACATAATTTATTCTCTCTTTCTCCTTGTACATAGTTTATTTTCATTTTCTTGTACATAGATTATATCCAAAAAATAATATAACATGCAAAAACATAAAAAACATTCAAATATTACTTAGAAAACACAAAATTTATAGATTGTATGCATTTCTATGTTTACACTTCTTTGATTTTCCAAACACTACATATGCTAGCTATCTTTATATAATCAATTTTATCATACATACATGCTTCACTTATTCTTGTTGACTTCTTATAGATTACATATAGGACTCATGTCCACTACACTGATCTAGACTTACATTCATCTTCTCACTAGGAGCATATGCACTGATCTGAGTTCATTCATTTGATACATTCACCCACTTGGGGCCATCTTATATACAAATTTTATTATTAAGTTCCATCCTTATATTATATACATTCCAATTATAACATTCTTATATCTTGATATTGATCATTGCTACTCATTCATAAATGTTTTACTGACTATCACTAGTTTAGACTCAACATATGTACATTCTTACTCCTACATATATTTGTATTACATAGGTATGCATGCTTTCATTATTAGCTTTCATAGTTTAGAATTGATTTTATTTTTTATGCTTATTCTATTTGAAGGCATTTGAATGCCATTTTTTTGGGTCTATGCCACTTTTATTCATATGTGGCGTAGACATGTGCCCATGTCACATGTGTGTGCTTTCCTAATTATGTATGCAAACATTTGAATGCGTCCTTCTATGTGGTTCTAAGCCAACTTCTTATTTCTTACATATGTGGACATTTGAACGTGTCCTTCTATGTGGCTCTAAGTTAACTTGCTTATTGCTTGTGTATGTGGACATTTGAACATTTCATTGCATGTCTTCTTTCTCATATTTAGTGACATGTGCCCATGTCCTTTATTTTGTGGCCCCTTAGCCTATATTTGTGTGCCTCAAGTGTTTTGTATGTATGATTTCTTGTATGCATCATGGACATGACACTTGTATTTTCTTATTACACATAGCATTTTTTGATACCATGAGGGACCTCATGCATCTACCCTTCCTACTTGGGTGCCATGATGGACATCATGCCCCATCCCCCTAGGTAGTTGTTGTATTCAACACACCCCACCCTGTATTTTTCTTTGAGAACTGGGGACCCCCTTTATTTTTTAGAAATAATTAATATCTTAGAGGGGTACCTATGAGTTTTGAGGGTTATGATACTTGTATTATTTATATAAATTTAGTGCTTTTAATGTTGAGACATGTTGTGGTATACTTTTTTCATTTGGAATTACTTATTCAGACTATCCTTTTAATGAAGAAGACAAAAATAATGGCTTTACATGACAAAAATTTAGATTATTTTATTTTAGAGTATTCAGTCTTCGACAAGTTTGGCCTTTAGAATCTTTCATTCGAAAAGTTTATTGTCGACAACTTTACTTCAAGAGGTTTCACTTCAACAATTATTACTTTAGAAGCTTTCATTTGGAAAATTTCTCATCGACAACTTTACTTTGGGAAGTTTCACTTCAGTAGTAATTACTTTGAAAGCTTTCATTTGAAAATTTTCTCATCAACATCTTTATTTCAAAGAGATTCTCTTCAATAACTTTCACTTTGATGAATTTCATCAGAAGGATTGTTCTGGAAAGATTCTCTTAGGAAAGATTCTCACTAGAGGCTTTTATGTTATCAACTTTCATTTTGGAGACTTTGATTCAAAAACTTTATTTCAGAGACTTTTTATCAGAAGGATTCCTTCGACAACTTAGTCATCGACAACTTTATTTTAAGAACTTTTGTTTTGGTAACTTTGTCAACATATCTTTCCAAAGAACATTCTACGCTTCAGATTATTTTAGCCCAAAGTTAAAGGTTGACTGCCTTTGATTAGGATACATAATGACATATGATAAAAGAAGAAAGGTTATACAATGACACCCCAAATGATAAGGCATCCTACATGGCATGTACACTAGGATAGGGTGGTCAAATTCGAATTGAATGAAGGTGATGAGCTCATAGACATTAACAATTAATGGTGCATGAAATGAAAATCAATGAAAAAAATATATTTACATCAAACCCCTAGTTAAGTTTACATCATTCCATCTTTGAGCTCAAGTAAAATTCAGCCTCAAGTGATCCTACAAGCCCTAATTATTGCTCAAGTGATTTATGATTTGTAAAATTTAGCTCAATGAATATACACCATTATCAAAAGCTTCAATCATATTAGTATCATTCAAATCACCATGGCATCATCATTCACGTCCTATAAAGGAGCCTTGCCACCATCTAGGTTATCAATCAAGGATTCTACAAAGTACTTGGACACTGTGTTTGAAGCTACTGCATTTAATGGATGATATATAAACTACTCAACATTATAAGAAGCAATAGAAAGTGTAGATTCCTTTTCACTCAAGGAAGAGATAACAACTGAAGATAAGTAGTTGATAAAGGATCTACTCTTGTTCAAATGTAAGGCCCTACACTACATAGCCATGAAGCCAAATGTTATGTTATGCATTGATCTACTATGGGGCCTCTTCTTCGAAGGGAAAATAATGGATGGAGGGTTCCTTCATTATGTTGACAATAAAACTCTTATCACATATATTATGAGTGAGGCATTTAACATGTATTTGAGCCTACCCATAGTAGATGTTACTTTTGATTTGCACACTATCATCACATGGAAGAAGGCTAATAATCCAGAGTGAGCTCTATCAAGGTGAATTTTCCCTGGGGACTAGTTTCACTTTGAAAGAACATGTCAAGAGCCCTATCCCCATCATTAGATTTAGAATGGGAATCCATTTAGGAATGACACTGTTGAATAGAATTTTTGGCCATGAAATCATCTACTTTGGGCACCTGGAATAGGTTCCTCTACTGGACCTATTGACTACCTTGGAATGCACCTATGTATTGGGGGAAGTGATCAGTGCATGCCTCCAAGAATAAATATTGCATAAGGATAAGAAGCCACTGGGAGGAAACTTTTACATGATGTCTTATCTATTAGATGCAATCATGAGCAATATATATATATATACACACACACACACAATGGAATCTTATGGGAGCCCAACAATGAAGTCATTAAGAACATGATTTGTGATTACTATAGTTTTATGCACATATACTCATATGTGAGAAATATAGAGAATATTGTTGAGGACCTTTACCCTCAAGTTTGGATGGCCATCCATGACTAGTCTTTACCTAGAATGTCCCCCAGTATTGCCCAGACACTTACCAATAATGTAGGAGACTATTGGGTCTCTCTAGATTACATAGTCATTATGGTGAATGGCCATAAGGTAGATCCTCTTCAACTCCCACAGTTCATCTTGAATAAGGTAGCTAAGTAGGAAATTGTGTATCAAATTTGGAATAACATTGATGAAGAATTGACTAGAAATAAGAAGGCCACATTCCATAGATCCCATATCACCATTAGATGAATGCAATATATAATTCACAAGCAATTCAAGGAGGCTCAAATGCTAGGAAAGCTTATGCATTTCCCACCCTTCCTCATAGATACTAGGATCATCATGAATCGGTCCAAAATTAAATTCATACCCTTGGCCTTACATACAAACATGACCCAATGGATCATGATTTTATCTTCTTGAATGCCAAGGATGATGAGGAGGTCAAGGAATGGGCCACAAATATAGGTATGAGTGAGGAATTGCTAAGAGTGATACATGTAGAACCATCTCTTACACTTAATGAATCAAAATTCATAATTCCACCTCTTTGGGGATGAAGATATTTGAAGTTTTGGAGTGGTAGGCCATCATAGGGACCCAAAGAAGATGGACTAGATCCCCAAATAGCTCAAAGCCAACATCAGAACCAATAACAGTTGGTGGTTGAGGTACCCCTCATTAGAGAATAAGATGACCAAGTTGAGGAAGAACAATTGCCTACCTCCACACAAGTAGAAGAGGATCAAGTGGTCTTAGTTCAAGATTCCATAGTTGAACTGATATAAGTTAAACAAGAGTTGGCTAAGGAGTTAACTCAAGTAGGAGGTAGTGCACAAAGAATAAAAGCTAGGATATATACTTAGATTCCTCTGATGAAGAGAAAATAGTGGCTTCCTCAGCTCTAACACCAAATATTATTTCCCCTTCTCTCCCATCATAGGCAACAGTCCCATAGGTAGGTAAAATAACTAAGACATATCAAAGGAAGCTTAAGAAAGACAAACCATAGATTCCTCCAACACAAGTGGTGGATGAGGAAGAACTACAATAGGTAAAGGTACCAAGCCTACAAGCACTTAATACCAAGGTACCTATCACAGGTGAACCATCTGATAAAGATACCTTTCTTGCAACTCCTTTAGGTCTTTCCCCTTTAATGTCCTAACTTGTAGTTTCCATCTCCCTTGGGTCGGTTGTGTCTATTTTCATTCCCCAACAAGCACTTTATGCAGGTTTAATTTTATTTCACCCATCCATGAATCTAACCATAACCACTACACCCGCTCTACCATCCACTACTATAGTTTCCATCCATTTAGTTTTTATTCCATTAAAGTTCACCTCATCAATGCTAACTTTGTCCATTCTAGAATTTGCCCAATCCATCACTTAAATTACATCCCCTTATACCTAATTGGGGTCACCCTTAATTTCTTCCACTCCAACCACATAACCATAGTAGTTATTACCAAGAGGGAACCCAGGAGGCATCCTGTCTTTGTTGTCCATTCAATGCTGTAGTATGGAAACATAGACTGGTCAAAGATCATTTGGCCAATAATGCCTAATCCTTCCACACAAATTAGGCAAGAACCTAAAGAACATACACAAGTGGAATCTCAACCCTTAGATCGATCAAATCTTACTCTTCCAAATTGGGCTAAGAAATTAGGATCCTTAGCCTCTAAGAGGCCCAATCTAAAGATAACTAAACTGCCAATGTTGAGATCTTTGTTTGATAAGGCTGCATAATCAATACAAAAGGTAAGGAAGAGGAAAATTGAAGATAACTCAGGCATAACATTAAACATGGAAGAGAGGGAATAATTCTACTCCCTAATCAAGAGTTAGAACATGCAAACACATTAGTCCTCTTATATTGAGGACCTCAAGTCCTATATGGAGACCCATATAGAAGCCATCATTACCATACATCAAGAGACTAAAATGGCTAGCAAGGGCTGAAATAAGAGTTAGAGACTCTTAAATAGAAACAAAAAGTGATTCAAGTTCCTCAAGGCATTGAGTAGGATGTGTAGGATACATCTCTTAAATTATATGAGATTCTTGATTCTATTCATTCTTTGAGAATAAACTTCACTCCTCATGTCAATAATATAACTAAATTATTTAGAAACCACAAAGAGGATGGCAATAAGCTAAATTTCCTAGTGTTATATACCCCTAATAAGGAATTTATCCATTTTGAATTGATGACCCCATTGAAGGCATCAAATGCTTTGAATATAACATTAATAAAAACACAAGAGTCTGGAGATGGGGTATTATCCTCTGAGGCTTTAGTGGATGAGTTGGCCGAGCAAAAGAAAGAGGCTGAGCATATTTTGAAAAGTTTAGAATTGAATATAATTTAAGATAATAGAGGTAGGTTGATGACCTGAGTTATATTTGATCAAATGATTAAATAAGTCTCTGATAGCTTCAAACATAGTTTGCAAGGTTTGATCCTAGAAGACATTGAGGCCAACTTGAGCACAATGAGGAAGAAGGTGACAAAGGTGGAAATGTTCAGGGTTAGATTTAGAGCCACCAAGGTAGAACATGAAAAACTAATGAAGTAGATGAGTAGGGTGACTAGGCCACATATATGAATCTAATCTGAGCACAACATGCTAAGGTATACAAAACACTACCATGATTTGGATGCAAAGAAGAAAGTAGCCCAACAAATTCCACCTATTACTTCAACTACACCAACTCTACCTACATTGCCAATAATAATAGCCATGTTCATGCCATCCCAGACTTCAGTTCCCATGGTAATAATAGTTTAATCCACCAGTGTATCTCCTAATATTACTCTAATTATAGTGTCATCAACCATGAGTACTACTACAATTATAACGATAGTTTTGATACAAGTTAAACAAGAACTAATTGAGATAAACATTAATTTTGTCATTTTTGCATGTAATGATTATAACTAAATAGTTGATTCCTAGCTACATATATATTATAATTAACTAAAATATTTTGGTAGCATGCACATGTTACATGATTGAGATATCTGTAAAACATCGATATGTAACCTAGAATTATCTTATAATATATCAATATGTAAATAAAGTGTTCTAATATTATAGGATGAGGTGACCCCTTCCATAAGATCTATATATACACATATAACCATATTATCAAAGGGTAAAAGTTTTGAATGAAAATATAGGAAGAAATCAAGGATTTGATTATCATGCAACTATGTTTTTTCTTTCTTATTCCCTTTCCATGTTAATGAATTTGAAGTTTCTTTGTTTTTAATTAATTCAATAATTTTGATGTGTGTCAATGCTAAAAATGAATCTAATTGATATATTAATGAATATTAGTCTTAGCTGTGCAACAACTATTGAAAATTGATATGTTTCATTGATTTATATAGTTAGCATAAGTTGAATCGATAATCTAAAGTGTGTATAAGTGTTTTGTTTGATATAGTATTTTAGGTATGAGCTATAACTACCCTAGATAACTTCTTGGTTTGAGTTGTAATATCTTTTATGGAAGTATGTAATAGTAGTTTTAAAAAGAGTAACCTTCAACTGAGACCATTAAGCATCCTATACTTGTTATCCCAAACTCATATGTGTGTTTGTTCATGAGTGTGCAAAAGCTACAAACAACAAACATTGGTTCTTGAGATACTTGTCCACCAAAGAGATAAATTGAGGAAATTCCATTTCAAAGACATAGAATTTAATTTTCTACTCTACCCTTCCTTATTTTTGAATTTTCTTTGAGATCCACCCACCATATATTAATCTTCCACCCATCTAACTCGCTTAGTGATTTATCATTTTTATTAGAATTCACACATCCACCCACAAACTTGGTTGAACAACCCATAGTCTCAACCTGATATTCCACCACCCGATTGTTCTAACCACATACCTATAACTCGTGCCCTTGAGTGGAACCTAGTTCCATAGAGATCCCAAAATGTTAGAGGTCACCTCATTTAAAACTCTCTAAGGTGTGCACAAAACCAACATCAATAGAAAGAAATAAATGAAACTAAAAGGAGGGCACACTTATGTGTTTTCCCAATAAAATAGGGACCTATCATTATGGAGACACCTAAGAGATTAGCAAGGTCTAGGGCCCAAGCCAAATTTTTGGTTTCACCATTATCAAACTCTAGGAGGCCTAGACCTATACATACCATCCCTAAGATATGTCAAAATTAAACACCTTCCATTGTAAGGAACATCCTACCTATAAATTTTCCCATGGCCCAACCTCTATTAATCATATCCTCCATTACTATCCTTGGGGACCAACATGACCTACCAAAAAATCTAAAGAAGTATCTACCTACCTTATCCCCCTCAATTGGGAGGATGGTTGAAGAACATATCAAATATTTCAAGGCTACCTTGAGATTAATGAATGTTATCCATGAGGATGTTGCATACAGGCTTTTTCCATTTACTTTGAAATATTCTTCTTATGATTGGTATCTAAATTTGTAGGAAAATTCTATCACCTCATGGAATGAGTGTCAAAGTACATTCCTGACATAATTTGGATAGGTATCTATCTAAGTTTGGTATATCAACTCTTTACCAGCATGAAAAGGGAGGCTAACGAGTCCTTCTGAGCCTTCAATGCAATACTCTAGAAGATGCACACTTGATTAAATGATGTGTATAAGCCAGATGAGAATCTAATGCTCAAAATATACAAGAATGCCTTGTATCCTATTATTATCATGTTCTTGCAAAGAGAAGCTACTGCCAACATGATAGCTTTAGCATTCTAGTAAGCTATCAAAATTGATAAGCAACTCAATCCATACCTTAACCCTCATAATCTAGGAGGTCAAACATTCAACAATGGACTTCCATCCTTGAATACAATTCTACGTGTGAACCAAAATGCTCTCATATTCAATAAGAACTAGTTGTATACTCTAACTCCCATGATGCAATAGACAATGGATCATAATTCTAATTTTTTGAATAACCATACACAAAGAAGTAACCAACAATAGAATCAACATTAGGATCACACCAATGTAAAAATCGCTCAGGGTTTTGACACTAACAAATTTAAATTGGATTCTATACAAAGAATGGTTCAAAAGTTGAGAAACGATTTTCTAAATATGCAGAAGAGGATGGGCAATATAAATAATCATAATTGCAATCAATTTTTTTTTTCCAAGATAAAACATGCCTTTCAATAGGCCCACTAATAATGCAAACTAGCAATAATCCATTAAGTTTACAGAGATCAATATCATGTAAACAACTTTGCCCAATTAGTGTAGGGTCCATAATACATCTCAACATGGAGTGTTAGATTGTATAGAAATCTATGCAACCTTCAAAATATTTTAGAGAGAAATAATTAGACAAGATCAAATGATGAATCCTTTAGATCTGACTCATGAATATGGCCCTTCTAGTTCAACTATGGTCTTTAAGACTTTTGAGTCCCCCTTCCCTAATGAAGATGATAATATCCCAAAAGATAACTATGATGAAGTGTAGGCATTCCAAAAATTCAACAAGAACAACTATAATTTGAGGAACAAGCAACTGTTTACCACTTCTACTCCTAATAACACGGTCATCCCTTCAAATCCCAAGGCCAATAATAATCCTCCTCCCCTAAAGAGAATGAACATCCACAACAAAAGGACAAAGAAAATAAAGGGGGATACAATATTATTGAGGATATGAAAGAAAATTAAATACAACATTACTCTTCATGAGCTAGTATAAATCACAGAGCAAAGGGAGCTCTTATGGAGTCCATCACAGACAAAACTATATTAGAAAATTATAAGACAACCAACATGAATGTTATCTATAAAAGTAAGCTAGAAGTTACCCCTTTCTTGCTGACTATTCACATGTTTGGAAAGAATATACATAATAATTGCCTAGTAGATTCAAGAGCTTCAATAATAATGATGTCAAATTCTATTTATCAGAAGCTTGGTTTAACACCAAAGCCATCCAAGAGAACTATGTTGAATTTAGATAAAATAGTAGTGCTTGTATTGAGAGAGCTGAACGATGTAAGGATTTAGGTTGCTTTAGAATCTAGAGTATAGAAGACTATAAACATCTTATTAGTGGACATTCTTGAAGGTTATGGGTTGTTGTTGAGTAGAGATTGGTCAAAAATGCTAAATGGATATATGTCCATAGACTTTTCACATATCTATATGCCTTGGAGAGGCATAGCCAACCAGATTAGAATTAATCAAGAACTAAGGATGAATTATCCTATTACATAATACAATAATGCCAATGAGGAGGTAAGTTATAAATCTCATAGTCATAGAATTTACACATTTAACATGAAGAATTAGAAGAAATTATAGGTCCTTCCTAATTATGGACCCTCCATTTAGATGGAGCCAAATCTAAGTAAGGATTAGGTGTTGGTATTGAGTTGATCAATCCATAAGGAAAGAAACTATTGGCATCATACATGCTCAAATTCCCATGCACTACCAATAGAGCATAATATAAAGCCGTGATTCTAGGATTGCAGATTACCCTCAAGAATAATGTCAAAGGATTATTGGTATATGGAGATTCAAAACTCATGGTAAACGAAGTCAAAAATAAATATTAGTGTAAATTGTCATATCTGAATAAGTATAAGCATAGAGCCTAGGATTTAATAGAAACATTTGAAGCTTTCCACATAGTATCTATCATGAGGGAATAGAATGGAGCTATTGATTCACTGGCCTATTCAGTAGTGAATTTGACACCCTTATAGGAGTCAAAAATTCAAAATTTCTCTATTGAATTAGTACCATGTCCTTTAATACTAGACAATGTTGAAAATTTTCAAGTGTTTGACGATGACTAGAAAATTGTCCAATTTTTGACAAATTCAAGACAATTCAAATCTCAAATAATTGATGACAAAGAAATAAACCATAGGTGTCATGAAGAATTGGATGAAGAGGGTGTTATCTATCTAAAAGAGAATCGCCTCCCATTAGGAATGGTCACCATAGAAAGGACCTTTTATATAGATCTTCAAGCCCATTCATAGAGGTTGCTAAAGGTTAATGAATCTAAATTTAGCTCAAAAAACATTGGTGATGAAAATATTGCACACTTCATCAATATTGGCTTAAGATACATACCTAAAGAAAGATAAAAGGTCAAGGAACTAATTATCAGGTATAAAGATGTAATTGCATAGACATATGATGGCTTAAGTATTTTCAATCCTAGAGTCATCACCCATATAATTATGCTCAAGAAATATCATAAAACATTTAGGCAAAGATATAGGTTGGTTAATCCTATCTTGGAACCATTAATATAGAATGAAGTGGAAAAACTACTGAGTGATAGGATTGTCTTTCCTATTAGACATTTGACTTGGGTGGCCAATCTAGTTCCAGTCAGGAAAAAGAGTGGAAAGATCAAACTTTGCATTGACTTCAAGAATTTGAATAAAGCTTCAAAGAAGGACAATTACCCTTTTCCATCCTTAGATGATGTAATATAAAATGGAAGTGGCTCTGAGATGATATATTTCTTGAATGGGTTTTCATGTTATAATTAGGTACTAGCTGAATCAGAAGATAGGATGAAAACAACATTTAATACAAAATGGGGAACATATGCATATCAGTGAATGCCATTTGGGCTGATCAACTTTGGAGTTAATTTTCAAAGAGTAATGGATCATGCATTCCAAGGAATAATAGGGAAGTGCATAACTATATACATGGACAACCTCACTATTTTTTGTAAAAATAGAGTTGATCATATCGACCATCTTCAATCTATTTTTGAGAGGTGTAGGAAGTATGTGGTATCACTTAAACTAAGAAAAGTATAATTGTTATTACCAAAGGCAAGTTATTAGGACACATAATCTCTAAGGATGGAATCACCATTGACCTAGGCAAGATTCAAGGGATATCAAAAATAACATTTCCAAATAACAAAAAGGATCTTAAATAATTCTTTGAAAAGATAAATTTAATGAGGAAATTTATATTAGTGTGTTTACAAAGATTTTTAGACCCTTGAATGCAATGCTTAAACAAAATGCGAAAGTGGAGTGGATCCATAAAGCTAAAAAATCCTTCTAAGACATCAAGAAGGCTATGTCACAAACCTCAGTGTTGGTAAGCCCCAATTTCATTAAATATTTTTACTTATATTCATTCACCTCAGAACATACTATTACTACCATACTCACATAGAAAAGGGAAGAAAGTGAGCATCCTATTATATTTATGAGTACTAACTTGAAAGATATAGAGCTTAAGTATTCCTTGATTGACAAGCAAATCTTTGCTCTCGTCAAGGCAGTAAAAAAGTTTAGACACTACATCCTTGCTCTCATTAAGGTAGTAAAAAAGTTTAGACACTACATCCTTTAGAAAAAGAGTATCACCATAGTACTGGCTCCTGTTATCATATCACACTTTGATATAATGAATTGGGGGAGTACAAAGGTAATTAGATGGTAAAGTTACAGAAATTTGATATTGAAATCAAACCATCTAGGATCATTAGAGGATAAGGCATGGTTTAATTGATAGTCCTGAACTAGACCAACACATCACTATTGAAGAGGTCTGTTAGACATAGGTCTCCAAAGAAGATTAGTATTTAGGTATTATTTAGTTTTTACTCACTATAACATTCCCCCAAGAACTAAAAAAAGAGCAAAAAAGAGCTATACAGATCAAGGCTGCTCATTATTGATCAAGAGGGAGTCCTCTATAGAAAAAATTATGAAGGCATTTATCTATGTTGTGTGTCACATGAAGAAGCTCAAGAAATTTTCGAAAATTTCCATCAAAATTTAGGTATTAACCATCCATATGATAATACTACAACCCATAAAATACCTAGAATGGGTTATTACTAGCCAACAATTTTTAAGGATGTTCATTTCCATGTGAGAACGTGCCATGAAAGCTAGGTTTTGGCCAAAAGAGAAGTACACATAGCCATGCTGATACAACCTATAATTAAATGTAAGTTATTCACCCAATGGGGCTTAAAATTTATTGGTGTTATAAAACTAATTTCCTTAGCCAAACACAAGTTTGTGATCATTTCTATGGATTACTATACTATATGGACTGAGATAGTAGCCACCAAGAACTTTTGAGTCGAATATGTGATAAGTTTTCTTTAAGAACATATCACAACTAGGTTTGACACTCCCATATCTTTGGTTTGTGATAATGGGCCAACATTTCCATCAATTGAGTTCACTGAGTAGGCCCATGTTAATCAGATTAGAATTAGATCATCCTCAAATTATTACCTATAAGGGAACAAATTGGCTGAGTCAACCAGAAGAACCTTATATATGAAATCAAGAAGTTAGCTATAAATAAACCAAGTGAGTGGCACCTCTTACAAAAATATGTACTCTGGGAAGATAGGACAAGATACAAGTAGGCCCTTAAATTTTCTCCATATCTATTGATATATGGGAAATAACCCATGTTCCTAATCATGCTAAAATCACAGACATATCACTTTATGCAATTATACATAGAACCCAATGATGAAATAAAGTCAAAATTGATGGATATCATTAAAATGGAAGACTTTAGGGATAAAGCATTACAAAACTTCAGAAAACATCAGGATGTGGTCAAGAGATGGTTTAACAAGAGAGAAAAATTCAAAGCATTCAGGGTCTCTGACTTGGTGTTGCTATGGGACAAAGCCCATGAGAAAGAATGAATGCATGATAAGTTTACCTTGCTATAGATAGGACCTTATCAAATTTCAAAAAAATTGGGTAATAATGATTTTCATTTGAAAGATTTTCAAGGTAACAATTTGACATATCAAGTGAATTGATAGTTTATGAAGCATTAATTCATGGGTACCCCATCTAAAGAGGTCTTTGAGTAATAATAGACATTCCAGTAGAGGTAAGAGTAGATTAGATTAGATTTATTAGATTAGTTTCCTACTTTTAGTTATTTGCTTTTATTAGATTACTTCACATTTTCCTATCTACTTTTAGTAATTTTCCTGCTTTCTAGAGTAGTTTTCTTTTGATTTTGTGACACTTAAATTATTGTAATCCTGGTATAATCAAACATAGTTTGAGGTATTTTAAATCTAATCTAAATCAAGGGATAATGTATATTGTATTTCATAAATTTTAATTTAGGTAAGTAATGAGAGAGTTAGCCATAAATATGTCCTAAAGCCAATGATTTAATTAGGTATGTGAAAGTTGCTTCCACAATCCTGTGCAAATTTAGAAAACTCTCCTTATTCTATTGGGTTAAGTGTACATAAAACATTAACACTTGTTTAAGGTAATAGTCATGGACATGAGAAAGAGTTGATAGGGACATTTTGATTAAACCAAAAATTTAACTAAGACTAGATCATTGTGGTCACCTTTTCCCTCTTTTGAGAGAAAACAAAGAAAAAGAATAAAAATAAAAAGGCATAATCCAAAAATCCAAAATAAAATAAAAAAGGATTCAAATCCTACATGATGAAATAAGATCAATGCATTACACATCATGAAAAATATAAAGGAAGGAGGAATAGGTAATCAAAGGTATCTTTGTTAGGGCTATAAATGCCTAGATAATAGTAGATCAATGCCCAATATTCCCATCTATATACATAATGCCCAATCAAATTCAAACCTATGGCTCACCCTTATGTCCTTGCCTAAAAACATGAGACAAGAGGTAAAGAACAAAACTTTTCACCTTTAGATCCAAGGGATAAGTAAAGTTATTATGTTGTACAAGATTATTAAGAGTCTCTTTCCGTTTCTTGTTTAATCATTTATTTAAAGATAAATTTGCAATTGATATTGGGATTGCAAAACCATGGATTCTAGGTTCTTGAAAACCTTGGAGTATTCACCCTTGTGAATCATCATTTGTTGTATTCAACACACCCCACCCTGTATTTTTTTTTTGAAAAGTGGCGACCCTCTTTATTTTTTGGAAATAATGAACATCTTGGAGGGGTACCTATGATTTTTGAGGGTTATGATACTTATATTATTTATATAAATTTGGTGCTTTTAATGTTGAGACATGTTGTGGTATTTTTTTTTCATTTGGAAGTACTTGTTCAGACTAACCTATTAATGAAGAAGATGGAAAGAATGGCTTGGTATGACAAGAATTTAGATTATTTTATTTTGAAGTATTTAGTCTTTTGCAAGTTTGGTTTTTAGAAGCTTTCATTCGAAAAGTTTCTCATCGATAACTTTGCTTCGATAAGTTTCACTTTGACAACAATTACTTTGGAAGCTTTCATTCAGAAAGTTTATCATCAGCAAATTTGCTTTGGGAAGTTTCACTTTAGAAACAATTACTTCAAAATATTTCATTTGAAAAGTTTCTCCTCGAAAACTTTGATTTAAGAAGTTTCACTTTGGCAATAATTACTTTTGAAGCTTTCATTCGAAAAGTTTCTTGTCAATGACTTTATTTCAGAAAGATTCTCTTCGATAACTTTCACTTTGATGAATTTTATCAAAAGGTTTGTTTTAGAAATATTCTCTTCAAAAATATTCTCATCAAAGGATTTTATGTTGACAACTTTAATTTTGGAGACTTTGCTTTGAAAACTTTGTTTCGAAGACTTTTTATTAGAAGGATTCCTTCAACAACCTTAGTCATCGATAACTTTGTTTTAGGAGCTTTTATGTTGAGAACTTTGGGAGCATATATTTTCAAAGAACATTTTATGCTTTGGAGTCTTTTAGCCCAAAGGTAAAGGTTGATTGCCTTTGATTAGGATACATAATAACACATGGAAAAAGAAGAAAGGTTACATGGTGACGCCCTAAATGATAAGGCATCCTATGTGGCATGTACACTAGGACAATGTGGTTGAATTACAGTTGATCGAAGGCAACAATCTCATAGATGTTAATGATTAATGGTACATGAATTGGAAATAAATGTAGGAAATCTATTTACATCGAGTCCCTAGTTGAATTTACATCATTCCATCTTCAAGCTCAAGTACAATTCAACCTCAAATGATCTTAGAAGCCCTAATTATTGCCTGAGTAGTTTTTAATTTACAAAATTTAGCTCAGTGAATATATGGCATTATCGAAAGCTTCAAACATACCAGTATCAGTTAAATCACTATGACATCATCATCTAGGTCTTATAAAGGAGCCCTAACACCATTTAGGTTCTTAATCAAGGATTATATAGAGTACTTGGACACTATGTTTGAAGCACTGCATTCGATGGATGATATCTAAACTACTCAACATCGTGGGAAGAAATGGAAAGTGTATATTCATTTGTACTTGAGGAAGAGATTATAACTAAAGATAGGTAGCTAATTAAGGATATTGTCTCATTCAAATGTTAATTCCTACTCTATATAGCTGTGAAGCTGGAGGTTATGATGTGCATTAATCTATGATGGGGCCTCTTCTTCAAAGAAATAATACTAGATGGAGGGTACCTTCATTATGTCAATAACAACACTATTATCATGTATATTATGGGTGAGGATTTTAACAGGTATTTAAGACTACCCATAATAGATGTTACTTTTGATTTGCACACTGCCATCACATGGAAGAAGGTTAATAATCTAGAGTGAGCTCTATCAAGGTGGCTTCTCCCCAGGGAATGTTTCCCTTTTAAGGAACATGTAAAGAGACCTATAACCATCATTATATTTAAAAAAGAGAATATGTGTGGAATGGCATTATTGAATAGACTTTTTATCCATGCAAGCATCTACTTCATGCACCTAGAATGGGTTCCTCTACTGGAACTGTTGACTACCTTAGAGCCCACCTACACACTGGGGGAAGTAATTAGTGCATGCCTCCAAGAACAAATATTGCATACAGATAAGAGGCCACTAGGAGGAAACTTATAAATGATGTCTTATCTATTGGACATAATCATAGGCACTATATATAAACACAATGGAGTCATGTGAGAGCCTAACACTGAAGACATCAATAATAGGATTTATGACTACTAAAATTTTATGCACATATACTCATATGTGAAAAATATAGAAAATATTGCTGGGGACCTTTATCTTATAGTCTGGATGGCCATCCACGACTAGTATTTACCAAGAATTTCTCTCGGCATTATTTGGACACTTTCCAATATTGTAGGAGACTACTAGCTCTATCCAGATTAAACAGTCATTATGGTGAATGGACATAAAGTACATCCTTTTCAACTCCCAAAGTTTATCCTAGAAAAGGTAGATGATGAGGAAATTATGTATCAAATTTGAAATAACATTGATGAAGAATTGACTATAAATAAGAAGGCCACGCTCCATAGATCCCACATCACCATTGGGAGAATATAGTATACAATTCGTAAGCAATTAAATGAGGTTTGGAATGCTAGGAAGGCATATGCATTACCTACCCTTCCTCATAGAGATTGGGATCCTCATGGCATGGTCCAAAATAAAATTCATACCCTTGGCCTCACCTATAAGTATGACCCAATGGATCATGATTTTCTCTGGATAAATGCCAATGATGATGAGGAGGTCAAGGAAAAGGCCATAACTATATCTTTGAGTGAAGACTTGCTAAGAGTGGTACAGGTAATACCATATCTTACACTAAGCGAAGAAAAGTTATAAATTCCACCTCCTAGAGGATGTATATCATCAAATTTATAGAGTGGTGGGCCATTATAGGTGATATAAAAAGAGGGACTAGATCCCTAAACAACTCAAGGCCAACCTTAGGACCAATAATAGTTGGTGGCTAAGGCACCACTCATTATATAACAAGATGAATAAGTCTAAGAAGAATAAATGACTACCTCCACACAAGTAGAAGAGGAACAAGTGCTCCCAATTCAAGTTTCCACAGTTGAACTAATACAAGTTAAACGCAATATGGTTGAAGAGCTAACTCAAGTAGGAGGCAGTGCATAAAGAGTAGAATCTGGGATTATATGCTTATATTTCTTTGATGAAGAGAAAATAATGGCTTCCTTAGCCCTAATACCAAACATTTCCCCCCCTTCTCTTCCATCATAGGCAATAGTCCCATAGGGAGGTAGAACAACTAAGACCTATCAAAGGAAACCTAAGGGAGACATACCACAAACCCCTTTAACAAAAAGGGTGTATGAGGAAGAGCTACAATAAGCAAAGGTACTGAGCCTACAAGCACTTAAGGCTAAGGCACCTATCATAGGTCAACCATATGGTAAGGGTCCCTTTCTCATAGTTCCTTTAGGTCCTTTCCCTTTAATGTCTTTACCTGTAGTTTCTATCTCCCTTGGGCCAGTTGTGTCTACATTCATTCCCCAACAAGAACTTTCTACAAGTTTAATTTTCTTACACCCATCCATGAATATGCCCATAACCACTACACCTGATCTACCCTCTACTATTGTAGTTTACATCCCTTTGATTTTCATTCCATTAACATCTACCCCATCAACATTAGCTTTGTCCATTCTAGCCATTGCCCAATCCATCACTTCAACTGCATCCCTTTCTACCCAACTTGGGTTACCCTTGTACTCTTCCACTCCAACCACCATAAATATAATAATTACTACACAAAGGGAACCTAGGAGGTAGCCAGTCTTTGTTGTCCATTCAATGCCACATTATGGAAACATAGACTGGTCAAATATTATTTGGCCAGTAATGCCCAATCCTTCCACATAAATTGAGCAAGAACTTGAAGAGCATGAACAAGTGGAAGCTCAACCCTTAGGTACCTCAAATCTCACTCCTCCATCTTGGGCTAAGGAATTAGGAGCGTTGGCCTCTAAGAGGCCCAATTTGAAAATACCTGAATTGCCAATAGTGAGCTCTCTGTTTGATAAGACTACATAATCAATACAAAGGGTGAGGAAGAGTAAAATTGAAGACAGTTCAAGCATAAAATTAATCATGGAAGAGAGGGAATAAGTCTAGTCCCTAAGCAAAAGGAAAAATAGGCAAAAGGGTTAGTCCCCTTATATTGAGGACCTCAAGTCCTGTATAGAGACCCATATAGAAGCCATCATTGCCATATATGAAGGGACTAAAATGACTAGACAAGAGTTCAAAGAAGAGTTGGATACTCTTAGAGAACAACAACAAGTTATTCAGGTTCTTTAAGGCATTGAGTAGTATGTGTAGGATGAAGCTCTTATATTATATGGGATTCTTGATTCTATTCATTCTTTGAGAATAAGATTGGCTCCTCATGTTAATAATATAACCAAATTATTTATAAGTCATAAAGAGGATGATAATACGTAGAATTTTCTAGTGCTATATACCCCTAATAAAACATCTAACCATTTGGACTTGATGAATCTATTAGAGGAATCAAATACTTTGAATTTAGCATTAATAATAACACAAGAGTCTTTATCCTAGTTATTATCCCCTGAGGCTTTAGTGATTAAGGTGGTCGAGCAAGAGAAAGAGGCCAAGTAGATTTTGACAAGATTAGAATTGGATACAATTCGAGATAATAGAGGTAGGCTAGTGACTTAGGTTGTATTTGATGAAATTATTAAACAAGCCTCTGAAAACTTCAATCAAAGTTTGTAAGGTTTGAACCTCGAAGACATTGAGGCTAAATTGAGTGAAATGAGGAAGAAGGAGATAGAGATGGAAGTGTTTAGGGTTGGCTTCAGAGCCACCAAGGTAAAACATAATAAACTAATGGAGTAGATGAGTAGGGTGACTAGGCCACACCTCCTGGATATGAATTTAATCTAAACACAACATGCTAAGGCTTACAAATACTACCAATATTTGGATGTAAATAAGAAAGAAACCCAACAAATGCCACGTACTAGTTCAACTACACCAACTCCACCTACACTGCCAACAATAACAACCATGTTAGTGCCACCTTAGACTTTAGTTTAAATGATAATAATAGTTTAATCCACTAGTGCATCTCTTAGTACTACTCTTGTTATGGTGTCATCAACCATGAGTACTACTATAGTTCTAATCCTAGTTTTGAGACAAGTTAAGCAAGAGCCAATTTAGATAAAGGCTAATTTTGTACATTTTGCATGTAATGGTTATTACCGAATAGTTAAGTTCTAATTGCATATATATTGTAATTAATTGAATTATTTTGGTATCATGCACATATTACATGACTAAGATATCTGTAAAACATTGATATGTAACTTAGACTTATATTATAGTCTATCAATATGTAAATTAAGTGTTCTAATCTTGTTGGATGAGGTGACCCCTTCCCCAAGATCTATATATAGATGTAGAATCATCTTTTAAAAGGATCAAAGTTTTGAATGAAAATACAGGAAGAAATCAAGGATTTGATTGTCATGCAACTATGTTTGTTCTTTCTTCTTCCCTTTCTATGTTAATGCATTTTAATATTATTTGTTTGTAATTGATTTGATGATTCTAATGTGTGTTAATGCTATGGATGAATATAACTATTATATTAATGAATGTTAGTCTTATATGTGTAGCAACTATTGAAGATTGATATGTTTCATTGATTTACATAGTTAGCATAAGTTGAATCAATAATCTAAAGTGTGTAGAAGTGTCTCACTTGATATAGTATTTTAGGTGCAAGATACAACTACCCTACATAAATTCTTGGTTTGAGTTGTAATATCTTGTTTGAAGGTATGCAAAAACAATCTTAAAAATATAAATCTTAAGTTGATACCATTAAGCATCCTATACTTGTTATCCTAGACTCAACCATGTTTGTTCATAAGTGTGTGATAGCTGAAAACAACAAATATTAGTTCATCAGTTACTTGTTCACCAAAGAGACATATTGAGGAAATTCCATTTCAAAGACATTAAAATTTATTTTCTGCCTTACCCTTCCTTTTTTTTGAATTTTTTTGAGATCTACCCACCATAGATTAGTCTTCCACCCATCCAACTCACCTAGTGATTTATCATTTTTATTAGAATCCACACATCCATCCATAAACCTAGTTGAAAAACCCACAGGTTTGACCTACTATTCCACCACCTGATTGTTCTAACCACATACCTACAACTCATGCTTCAGAGTGGAACCTAGTTCCATAGAGATCCCAAAATGTTAGAGGTTAACTCATTTAAAACTCTTTGAGGTGTGCATAAAACCCACATCAATAGTAATTACTCATATTTGTTGTTATACACATTGATTACATCTATTTTGACATCTTTGTGTAATGCTAGATTTAACATACATCTTATATTACATACTTATGCTCAGATTCTCTTACATTCTGATGTTATGTTTGTACATTGTATTGGATTATCATGCAATTATCATATATGCTATGATTAACACATTTTACAAAGCTATTTATTTTGAGGATAATTCTTACACATGTCAACAACTACCCTAAAAAAAGGGGGAATTCACAGGGGTTTTTCATTGAGATTAGGCTCTTATATTGCATTCATAGAACACTTTTCATAATATAGGCTCAATTTCAAGAAATCAAACATAGGTAAAATAGGGGATCAAAAAGTAGTTTAGTGAATTAGATTTCAGACCAGATAAACTTTATCACCTAGATTAGAACACTAGCACCACATGGCACTATTATCCAAGACATGGTACTACTATCTAGTAGTCTCAATTTTAAGGTAGTTTAGATTAGTTAGAATAATATGATAGGTGCAATATAGGTTTGTACAGATACAATTATAGGTTTAATAGTTGTACTCATATTTAGCTCAGATTCACAGTAGTTGAGTTTAGATTCATATAAGTTACTTAGATTGGAGGCATCATGTGCAACATGATCATTCCTATATTCAGTTCATAGACTTAGATACAATTACTATAACTTATTTTAGAATCAATATACTTAGATATGAGATTGGGGATATGCGCATAAAACATTATTTCCTAATGCTTAGTTACACACAAGTTAATTAGATGTAATGACAAACTCCATGTCATTCTCTACATTATATAAACTTGACATCATATTCCATGTTGTCACCATTTTCATGTCTTACTCCATATACAATGGTTGGCATTCTCAAGTGGCCTAGAGCTGCCTAATGTACCCTTGTGGCTACAGAGCCAACATACACAGTTAAATATACCTAGTTATACATTTTTATCACTTTGGATAGTTTCATTTCAGATGCATCTACTATACATGGGTGGGAAATGATAGAGTCTTAGTTGAAGTGAGTTATTGAGTCACCTACATGAGAGGATTATACAAACTTTTAGTCTAATCCAAGCTATTCGTAGGTTATGATCTACCAAGCATGGGTGGGTAATGATGGAGTCAAAATTGGATTGAGTTTTTAAACCACCCACACATGAGGGTTGAGTAAGCTATCAGCTTAGTCTAAGCTATTCAAATATTTGATCACTCTATACATGCACACACATAGGTTATCTAGGTTCATGCATTAGTTTGCATACCTAATGAGGTGTATTCATTCCTTTTCTCTTTCCCATATCTTTACTCAGTTGATTATTTTTTTAGTATAATCTTTTGCTTTTAATTCCTCTTAGCTAAGGATTGTTTATGCATGTTTCATTATAAGTCATGATTTGGATCATGATTCATATATATAGACCCAACTTCGCATACTCAGACTCAGCTACATGAGCTTCATTTCTTAGGTAAGTCTAGGTAAACTTCTTTTTCCTCTACACTAGTTATTTGGCTTTGCTACATTTCTAACATAAAGGGGGTGTTAAATGTGATCACTTAAGTGGTATTCAAGTGTTAAAGGTGCTACTTGAGACAACATATTCTTAGCTTAGCTCTAGACCTATCTTGGAGCCATTTATCACACTTTTCCACCCTTTATGCAGACCACAAGCATCCTTAGTCATCTAAAACATAGTTTTATACCTTTATTCCCAGATCTTGGCCCTTTGTGCCCAACAACCTATTAGATGGACATTAGTGCCACATTAAGGACACTAGAGCCACATGACACTAGTGTCCCCAACATGGCACTAACGTTCCTTATCTTAAATCTTATGAACAGATGTATTTTCAAAAGTTAAATCCTCCTAAGGTTGACCTAAGCACATTTTATCATCTACACAAGCTAAAAAACACTATAAATACATGACTTTTAGACTTTTATCCACAAGATAGAAAATAAATGTAAAAGACCTATTTAAAAACAAAACAAGTTGAACAAAATCAAGGTTGTTAATCCTTATTATACCCTACTTATACATACTACCATCTAAAACTTCCCTAAGCCTAGATTTTCTAGATTTCCAATCTCAAACACACTCAATGCAATCAAAACCACTATCATTCTAGCATCACTGGAACTTGCACCAATACTTAGATGAGAGACTTAAATTAGGCTTAGTCCCTCCTTAATGTATTGGTATGTAGGCAACTCTCTTCATAGTAGGGTGTTAAGGATGTCTAGCCTATCTTACTAATGAACACACATTTAAGCTCATGCCTTACTTACAAGGAGGATTAGGGTTTACATAATAAATCAAATATTATAGGCACAATATATATTTTTATATTTCATGCATGTAGGAACAAAATGAAAAAAACACAGACATAAATTCACCCATAATTTAATAACATTCATGCATAGAGGACATTAGCACCATTTTTAGGACACTAGAGCCACATGGAACTACTATCTAGGAGAAGATATGACATAGGGATCCTATTGATGATACTTATATCTATTCGTATCTTGGTTTTTAACACTTAAATATTCCACATCAAGTGTTTTCCAAATAATTATTTATTTTCCCATATTTATTACTATTTTTAGAAAGTCAATGCAAGTCAAAATCTATAACAAATCAACGATTATTTATTGCATATTATTTTACTAATTTAGACTACTCAGTCTTTTAATAAAACTTAGGATTTACATAAGTAAAACCCTAAAAGGTTAAATCACTCTCATATCAATCTTAATACTATGACATTTTCCATAATAGTTGAGTATACCACCATATATAATCATGACCTAAAATTTAGGAGTTGGGTAAATGAAATAGTTCAAATGAGTAGCCAACTAATTGTTGATGAAGTTGTGTGTACCATTAGAGTAAATCAACACAATCACCTTATGTTTCCTAGGAAAACCCAACACCTTAAGATTTTGAAGAGTACTAATACCTGAAAGTACATGACATGAAATAGTAGGTTGAGAATCTTCATATTCATCCTCGATTTATTATAGACCTACACTTGAGGCCTCATCATCTTATTAATCCTCATTGATAATTTAAATGTATAAAAAAATTATTTTTGGAACATATATGTCCTTTGATCCATTTTATATCATAGCCAAAACATAACCCTTTTACATGCTTCTCTTCAATTTGCTAAGGAATCAATCTTGTAGGCTAAAGAAATGATAGGGTCGAGAAATTGCATTCACAGACATTAGTGAAAGGTCTTTATTTGACAAGATATTTTTTTCTCTACCATGAATATCATTGGTATGGATTTAGATATTGAATTAGGACTAAACATGTAAACCTCTATTTGGATGTTATCTCTGAGGCCACCCAAGAATAGGTTAGTTTGCCTTAGTAATGTCATCCACATGTAAGGAGAGATTTTGAAATTGATAAATATAGTCTTTCACATTCCTTGTTTGATGTAATTTGGTTAGATAATTAAAGTAGTTATCTAAGACTTTATTACAATAGTGGAGTTGTAACTCCTAAAAAAATACAAAATAGGTAGCCTAAAGTCCCTTCTTTTTATTTTGAACACATAACCATCTAAACCAAATGAACTACTTAGGTTTTAGATAGAAAGAGGCCATGAACACATTTGATGCACATGGAGTCTAAGGTAGATCAAATAAAGTTTCAATTTGATTTATCCAAGTAAGTGGATCCTTACCATCAAATTTGTGCAAGTCCACTTTTAGCCACAATTGCCTTAAACTAGGATTAAAAGTTTGATAGTTTTAATGGAGAGAACCAAACTAGAGTGGCAAAGGATTAATTTTCAAAGGTTGAGATTTAAGATTGAGAAATTACCTAGTTATAAGTGTCAATTGATCCTTCAAAAAATTTAATTCCCCTCTTACCCCAATGATGTCCCCTTTGACCACATTAAGATCATATTTATGCACCATGCTTTATAAATGTACTAAAGTTGGTGAACCACCTCAGAAATAAATGGTTCAAAAGTTTCAGACTCCATGTCATCCTTATAAAGTTTTTTTGGAGTTTTTTGTCATTTATTATGTCTTCGAGTGTTAGGATTGACCATGCATAAACCCTAGGATGGAGGGTTTCAACCCTAAAAAAATGTATTGACAGATTATACTGTTACGATCATCTTATTGAGATGAATCCAATGACTATTAATGTGCACAAGAAAGAAAATTTTCATCCCAAAAAGTGCATCAACAAATTATATCATTGCAATCATCTCATTGATATGAATCCAATGACTACTAATTTTCATAAGGGTGAATTTTTTTCTAAACCTTTATTTTAACTTTTTTTTTTCAAAAAAACACTTCAAACAATTTTGCAGTGATAGAAAATTTAAATTCTTCCCTAATTGAAAGTTTTGTTTTTTCTATTAATTCATTTTTAGGATACCTACAATACCAAATCTAGAAAACAATAATGCCACAAGGAGTTACCCAAATCAAATATTTGATACCACTTGCAATGAAATTATTTATAGTTTACATAATATAATATTATATTATAGAAATAAAAGTAGAATATGTAGATCCACAACAAAAAATGATAGAATAACATAATGATTGATAAATATATCTAAGAAAATTCAGGGGGTTAACCTCCAAAACAATGTAATAAGAGCATAATTCACAATATGATGATCAAATACTAACAACTACCTCCTATATATACTCTACTTAGCCATGGTTGTTCCATAGGCTGACCTTACTAAGAATATAAAGAGATGCAACAAGATAGTATAAGAGGTATGTAAACCATAATTTAAACACACATATTCCTATACATACCATAGGTTAAGGGAATAATAGTTTCAAATGACATGGTAGAGAATCTTGGGCTGAAAATAATAGTGCATCACAATCCATACAAGGTTTCTTGGTTTTTTAGTTATCAAGTGTTAGTAAATGAGTATTGGGTAAGTGCATGAAGATGGTGGATAAAAAGAGGCCTACCTATGGACATGGTTTTCATTAAAATTTAAAAATCTCAACTTCTATAGATTATTTGAGATGACTACACTCAAAATTTGAAGATAGTATTGTAGACACTAGAAAACTGTGCACTTGCAGTTTTTAATGACTAAATGCCTTGAGACCCCCCCTAAAGACCCCCTAAACCTTCTTAAAATTTAAAAAAACCCTATAAACCCAACTAAATCACTATTTTCCTTGTCATATAATACTATTCAATAAAGTTGTTTAAAATTATTATTCAATAGTACTATTCACTATCACTATTCATTGTGGGACCCACTATCACTATTCATGATGACATGGCAAGTGGCATGGCATGTGACATGGAAAATGACATGGAATGTGACATTTCAAGTGACATGGAAGGTGATTTTGGAGGTGATATGGCAAGTGACATGGCTTAGAAGTGAGGTGGCTTGATGTGAGACATCATACCCCATCTGGGACCATTCCCAAAGTGTTTGATGACCTCATTTAAGCATAAAAATGGCCCTCCATTGAAATATGGAAAATTTACCCTCAAGATACCATTAATCAACATGTATTTTACCTTCACACATGAAATTAACCTTCAAAATAAGATACCTACCTCTTTAAGACAAAGGGCACCCATTTTTGACTTCTTAACCCAAATGAGACACTCACTAACCCAAATGGGAATCCCCACCCACATCATTTTGAATAATTCATCCACCACATAAAAAATGGTTCCAAATCTCTATTATTCCTCTTTTGGCATGAATATTCATATCATATACTATAAATACCCCCCCTCTCCTTCACCCAGGGTTAAGTTGGAAAGTTGCAAATTAGTATTTTTTTGTTATTAACATTTTGTTTCAGGTTTTGAAGGAGGTCATCTAATTGAAGGAGATCATCATCATCATGGAGAGAAGATATCAAGAAAATAAACTCTACCAAAATCTTCAACAAATCATCTTCAACAAGCCATCCTTAATCCATCTTCAACAAACATCAAGGTACTTTGTATTATTTTACAATTTTTATTTCTTCCTCCTTATCCGCCTTTGGCCTCTTCTTTCTTGATCTCCAAACCATAACCCCTTGGCACTATTATTCTCCTTTCACCCCTTTTACTCTTTACCCTTAACCTCTTCTTTCTCTTTATTCCATTTACCCATTTACCTCTTCACCATGTATCCCTTTATCCCCTTTTTAACTCCTTTCTTTCTTATCCCTTTCACCCATTTACGTCTTCACCACTTATCCATTTATCCATTTTTCCTTCTTTCCTTATTACCCTTTTGCTCATTTTTCCATTTCCCTTTATCCCCTTACCACCTTTACCCTTTACCTTCTTTTGATTATCTTGAACCATAACCATAACCTTTCCTACTTAACCACCATTTGCTTCTTTGCTTTCTGGACCATTTACCCCTTTATCTTTCTTAACCACCATTTATCTCTACCAATTTGACCATTTAACAAACTTAATAAAATTTTTATCCTTTTTCAGAAGACAAACCAAGCCATTTCCAAACCCAAAACCACAACCTTGCCTTAACCAATTTTTAGCATTAATATAATCAAACTAGTTGCTTCATTTTGGTTAATTTAGCAAGGCATTTATATTCATTGTCTCAAATTTAGTTACTTTCTATTTTTAATATCAGTAATTTTTTATTTTTATTAAAAATAATTTTATTTCATCATTTTAACTTAATTATTTAAATTAGGTAGATTGATAGCCTCCTAAGAAGCTTTCGCTTCTAGGATCTAGCTCATGCTAGGCAATTCACCCATATACTTGTTTGACAAACAAGTCTTTTTTAATGTTTTATTATTTACAGGTCATCCTCCCAAGCCAAAGAGTATCTCTCTACAATAACTTGGATCCAACCCACGTATTTTAATATGTATTCTTCCATACCCTTCATAACTAGTTTCTTCTTTTCACACTTAGAAAAAAATAGAAAATAGAGAGAAACATTTTGGCACGCCCGATGGGACCCCTTATGGGTTCATAGTTTTTTAGGCATATAGTTGCATTTAGTGAAAGTTAAATGCTCTTTTATTTCTATTATTTATAAATTCTAAAAAAGAAAAAAAATCTTTCCTTTCTTCTTTTCCAAAAAAAAAAAAGAAGTTTTCATCTTAGGGATAGGTTGCATTTTACATCTTGCATTTAAGTGCATTTTAGCTATTCCTTGTTTACAGGAAAAGACACCAAAATCTTCTTTTGGGTTAAAATTGAATTCATTAATTGTATTTCATGCTTAATGGTTAGCTCACCTAGAATAGCTAAACACATTATGAATTAATTATAACACACATATGTTACATTACCAAACCGCACACATAAATTAAATGAAAACTTATTTAAGACAAGGTCCATTGGGATTTCATCACCATTTGGATCACCTTATCCTACCCAGTGATCCCACTTGGATTTCATCACCAAGGGGAGGACCCAATCCATTTTCTGATGGAGTATAAACTCTAGACAAATGGTATATATTGGCTAAGTGCTTGTATTGGCTGTGGGATCATGAAGTGAGGGGAGCAAGCCCCCAATATCAAGCCACGTACTCAGTCTAGTGTAGATTAATTGAGCACCAAAATTCAACCTAAAACCATCCTTAAATCACATTTCTATTACCTAACTTATAATCCAATTTCCCCTTTCACACTCTTTAAGCATAAGCCAAAAGTGATTTAAAATAAATCCTAGGATTAATTGCACTTTTAGTGTGTGCTTTGTTTGCTTTGGGTTTTTTTTTTGTTTGTTCATTATGGGAGGTGAGAGGTTCATTATCCATTTCTAAATTTCTCATATGGTCTTAACCAGACAACAAGTAAAAAACCAAAATAACTCACCACCATCTTCTTCTGCATCCTCATCCATGGATTATACCTTAGATGTTGATAGATCACCCAATACTTCACCACACCATTCTCCCCCACCTACGGTGCCTCCAAAAATTCCTAAAGGTGATTTAGATTTTGCCACCTTTCTAGATAAAAATCTAGTTACTTTACAACACTATCTTAATACCTTAGTCTATTGTACTTTGATGGCTTCAATTCCTCCCATGGATCCACCCTATGGTATGCCACATTACCTAATGGTTGGTGTTACATCATCCCACCCTTCTATTAGCCAAGCTTCATCTTTCACCATTGGTCCATCTACCACCACCACCCAAACATGTGTTACCCCAATCAATACCTCTAATGTTGGCTCAACTTTACCCCTTATCACTTCTACCCCTTTTGTCGACATGATGTCTTCCACACCTATTTATACCATTCCCTCAACTTAACCAATATACCAACCTCAACCCCCTTTCAAAACTTGGTACTCTCCATACCACAAACACTCCTCCCTATTAGCATTAGGATCACTATTCCTCAACAACCCACAAACACTTTAGCATTACCAACCTAAACCATGACCCAATCAACCAACCCAAATGTACCCCTAAACTAACCATTAACTATTCCTCTACAAGCCCTCGTAGCCTCTTATCAGTATATCCCCAACCCATTGGGATATATTACACCTTCCACCCAACCCTTAATGCCTCTTAGTCTTATAGGGACACTATCCCAACCTCAAATTACCACATACTAATATGTGCCCACTTTTGTACTTTATACCACATACCAATTCATAGCTACAACCCAACCTCAACAAAACTTACCACCAAATTATATAGCTGCTCAACCCCAACCCAACTTGATCAAGATGATTGTAGATAAGATGACCCAACTTGAATCATCTATCTCAGGGTCCTGTAATATATTATCCTATGACCAAATATACAATAAACCTATCAACCCTTCTATTCTGATTCATGCTTATCCTCCTCAATAGGAGCTTCCCAAATTCTCTAAGTTTTAGGGGAAGGAGGATCCTCAATAATATTTGAGGGCATTTCACCATTCTTTTTAATTGATTGCCTATGATGGTGCCCTCCTTCTCCTAACCTTCCCTATGTCTTTATCAAACCCACCTTGGATTGGTACAATGCCTTTTCTAGACATTCTATCTTCTTATTTTCCTAACTCACCCAAATTTTCTTAGAATATTTTTCTATCAATATATCTAAGAAGGTCTCCATAACTAACCTCTATTCTATCAGGCAGTTTGGTGATGAATCAATTACCAACTTTGTTACATGGTGGTGAGGCCTCATTAATCAATTATCCTTTTCACTACCCCAAATGGAACTCATTGAAATTTTTTCTTCAGGATGCGCAAAACACATCTCTCCCACCCTTCAGGTGTAAACATTTAGAACCTTTGACGAAGCATTCACAATGGTGCACAAACTTGAGAACCGAGCCATAGATGAGGGTAAATTGAAATTTCAAAGTAAGAATTCCACTTTTAAATCCAATGACCCCTCTTCCTCCAAAAAACTAACCATCCTAATTTTAAAGCCAAAATTTTTACAAATGTGGTTGCCTTGAAAACAACCCCACCTCCATCCATAAACTAACCACATCAAAACACACCTTTCAATCCTTATTACCCACCAAACTGAAATCAAAGCTGGGTTCTCCCTAAACAATTCACCCCTATAGGGGAAGCTTATGCCTTTATGTTGGATAAATTATTAAAATCTAATGTTATTCAACTCCCATCAATCAAGCCACCTCAAAAATTTGACCTCTCTCACCCTGTGCCTGGGTGGTACCATGAAAATGACCATTGTGCTTTCCATCAAGTCATCAAACATGACATAATCTAGTGTAACAGTTTTAAAAGTCTTGTCCAAAACCTAATTGAAAATGGCAATTTGACATTTGAAAACCCTAATGCACCCCCCAACCATTCTCTCAATATTTTTTGAAAACCATTCCCTAACCATCCTCCACCTACCAAACCCATGACAATCAATTTAAACCATCTTCATCTCATAAGGCACACATAATCAATGCCATCATAAATGAGCCCATGGAGGATGAGCCTCATATTACCATTTCCTCTTTAGAAAACTCACCTATGGAAGAAGCAAATTCACCTCTTACCCCTTTAAAGACCCAAGTAAAAGGATCTATAACCCCTACTTCTCCACTTAATCAAACCATATCCATACCCACCTCTCTTTTCATAGAACCAACTATTGATCTAACCACCCCTTCCTCTACCCCATTAAGTGAAATGGTAGAACTCCCATCTTCTCCTTTGAATACCCTAACAAATGAAGGAGTTGAGACCATACCTACATCCTCGATCAAACAAACATCCCTTCTCTTAATCACCCCACACACAACCATTGTTTTGGAACCTTTTAACTCAAGTAGAGATGAAGGAACCATCCCCTCTTCTTCACCCAAGGGCTTGACACTTGAAACAATAGATCTAGGAACAAAATCTATTTATAATCCCTTTTATCAATTAGTGCAAACTTCAAAATTTGCCTCACAACCCAACCTAGATAGAATCACTTCTTTCCATCATTTGGGGCTCCCATACCAAAATAGAACCAAACCCTTGACTTCATTAGCATCCACTTTCTAACCTATTACCACCTCATCATCAAAAATTTCTTTCCCCTAAAAAGTGAGGGAAACATATCACCCACCTCCACCTAGGTTATCTCATAATCTTCTATCTAAACCAGCCAAGAATTTGGGTATCCTTCCTACACCAAGCATCACCCATCCCCCCATCAAATCAGGCCTAACCCCCTCTAGGCCACTTAAAAAACCACCAACCAAGATGGATTGAAGGGTACAGTTACTTGAACCTAATCCTCAAGTTATACCTATGCCACCTCATTCTCATTTACCATCTATTTTGGGACCCCACCCTTCTACTATCCCAGTCACTTATTCTACTTCAATTAAACCAATGCCCTTTTTTATGCCTACCCCTCTACTACCTGTTAACGCAAAAGATTGCACCCTTGGCAGGAGGTCGAGCTCCTGCCTTCTTCACGCAATAATGGAAACTCCCCTCTCACCTGTGGGACTAGCAAAGCTGGAGGGGAGAGTCTCTAGATGAGGGCTACTCCCTCTGATGTATCTTTTAGGCCCTAGTTTCTCCTACTGCTAACAACTAAAATAAAAAGGAGGGGATGAAAAGAGAGAGAGAGATGCTGAAAATAGAACATAATCCCTAAAAGTAAAAGGTGATACACTAGAAAATGTGATCCACCCAGCCTGAATATACACTTTTCACCAAAAGGAAGCACATATACACTTCATTTGAAGTGATAAAACCTTTTGCATCAGTGGGTCAGGGGTCCATGGAGATACGTGGAGGAAATAACTACTAGAGGCATTCTGGGACACACTGCAGCAGCCTATCCACTTCACCTACACTCCTCTAGGGACACTTTTGACATACCTATAAAAGGAAACTCAAAAATGCACCAGACATGCTAAAATCATTCTACAAAAGCATTTAAGAAAATGACTTAACATAGAATCAAGGCATAGACACATACTAAAGATGCAAAACTTAGAATGGAGGTAAAAATAACTAAGTTCTGATTCAAGGTAAAAATTCTGGCAGAGCTCTGCCTTACAAGCCTGAGAGATTTTTGGGCAAAGTTTTGCCTTAAGGCTGAGAGCGGATCCCTTCTCAAAAGAGAAGTTTACAATATATAGAAAGAGGAAGAGAAATTTGGCACTTCATGGGAAACATTTTGGCACTCTTTTTTGCAAGTGGCCCATGTGCATTCTGAATCTTGGGAGGAGGAAAACACTGTTATTGATGTCATCTTCAGAAAATACCTACTGGAACCATGCTGTACAATCACCAAAATTTACTTTGGTGTTCAAACATTAATGTAAGAACATGGACGTGCCTCTTTCTTACAAATAGACTACAGTTTATCCCCTCATCAATGCCAACTTGGAGAAAAATAGGTCACACCACTCATCTGCAATAACTCACCTTCCCTTTGCCACTTGAATGCTTTGTCATTTTTGCTCTTTCAGCCCTTAGGGGTGATCTTCTGGTGGGTCATTGCATTCCTCGAGCTATTTCCATGGTTGGCACTCTTTTGATTCAAAAGCAAATGGCTGCTTCATTGAGTTAAATTTGACGTTCACACAACCATCACCAAATAGCTAGTTCACTTGCTTAAATTTGATGGCTTTTAGGACGTCACCATCCTCGACAAAAGTCATCAGGTCCTTTCTGTGGCTTTTCTATTTCACAGGTCTTCTATTTTGGGCCTTTTCCCATGGATAAAAATTCCATAAGAATTGGCTACTTTGACTTTTTTGTGGGCTCTTTGACTTTTTTTGCACCTTCGGGCCCTTTGAAAATCCTTTCCTTGAATTCCTTCAGGCTTTTTGTTCGAAGGAATTCCTTCGAACAAAAAGTCTAAAGAAATTCAGAGCCTTGAGTCTTCTCATGTCCCTTAAATCTCTTCGACTCCCTTTGAAATGTTCTCTGCCCTCTGCAAGGACTTTTGGATCTTGAACTGCCCTCTGCTATAGGGCACACCCTTGAACCAAGACATTAAACCAAAATTGGTTTAACAGTTCAATCGATTCAACAGTTTAACCACTACACGTCAAGCCCATTAAACCAAGCCTTTAAACTGATTTGTTGAACCTCTTTGTTGAACCAAAGTGATTGAACCAAAGCATTGAATCGGTTTAATGGTTTAACATTGCACATCGATGCCAAGTGAACCAAGCCTTTGAACTCGCTGATGAACCAAATGATTGAACCAATTCATTGAACTGGTTCAACGGTTCAATGAAGCGCGTCGAGCCCGTTGAACTTTGGCATTGAACTATTTGATTGAAATAGAAGCCACTTGAATAGACTGAATTAAATTGAGTGATGGATCTTGTGTTTAAACTAAGCTCGATGTGTTGAACCAAAGATTGAACCAAAGGCATTAAACCAGTTCAATAGTTTAACACTTCAAGCGACTGTTAAAACAAGCCCGTTGAACTCTTTTGTTTGAACCAAAAGCCATGAAGCAAGCGATGAACCAAGCCTAGAAATTGAAGTGATGGACTTGAAGTGATGAACCAGGCTTTGAAATGGAGCAATTAAACTGTCGATTGAACCAAGGCTTGAACCAAGGCTGATTTGAACTGCTGATTGAACCAAGGCTGATTGAACCAAGGCTGATTGAACTACCGATTGAATCAGGCATTGAACCAAGGCTGATTGAACCAACTGAAGTGTTGAACTAGGTGATAAACCAAGTGTTTGAACCAGTTTAATGGTTTGACCATGCCAAATTTCTTCATGATTTTCTTTAGACAAGAGCCTGAAGAAGCCTTGTAAAACTTAGCACTCTCTAAACTGATCCTTCATGCACCAAAGGACTAACCTGCTGAGTCTGTAGAAATCCAAAACCTGTAGAGTCCATAGAATTTCAAAACCTGCAGAGTCCATAGATTCTGAAAAGTTCATAAAAATGAATAGATTCATGCAAAATTAGAAAATGAAATGGCCTAGAATAGTAGGGACAGAAGGGGACCTATTTTTTGGCCTGTTGGGCAAAAAATGGTCAACAAATTGGCGACTCCTAGGGGAAGCATGCCTGCTATGCTTAAAGACTAGCTGCCTTATAGTCCATTGGAAACAGAGTCAAATGTAGCTATGAAAGAGTGTTAGAAATAGCTCCAAAAGATCCAAGAATCAAAATATGAAGCCTTTTACCCCACATGCAAAGGGAAACACACAAGGCTAAAAAACACTACCTGTGCAAACTACACTTAGGGAAAACAAGAAAGAAACTGAAAGCAAACTCCTATATATAGCTAACCAGGAAAATTTACCTCCCTCCTGGATCAAAAGGGAAACTTATTAAGTCCCCTTCCTGGCAAGAAGACTTATGGTGCCAGGCAAGTAGCTGAACGAAAAAGAGAGTTGGTGATCTGCTCCTCTTACCTGTCACCTGGATTGGCTTGTATCTGAGTGGATCAGATTTAAACATGCTTCCAACATATGTGTACTCTACTTGTTCCTGAAAGCTTATTGAATGTTATTCCTTCATATTAGTGCTTATCACCAAGAAAGCAATGGCTGTTGGCTCATCACCACAAGCCCTTTGATATGTATAGCTCCTTTACAGTGCATCATGGTCTGACCCGTTTCCTTCTGCTTCATTGAAGACTCTATTAGACTCATCCTCTACTTCCTCTTGGCCTTCTTAAATAAGGGTGACTGTGATGATGTCTGAAATGGACTTACAAAATGATTGCTCATCCCACAAAACATCACCTCTTTGTTCGAAGCTTTTTTCTTTAAGGCCTTCCTCTAGGAAGATAGACCTCTCCTTTTCCTCCTCAAAGATCAGGACCTCTAGATGTTCAAAGGTATCCTCTTGATCCCCCTCTAACTCTAGCTCCTCAGCATAGTTGTCCTCCTCATCGAAGAAATAAGGAATTTTATCAAACAAGGGGGAAGAGAGCTCACCATGCTTTTGTTCCTCCTCGTATTGCTAGAACATCTGCCTATATGTAAGACCTGCATCTTCTCCATTGCCAATGGTGTCTTCAAAAGAAGCATCAATGATGATTTCTTCTTCGTTGTCGCTCATGATAGCCTCTTGGAAAACTATAGATTGAATCTTCTACTCCTCACTTGCCTCTTACAAAATAGGTTCCTCCTTGAGAAGGGGTGACGTGGGAACACCATGTGGAAGAGGAGGCAGTCCTTGAGCTAGAATTGAATGATTCTCCTCATTCCACTTGGCCAACACTTCATCAATATCAGGTGTGACCTGATATTTCTCTTAGAAATGTGTAGGTGGGGTGTGTTCAGACATGGAATGTGCTGTTGGGTCTGAACCGTCCATCACACATTGGCTGAGGAATCTCTCTTTAGATTCCAACTCTAAAATTCTCCTGGATAGATCCTCTTGGAAGTGCCTTTCTTGGAGGTCACCAACATCATCATGAGTAGGAGTAGCCTCATCTTCTTCAAGGTTTTGAGAAAAACCTTGCTTCTCCTCCTTCCTGCCCCATGATTATACTATTTTCCCCTAGTTCAGGATCTCAAAATTGAAATTTTGCTCCTGTGAACAGGCAACAACTATGTTTTATCCAAGGTCCTGGGGCTCTTTCACAAGGTTTGGAAGTTCTATCTCTCTTTCATAGAGTAGTTTCATCCTAGCCTCTAAATCCTAAATTTGCTTGGCTAGATTATCCTGAAAGAGTCTTTCTTGGAGGTCACCAGCATCATCATGTTGAGTAAGATCAGCTTCGAGAGAGATGTGCTGGTTCATGGTATTCCCCCCAATGGAAGATTCACAATATAAGGAATTGAGAAGATTGATCTCCATGGGGGGCTGCTCTGATGCCCTTTTGATGTTGGAAAGCCAGGTGCACAGGATTGAGAGTAGATGCATTAGATGAGTTGGAGTGAGTGAGTGCTATCTGATAAAAAAAATTTGGTGTACAAGAGGGGGATTTTTTTAGAATAAGAGGGGGCACATAAGACTGACTACCTTGAATAAATGGATTTCTCCATTTTTCTACCTCCTCCTCCATGGATTGTAAGGCCTGAGTTTGCCTAAACAAATACTCCTCTTTATACATCAGCTCCTACTGATATTCGTACTGCTCCTCCAGTCTGTCAATCTCCATCGTCTGCTTCTCAAACTCTAGGGCCAATTCCCTTATCATTGAAGGGCAACTAGGAGAACTTCTTGAGGCAATTCTCTAAAAATCTTGAGCTTGATCATAGTCATATGAAGGAAAACAATACCCATGATTTTATGCAAAGGAATTATACATAAAAAAATGTGATTTTTGATGGCACCAGGCTACTTAACCAACAGATTCAACTCAGAGTCACCATTGGTGTTGATGCAAAAGCCTCCAAAGGCTGGTCGATTGAAGAACACACCAAAATTCTTCAACTCTTTGGACACAACTTGTCCTAGTTGGTCCCATCGAGCGTGCCAACAACTGTTGACACAAAATATTGCACCCTTGGCAGGAGGCCGAGCTCCTACCTTCTTCACGCAATAATGGAAACTCCCCTCTCACCTGTGGGACTGGTGAAGCTAGAGGGGAGAGTCTTTAGATGAGGGCTAGCTCCCTTTGATGTATCTTTTCAGCCTTAGTTTCTCCTACTGCTAACAACTAAAATGAAAAGGGCGGGGATGAAAAGAGAGAGAGATGCTGAAAATAGAACCTAAGCCCTAAAAGTAAAAGGTGATACACTAGAAAATGTGATCCACCCAGCCTGAATATACACTTTTCATTAAAAGGAAGCACTTATACACTTCATCTGAAGTGAGAAAACCTTCTGCATTAGTGGGTCAGGGGTCCATGGAGATACATGGAGGAAATAACTACTAGAGGCATTTTGGGACACACTGCAGTAGCCTATCCACTTCACCTACACTCCTCTAGGGACACTTCTGATAGACCTATAAAAGAAAACTAAAAAATGCACCAAACATGTTGAAATCATTCTACAAAAGCATTTAAGAAAATGACTTAACATAGAATCAAGGCATAGACACATACTCAAGATGTGAAACTTAGAATGGAGGTAAAAATAGCTAAGTTCTGATTCAAGGTAAAAATTCTGGCAGAGCTCTACCTTACAAGCCCGAGAGATTTTTGGGCAGAGTTTTGCCTTAAGGCTGAGAGTAGATCTCTTCTCAAAAGAGAAGTTTACAATATATAGAAAGAGGAAGAGAAACTTGGCACTTCTTGGGAAAGATTTTGGCACTCTTTTCTCCAAGTGGCCCATGTGCGTTTTGAATCTTGGGAAGAGGAAAACACTGTTACTAATGTCATCTTTAGAAAAGGCCTACTAGAAGCATGCTATATAATTGCCAAAATTGACTTTAGCATTCAAACATTAATGCAAGAACATGGCTGAACCTCTTTCCTGCAAATAGACTACAATTTGTCCCCTCATTAATGCCAACTTGGAAAAAAATAGGTCAGGCCGCTCATCTACAATAACTCACCTTCCCTTCACCACTTGAATGTTTTGTCATTTTTGCTCTTTTATCCCTCAGGGGTGATCTTCTAGTGGGTCACTACGTTCCTTGGGCTATTTCCATGGTTGGTGCTCTTTTGATTCAAAAGCAAGCAACTGCTTCACTGAGATAAATTTGACGTTCACACAGTCATCACCCAACGGCTAGTTCACTTGCTTAAATTTGATGGCTTTCAGAACGTCACCATCCTCGGCAAAAGTCATTGGGTCTTTTTTGCAGCTTTTCTATTTTGTGGGTTTTCTATTTCGAGCCTTTTCTCATGGACAAAAAGTCTGTGGGAATTGGATACTTTGACTTTTTTGTGGGCTCTTTGACTTTTTTTGCACCTTCAGGCCGTTTAAAAATCCTTTCCCCAAATTCCTTCAGGATTTTTGTTTGAAGGAATTCCTTCGAACAAAAAGTTTGATGAAATTTGGAGCCTTGAGTCTTCTCGTGTCCCTTAAATCTCTTCGGCTCCCTTTGAAATGTTCTCTGCCCTCCACAAGGACTTTTGGATCTTGAACTGCCCTCCACTATAGGGCACACCCTTGAACCAAGCTGTTGAACCAACCCATTGAACCAAAATTATTTCAATGATTAAATCAGTTCAATGGTTCAACCACTGCACATCGAGCCCATTGAACCAAGCCTTTGAACTAATTTATTGAACCGAAGTGATTAAACCAAAGCATTGAATCAATTTCAATGATTTAACATTGCACACTGATGCCAAGTGAACTAAGCCTTTGAACTCGCTGATGAACCAAATGATTGAAATAATTCATTGAACCAGTTCAACGGTTCAACGAAGTGTGCTAAGCCTGTTAAACTTTGGCATTGAACCATTTGATTGAACTGGAAGCCGCTTGAATGGATTGAATTGAATTGAGTGATGGACCCTGCATTTGAACTAAGCCCAATGTGTTGAACCAAGGCTTGAACCAAAAGCGTTGAACCAATGCATTGAATGGGTTCAATGGTTCAACGCTTCAAGCGACTGTTGAAACAAGCCCGTTGAACTCTTTTGTTTGAACCAAAAGCCATGAAGCAAGCAATGAACCAAGCCTAGAAATTGAAGTGATGGACTTGAAGTAATGAACCAAGCTTTGAAATGGAGCAATTAAACTGTCGATTGAACCAAGGCTCAAACCAAGGCTGATTGAACTACCAATTGAACCAGGCATTGAACCAAGGCCAATTAAATTGCTGATTCAACTAGGCATTGAACCAAGGCCAATTGAACCAGTTGAAGAGTTGAACTAGGTGATGAACCAAGCGATTGAACCAGTTTAATGGTTCACCCATGCCAACTTTATTCATGATTTTATTCAAATAAGAGCCCAAAGAAGCCTTGTAAAACTCAACACTCTCTGAATTGATCCTTCATGCACCAAAGGACTAACCTGCTGAGTCCATAGAAATCCAAAACCTGCAGAGTCTGTATAAATCCAAAACCTGCAAAGTATGTAGATTTTGCAGAGTCCATAGAAATGAATAGATTCATGCAAAATCAGAAAATGAAATGGCCTAGAACAATAGGGACACAAGGGGACTAATTTTTTGGCCTGTTGGGCAAAAAATGGTCAATACTACCTACACAGATAACTTCATTATTTTTAGCTAATTTATCCGCCTCTACTTTTCCACCTATTATCAACCCCCCATCTTGTACTTAGAAGCCATCTACCATTAACCCGATCATAGATAAGTCAACCCAATCTAAAACATCTACCAAAATTTCCTAACCACCAACCCTCTCTAAGGTCAAGACCACATCTAAGAAGGTTCTTATTTACCCAATGAGCATCTCAACACCCTCAACACCTCTAAAGGAATATTACTCTATTATTTTACAAAGGCTATTGCAAACCTCCTCCATTGAACTTCCACCTATTAAACCATTCACCCATTCTAATACCAAACCCTCTTGGTTCAATGATACTCAGATCTATGCATACCATAGGACACCAAGACATAACACGAAGACTTGTAAATCTCTCCAAGATCTTGTTCATCACTTATATGAGGATGATGATCTGTCATTAGATGAACCACTTTCACCCACCTTACTAACCCAACTACCAACCCAACCAATCCAACCACTATCCCAATCTACACTGACTTCCTCACTCTCATTTATAGGCAAGAGCAAGGAGCTAAAGTAATCAGCTAGTTCAATTGAGTGCATTTTCCATACCATCCACACGATTAGCCAATCTTGAACACAATAAAGGGGTAAAGGAAGAGCTAATGTGTCCTTTCCATGGACATATCCTTCAAATTCTCAGTCTCTTAACTAGGACTAAACATCAACACATCACCCAAGCCATCACTTAGACCTAGAGTATCCATCCTAGGTGTACTTCTCACCAATTCCTCTGCATCCATTTAATAAACCATGCTGAAGCAACTTCATCAAGCATCGGTGAATATGAGCCTTTACGACTTGATCAATACCTCACCTCATTATTGTCAGGCATTAATAAATACCCTATAATCCATTTAGGTTCAGTGAGATGACCCTCAACCCCTTGCCTCCTTTGTTGAGACCCTCCAACATTCTACCATTATTGCCTTCCAAGATTTTGAGATACCTTTAGCACATATTGAGAAATTTGACCCACCTCTATTTGTCACCATATATATCAATCACATCCATGTCAAAAGGGTGATTATTGATGGAGAATCCATCATCAACATAATCTCCTCTCATGCTTTTAATTAGTTGCATTTACTAAAGAATATCATGGCTAAAATCATAGTGGTTATTTGCTCCTTCAATGACACCATTGACATTACCTTAGGGACCATTATTCTTAAAATATGCTTGGGACCTCATACCATCTTTGAGTTATTTTATGTTGTAGAGGGTGAATTCCAATATAACATTCTACTTAGACACCCGTGGATCTGGGCTATGAGCTGCATCCCCTCCACTTTACACCATTGTGTTAAATTCAAACATGAAGGGCAAGTCATAACCATCAAGGTTGATCCCAATTCTTTTACATGTTTCAACATGACCTATATGCCTAATTATGTCCTTCTTCCACCTTCATCTCCCTCATAGTCAACCAATCCCATTAACATAATTGCACCATTAACCACCACCCATAGTTCTTCTACCCTTAATAATGATGAAGTCTCAACTAGTGCATCTATCTCTTATTCGTAGATTCCTATTGAGGACTCCTTAACATAAACTTTCTAATGCCTTTCTCTTGGAGAGTACTGAATTTTAGCCATAGATGCCCTTCCCACTCCCCAGGAATATATGAACCTTCAAAATAAACCTTCTTATGACCCCAACATAAGTACCATCATCCCCTTTGGAATTCCAAACAATCAAACATACTTTGTTTATGGGAAACTTGATTGACTACTCCTCTATCCTATCACCACTTCATATATTCAACCTCTCACTTCTGGTTTCTCCTATCTAAGCAACCTAGCCTTTAAAAGAACCTATCTTTATTGCTATGCTTGGAAAGGATTTGGTATGGGCCTATATGAACAAGGACCTCATGAATTACCCATTATCAAGACTTATAAACATTTTAAGTCTTTTGGGCTCAAGTTTAAACCACTAGAAGAACCCACCTCACTAAAACCTATTGATATCCCTATGGAAGAGATTCCATCTTCTCTTAATACATCTTCTCAATTTGAATACTCTAACATCATCACATCCAGCATTTTTTTTGATTAGTACTATTAGTTTAGGCCCACTGACCTATCACCATGATGGCCAAACTAAAACCTTTCCTCTCATCCACCTCAAAATGATCAACTGTGATTCACCCACTATCTATACCATTCAATGCTAAGACGACAATTCTATCCTCACCTACCTTGGTACAAGAGACTCTCCCATCCATAAATCCTTCCCTCTAGTAAACCATACCATGCTCAATGAATCAACTATTGACGTTAACTTAGAAACCCAAGAGAATCCTTATATCATTAAACTGGCCCAATCCTTAGACTCAAATGAGCAAAGTGATTATCTCACCTTCCTTTTGGATCATAGCATCACATTCTCTTGGTCTTATTAGGATATGCTTGGTATTGACCCCTCTATCACCCTTTATAACATCATTACCCATCTAGAGGCTAAGATAATATAGCAAAAACTTCACAAAATGTACCCTCGTATAGCTCTTCTCATCAAGGAAGAACTTCAACATCTTTTATCTGTCAACTTTATTCAACCCATTGACTAGACATAATGGGTCTCTAATATTTTCCCATTACTAAGCCTACCAGGGGATTCCACCTTTGTGTGGATTTTTGAAACCTTAACCTTACATGCCCCAAATATGACTTTCCTTTACCCAACATTGACCAACTAGTTGACCTTACCATATGTCATGAGATGTTATCCCTCATGGACAACTTTTTAGGATATAATTAGATCTTAATTGACCCTTCAGACCAATATAAAACCACCTTCATTATTCCTTAGGGAACCTTCTGCTATTGGGTCATGCCTTTTGGCTTAAAAAATGTAGGAGCAACTTACCAATGGGCCATGACCTATGTCTTCCATGATCTTATTCATAAAATTGTAGAGGATTATGTGGACAATCTTCTCGATAAATCTAAACACCAAAAGGGCCATTTATCTATTCTTATTATCATTTTTGATCGATTGATCTAATTATGTGTTCGACTCAATCCCAAGAAATGTATTTTTTGGGTTTTATCCAAAAAGATTCTTGGCTTTATCATATCCCTCCATGGAATTGAGATTGACCTTGCTAAAGTTAAGGCCATCCTAGAAATGCCTTCTCTAACAAACCTTAAGCAACTTTGTAGTCTACAGGGAAAACTCTAATTTTTTTGTCACTTCATCTCTCAATTATCAAATAGATGCCAACCCTTTCACCACCTCTTGAAGAAAGACACCTCCTTTAGATGGAACAAAGATTGTCAACAAGCCTTTGATTCACTCAAAGAGTACTTAATTTCTCCACCCATTATTATCCCACCTAAGGATGACCAACCTTTCTACCTTTATGTATCTTCCACTAATCACTTTTTAGGTGCCATGCTAGCTCATCAGGATGAACAAAATAAGGAGCAAGCCATTTAATATAAAGTTGCATGCTTCTAGAGTATGAGACATGATATACCTATCCTGAAAAGCTTTGTCTCACTCTCATTTTTGTTACCTCTAAGCTTCATCACTACCTTATTAATCACAAACATATGTTATCACTAACACCAACTCACTCAAGTATATGCACTCTAAGCCATACCAAAATCAACATATGGCTAAGTGGTTCATGCTTTTGGCTGAGGTTGATCTTGAGTTTATTTGCCAAAAATACATTAAAGGGAAGGTCATTATTGATCAATTAGCTAAAGCCCCTCTCTTAGATAACCAACCCATTTCATTAACATTTCCTAATGAGTCTATTGCAACTCTTTCTCAGGGAAAACCCCCTTACCAAATGACCATGTTTTTTGACAACTCTCAATGCCAACATGGTGGGGGTGTAGGAATAATTCTCATACCGATTTATGGTGAACCTCTTCCACTATCCTTTAAAATCAACTTTGAATGTACTAACAACATGGTATAATATGAAGCTTTGGTTATCGGTCTCCAAGCTGCTCTCACCATAAAAATCAAAACCATTTCTATCTTCGGTGATTCTCAACTCATGATTAACTAGGTCAATGGGTCTTATCAGTGTAGAAAAAAACATTTTACAAAGTATAAGCTCCTCATTGATGATCTCTTAACATCTTTTGACTATCATCAAATCTAATTATTGCCTCGATCTACTAAAAAATTTATAAACACAATGGCCTCTCTTACATCTCGAATATTCTCTCAACCTGCAGAATCCAAATTTTTTATCACCATCCACCATTTCATTAGGCCCTCATATATTATTTTAGACCTTCCAACCATTTTTAGTGTGGAGGCATTTTATTTTGATGTTTGGTATGCCCAAACCTTTAATTACCTTAACCTAGGCATCATTCCATCTAACCTCTCAAAGAATGCCTGAAAGGCCTTTGTGTAGGGCACCTCTCATTATACCATACTAGGGGAATCCTATATAAATGTGGCTTTGAAGGTCTTCTCCTTCATTGTTTACGTAGTCATGAAATTCTTCATGCCATCAAAAAAACCCATGGAGTTTGTGGGGGACATTTTAGTGGCCTCATTGTCGCCAAAAGAATCCTATGCCTGGGTTACTATTGGCCTACCATCAATTAGGACTACTGTGACTATGTAAAAAAGTGTGTTAAATGCCAATAACATGCTAAGTTGCATCACACACCTGCTCATAGCCTTCAAGTATCCCTAGATTATTGGCCCTTCTCATAGTGGGGGCTAGTTATCATTGGAGAAATCAATCCTCACTCTTCTCAGTGATAGTAATATATCATCACTGCTACATAATATTTCACTAAATGGGTGGAAACCATCCCCCTTATCTCCATCAAAACTAAAAAAATTATAGATTTTATCAATCATCATATTATCTATCATTTTGGAGTACCTCATAAAATCATAATAGATAACAACAAATCATTCAAAAATAAAAACATTCAAGCCCTCTATGATGCTTTTGTCATTAAACACAACGATTCCTCACCTTACCATTCATAGGCAAATAGATAGGCAAAAGCCTCCAACAAAACTCTCATCAAAATACTGACCAAAGTTGTATGTGCTTTAGGCTAGGATTGGCACATACACATCCCATTTATTTTATGGGCATATCGCACTAGTATTTGAACCGCAACAGGTGCTACACTTTTTTCCTTAATCTTTGGTACAAAGGCTATTCTACCTCTTGAAGTCTAGATTGCCTCTCTTCATATTTCCTTACATGACATCATTTTTTAAGAGTATTATTGTCAATAATGCCTTGCATTGCTTGACTTACTTGATGAAAATCACATTGCTTCCCTTAACCATCTTTGCATCTATCAAGAGTGTATTACTCATGATTACAATAAGTACCTCAAACAATGAGAATTCAATATCAAAGATCTCATCCTAAAAGAAAACCAACACATGACCAACATGGAGAAGAGTAAATGAGGCAAGTTAGCATTCAATTAGCTTGGACCCTACATCATTACCCATAATTATGGATCATGATCTTATCATTTGTCCTCTCTTGAAGGCAAATTGGAACTTGAGCCTCTTAATGCTTCACATCTACATCCATTTTTCTGTTAAAAAATGATCAATATCACCTATTTGTCTAACTTAAGCTCATCCTTGATTATGAGACTTTAACCTTCACCCACCTTCCTCCTCCCCTTTTGAGGGAAATTAATTACAAAAAAGAACCATGTGAGTAACTGCCACAGTCATATCCTAATCCTAAATATGGGTACCACGATTCTACCATAGCATGGTTCTCATGGATAATTTTCATCTCTAATAAGATGGAATCTCATATTCATTGTCTCTCAAAACCACATCCTGTCACATATCATTGACTCTTATGTTAATGTTTTGCCCTTATAAAGGTAAACTTCAAAACCTAATTAGACTGGTCCATGTCTAAACACATCACTTCCCAAAACAATTTGGATACCAAAACATTACTTAGGTCAATATCTTAAGCATTGTAGACTACTCCCTTGAAGGACAATTTCCCAAAAACAAAATAAAAATTGCCAAATGTAAGGTAGACTGCTCCCTTGAAGGATAACTATCAAGAACATTAAACAAAGCCAATCAGCTTAGACCACTCCCTTGAAGGATGGCTAAGTTAACTTTGTCAAAAGTAGAGCAATTTCCTAGAAGCTTCCCACATTGATCAGCTTCCCATATACAATAATAAAACAAAATACCCACTATCACAAAAAATTCTAAAGCTGCAACCGGTTATTCAAACAACATAATAAGTTGGAAGCCACAATCAGCTTTCCCATGTAGACTTCCTGTACTAATTAGTCTGCAACTAGCATATGACATGGACTTGTCTATTAGCATCTTTAGGCCAAGTATAGAAGTGGAAAAATTAATTCACATGAGGTTATCATATATATCACCCATTACCCTTCACACCACCCATCACCCATCTTCCCTTTAGACTATTTGTAAATCAAGGGATTTAGAGCTTGCTGACACCCTATGCTCAAAAAACCTTTTTTATCGACTGACATGTACAATGTTTGAGGGGATTATATTCATTAAGATGATCCCACTTTGGGTTTTTTTAGTCCTTGTCAAAAATAAAACATTGTGCCCTATTCTTAATGTGCTTGGTTGGTGTTTTCCTCATGACTTTTACCATCCAGTGTTGCAACAACAATAATCATTCTTTTTACATTCAATGAGATTATAACAACCATAACCATACCAATCATAACCTTAACCATAACATCCATAAGTATCCACACAAACTTAAGCATGATACCATTTGACCAGTGACATCCAAAAACATTTTGTACATAACAAAATATGCAATATTTTATTTAGGCTGCGAGGAATTACATGACACATACATAGTCATCAAATTACACATTGACTAAAGCACATGCGTACATTATTTTCCTACCTAAGCATTAGATTGATTATCTAGTGACTCTAGATTTGTGTTTATCCATCCTTCTACTTGATTAATCCTAGGAATTATGTCAACATACATACATCAACATACCTTATGAAAAAGACATCATTTATTTAGGAAAGTTTGCCTCATAAGCTAGATGGCACCATTAGTGTAAATGAGGGGATGACATTCTTTTTCATTGTTGCTATTATTATTGATGATGAATGTGGTTGAAGATGGTAGTATTAGTGAGTGGAGGGAAATACACCATCATTTTCAATGGAAATTCAAGTGATGTTTGTGTGAAGGTAGATGTGCTCGCATGAAGGACATGATCTGATCTTGGTGCTAGTCTTTATCATGATTCTTTAAATAGAATACCTACCCATTCTTCCTCACCGACCTAGTTATCCATTCTAGTAATTGAGAAGGTCATATGATGTCATTGATTCTTTTGAACAGTCTTCCCATTGGAAACAATCATGTCTAACTACCTTTTCACATAAACACATCACCCTCGATATGTTTGGTCATCTCGATAAAGCCATTATGCACCATCATGATATCTTTTTGTTGCCCTTATCATCCAATTCACATTCGATGTCTTTCCTTGTTTTGTCATCTTGTGACCCTTATAGGCCTAGTGGTCATTTACGTCATTATCACCTTTGGCCTAGTTGACATAAATTGGTTTCCAACCATGGGCCACTGTAATGATCACATCTTTGAAACTACCACTATTGCTAATGGTGTTAACTCCTAAATATTTACCACTATAGAAACTCTTCCATCAGAGGTAGGCCATCATGAAGTCACAATAATATATTCACTTTCTTGTCCCCTCTACCCTCCTCTTACTACCAACCCATTGCCATAAGCTCTGAATGTTACACCTCAATCATTAGTAGTACCTGCTCCAACATGGAAGTCTTTTATTTTGTACTAGATGTATGTTCATCTATAACAAGGGAACCACCATCTTCTCTTAACCATGTAGCTTCTTGTTGGTTAGACCCAACCTAGTGGAACCAATAAGTCATTGATTGTATGGAGCTAAGATAGAGGATGTAAACATGTCCACCATTTGTCTCACCTACCCATGTAGCTCTTGTGTTAGGTAAAATCCTTCCTCTATCGCTCACCATGCCACCAACTTTATTACTCATAGAATATACTAAGTCATCAAATAAAATATTTGTAGGTCATCACTTTGCTACTGCCTTTAAAACTCAGCTCATAATAGTGATAACCTTGGCCAAAGTGACTATGTAGATCCTAATAGAAGCCCACCTCCTAAAACTCAGCTCGTAACGGTAGATGTAATGTATAAGCTTCTACCATCGTATAATTTTAGAATATGAAAACTCCTCACAAAGGAACCTCTTCTATGGATTAGCTCTATTAAAGGTTATTTGTGGTGTTTCACATTATGTTCCCTACTTATTTATCTTACCTTACCCATTCATGTCTCTCATCCTACTAAATATGGGATTATTAGGATAACTATTCACTAATCTACACCATGTACCATCACCATCACCATCACCATCACCATCACCATCACCATCACCATCACCATCACCATCACCATCACCATCACCATCACCATCACCATCACCTAGAACCTCTATGTTACAAAAACCTTCCCTCTCCATAGCCCAAACCAACCCATGTGGTTCATCAAATTAGGGTAGCCAAAATGAACACCACTCACCCACCTTGTTGAATTACATTGGCCTAATGTCCATGGACTATGTAGGCGCTACTTCACTTCTACAAGTAGTTCATCCACTAAAAACTAATTCCCATCCTCTTTTTCTTCTCACTCATTTCTATCACTAATAATGCTCTCTTACTTAGGGTGTCCTACATCAAGGAAGACTTAAATTATTTCTTAGGTGTCCTTATGTTTTAACACCATCTAATACTTCCTCTTAAGTTTTTCCCCAAATTTTATGAGAACTACATTAACCTAAACTCTTTTTGGACTATGTTAGTAGTGCTCAGTTACTAAGGTTAGCTTAGCTGCATCCTTTATTTTATTTTCCCTTCTCACCTAAAATCTCTTCCTCCACTTCTCTACCTATATCCTTACCACCTCCCTACCTTCAACTTGTCAATCTATTTTAACACAAGGGTTGATAGCCTTCCACATTGGCCCCTCTTATCTCCCATAAAACCACCACCTACTCTACCTCATTAGCCTCCTTGTCACCTTTCCTTGCACATACTTCACATCTCACTCTTTCACCCACTTTTCATGTTTTTGGTCTCTCTCTCCACTTATTTCCAACCTTATCCTTTATCCCCTTTGACTTCTTTCACTATCCTCATCATCTCCCCTCACCCTTGGCTATTTGTCATACCCTCTTTATAACTCTCTTTTCCTCACTAATTCCCCATCATACTATGCATCTTGCAAGCTTTCTATTTATTTTGTTACTATGATTTTTATTTAGATGTACCACCACTCTCTTCCATTTTTCCACTCTTCCCAATTTTTCATTTTTTTCCTCCACAACTAGCTTTTAACTGGGCCTTTATCCTTTGAGAAGCCTTCCATAATTGCCCTTTTCTTCTTATCTCTTCTTGCCTTTTGCCCTTTGCATTCCCCTTTTCTTCTTTCCATCTTGGTACTCACTTATCTTTTGCATATGTGTGAGTATCCATGCTTTGTATCCCTTTCTCAATTCTTCCTTTTTGTTTTTATCATCCCTGATCTTCATCCCTTAGTTTCATCTCATGCCCTTTCATTATGTTCCCCTATTTCTTCACTACCTCACCAATTTTTGGCTTGAAAATCTCTTCTATTCACCCCTTCAACCTATCAATCTCTTATAACAAGATGATTGATTCCTACCTTCTCTCTTCACCTTCTTACCCACCCATCCTTTGCTTCCCCTTGTTATTCTTAACCCCTTTTCATTTTCCATCCCATTCTCATCTCCAAAGCCACCATATGCTTTGATTCATTGATCCTCTCCTTACCTATCATCATCCATGCTTCCTTGGTCAAGATATCACCTAATTCTTCACTCTCCTATCATCCCTTTTGTGTCTTCATTTCATTACCTTTTCTTCACATTTCCTTTCTTCTATTTATTGCCTTGTTTTTCATTTTCATCAGCAAACTAATTTTTCCTTGGTCTGTTTTTAGACTTATATTCAAACCCTTCATGGCCTCCCATATTTTTCATCCCACCCTTACCCTTCATAATTGTTACACTTCTTTCCCCATCTTTTTAAATTCTCTAATCTAACATTATTTAGTGCATCCCTCACCCCCTATCTTCGACCTTTTATTTTTATTCTCTTTTATCCATTTCATTTCATTTTTTTCATCTCCCTTGAGGATATTCCTTGTTCTTCTTGACCTTATTTTTCTTCTTATATGACAATTCTTGGCTCCTTCCATCCTTCTCCACCTTCATCTTTATCTATGACCTTGTTTTCTCTACCTATTTATTCATCCATCTCCTAGTCTGCCTTTACCCCATCCATTGTTGAAACTCCTTTATTCTCTCCCACTGGCACTCCATCTTCTCACTCATTAGAGTGCAATCATTAATTAAAATACTTATACGTACATCTCCTTGTCTACTTCCTCATGTCCTCCATGCCCTAGCCTTAATGTAAAAAATATGGTTAGGTCCATTACTTCAGGGGCATCCATTTTTTCCTTTAATGACTCTGTGTGTTGCACTCAAACCCTCTTTTTTATACCTCTCTAGATACTCCATTCACCCTACCTAACACCTTTCTCCCTTTTAAACACTCTACCCATTTTGAGCATGCTACGACATCAAAAGTCTTCCACTCAATTTTGGTTTATTTTGAGATATATACCAATCCTATGGCTTTATGACACAATTAGCTAGGACTGTGGGCTCATACGACCAACCAACAAGCCTGAACACTACTAAGCCATTGAGAGGAAGATTCCTTCCCCACCCCTCTGGTCTTGCCTATTTTAAACCCCTTTTACTCTAACCTTCAAAGATGTTAGAATCAAAACTAAAACCACCTTCAAATGGAAGATTTGGGATACTTGCATGGGAATGATAGATACACCCTCTCACACACCATTATTTCCTACCAATAATTTCCCTTGATTATTGCTTCTCAGACTACATCTGATTTTTCCTTGAAATAGCCCTGCTCTTTCATCACATTCCACCGAATAACCTATCCTAAGAGTTGCTTCTTCCACTAAATTATTTTTTCCTTGGTCTCTTTTAAACCTATTTCACACCCCAGTCCTTTTTAACTCCCTAATATGTCTATCTTTGCACATTGTTCTTCTATTTTCCCTCTCTTTTTTATATTTATACCATTTATTTTCATCCCTCTTTCAACTTGCTCCCTTGTTTAATTAATATTTAATTATTTTCCTTGCTCCATATTCTAGTGACCTTCAATGTCTTTCTCTCAAAATTCAATGCTTACTTATTTTGGGGCCCCACTGACTCAAGGGTCAAGGGTTAGAATCTTAACCACTCATCATTTACCCACTCTACTACTTTACTTCCTCAAATTATTGAATTATACCCTTCCATAGACTGTTAATGACATTATTGTGAAGTGTGCACAATCTCAGCTTATTTGGATGGTGATGAAAGAACCCATCAGGTCACCATGGCAATTCAAGTAGTCCCAAATTTTCTAAAGCTTGGTAAAACATATTATTCCTTTTTTTAAAATGGTGATAGAAATTTCATGCTTGAACTTGCTTATCCATGGCTGTAGATTCCTTTTGCATAGTTGACACAATCACCTAATTATATCCTAGGTAATCTCATCCACCATTTATACCAAACCAATTATAAAACTATTTGAGACCCATATTTCCCACCCTTTATAGCTTCCCTTTCTCTAACATCCTTCAACTGAACCTATCTACATGATATCAAATTGGGGAAACCAAGTTAATTAACACTCTTCACCTCAAAAGAAATACATTTGCCCTGATGTTGTTTTTGGATTCCTATCCATGGAACTATTTAGGCAACATCCACTTGCTGAGTGCATCTAGAGTTAGCTTGGCCATCCCCTCCCAACCCATACCTAATCGACCCACTCTTTCACCACATCCACGGTTGCTTTTGACCTAGAATATTGGCATGTTTTGTAAAAACTTTTGACTGTAATGACTAACCTTACCATGTTGAAATTTTTAACATTTACACTACCTAATGCATGACCTAACCATTTATGTTGTTTTGTAGGAGCACTTCCTACCCTGGATACTTATGACTAACATCAAGCCTATCTAGCTCACTTGATAGGCCTAACTCGATTAACTATGACCAAAATTATAGACCAATTATCCCTATCACATGTATTTTCAAGATTGGCCTTATTTTTACCAACATGGTAGCTTTAGTATCTACAAAATCTTGACTAATTTGCTTAGATACATTTTTTGAACCCATTGGCTTTTCACATGCCCAACTACCTTATGACACCACCTAGTACCTCCCCACCAACTGCTTATCAAACCTACACTAGATTTGGCCTTCCCTCATTGACTCTCAATTTGAGGGGGAATACCTCCTCCCATACTCAAATCACTGTAACCTTTGACCAAGTGATTCATTTTTATTTTGTAACTTATTAATTCAAAGCTACATAATAAAAAGGGGCAAAATGTAGACACTAAAAAACTGTGCACTTACATTTTTCAATGACTAAATGCTTCAAGACCCCCCCTCCCCAAGACCCCATAAACCTTATTAACCCTTTAAAAACCCCTCTTAACCCAAATAAATCACTATTTTCCTAGTCACATAATACTATTCAAAAGTACTATTCACTATCACTATTTACTATGAGACCCACTATCACTATTCATGATGACATGGAAAGTGGCATGACATGTGACATGGAAAATGACATGGCATGTGACAATGAAGGTGATTTGGGAGGTAATATGGCAAGTGACATGGCTTAAAAGTGAGGTGGCTTGATGTGGGACATCATACCCCACCTGGGACCCTTCCCAAAGTGTTTGATGACCTCATTTAAGCACCAAAAGGCCTGCCCTTTGAAATATGGAAAATTTACCCTCAAGAGACCATTATTCAACATGTATTTTACCTTTACACATGAAATTAACCTTAAAAATAAGATACCTACCTCTTTAAGATAAAGGGCACCCATTTTTGACTTCTTAACCTAAATGGGACACTCACCAACCCAAATGGGAATCCCCAACCACCTCATTTTGAATAATTCATCCACCACATAGAAAATTGAACCATACCTCTATTATTTCTCTTTTGGCATGACTCTTCACAACATATGATATAAATACCCCCCCTCTCCTTCACCTAGGGTTAAGTTAGAAAGTTGTTAATTAGTATTTTTTTTGTTATTAAAATTTTGTTGCAAGTTTTTGAGGAGGTCATCCACTTGAAGGAGATCATCATAATATTGGAGAGAAGAGCTCAAACAATGAAACTCTACCAAAATCTTCAACAAGCCATCCTCAAGTCATCTTCAACAAACATCAAGGTAATTTGTATTGTTTTGTAGTTTCAATTTCTTCCTCCTTATCCTCCTTTGGCCTCTTCTTTCTTGATCTCCAAACCATAACCCCTTATCCTTATTATTTTAATTTCACCCCTTTTCCTCTTTACCCTTAACCTCTTCTTTCTCTTTATTCTATTTACCCAGTTACCTCTTCACCATTTATCCCCCTTTTACCTCCTTTCTTTCTTATCCCTTTCACCCATTTACCTCTTCACCACTTATCCCTTTATCCCTTATGACTTATTTATTTCTTACCCATTTTTAAATTTGAATTTATCCCCTTACCATATTTAACCTTTACCTTATTTTTATTATCTTGAACCATAACCATAACCTTGCCTACTTAACCACCATTTTCTTCTTTGTTTTCTGGACCATTTACCACTTTAACTTTCTTAACCACCATTTATCTCTATCAATTTTACCATTTACCAACCTTAACCAAAACTTTATCCCTTGTCACAAGACAAACCAAACCATTTTCAAACTCAAAACCACAACCTTGCTTTAACCAATTTTTAGCATTAGTATAATCAAACTAGTTACTTCATTTTGGTTAATTTAACAAAGCATTTAACTTCATTGTCTCAAATTTAGTTACTTATTATTTTTAATATCAATAATTTGATATTTTTATTCAAAATCATTTTATTTCATCATTTCAACTTAATTATTTTAATTAGGTGGATTGACAACTTCCTACGAAGCTTTCGCTTCTAGAATTTAGCTCACGCTAGGCAATCCACTCATCTACTTATCTAACAAACAAGTCTCTTTTAGTGTTTTCTTATTTACATGTCATCCTCCCAAGCCAAAGAGGAGTTTTCCAAAATCACTTAGATATAGCACATGCATTTTAATAGGTATTATTCCACACCCTTCATAACTAGTTTCTTCTTTTCACACTTAGAAAAAAGCAAAAAATAGAGAGAAACAAGTATAAGAACGTATATTGTAGAATTTTGAGTCTAGTTTCTAAAACACTATTTTTAAAACAAATGGTCAATTAGGTTAAAACATCTAAAATTTGAAAAGGAACTCCTATTTTTTTAGGAAAATAAAATAGGTAGTAATCCATACAACATAACCTTTTTATAGCAAACTTTAGTATTTTTTGAAACCCTGTTGTAGAAATTTAGACAAGATCATCTAGTTTTTGACCTATATTTTATTAAAAAAAATTAATGATTTTTTAAAGTAATTTTACATGTAAATAGATCCTAAAAACTAATAAAAATGGATAGATGGCCATACAAACTCCATAACTACCTCAAAAAAAATGAAAATTAGTTTTTTTGGGATTGCGTATAAAATTAAGCATAGTTTGTGACCATAATTTTTTTTTCACATTTGTATCAATGAAAACAAAAATAATTAAACATATATATTTATGGCATATAGTGGCATAAAAAATCCATAATTAGAAATCAACATGGATAGAAACCTTAAAATATTTCAAAAATTAAAAATATCATGTATTTGGAAAGAGGAGAGAATGCTCATCATCGTGGTAATAATTTTATGAATTGAATCATTGAAAGTCATAGTGTATTTGGTGATGGAAGTTGATTTTTTTAATTTTCTATCAAAGATCTTAGATTTGGATATGTGTTGATAGGTCCAAGCCTTTAGCTCCAGAAACGAAGCCATTTTTGAGCCATTTATATTGTTACATTTATATATATTATACTTTAATTTAATTTTATTAAATTTAAGAAATTAGGGTCACTATGCATCTGATAGAGTTGGTCTCATAGTTACATGCCTTATGATGTGGGAGATAGTTTTTCAAAATTTAATTTATTAGTACTTAGGCATTTTCACAATTTCAATATTGAACTAGGGATTTCATTACATAACTTTTGTAATTGATATCCATTTTGGGTAAATATGTAGTCATTTTTAGGTTTTGAGACCTTCTAGATTGCTTGTTGACATTTCTAGGACTCATAAGTTTGCTCAAAATTAAAGTTTACAAACTAATTCATATTCAATCACTCCTATATTCCAATTTTACTTATTATCAAGTCCCTTAAATGAAAAAAAGTGACACAACACCATAATCATTTAAAATTTTGGTAAATATGAATAATTTGGGCCACGTTTAGGCATGGTCACCCCAATTAAATTTGAATTCATGTCAAAGTGATGTGCATGGTGTGATCAAGGAATACAAGAAGGGTGGTAAGATCATGTGTTAGCTTCACAATGAAATCAAAATGAAAGGAAACACACATGCATAACACTATCTTGCCTAGATCAAAGGGGGAACTTAGTGAAGAAAACCAATTGACAAAGCACAACTAAAATGCAAGAAAAACTTGAATTCTCCAAGAGATTTATTCATTATCTTGCTCAACTTATGCTCAAAAGGTCTTTGGCAAATGGATTTGTGTGGCTTAGTCTCCCCTTGGCACCAAGTTTGGATCATGCTTGCTTGATGTAGCTTCATGTATTGATGGCTTGGCTTGTGATTCACAATTTTGGCATTATAACTCTATTATTTCCAATCTTGTCATAAAACTAACATTATAAAATTAATATGTCCAATCTCTCATAAATGAGAAGTAAATGCTTATATTTATAGGATTAGAAACTAAACCCAACCCAAGGTGAGTTAGAGTGTAGTTAGAGCTTGGAATGGGTTCAAACCTAAATTTTGTGAGTTAATTAACCATAATAGAGTTAAAATGTGTCAAATGGTCATGATTAACAATGAATAGGTATGGGTGGGATATTTTAGGATATTTGACAACTCATAAAAAGGTAATCATAAATTTCTATGATGTTCTTTGATATTTGAATTTCTTTTTTGGTAATTCATTTAATTGCTCATGGTTAGTTCAATTTAGGGATTTGACTATGTTTTGCATGTTAATTAATCCTATTTAGGCATCTTAGCATTTTTAAAGATTTTAATTAATTGCATGGTGTGTATTTGTCTCATTTAATTTATTTATAAGCCAAATTGTATTTTATGAAGCCAAATTTGAGATGTTTAGTGATTCTTGGGATAGATTTACAAAGGTTGATAAGAATCAATCTAAAGTTTGGTATGAATCCATTAGTCGCCAATTTTAGATGTCTATAGTTTTCTCTTATTTGGGAAGGAATTGCAAGCCATAAACATAGTAACATATTCTCAAATATTGAAAAGGTTTTTGTATGCTTATGACTTCAATGATAATGGATTAACTATAGTTTCCCTCTTGAGGGAGCGATTGACAAAGGGGGTCAGTAAATGATCCCTTAAAAGAAGGAAATGAGTGGACCAAATAGATGAAAATGATGGGGGTGGAATAAACTGATTTACCTAAAGGTGGTTATAATCAGTGGCATATGGAGCTACCCTAATAAGGGTAAATGAATAAGATTATGTGCCCATAGGTAGTTATAATCATTGAAAAAAGCTTAAGGTAAGAAGAGACTAATTTGCCCAAAGGAAATTATAGTCAGTTAAAGGGGAAATAATGATTTGCCCAAAGGTGATTATAATCATTGATAATACAAATGGGATGGTGTATAATGGTTTGCATAAAGGCAAATATAAGCATTGTACCCCAATAGTGGCAAATATGACATGAAAGATCTAGGTGGGATGGTATACAATGATTTTCCTAGAGGCAGTTATAATCATTATATTCTGATAGTGGTAAAAATGATGATGGAAAACATGATGGCAAATTGGTATAAAGGATAAAGATGAACAGGCAACCTACTAGTAAGGAGATGTTCATCTAAAATAGAAAGGAAGAATTGTTTTCATTATTTAATTACTCTATTTGGGATATGATTTAGATTAGATTTGAAATGTTGCTTGTGCTGGTGCCAAGGAGATATCATTGTTATATTTGCCATGTAGACTTCTCAAAGCTGATTTTTCCTATATCACATAACATTAGGCATCATGGTAAAACACCATAAGGTCTTAGCTAAAATATGCATAAGGACTAACTCTAGATACAAGACTCAATATAAAATAATGCACCAATGATAAAAACCATGATGACAATGTTGACGTATGAATATGGATGGATTCAAGAATAATGCACAAGGAATCACCCAATGAACACATGTAGACTGAATCAAGGAAATAGTAATTAAAGTAAATAAACATGCACACAAACAAACAAACAAAACATAAATAAAACAAAGACAAACAACAAACAAACAAACAATGATTAGTCACACTATTAGTATAAATAACATGACACAAATAAGATGATGAACATTACCCCTAGAAAAGAGGAAACAACTGAACAAACAAATTAGATTGGGAATGGAAGAAAAGGAAGGGGGTGTTCAAGCTATCTCCATATACACTAGGCAAGTGGATGCTGCCTACATAGTTCCATAGATGTAATATCTAATAAAAACTTTAGGCTGAATTTAGTTCTCCCAGGATATGGGATAGAATAAAATGATGTGAAAGAAAACATGATGAATGATATATAAGAATAGGAATGAGCTCAGAAAATGGTAAGAGTGTGGGATAAAAGTCTAAAAAGGATGGGTAAACTAAATGATAAGTGGTTTTTTGTGACTTAGTAAGGGTTCCAAGAATCCTTAAGGCAAAGAAGTGGTCAATGTTTATGGTTTTTTCTTAATCAATTTTACAAATGTTTTGAAATTTTTAGAGTATCTCAAATTGATCAAGAATGATGACATACTAAATGGTTCAAGATCATAAAATGGTGAGAGCATTCAAACTTTAAATTTCTCACAAAATGATGAGATTATGTGAAAAAGGGGGACTGAGTTGACCTCATCAAGAATTGAGCATGACCCACATAGTCTCAAAAAGGCCTTAGTTCATAGTAGTTCCTTCTTATAGTGGAGGAATCTAACTAGTGTAGTATCTAATTCAAACACAATAGACACAATTGGCATAATGGCATAATACAACATAGGAATGTCAAGTTGGTATGTCAATGCACAATAAACAAGTGTTGCCTCTAGTTTGTCCATAAGTAGCTATAACTAAGAAATAATGATAAATATCAATGATACTAATTTTCCCATAGGCAGTTATAATTAGTATCAAGATTGGTGAGACACTAATTTTCTCAAAGGTGGTTATAAACAAGCCCACACAAACAAGGCATGATGTTTAATGAAACAAGAAAGTGAAGGATGCAACTGCCAAACTTATATCATACTATTCCAAAAGATGACCTGTATTTGGAATTCTTAAAACAACTATTGAAACTAATCTAAATCTTCATGTTGAAAGAATAACCAATAGATGAACTAAGGTAAAAAGGGTTAGGTAGGTAGGATCAAAACATGTTGGTTGATAAAAAAGGTATGGTAGAATGGAACAGTGGAATGGAAAAGTGATAAAATGGTATGATATAAATAATAAAGTTGATAATATGGTAAAACTTAAAATGGTCCTCATAAAAAATGCACCAAGTCACTTAATATCATAAAACTTGAGGTATATAATGTTCATAGGCTCATTAAGTTCATGCCCATCTAGTGTGGTGAGCTTGTATGATGTAGCACCATAGTCTACAATAATGGTGAAAGGACCCACCTAATTGGGTTTGAACTTGCCTTTATACCTCTTCATGGCCATTGTATTCTTTTTGTTTTCCTTAATAACAAGATCACCAAATTCAAAGTCTTTATGTTTCACATGCCCATTGTAGTGGCCATAGAGTTAGTTTCGATATGCTTGTAGATTTTTTACTACGTCCATATGTTATTCATCAAGTAACTCCAGCTCTTATAGGTAAGCTACTTGATAGTCTTCATCATGCAAGACATGTTTCAAAGAGATGAGAAAATAAGGTAACTTGACCTCAATGGGAAGAATGGCCTCAGTGCCATAAATAAGTGAGTATGGAGTGGCACCTGTGGGAGTGTGTGATTGTTGTGGTATGCCCAGAGGGCAAAAAATATCTAAAGGTACCAATCACAACCAACATCATTGATAATACTTTTGAGGATGTTGACAATGGTTTTATTAAATGCTTCTGCATGGCCTTTACCTTGAGGGTAATATGTCATGGAAAAATGTTCAGTAATTTATACTCAGAACATAGTGTTTCTATATCCTTATTCTTGAATGATCCTCCATTATTAGATATAATGTTAGAGGGGATAATGTAGTGACAAATGAGATTATTGAAGATGACTTTAGAAATTTGCTTTCCAATCATGTGAGGGGTATATATTCAACCCAATTAGTGAAATATTCTATGATGGTAAGGATATTTTATTGTCTTCAGATGAAGTAGGGATTATCTTCAAAATGAGATCAAGGCCCCATGTAGAAAATGGCCATGGTGTCAGCATTTGTTTCAAAGTCTTAGTTAAGGTATGAATTATATTGGCATGCCATTGACATTTATTACATATTTTAACATATGTAGTTGCATCTACATCCATCGTTGGCCAATAGTACTCAGTACACAAGAGTTTTTTGAATAGGATGGCCTCACTTTCTAAAAGTCCTAAAAAGTTTTGTAAATAATAGGGCTAGATTATGTTTTTTAATAAGTTTTGTTGCATGTGTCTTAGTCTTTAGGAGTTTTTATTTAGTTTATTTTCCTATTTTATTATCTATTTTGTTTTGCGTCTTTGAAAACCCAACTTATTTCTTTCTTAGGTTATAGTTTTTGTAGAGTGAGGTTGACTCTATACCTAATTTCTTGAAAGGCTACTAGATTCAAATGATTAGCAAACAATCATCTTGTAGAGGTCACTAAAAATGTTGAGATTTTTGTCCCAAAAATCTCATTACATATATAACCCTAAGAGAGACACCCTTTTTTTAAGGAAAAAATCTTAACCATCCAAAATCCATTTTTACTTTACCTCAGAGATTAGAACTCTAGACATAATTTGCACCACTGTAAATTACTTTACAAGTTCTAGGTCTCGTAAGGCACCAAACCCAAAAATTCATGGAATATAGATCTCACCATGCACTTTATACATTCTCAAACATGTAAAATTCATGGTGGGATTTAAATCCTACCATACACCCATTCGATGGAATCTATAACTTGGTATGCACATTGAACATTCTCACAACATGTAAAGTACATGATGGGCTCCAGATCCTACCGACCAAGTAACCCACATATAAAAAGTGGACCTTCTTGGAGCAAGTCCGATGTCCAACATTTCACCTTTGTATTTTCTTATGGGGGGTAAGTCTTGGAGTGCACATTGCATGTTTTCACAATATGTAAAGTGTACCCTAAGTTTGACTCCCTGCCAAGTCATTAACTTGACCATATAGGGTAGACCTGCTCCAAGTAGGTTCGACCTCCACCCAACACATCTAAACCTTATCAAAATAGGTAGATATTGAATTACACATTGTATGTTTCCACAAACATGAAAAGTGAATAATAAAACCTACCTTCTGCCAAACCATTTCAAATCATAAAGAGTGGACCTACTTTAAGAACACCCAACCTCTACTACTAACCACCATTGTTCACATTTAATGTAGGTTTTTTGATATAAATCTAGGTCTATTTTCAAAGTATTATCATTTGATTATAGTGCTAAGTAAATTTTGGAGCTCCATTCTATCATCCTTGACCATTTCATCCTTAAGCCACATCATCTACACTATGTCACATCACTCATACCATCCAAATAGTATTCTTCATATGTTTTATTCCTTTATATCTTCATCTTTGACGTTTTTTACATTTCTTGTAGAGGTTACTTTCTAGTATTAGGGTTTATTTCATATGTCTAGTTTTATAGCAATAAATGGGTCATTTTGAGTGACTTTTGTGTATGGTGTAGTGTTTAGCTCTTTAGGGATTATATAGTACATTGAGGGCATACTAGGGGTTTGAGGTAAGTATCCAAAATATCTTCCTAAAGCTTCCTCTATTTTTTAGATAAGGATTTTACATTCAAAATCAAGTCTTTTTCATTCTGAGAGCATATCCTTATATTTAAAAATGTGAATATTCCCTCCAATATTATTTCACTCCTAGCATCCCTACAAACACTAGACGTTTTCCAAACACCTTTGAGCTCTGCAAGCTCCTAGTTCACCATAGAAAGTAGACATGCCTCAAGAACTTCCCTCTTCCTCTAGGAACCCAATATCTTTTTAGCACCATAGAGAGTGTACCTATCATAAGAACATCCCATCTCCACCAAATATTCATAAGAACCATAGAGAGTGTACCTATCATAATAACATCCCATATCTACCAAATATTCATAAGCACCATAGACATTATATGTGCTTTGAACACCTCCAAGTTATATTAGAAGGAACAAGCACTTCATACACCTACAGTTTCTACCAAATTCCATAGTTGGTTACTCATATATTTTTTCTATAATCTTCATGCTTTCTAAAGATATGAAGATAAAATATAAGGGTCCTAAATTAGCTTCTTTTCTAGAATCCAAACTCACATAAATCAATGATACAAATTTAGGTCATATTGACCTAGGAGACTTCTAGGCTAGAATAGGGGAAAAATTCAAAAATGACTAGATATAGAGTATTTATGACTCTGGAATTCCACAAGATATAAATTTTTCCCTAACTATTCAAAGTCTTAAATTGATCTTAACAATGGCCCAACACTATGACCCCATCAGGAAGCAAGTGTATAATTATAAAGGAGAAAAGATTTTTGATCTTGACTCTAACACATCAACTCAATGTTTGCCATTCTTAAGTTTGAAAGTTATCTAGATATAACTCCATAAACATCTACATAGTTATATAAAGAGAATAAATATGGGTTAAAAAATATGATCAACAAATAATCGCTCAAGACCCCCAAGCACTCCTCCACTAGATTTCCCAAAATAATGTATAGGTCTGATTTTATAGAAGAGGTACGAGATGTTATAACATTATTGAATAACATCACTAGCAATCCTGATGCCCAATGCTATGACTATTGGATGTACCAGTATATCTATACCATTTGAGAGTATAAGCAATATATACATTAGGTATAATTAATTAGCGATTCTCTCCATTAGTATTTCAAACAAATTTTACATGACCTCATATGTTGTTTATATTTTGGCTAAGGGGAGATTATTCCTATGTCTCAATGTCATTCTTGATGAAATAAAAAGAGTGTAAAACTACTACCCTAACCTCACCCTTCAGGCTAGTAAACAATAGTTTAGAAGAGTTAATGATGCTTTCATCTATAACATCATCACTATGTTTAATCCAAAACTTAAGAGGGAGAGATATGTTGATATTATAGTTCTCCCACGAGATAAATCAAAAGAATATCTTGTGGTGGTGGATTATCAAGTTTCTCAAATACAACTTAGTTGGTAGATAGGATAAGGACTCAATCATGAGGTGAAGTTAGGTATCAACTCTCTCTTACAAAGAATTGACCATGACAAAGCCACCAAGGATGAACTCAAAATAAAAGTTGACCAATTGACCAAAGTACTTAACCAATTCATAAAGCTTAGTGAAACATCCTAGAAACCATAGATAATGTATCCAATAAGTCTGTATCAATCTATAATTGATTCAATGTGAGAGATTAATCACATGGGAAGGGATACAAAATAATGGTATGATGAACCAGTTATAAGGGGCAATAGGGAAATCATAACAATGATGGAACATTATGGTATCATCATAGAGAGCAAGGAAATTTTAAAATCATAGATTAGTAGCTATGAAGGAGAGGTTCAAACTTTGAACATGCATTATCCAAAGTTGACTACCATGAAGTCAATTGATATGAATACCCTCATTGTAGAGAGTATATTGAATAACTCTATTGAGCATGAGGAATTACATAGGGCTACCCAAATCTAGATAAGGATACTGACTGAGTCTATTAAGAGATTCAAGGAAGCTCATGACAAAGATATTGATGTGTTATATGAGATTTATGGCATAATTAAGTTAATGTCATGCTGACCAATGGATGATGCCAAAAATATCTTAATGATATAATAGGTCTAAGAAAATTTTAAGATAATAGTTTAAAAGGATTCTACAAAAGACATAGTCTTTGACTTAAGTTCAATTCATAGGCTTATCAAATATGAGAAGGAAGTTGATCAAATGAGAATCAAACTTCAAGGTATAAGGACTTTTCAAAGAGGTTTATTTGATGTACAGGGAGACTACATAACTTATAACATTTATTATTATGAGCTAGATGAAGAGCAAATACAAGAAATATTCAAGGCCTTTGATGCATACTCAAAGAATCTATGAGCAAAAAAAAACAAGAAAATTGAAGCTAGTCTAAAGACTAATTCATTTTTCCTCTCTTTTGGATCTTTGTAAATTTTGCTATCACGTGTATTTTCATTTTGAGGACATTGTAATTTGTAATTGCAAAGTACAGTTGTGTATTTTTATAACTCTTTTAGAGAAAGAGAAGATATGTATTTTTCACTTTATATATTTTAAATGTGGAATTTTCAAAAATCAAGTTGTAAATTTCACTTTCTATTTTAATTGATGTGAAAAAGGTGCAAAGTCAAAAAAAAATTACACGCTCCCTTTTTTGTTAAAAGTGATAAAGACTTGGATGTTGAATAAGTCTCACTTTAGTTTTACACCCTAGGGTTTCCATGAAAAGAAGTTTTAAAATTTATTTTCAATATTATATTTTATTTGGAGAAATAAAAAGTCATTTTGGGTGCCACTTCTTGCATGAAGAGTTATTTTTAGTCAGTATCCAAGGATCCTTGCATGAAGATCTCCAGCTATGCCAATATCACTTGTAGCTTCATGCCCCACTCATGCATGTAAAACAAACAATCCCATGAATCCAAAGCACCATAAATAGAGGAACTCAACCTCATTTGTATGAGGCATTCTATTTTTCATTATTTCTTTTTCTAGGTATTAAAGTTTTGACAACTACATGTCTTCTGAGACATATTTTGTATAAATAAGGGTAGACTCCATGGCTGAATGGTATCTTTTTTATGTTAGTGATATTTTTATGAATTTTGAAAGTATTTTCTACAAGTTGTAGCATTTATAGAGAAATAAAGTTGAAATTTTTACCTTTCATGTCTTTGGGATCTCTGTGTTATGCAAGTTATCTAATTCTTTGTGGAAGTGTTGTCTTTTAGTTTAGTCTCAAGAGAATTCATTTGTGGTATTTTACACTCTTGATAGTATTGTTTGAAATAAATATATTTTTCCCTTTGTAAAATAATAGATAAAATGTTAAATCTAATTTCCAAATTTGCATAAGTCTATGCTTAAAATAAATTCAATCTATTTTCTACCCTATTGTGCTTTCCAAGCAAGCATTTAGATCCACTATATAAATTTTGTGCAATCACCATACTTTCAATTTTTATGTAATTTCAATTTATTTAAAAACCTTTTTCCATAAAATCCATACTTAATGATATGATATCAATATTGAGAAAAAATATTAAAAGATTGATATTTCTATTAGTTTGTATCAAATTTTAGTGAAAGGAAGTTGGCCTTCTCTAGAGATGAACCTCAAATTGCTAAGGTCCCATGGCTTTCAAGTTTTTTCCATTGTTTCATCAGGAACTTGAATAATAAGCTATATAATTAAGATAGGTTCAATACTATGTGATAATAGGAAGGTCTCACAAAAATTTTGATGTGTGACTAGTTTTTCTCTCCTTTCATCAGCTAGACTACTGAATTAAGTCCCTATGGCAGCCAATATATATGCATGTTTATTATTTTCTCTTAGCACTTATTAAACATCAAAAGCCTAAAAATATTAAAGTAATTCCAAAAATATATGATTATAATATATAATTTAGTTTTTTTTCATACATTAAGTCCTCTTACTTGGTGAACTATAAGTTCACTATCACCTTTCATTAGCTAGACTACTGAATTAAGTCCCTATGGCAGCCAATATATATGCATGTTTATTATTTTCTCTTAGCACTTCTTAAAAATCAAAAGCCTAAAAATATTAAATTAAGTCCCAAAATCTATGATTATAATATATAAGTTAGTTTTTTTTCATACATTAAGTCCTCTTATTTGGTGAACTATAAGTTCACTATCACCATAAACCTATAAAATGTTGATTCCCATCTTCCTAGACCATTACAAACCATGGACTAGAGCCTCATATTCTACAAAATTATTTAAAAATATAAAGTAAAATTTAATGGCATAAAATACCTTTCTTTTAGGTGCTATCAAAATCATTCCATCTTTTGTACCATGCTTGTTCCTTGACCCATCAAAGTATAGCTACCAAAGACCATCACTACACTCGTCTTCCTTCACCATGGCTAGAATTTTTTCATCATTTTCATGAAGGAAGTAGACACAAAGTCCACAATAATAAATAAATTTGTATGGATAATTTTAAAGTAAATTTGAGTCTAATTCATCAAGGAATAAATATGGAACTCCCTCAAGTGGTGAATAATTTTCCACTTCACTAGCTTCTATCACCTCATCCAAGATGACATAGTTAGTGTTTACAACACTTGGCATGTAAGGCTCCAAGTGGAAACATGTAATGGGATCATAAAGGATAGTTAAATTTGTACCATACCTAGTTTTGAACATCAAATACATCTAATTAGTTGATAGGTAGCTAATCTTCAAGGTGACGTCTCTATACAAACACATGGCAAAATAAGGAGACAAATCCACCACCACTACATCCTACTAAATAGTGACATTTGGGAAAGCATGTAATGTTAGCTTAATATTATTTATCATTATTAATATCTTTTTTGGTGATCCATCTATCTAAAATACCCCTTTTTTTTGGTTCATACACTAAACCAAGCTTATCAATAATTTTTTTGGGGATGATAGTGATACTAATTCCACATCCACCATATAGGTGTGGAATAAAGTCTCACATATAATCAAAAATAGATAAAATGGAGGTGTTTTTAATTTTTTTACCTCATCCTTACCCACTTTTACCTCATTTTATACTGTTTTGACCTCTAGAGAGGATTACAAAGCAAGTTAGTCAAGCATTAGTCCATAAACAATGAAACATGCATAAAGAACTAACTAACCAAGCCTACCTATTCTTATGAAAATTAAAAAGGATAGAAAGAAAAACAATATTGTCTTCCCAAATGGATTTACCATACCTATCTAGCTCAAAAATATGTTCTCCTTTGATCAAGTATCCTTTTCTTTATCAAAAATGGTGGTAAGCTCCTCCAATGCCTCAATAACACTTTATAAAACCTAGGCTCTATATTGTAGACCACTAAACTAGCCTATCAATGAAGCCTTGTGGAAACAATTTAGTATTATAACTCTGTAATGTTCAATATTTGAAGATATTTGAGCATAATAAAATTTCACCAAAATAGCTTAGAAATGATGTTCATGGCCTATCTATTTATAGATTTTAGAGATTGGTCAGGATCAACCATGATTGTTCATCTCAATATTGTGATGTGTGGCCATGGATAATCCTAATATTTGGAATTAAATCCATAAATATGCTCAAGATAGATAAGCATTAAAGATGCATGAGAGGCATTAACTAGGCATGGGTGACCCATAATCCTAATATTTTATGCACTTATGGCTTGATGGATGCCACCCCATAGATGATGTCATTAAGTGATGCAGATAATAAGAATCAATTTTCAAAAATAAATATTTAACAACTCCCATAAAAAATCCACTTAAGCTCTTGATTTGGATTAATTAGCCTTAAACAAGATTAATCAAAATTTATGAAATTATTTGAAAATTGGTGCTCAATTAATCAAAATGGTTAGAAAGTCCTATTACTGGGTCATAATTTGACTGGAGAGGAATTAGAAGGTGACATTAGATGTGTTGAAACTAGATTCCCATTTAAGATGTTGCCAACAATAAATAATAAAGGTATATGTTGTGTACCAATGAATTAGAACAAAAGAGGGATCTAGAGCACTAAATGACAAAATGGTCATTTTGACTCGAAATGATCCAATAAAATTTAGCTATCCCATAAATTTCATTGCCCTATTTAGGGATACTTTGACCAAAATTGGTAGTTATAAATGACAAGTTCGAACAATTTAGGACATTTTATGGATTTTGACCTAAAATGTCCATTTGAGTGAAATTCAAGTAAGATTGAAAATTTCAACACAAATGGTGTTAGGAATTGGATGTCTATAGGACATATTATCTTATTGGCTGATCTAAATTTTCCAAGGCTATGATTTCTTTCTCAACTAGTTTTGATGACAACTTGAGATCTAAAAGTTCTTGTATTAGAATGTCCTTTTATCCTATTATTTATAAGGAATCCCTCATGATCATACTAACATTATACATCCTCATATGGTATAAAATACTTTAAGGATATGTACTTATATTTAATTACACCCTTTTCACAATTGGTTGATCTTGAACTTATGGTATTTAGTGGGACTTATAAACCTCTATATTCTAGTTTTTTTGTATAGGGGTAGTAAACTGATTATTGACATTCTTAGTAAAAATTAGAGGCATTTTTAGAACATTAAAAACATATGTAGTCTCTTTAATTTATCTCTTATTCACTCTAGTCATAGTTGCAACCACACTTCTTGAAGAACCAAAGTCACCAACTTAATTCAAGGCCACATGGTCATCAAGTGTCCAATTTACAAAAGTGGAATCCAATTGCCCTTGTCCATGATTCATTTTATCTTGTTGTGTCATACCTTCACTATGTTTCCTTTATTGAAGAGAATCCTCTTCTTGATTCATTTGAGGCATCACCATGGTTTGGTTGACCAATGTCTGATTTTGTATGTCATTTTGATTTGATGGTTTCAAACCTAAATCTAGCATCATATTATTCTGAGTTGGTATAGGAATAATAGCTTTAGATTAAGATGGAATATTAAGATCTGGTATTGTATATGGATTGGCTTGAGTGATAGCTCCTTAAGGTTGATACTATGGTCTATATTCTTTGAAGCCTTGATAAGGTGGTTTATTATCTCTAAAAGGCTAATAATTAGGTTGATTAGGCACTTGGTAAGGCCTATTTTCTTGGTATTGCTACCTTCTTAGCTAGATAATCTCATTTTTAAAAGACTATAATATTCCTTTGATCTCTTAAATATTAGTTGATTGGATAGGAGTGGGTGAAACTTGTGCCTAAGGGGTTGGGATAGGAGCCATGGGAGGAGCTTGAGGGCTAGTATAGGTCATGTTTTAGGTAAAAAAGGCATACGAGGTCTATGTGCCAATTTTCTAGCTTGTATCAAACTATTCTCAGTTCTTATTACTATGTGATATGCATCTTAAAAAGTAGTACCACCCATTGATTATATCATGACACTGATATCTGAATCAAAAGATCTTAAAAAAATATAGGAAGGCATACTTTAGGGATGACCTGATCATTAGAGGTATCCTAGTCCATGTTTTCTATAATCTAAAGTTAAAATCAATCATGAACTCATGAGGGGTCCTCTTTATTATGGTAAGTTGTTCAACCAAGGATAGGTGATCATATTTGTCCTCAAATTTCCTAAAAAATGCTTCACATAAGTTATTCCATGAATAAATGGAATTTAGTGGGAGGTTTCTATACCATTGTAGTGTTTTTCCTTTGAAGGAAGCAACAAGAAATCTAGTAGCCATGTTCTCCTAAACAACATTATGGACTGAACAGAGGTTAAAAACATCCCTGATGTGCTCAATAGGTAATGTTTGATCTTCTCCCAAGATGAAATGGGTCCTCTTAAGATATGATAGTGGTATATCATAAAACTTGACATTATTCAGTGGGCTTCCACTATTAAATAGGATAAATAATTGGCTTCTAATGGCCATTTGGATAATAAGAATTTCACTATCTAGAATAATGGGATGACCAAGAGATAGAAATTTATTTCTTGGATAGGGGTTTGTCTTATTAAATATTTTTTTTTATAAGTAGAAGGCAACTCAATGAATTCAAAAAGAATACCTTTGTTGGATGATCTTGTGGTAACCTTTGACATGAAAGTTGTGCTTGTCTGCTATTAAGAACTCTACAACTTTAAGGGATCCTCAAGTTTAGATAATGATGAGTGTCCTTTAATGCTACAAATTATTTTACATAGCTCTAAACTTTAACTATGCTAAGGAGAGTACGTCCCATCATATGTACCAAAAATTATTATCAATCAAGAATGTGCCCTTGTGAGAATGTGTGTTGTTTCTCACTCTTGATGAAACATGGAATCTCTCCTAAGTGTGGGTGACTTTGTAATGGAGATATTCTATAGATTTAGGGTTGGTTCCCTTGATTCAATCACTAAAAAAATTTCTTAATCCAAATAATTATTTATTCTAACTATAAAAAGGCTGAAAGGGGTATTGTTTGTAATAGAATTGAAATGAAATTTGGGAATGAAGGTGATGCACCAATATGTATGAAAAATTATAATTTAAATAAAGACTCTTATGAAAGTGATAAATTTTCACACATTATCTTCACTTCAATAATTACTTCTACAATAATGTTTCATAAGAAGGACTTGACAAACTTAATATTTGTATGGAAGGATTGAAAAAGTGTTGAGTTTGCATCCACACTTAGAATAATGTTTATTTTGACACATAGAATGACCTATAGAAGTTAAAATATGTTGTATTAAAGTATAAAATATATAAAATATCATATGAAACCAAATGCTTCATAATTTTATATCAATGGTAAACAACATGCACTTCACCAAAACCTAAAAATGGATGAAAAGAACTTATTTATTTAAAAGGCGAGTGGAGAATTTGGCAACCTTTCATCACAACCCAAACCAAAGAGTGATAATAACATTTTTGAAAGTAGAATAAAAATAGAAAATTAAAATATGAGGAGACAAAGGATCCCCAAAATAGGGGTCTCTAATTTATGTTATAGTAGTTTTTCTTTTTCCCTTTAATTTAATTAACTTACTAAAAACATAATGAAATACAAGGTTTTTTAAGAATACATGTAGATATGAAGATGGTTTTACACCTCTTAAATATAGTAAATGAGGGAAGTTTTTCTTGATTTGGAAGTATAACTTTCACATAAATAAATAACTTGGATAAAAATATATTAATAGATAAATGGGTGAGTTGCCTGGTTAGGAACTAGTCCTAGGAAGTTGTGAACTTCCTCAAATGGATGTTAGCTCACTATTTTTATAATTAAGTAGATAAATAACACTTATAATTACAAAATATAAATATATGATAATAATAATGATTATGATCTAATCTTCATTTAAGCTATCAATGTAAGCAAAATATTAATCCTAATAAGTTGTAGTAGTATTCACATACTCTTGTATAACATCAAGTTGGTTAGAAGTGGCTTCAATTGAGGGAGAGTAAATAAAGGCATAGAGTGATAAAAATCAAAGGCTATATCACTCTGGTTGGTAAAAAAACATTGATATAAAATGGGCAAATCAGTAATATTAATAATGTTATGCACAATTCTAGGTAGAATCATTTACATAATAATGTCATGTTTGAAAATACAAAAAATTAAAATTATTGAAGATAGGGTTCTAAGATTAAAAGGCTTGGGTTTTTTTTAAAGTATGCATTGGATCGATGCCAATATAGTAGGATCGGTGTTGATTTGTAAGGAATGGTGTTGATTTAAATGAATCAATGTTGATTCTATTAAAAACTACACTTAACTAAAATAAAGATTTATAGGGTGACAAAGGATAATAAAAGGAAATAGAGGGATGTATGATACACTCTAAGATCTAGATAAGTATACATAATTAGACAAACTAATAATAAATGAAATAAAAGAACAAATACTTACCTTGAACTAAGTTGTAGGTAGATTATATTTATTTTCTATACAAACAATCCTTCAAGTTTGTGATGATGTATGTGGATTGTATGTATCATAATTTTAATAGAGTGGTGTTAATGTCTTCTTAGCTCTCCAAAAATTAAAGTAATGTTTTGAGGTTTAATGTTCATTGTCCTTGAGCCAAAGGGTTGGTTGGGTATAAATAGATCGATGCTAATTGGGAGAATCAACATTGATCATGGAAGAATTAGAAATGATTCACCTATTTTGTCACCAAATGGTTTTATTTGCATTGGTTTATTCCAACCATGGGAAATTTTGGGTTTCTAAGTATGGGGTTATTGAGGATGGGTTTAAACATGGGTAAGTTGGTTAAAAGGTTAATATTCCCTAGGTTGTAAATAGATATAGGTGGTTAGGGAGGTAAAATGGTAATTTTTAAAAACAAATTATTAGGTGTCTAATAGTAAATAAATTAAAATTTAGGATAGGGATATTTAGGATATTAAAATAATAAAAAGGGTCCTAAGAGATCAAATAAATCATATATAATATACAAAATTATGGTGTCTACATTTTCTCATTTTATGAAGTGGTATGGAATAAGTGTCTTGAGACAAAAAACTAAGGGAGTTTCGATGCCCTAGGTTTATATGAGGAGGTATGCATCCTCAAATTGGGATCCAACATAGGATGAGGAGTGGGTGATGGGTTTCAAAAATTTAATAGTGGATCAAATGGGTAGATAAAAAACTAGATCTAATATCATGGACACATAACATGAAGTCTATGTTTTGCACTGATAAGATGTAAGGTAATACGTGCAAAGATGTCCTAAGGTAAATACCATAATAAAATGCCATAACAATGAATAGGTGGGCTTAAATGAAGTCTACATAAGAGAATAAGTGATAGGTTTTGGCTGACTAAAACATATAGTGTGTTATATTATGTGTGCGCTACCTACAAATAGTTGTTCTCAAGTGAAAATACACTTTTAGGAGCCATAGATGGGAGATAGCCAAAAAAGTACATGCCTTTTATAGGATATGGGACTAATAGGGGTATAAATCCACAAACTTGAAATGGTATAGGATAAAGAATAGGGTAGTTGTGGCAAAGTACTAGGGTGAGACTAAAAAATAAGATTAGATGTATGAAAAGGATTGTAAGTAGTGAAAAACAAGCAAATTGACATCAATCTAAAATGAATTGGTGTCGATTCACCAAATTGACACTGAGCTAAAACAAATTAGAATTAATCAAAAGTTGGGTATATAAATAAATCTAACATGGAAAGCACTCATTTGTTATCAATGTGAAATTAAAGACAAGTGAGAATCAGATGATGATTGTGACACAAAGTGAAATGGAGGCTATAGGTAGTGGTTTCAAGTGATGATGATGATCTTAGGATGAGGTAGGCCCTATTATTTTTTAAGTTTTTTTATTTTTATTGAGTTTTTTTATTTTTAGGATTAGGGTAATATGACATTGTAGAATCAACATCAATTCCCATGAATTAGAGATGATTCAAGGTGAATCAAAGTCATTTTAGATGAAATAACACCGATCTAGATGAAATGGTGTCAATTCATAATGGACCAGTGCCAATTCATAAAATAAATTGAAATGCTAAATTAGAATGTTTAGGGTTAAATTGAAGTAGAGTTTTAGAAAAGCTAAGGCTTATATAGGAGTATGTTAATAGGCAAAGACACAATACAGATGCAGGATCAAGTACTACCTCTTTTGGACAAGCTATGGGACTAACTAAGTGATGATGATTGGGTACACCTAGAGGCCATAGGCCTGAGAAGAGTCACTACTACCATCACATTCACCAAGATGTGAGATTGTTGGTCATATTATTAGAGTAATGGGATGTGATTATTGGGACATTTTGGATGCCCATAGGGGAGATGACCATCACATAGGAGGACCTTTATAAGATATTAAGACTTCTAGTGCAAGGAGAAGTGATTATACCTATGGACAAGTGAGGGAACAGAGTAGCATTAGTATGACTATATGGTGTGGATGATGTAGATATTACTTTTTAGTGGGTGTTTTTTTATTTGAGACTTTATATGAGGATGATATCCAAGAGAGGGTAATTATGATGATGATTTTGTTAGCCATCTCATGTTACACTCTCCTAGACTCATGAGGAGTTAGGTTCTCATGGATCCTAATTGGTATTGTTATTAATATTTTGGATCATATGATAGTGTTTCCCTAGGCTTTGAATTTACTAGGACAAGTCTGCAGGGATCTATGGAGGTGGAGGACTTAGAGGATATATAGGTTGGATGTGATCATAGTTTTTTAGTGCTGGGCATACAAGAACATTAGGGTGGTGTGTCCTATTATTACCTTATGGATATGATGGTATGAGACTGATTATAGTGTTTCCTTCCTAAAATGGAAGGTTTATTTAGTTTGAGACTATATAGATGGTGTTACTCATGACCCAGAGTACTATCAAGGGGTCCTCAAGGGGATATGAGACATATATATTATCTAGAGGCCTTACCTTATATTTTCTACATGGCCTAGATTATAGGTAGAGATATTAGACATTTGGAAGAAGAGGTGGGTGATAGGGAGGAGGATAGAGTACATGAATTACTTCCATTTTGGGTGAGTTCATAGATAATTTAGATTAGTATAGGATATTCCATAAAACCATCATGCATATAGATGGGATGAGATGGAGTTTGGACTCCCAAAGCTAGATACTACATATATTCTAGTAAGTATCAAAGAGGAGGAAACAAGGTCAAATGTGTAGGATGTTAGGTGCACTCTAACATTTCTAGTGTGGTGGGCAGGGTAGTTGGCTGTGAGGTAGGAGAAGATGGTGTGACCTCGATAGGAGGGAGAAGATGAGGAGATGAAGGATGCTGAGGAGATGGGAGTGGAGGGAGAGTATGGAAGATAGGATGGGTGAGAGGAAGAGGAGACATATTATTGAGATTATCATGGAATATGATACACTAAGGTCCTAGTGTATTACATTACAAGGATAGGTGGCCATAGTGAAATGGGTTATCACCACTATGTAGATTGAGAGAGACACTTTGAAGAAAAGATTAGATACACTATGGGTAGAGTATGATATCTTACAATTTAACCATGATCTAATAGTGGAGGCTCAAGATTGATATCATGTAGAGAGGGATAGCTTATGGTAAGGGGATGAAGGATCTTCAAGATAGATGGTTACATGGGTGGTTGAGCCTAGCACATGGTAGGGAGGGATAGTGAGCATAGATAGGTATATGGAG